>CM053501.1:9341372-9394769 GCA_028627145.1 Eidolon dupreanum | reverse complement strand
TCGTTTCCAGGCTCTTCCATGCCCTGGCATCAACCTTAAACAATAGGACTTGTTTCTTCCCCCTTTCATGAAGCTCAGAGAGTCTAAGTAACTTTCCCAAGGTCACACAGCCAGTGGAGCAGATCTGTCATCCAACCTAGGTCTGTTCAATTGCTGAGTCTGAACACCTCACATTTATTTTAGCCCTCTGTCTTCCCCAGGATAAACCTACATTTATGCTTACTGCCTCGTGTGCAGTAAGCATCCATGCAACATTTGTGGGCAGCAGGTGTGTCATTGTGCATAAGAGTGTGGGCTTTGAGATAAGACTGCATGGAGGGGAACCCAGAGCTGGTGGGTTGTGTGACCTTGGGCATGTTTGCTAGCCTCTCCAAGCCTCGGTTTTCCCATCTGAGAAATGGAAGCAATAATAGCAGTAGTATTTCATGGGGTTTCTGGGAGGATTAAAGGGGTTCATGAATAACCAGTACAGCACCTGGAACAATGCCATCTTGTCAGTGGGGGCCCTTTCACTGATTGTGACAGAAACCTGACTGTCACCAGTTTTTAAAGGGAATTAGGTGACCCATTAACTGGAAGGGCTGGTGGTAAGTTAAGGCTTGAGGCTTGGCTGGGTTCAGGGCTTCTTTCCTCCTCTCAACTCTGACTTTTGCCATGTTGGCCTAATTATCAGTGCCCCTGGTGGGTCCTAGGCATTAGGTGGGTCCTAGGCCCATGTTATTAGGTGTGACCAAATCTTCTTCCTCAACAGTGCAGATAAAGGCCCTAAGCTGAGGCTCATTATTTCTGATCATTCTACTTTAGACCATATGCCCATTTCTGAACCATTTCCTGCCAGGGCAATTTGGCATTTTTTTCAGGTCTGGGTCACATGACACCATCTTCTAGGTTCAAGGGGAGGCAACCTTTTTGGAACCAATTAGCAGAGAAAGGGGGAGGAGTGATCCCAAATCAGGATGAATGGATACTGGGTGAGTAGTTGAGACTGTCCACTTGACACCATCATCATCATCATCATCATCATCATTATCGCTGTTGTCATTATTATCATTATCTCTGTTACTCAGTTCCCTGTGAAATCTGGATTGGGTTAAAGAGGCCTGAGAGTGTGGAAGAAAATGGTCATTGTTTATTAAATCCATTTCTACTCCATGGGTCCAAATGGAACTCTAATACTTCTGCTCACATTTATTGCCTAGGACTCAGTCACATGACCACACTTAACTACAAGGGAGGCTGGAAACTGGAGTCTGTGAAATGTTCCCACATAACATCCTCCCTGCTCTTTTCTGTCCTGCTGGTTGGATATAGATGAGTATGGTGATCTTAGGAACCATACGTTGGAGATGATGATGGAAAGATGTAAACAAGATAGAAAGAGGCCACACCCCTGGATTGTTGCTGTAGGAGAGGCTCTTTCTGACCTAGAACAATTGTTTTGGACTTTATATGAACAAGATATATTTTTCTATTATGTTCAAGCCATTATCTATGTAGGGGCTCATTTGTTACAGCAGCTAGTGCTGCCCCTCACTAACAGTGCCTCATCACCTTCTCTTTTCCTCTTCTTCCCCTGGAGGGCAGGGCAGTGTTTGGAAGGTTCATGGGCCTGTGTCTGAACGCAGATGTATGAGAGGGCTGCAGAGAACTTGGGTCCTCTAAGTAGCTTATGATCTCTCCTGGAATCCTCTTTGTGTTTGAGGGAGTTTCAAGAGGCCCCCTAAATGACAAACCATTGTCATGAACCTTTGGCTTTTGTCTTCGATACTAAGGTAACAAAGTGGGACTATCTGAGAAAATATTGGGTATGAGTTTAATTGTAAAACATAGAGGCTCCCTTGAGAGCCTGCACAGCGACTTCTGCCTTTATGAGACATTTTATGACTCTGAATTGCCTGTCAGGATGTTTAAACAGCCCCTCAGAGCGTCTAATAGCGCCCTCTTAGTCATTACACACCACTAATGGGTGCTGAGTTTTCTAAATACCTATTTACTGTGTGGATTTAGTCCTCCTGGAGGACCTATTTCTGATTAAATAATACATGACTTCGAAGTGTCTAAGTACAGTTGTACATGCCCAGGGCCGCACCTCTGGGTCCTAAGGTTCTCCAGCTACACATTCTCATGAGCTTCCTTGGTGGGGACCCACAGAGACCTTCCTCTCTGCCGGGGTTTTGAAGCTGTGGTATCTATCAGTTTTCCTTGAAAGAGTTTAGGAACTGTAGATTCCTGAGCCCCATCCTAGACAATCAAAGTAGGTCTGGGTATGGAATCTGCATTTTTAAGAAGCATACCCCCACGGTTCATTCACTCCATGAATATTTATTGTACACCTACCTTGTGTCAGGCTCTGTGCTCAGCACCAGGGCTGTATCTGAGAACAGAGCAGACCAGATTGCTATCCTTGTGATTCTTACTGTTTAAGGGGGATAGGATTAGAGGGCAAAGTAATTTGTGGTCCTGTATATTCCCCCCACCCTCACCCCACAAGATAGAAAGAGGCCTATGAAAATCTAATGCCTGATGATCTGAGATGGAGCTGAGGCCATGATGCTAGCTAGTGCTGGGGAGTGGCTGCAAATGTCGATGAAGCTTTGCTCACTTACCTGCCACTCACTGGCTGCTGTGCAGCCTGGTTCCTAAAAGGCCACAGACCAGTACCAGTCCTCAGCCCGGGGGTTGGGGACCCCCGATTATGGCAATGCTGAGAAGTGAAAGCATATAAATACACTATATCCTCTTATTGGTTTTCGAGTTTGTGTTGCAACAAGTTTCTAACACAATGAATTGGAAGAAGCTTCAGAATTTTGTTTGTTTGTCTTGCTTCTAAAAGTACAGTAAAGGTGAATGGAGCAAGAGAAGGCAGTGTTTCTCATGGCAGGTAGGAGGACTCAAAGAGGAGAGTGGATACATTTAGAAGGTCAGTAAACATTCTTTATCTTGGGCCGGGGGCTGGTGACTTTGAATTGGTGCACAAAATCAATTCATACAGCCCCCTTTGCGAGCCTCAAGCCTGAAATGTTGAGCCAGATTGCAGAGGTGGGACATTAATGCTTTGAGAAACAGGTGTCCTGTTTTAATGGGGCTTATGATATCTGCTGAGCCAATTGCAAAAGGAAATGTGCCTTAAGTACTCCTGATGGTGATGATGAGAATTATCCTTCAGTGAGGATAATATTGCTGGATGAGCTTCAGGTAGACTGAGAGAGGCTCCTTGCTTATAAACACATTTTTCTGTTGTTGTTGTTGGTGGTGGTGGTGGGGTGTGTGTGTGTGTGTGTGTGTGTGTGTGTGTGTGTGTGTGTGTATTCCAGAGATGCATGAACATCTGAAGTCTGAGCAGACTCTATGACAACTTCAAATAGAGGTTTGGCTGAAATTCCTCCTGGGCCCCAGCAGCCATCTCAGCATGGATAAAGTATTATCAACTCCTGATAAAGATTGATTTTAAAATAACTGAGTTCTCGAAGATCCTAATTCAGGAAATCAATTAGATTAATCGGCCTTGTAAAATGACTGTGTGGAATGTGTTTCAAGGTTACTGGGGGAAATTCTGAACCCATTGGACTGATAAGCTTACTGATTTTGATGTGGTTTGTGCTGTTGGTATGTTTGATTAGGTTTACAATATTGTTTTGAAATGGAGCTGAGTTACCTTCTTCCCTAAGGTGAGGTGGGCAGAGTTCTTAGATGCAAGTGACAGAAGGAGACTAGGGTGGTTTAAGAAGAACAGAAATCCCTGAGATGGTGATAAAGAGCCCACAATAAGAGGCCATGTAGCTAGGACCATTGCTCCAAAGTCACACAGTTGAACTAGCTACATAGTGTAGGGAATTTCTTAAACACAAGAAGGAGGCTACAGACACTGTGTGGCCACAGAAAATGAATAGACTTTTATTCTTTTACTCAGAAAATATTTATTGGGGGCTTATGATGAGCCAGTTCTATGTGCTTGGGAAATTACAGCGAACAAAACAGACCAAAGTAATTACCTTCATAGGACCTATATTCTTTGGGAGGAATCAAAAATAGAAATGTAATAGAGCTATGTTGATTAATATAGTAGCCACTAGCTATATGCAGCAACTTAAATTTAAACAATTAACTGAAATTTTAAAAAATTAAACATTTAATTCCTCAGTCACACTAGTCACATTTTAAGTGCTCAATAGCCATGTATAGCTAGTGGCTACTGTATTGGAGAGCTCATGAACTCAAAGTCCAAAATCTTATTTAAATCACATAAGCTTATCTAAAAGATCCAAATTCAGTATGAGGGAGGCTATGAATATGATATTTCCCGGGACACAATTCCTTTCCCTCTGTGGACCTGTGAAACTGAAGAAAATTCTCTGCTCCCAAAATATAGTGGTGCACAGGCATGGGATATCAGCTACAGACATCTAGTTCAAAATGAGTCACCAGTCCTAAGCAATTTATGAAACCGTCCAGGAAAATTCCATAAGGTTTTAAGCCCTAGAAATAATCTTCTGATTTACAGCTCTATCCTTGGGATTTATGGCTCTGCCCTCTGGGTCATCCTTGCTTCTTCATGAAAGATTGCATGTGTTTTGCAAATGAATAATTTTATTGGTCTTTTTTTTGACTATTGAATTTGAGGGACTGACAACCTTCTTTCATTTGTGCTCTCCCCTTTAGCCCTGGCTGGCAGTGTTTCTGCAGACATAAATTTCTCAAGAACTTTGTGGATCTCTCATGTATGTTACCAGTAATCACTACATTACACAAGGGATTGTCCATAGGTATTTCTGATATAATCTCTAATTTTAGCTTCTGTTGAGATGGCTGAAGAAGGGGCCTATGAGCCACACTCTTCATCTCTTCAAAGAGCCTTTTTGATGATTGAATAATCTGAAATTTTGATCTTTCTGATAAATTAACAAAAGGTTGTACAGCCACACCATTGAATTTTTCTCTAGAGTACCCTGTTTTAAATTTCCTAAGTAAATCTCTTTATTTCAGCATCTTTTTTTTTTCTCCCCCAATCTGGGTAGGCTTAGAAGTTCCCAGATCATCCAGCCCTATTTCTTTTTTTGCTTAACATTTCTTTCCTCAATTATGCCTTTCCTCTCATATTTTATGACAAATATCAAGAAAATAAACAGGTTGCACCATCAACACTTTGCTTGGAAATATTCTAGGTTAAATATCCATTGCTTATAAGTTCTACTTTTCTCCACAATGCTGCTTATTTCCTTCTGAACCCTCACCAGTGGAGTTTTTAAGTACTCACAAACTTAGTAGCTTAGATAACGCATATTTTAAAAATATTACAGTTCTATAGGTCAGAATTCTGGCTTGGGTCTTACTGGGTTGAAATCAAGTTATTGGCAGGGCTTCCTTACTTCATGGAGGCTCTCAGGAGACATCTGTTTCTTTGCTCATTTAGGTTGTAAATTCAATTTCCTGTTGTAGGACTGAGGTCCCTATTTTCTTGCTGGCTGTAAACCAAAGGTTGTTCCCAGCCTCTAGAAGCCATTGCATTCCTCAGTTTGTGGCCCCCTCCTTCCATCTTCAAAGCTAGCAATGGTGGATTGAGTCCTCATTTCACATCTGACTCTTCTATGACCCAGTTGGGAAAAATGTTCTCTGCTATTAAGGACTCATGTGATTAGATTGAGCTCACCTGGATAATTCAGGATACTCTCCTTATCTCAAGGTCCTTGCTCTTAATCACATCTGCAAATCACTTTTGCTATGAGAGATAACATATTCTCAGGTTCTGGAGGTAAGGGTGTAGACATGTTTTGGGAGTCATTATTCTGCCTGCTATGAGAGTTGTACAGAGTTTCCCCATGCTCACTGAGAGCTCTAACCTTCAGATGATCAGGTCAAGTAAGAGCCACAGAGATATCAAAAATCTCCATATCTTCAGTGACACACCAACCTGGGGCTCTGGAGCAGGCATATCCTGACCCTTCAGGTGCAAAGCTGTGGTTGCCTGGGTCAGGGTCATTTATGGAGACCTGAAAACTGAAAGTCTGTGCTCTAGGAGTGTGTGTGTTCGTGTGTGGGGGTGGTGCACAGGTGAAGGCATAACGTGTAAAGGCTAAGAGACTGAAATTGTCAGATAGGTATGGATTCAAATGCCAGCTTGTCCACTTGACTTTGAATTTACTTTGAGCCTTGGTTTTTCTCATCCATCAAATAGGGATAATGAAAATACCTACGTCTTGAGTAATTGTTTTAAGAGGATTCAGCAAAACAAACCATACAAAGCTCTTAAAATCACATCTACTACACATTAGTGGCTTTCTCAGGGGCCTTAAAGAAGACGTTGGGAGACATATGTTGGTCATTTGAATGCTCCCCAGGACAGACAAGATCTGACCTTTGAGCCTTCTTTGTGCCTGATTGGGGGCTCATAATCCTAAGACACCAGCATGATTCTAGGTGATTGATTCAGAGGAACAGCAGGAAATGATGGGACAGAACGGGTCCAGGGGACGCCTTGGGGATGCTGCATAGTGAATAGGAGTCTGGGCTTCATTCTCAAGGGGGGATGTGGAGGAATCATTTTATATCTCTACTTACTTGTTTTTTAAATCTTGTTCTAAGGGAGTTGTAGAAACAACTGATTTGCAAGTATGAGGAGATTATGAGAATTTTTTCCATTTCCCCCCTCCAAATTATGTTCTTATGTTGAGTAATAAAAAAGAAACCAAGACCAAACTTTGAATTCTGCTTTGATATGTATTTTAAGCATTATGATCTTGCAAGTTGGATTTATAATTGGAAAAGTGATATGGAATCTTTAAAAGGAATTTATTTTGATCACAAGGGAACTTAGGAAGTTAACATTTAAGAGGTACACAAGTGTTTTTATGCATATTTTAAGGAGGTTTTTACTTTAACAGGGTAAAATTATTTTTGATTGGGAAAAGTACATTTTAGCATTTAACCAAGATCAGCATATTTATATTACTTCATAGGTTTTTCTGTGTCCTGATTTCTGCCAGTCTTCTTGAATGGAGGACAATTCTTTTTCTAAAGTTAAAATGTAAGGATAAAGTTGTTAAAAAAGCAAGAGGGCTGAACAGGAAAACAAAGGAAGCAGAGTCTTTAAAATATTTTTTTTGTTTTACTTTCTAAAATTTTCGATTATAGTTGACATATAATATTATATTAATTTCAGGTGTACAACAGAGTGATTAGACAATTATATAACTTACAAAGTGACCACCCCAATAAGTCTAGTACCCATCTGACACTGTATATGATCACTATAATATTATTGACTATGTCACCTATGCCGTAGTTTACATCCCTGTGACTTTTTATAACTGTAATTTGTACTTCATCCCTCCCATCTGGCTACTACCAATTTGTTCTCTGTATCTATGAGTTTGTTTCTGTTTTGTTTGGTTATTTTGTATTTTAGATTTTACAAGTAAGTGGAATCATACAGTATTTGTCTTTCTCTGTCTGGCTTATTTCACTTAGCGTAATACCCTCCAGGTTCAACCATGTTACAAATGGCAAGATGGACACTTAGGTTGCTTCCATATCTTGGTTATCGTGAATAATGCCGCATGAACATAGGGATACATATACCTTTTTCAGTTAGTATTTTAGTTTTCTTTGGATAAATACCCAGAAGTGACATTGTAGGGTCATATGGTAGCTCTATTTTAAATTTTTTGAGGAACCTCCATACTGTTTTCTATAGTAGCTGTACCAATTTACAATCCCACCAATAGTTCTCAGGGTTTCCTTTTCTCCACATCCTCATCAACACTTGTTGTTTGTTGATTTATTGATGATAGCCATTCTGACAGGTGTGAGGTGGTACCTTGCTGTGATTTTAATTTGTATTACAGAAGCTTTTTTTTTTTTTAAATCAAATGTATATAGGGTCTTAGACATCATTTGGTATGACTAAAATATCAGTTTATCAGCTGTTTAGCATAAACAGCTCTTGAGCATAGAATTCTCTAAGCCACAGACTCTAGCCTGCAGGTTGTTAATAGCCAAGCACAGGAGAAAGAGGGTAGAAGATTTCATGCTCAAACATGTTTAGAAATAAGTTGGCATGAATCAGTTAAACTGCTTTTATTAATACTACAATACTTTTCAGAGATGATGTGCCTTATGAACTATCAAGAATGGGACAAAGAAGCCAAAATTTCCCAAACTTACTTGAGCACAAACTTTCATTTATTTGTCTGTTGGTTTGATGTATGCAACATCGATTTACTCTTAGTGTTCCAAATCTACGTTTGAGGCATATTGTATATTTCTCTATGGAGAAAATTGGTTGAAGTTGAAAGAAGTGCTTTAGTAAAGCTTGAGGAAATCTGAATTGTGCTCATGAACCACCTGTATCAGAATCACCCGAAGGGTTCATTAAAAATCCAGAGACCTGGGTCTGATTTTAGATCTATTGTATAAGAATCTCTGGGAGTAATGTCCTGTACTCTGAAATTTTTAAAACACCATAGGTCTTTGCTGCTAAAAGTGGTCTGTGGGCCAGCAGCACCAACATTGTCTGGGAGCTTGTTAGAATGCAGAATCTCAAGCCCATTCCTGTGGAATCTGAATCTGCATTTTCAAGAATATCCTTAGGTGATTGGTATGTACATTTAAAGCAAGAAGCACTTAGAGAATAAAGCATCTCATTTTACTTAGGTGTTTATACATTTTTTTGTATCTTGCTCTAATCGTGTATTTTGTTTAAAAGCTATGTGAATCAAGAGTTCTATTTTAGTTAAATCATAATGGAAGAGATAGACTTGGTGCCCTCTCTCTTAGTTTACTATGGTAGGTACTGCTGTTCAGATCAGGGACCTATTAAGAGGCACTACTGTTCAGTTGCCATCAGTGTATACTGACTTCATTCAAACTGTCCAAAGAAAATAGCCTCTTGGAGGCTGATCTTATTCCAAATTTATGGACATGATGATAACTGTCAGATACAGAGTGTGGAATAGCTGTTAGGAGTAATTGACTCTCTATAGCTTAATTCCACTTTCCCTTTCACACAATCCATTAAATGCTTGTAGTCATCTCAATTTAGTAACTCAGATATTGATTTTACTGAATGTAGCTACCTTGCATCTCAGCCTTGGAAAACAATGAAATAACAAATCTTGAGTGGACGAAAAGACCACCCAACATTTCCACTGTTATTTATAAATGGATTGATTTTTAGGGAGAGGACCAAAGCTGTCAGTTTGAAATACTAGTTTCATGGTTTTCGACTAAGTAGGCCACATTGCAGTTTCTGTGATTTGATACTTGACCATTCGTGTTAACTAGTGATAATGCAGAGTCCCAGAAGTTTCAGTTTCTGCTCCATGACCCATTCTAGGAACCATAATCCAGCAGTTAAAAATTATTTTAAGAGCCACTCAAAGGATTAGAGAGAACTGTACCTGGTGTTCACTCATAGCTGAGAATAATGCCTGTTGGCACCAGCCAGAGTAGAAAATCTCTCAGTTCATGAGACATTGGATAAAGTTCTCAGAGGGTTCCTCCTTCTGCACTGGGGAATAATTAGTCCTGGACTAAACATGGCTCTGGTCTCATCTAAAATTTTAAAAGTAAGACCTACAGAGATTAAACCATTTCTAAGTAACTTAACGACAGCCCAGAACAAAGCTCAAGAATATTTATAAGATCCAATATACAGATGTATTATTGAGTTGTACACTTGAAACCTATATAATTTTATTAACCAGTGTCACCCCAATAAATATTTATAGGAATACAACAATATCCAGCCCAACCAAGTTGTAAAGAATCTTGAAAATACAACCTAAAATGAGGAGAAATATTAATCAATTGAAAATAATACAGAACTGACACAGACGTTAGAAATCGTAGAGAAGGATATGTTAAAAAAAATTGAGAAACATGGCAAACATAAAAAAAGACCTAAATTAAAACTCAAGAGATAGAAATCTACAATATTTGAGATATAGAAAACACATTGGATGGGATCAGCAGCAGATTAGACATTACACACACATACAAAAAGATTCGATTCGTGAACATGATAATATAGCAATAGAAACTATCCAAAATGAAACACAGAGATGAGATAGAATAATAATGGAAAAACATGAACACAGAATCAGTGACATCTGGGACAACTTCAAGCACTCTAATATTTGTGCAATTGTAGTCTCTAAAGGAATCGGTGAGAGGGAGGGATAGAAAAAATATTTGGAGACAGTGGCCAAAATTTTTTCAAGTTTGATGAAAATCATAAACCCAGAGACACATAGAAGCTCAATGAATACCAAGCACAAGAGACATTAAGAAAACTACAGTAAGGTGAATCATGATCAAGTGCTGAAACTCACTGATAAAGAGGAAGACTTAAAAGGATCCAGAGGAAAAAAGGATGAGTTACTTATAGAGGACCAAAGATAAGAGTGACAGCAGATTTCTCATTAAAAACAATGCAAGTGAAAAAAGATAATATGAAAAGTATTTAAAGTATTGAAGTAAAGAAAAAAAAAGCTATCAACATAAAATCCTTTGCCTAGCAAAAATGTCTTCCTCAAATGAAGCAAAATATTTTTTTGCTTATACAAAAGCTGAGAGAATTAATCACCAGCCCACTCCACTATTAAAGATGTTGAAGTCCTTCAGGCAGAAGGAAAATTATACCAGATGGAAATAGAAAATCTGCACAAATGAATGAAAAACAGCAGAAATGGTAACTACATGGATAATACAAAGTCACTTAAAAAATGATTGACTGTTTAAATAAACATAACAATATGGTGTAGTGATTATAATATATGTAATAGTTTAATGTATAACAACAATAGCACAAAAGCTAGTAAGAGAGAAGTAGACATATATTAGTGTAAGGATGTCCGTATATATGAAGTGCTATAATGTCACTAGAAGGTAGATTGCTATATCATGAACACTGAATCAATCAGTAAAATAAAAATAAAGAGTTATAGTAGATAGACCAACGAAGATAAAATGGAGTCATTAAAAATATTCAACAAATCCAAAAGAAGGCAGAAAAAGAAGGAAAAGGGAACAAAGAACAGATGTGACAAGTAGAAAACAAATGGCAAGCTGATAGACTCAAAATTAACTGTAACATAATCACAATAAGTGTAAATAACCAAAACACCCCAATTAAAAGGCAGAGATTGTAAGGTTAGATAAAAAAGCAAGACTGAACTATATGCTGTCTATAGAAAACATACTTTAAATATTAAGCTACAAATAGATTAAAGGTAAAGGACAGAAAAAGAATGTTCACAATAATGAAAAGAAAGTCCAAGTAGTTATAGTAACATCAGACAAAGTAGATTTCAAGGTAATGATTACAATCAGGTACAAAGAATATTTTACTATGTTATAAATGTATAATAATGTTATTGTATAATGACAGAAGGGTCAGTTCATCAGGAGGGTATAACAATCTTAAATATTAAAATGCCCAATAACAAGAAGCAAAACTGATATAAGTTCAAGGAGAAATAGACTAAAATTGATATGACTGCAAGAGAAAGAGTCAAATTCAGAATTATAGCCAACAGTCCTCTTGTAACAATTGACATAAAGAGTAGACAGGAAATCAGTAAGGACATAAAAGACCTGAATAACACAACCAACCAGCTTGATCTAATTGACTCTTATAGAGCACTTCTCTCAGCAACAAAATACACTTTCTTTTCAAGAGCACATAGAACATTTACTAAGATAGATTGTATTGTGGGCCACAAAACTAGACTCAGTAGACTTAAAAGGATTCAAGTCATACAAAATACGTTCTTTGGTCACAATGGAATTAAATTAGAGATCAGCAACAGAAGGATCTCTGGAAAATCCCTAAGTTTTTGGACACTAAATAATACATTATGATAACTCATGGGTGGAAAAAAATCAAAAGAGAAAAAGTATTTTGAATTGAGTGAAAATTAAAATATGACATTAAAATTTTGTAAGATTTTTGCTGAAGAGATGCTTAAGGGGGAAAATTTATAGCACTAAATGCCTGTATTAGAGAAGAAAGAAGGTCTCAAATTCCACCTTAAGAAACTAGAAAGAGAAGAGCCAATTAAACCCAAAGAAAGCAGAATAAAGAAAATAATAAATCAATTTAGAAATCAATGAAATGAAAAAACAGAAAAAGCAATAGAGAAAAGCAATGAAATAAAAAACCGTTTCTTTGACAAGATCAGTAGAGAAATATCTAGCCAGAGTGGTCAAGATAAAAACCCTCAATTAGCAATATCACAATAAGAGAGGTGACATTACTACAGATTCTATAGATGTTAAATGGATAATAAGAGAATGTTATGAACAACTTTATGCCCGTAAATCTGACAACATAGATAAGATGGACAAATTTCTTGACTCACTACTAAAACTTGAGAAGAACTAGGTAACCTGATTAACCTTCTATTTAAAAAATTGAATTTCTAGTTAAAAACCTTCCTACAAAGAAAACTCCAGGTGTCTTCACTCTTAAATTCTACCAAATATTCAATAAAGAAATAATACCACTTCTATACAAACTCTTCCTGAAAATTGAAGATGAGGGAATACTTCCTAGTCTATTTTATGAGGTCAGCATTAGCCCGATACTAAAACCTAACAGAAGTTAGAAGAAAAGAAAACTACAAACCAATGTGCCTCATTAATATAGATGCCAAACAAAATTTTAGCAAACTGAATCTAACAATATATAAAAGGATGTGTCATAGCCAAGACACAAGGTTTCTGCTAGGTTGTTTTAACATTCAAAAATCAATGTAAATTACAATATTAGAAAACAAAAAATTAAAAATGTGATTACCTCAATGGACACAGAAAAAAATATTTGCAAGAATCTAACATCCATTTTGGACTTTACAAATTCTTAGTAAATGAAGAATAGAAGGGAATTTCTTCAACCTGATAATAGGCGTCTATGAAAAACCTCCAGTTAACATAATACTTAATAGTGAAAGACTGAATCCTTTTCCTTTGAGATCAGAAACAAAAAAAGATGTCTGTTTTCACAACTTCTTTTCAGCACTATAGTGGGATAAGTCACTCAATATAAGAGATTGAAATAAAAGACACATATTGGAAAGGAAGAAATAAACCTGTCTTTATTTGCAGAAGAATTGATGATCTATGTTGAAAATCCAATGAGATCTACAAAAAAATCTACCAGAACAAATATGTGAGTTTAGCAAAGTTGCAAGACAAGATCATTATACAAAAAGCAATTGTATTTCTATATACTAGCAATGGACAGTTGGAAATTGAAGTAAAAAAACACTATAATAGTATCAAAGAATATGGAATACTTAGTTATAAATTTGACTAAAGTTGTATAAGATCTATAAGCTGAAAGCTATAAAATATTGAGGATAGAATTAATGAAAACCTAAACAAATGAAGAGATGTTTACGAATCAGAAAAGACTGAATATTTTTCAGGCTTAATTTCTCCCAAATTAATCTACAGATTCAACACAATGCCAATCACAATCTCAAGGGTTTTGTTTGTTTGTTTTTTGGTAGCAATTGATAATTATATTGAAATTTATATGTATAATGAAAGACATAGAATAGGCAAAACAACTTTGAAAAATAAGAATAAATTTGGCAGGCTAATGATACCTAATTTAGTGATTTATTATAAAGCTATAGTAATCAAGACAGTGTAGTATTGGCATCAAGATAGATACTTCTATCAATGGAATAGTAAAGAGAGTTCAGTGGAAAAAGAATAGTCTTTTCAGCAAATGGATATCCATACACGAATAAATGAACTCCAAACTGTACCTTGCAACATATACAAAAGTTAATGAAAAATGTATCATGCATCCAAATGTGAAACCCAAATCTGTAAATCTTCTAGAAGACACCAAAGGAGAAAAATCTATATGACTTTCGGTTAAGCAAAGATTTCTCAGCTATGACACCAAAGTGTGGCCCATAAAAATTAATTATTTGAATTTCATCAAAACTCAAAACTCTCCTCTTTTAAAAACACTGTCTAGAGAGTGACAAACCACAGACTGGGAGAAAATATTTGGCAAATTGTATATCTGATAAAGGACAGGTATCCAGAATCTATGAAGAACTCTCAAAACTCTATAATAAGAAACCATGTAATAAAAGTGTTAAAATATTTGAACAGACACTTCTCCAAATTTGATTTACGTGGCAAATAATCACAGGAAAAGATATTCAGCATCATCATTCGCTAGGGAAATGCAAATTAAAATTACCATGTCATAACAGACATTTATTAGAATGACTAAAATTAAAATGATTGACCACACCACGCATTGATAAAGATGGGGAGAACGTGGAACTCTCATATGCTGACGATAGGAGTATACAATGGTGTAACCACTTTTGAAAAGAGTTTGACAGTTTCTTAAGCAGTTGAACACACAGCTACCTTATGGTCTAGCCATTCCACCCCTAGGTATTTACTCAAGAGAAAGAAAAGCATAAGACCAAAGACATATGCATGGATGTTCACAGTGATTTTATTTATAACTGCCAAAGTCTGGAAACAACCCAAATATCTATCAACAGGTGGATAGAGAAACAATTTGTGGCAAATGCATCTAATGGACTACTATTCCAAAATAAAAAGGAATAAATTATTTACATGTACAGTGACACTGATGAATCTCAAAAGCTTTATACTGAGTGAAAGATGCCAGATAAAAAGCTATAGACTATCTGATCCCATTTATATGAATTCCAGAAAATGAAAACTAATCTACAGTGACAGAAAGAAGATCACTGGTTGCCTGGGGACAGGCGTAGGAGGTGGGAAAAGGTAGGGGTGGAGGAGGGATTACAACAGTACACAGGAAAGTTTTAGGGCTGATGGCTATTTCACTGTCTTGAGTGTGTTGGTGGTTTCATGGATGTACATGTCAAAACTTATCAGACTGTACACTCGAACACTAAATGAAACCTTCTCTCAGTGAAAACAGCTGAGTATCTCATGGATACTCAGGTGAGAACTGGCCAGGAAGAAGACGGAGGGGCCACTCGGGCCTTTCTGCCAAATGAAACGCCCTCCACATCTTCTCTTTGCTGTTTCCAAAAATCATCTTTGGTAGCAAAATGGAGGGTGGTTTCACTTAATATGGATTCTGAAATAGCTCCTAACAGTTTGGGCTGGCTTCAAAGTTGGGGTATGCAGATTCTTTCCTGAAAAGGGTGCTCCTGGGGGCACCCAGCATTTGAGGATTAACTCCTGAGCAGCCCATTGCATTTGCTTCCTCCTCTGCCTGCACCGTCACAGGTGGTTGTCCCTGAGGTGGCCCTAAGCAAACGATAAAGTTGTTGAGAAGAAACTGAAATGCAGTCATTGTTCAGAAAAGCCCAGGAGCCCTGTCTTTGCAGCCTGCTGACTCCTCTACCTCATTATCCCACTCTCTGAGCTTGACCATTCTGGGGTGAACTCTGATCTCTCTGCTGAGTGCCCCACTGGTAACTGGATCTACATATGGTTGCCACCAATAACCACAGTCTGATGGGTAATACTGATCAGAAGGAAATTTTATCATAGTAGAGTTCTGATAGGTAATAGGTATAGGAAAAGTATGTTGTAGGTGGTTCTATTTGTTAAAATAAAGTTACACTTACTGGTTACGAATTCTTGGAAATACTTTGGTAGAAGAAATGGCTTAGCCAGCAAGATTCTTAGAGATGCAGATGTAAATGGGGAGATGACATAGTTCTGCTGTGCCATGATATGTGTGTTCCTAAAAGTCACTGCACTGGCAGAATTGCCCAGTGAAACTGCATGGGTTAGAGCACATTGTTCAAAAACTTCATCAGGGAGACAGGAAAAAAAGGTAGAAACCTCATAAAAATGATAGCACAGTTTTACACATTAAATAGCTAAAAAATACACATACTCTAGAATAATGATCACACTTTACCTTGAAAAAGACCTGAAGCTTGGTGCGAGGGAAAATGTAGTTTGTGAGTAACTGGAGGATTTTGAGTTTGTGTGCGTGCGTGCATGTGTGCACGCGCAAGCACAAGTATGTGTTTTGCATACTTCTAAGTGCCTCAGTTCAACGAGTTATAGCAGTCTGCATTTACTGTGTTCTTTGCAGACAAAATCGTTCATAAGCAAATGCAAAATACGCGTTACGCTCAAATGGCTCCCTAATGGATCAGTCGTATTGGAACAGATACACATTTTCAAAACAAGCATGATTGCAGAACTGGCTGTGTTGTGGTGAGAGCAGTCCCCGTCTGCAGGGACATTTGAAAGGAGTGTTCGTAGGAACGGTGACTGAGGTGATATGGGAGAGGCTTTAAGGTAGGGCCGAGCCTGAGGTCTCACGAATGCTGAATCGGGGTGCCTGCCTTTTTTTTTTTTTTTTTTTTTTTTTTTTTTTACTGTTTTTAAGCTAAGAATCCACGAGTCCGTGTCTCCTTATGTATCCTCCAGTGTTGCTACACGGGAGGGCCCAGAAGGGGCAGCTCATTCTTCTGGGGGCTGTTGTGAGCTGTGAGCTGACTGGGCTCTGCTTAGTACTCTCGCAGCCCCAGTTGCCACCAAAGAGGGTGAAAGGTATCCAGAGGAAGGAAAGTCAACTGCTTATTGATCCCAAACTGAAAAAGTCATATAGAAACATGGCTCCCAGATACTGTTTTAGACCTTTAACATTAAAAAGAAAACTGA
The DNA here is from genome assembly GCA_028627145.1 of Eidolon dupreanum. NCBI lineage: Eukaryota > Metazoa > Chordata > Mammalia > Chiroptera > Pteropodidae > Eidolon > Eidolon dupreanum. The sequence continues at coordinate 9,378,107 of CM053501.1, read as the reverse complement.
AATCGCTGACCTCTTATTGCCCTGAACAAATATTTATTGACTTATTGAGCGTCTACTGTGTACCAGGTACCATTTTGGTACTTCGGATATTTTAGCAAATAAAATAGATAAAAATATCTGCCCCTGTGGAGTTTATATTCTGGTAGGAGAGTCAGATGCTTTGTTTTTTTCCCCAATAAGGACATAAAAAATAAAAATTAACAACAGAAGTAAAAACTCATGTTTTCATTAAAGAAAAGAAGTCACCTGTCTTTTCAAAGAGTATCATTATACCAAATGCATGGGGCCGACATAATTTCAGTGTGAAGTGCTGGTCTTTGCAGAAAACGTTACATCTACATGTAGACACTTGGAAACCACAACTGCAGAGCAGGGAGGGGTTAAGCCACGTGAAGGACCTCAGTAAGCATCTTGCTTCTGGTGGACATCTTGTTTCTGGCCTGTGGCTCTCAGAACGAAAACCGCTTGTTGTATATTAATTGCTCAGAGAGCTTATGTGGCCCTTCGGTTGAGGAAGCACACCTGGGTTAAGTTTTATTCTTAAAATACCCAGCCCATGATCCTTACTTGTTGGGAGCTTTCTCCTGCCACCCTCTTCTCAGAAAGGTGAATGACTTCCTCTGGTGAGCACTTTCCTTCCCTGTCCTTCCAGCCTGAAAACACAGCAGAGGTATTTGTGTATCACTCTCATGTTCATCGAATGTGTCCTCAATCCATTGAGGCAACGGGTGTGCCCCAGGACAGGCTCCAAGGCATGTGCAAGAACTCCTGCAGCCCCAGACACTGCTTGGCTGCTGCTTGTGGATGTGGTTGGTGGTACTGGCCTCCAGTGGTTCTGACAAGTCTCTCTTGTCACTGCCCAAGTGTGGGGTTGCAGCCAGAGAAAGTTCTGGCTTCCTAATGATATTTAGAACCAGATCAAAAATTCCTCCCTGCATGGCCTGCTTTGGGACCATGGTTTATAACATGGGTCTCTTGTCTCTGGCAGTTGGCTGTCAGCAGTGATGAAGTGTGGGTATTTCAGGGCTCCATGGATTTAGTTCCTCTTCCTATTAGCTATAGATGAGTCAGTAAAACTTTTAAGCTTTGATTTGCTCATCTAATGATAAGGATAGTAATAGAGTGGACCCCACAGTGTTAGGGTGAAGCTTAAATAAGATAACGTAGTTAGCACATTCTAGCACATGGTAAGAACTTGACACATGCAGCTTCCGCCATCAATTTAGTGCAGCTCCTCTGAGGCACCTCTTGGTGATTGCAACCCACAATGATGATTCTTTCTCTCTGGGCTAGAGTAGTTTATTACCCATTTCTCCTTAGGCATTTAATCATACGTTGCCTCCCATGGAGTTTGACATTCAGGGTGTGCCCGCTTTATTTCCCCATAATATTCGCTGTCAGTTTATTGAACTGTTCAATGGCAGATGTTGAACCAGACACTCCCCAAACGTTACAACGTTTAATTCTCACACCAACACTAAGAAATAGGGCATTCTTATCCCATTTTTCAGATAAGGAAACTGCAGATCGGGAAAGTTTAGTAATTTGCCCAAAGTCTCTGCCCTGGAACTAGTCGAGGGTAGAGCAGTGGTTAGAAGGCAGCCTTTTCTCTCTGCACATAAGTTATATGGCAAACCCTCAGAGAGCAGAGTCAGGGTGTGCGATATATTATTTACAACCATAGGGAGGTTGACTGTTACAATAGAATTGGAAATTGACTCAGAGAACTCTAAATCTTCCTGTCTTCCTTCCAGAGTGCTTCTAAGCCGGTGGATTCCATGGTTGGATGGTGTGTATTGGTCAGACAATGAAGTTACCACTGCTAAACAAACATACTCCCAAGCCTTTGGGAAGGTCAAGACTTTTCCATCTTCATCTCCATCCCCAGCTTGCGGCACGGACTCACTAGGCAATATGCATGCCATACATCTGAATATTTTAAAGCTACATATTAAGCTAAAACTATTAACACATGGAGGGATCTTAAAAGTTTATAATAAAATTATTATTTTAAAGCTTTGTACCTTTTTGGTGCTGTGGAGGCAAGCTCTTAGCTTTAGCTCTTTTGAAGTGAGAGTTGAGGATCAGGAAGTTTTTGACTAAGAGTGGGCTTATTCTTTAGAAAGACCCCTCTCTCTATTCTGCTATTATGATTTATGCCTAAACCAGCATGCTAGAATTTATATCGGGGAAATATGAACACATGTTAAATAACACATTTCCCTCTTGTGGTTATGTCGATCGAGTCTGCAGAGGGTCCTTGTCATATTAATGCCTGTTTTGCTTTGCCTAAAAAATAATTCCAAGCCTGCCATCTACAGAGAGTGTTATCAAAGGGATCTCGGTGTAAACGGTGACATTCGTGATTGGCTGTGGTGGGGGCTTACCCACCCTCCCTGGAGCTGCTGAAATTGAGCTGTCAGACGAGGAAGATGAAATGCTACTTTGTTCTATGGCTTGAGCTCCCAGAGGCAACGTTTCTAGGTCATTTGACATTAGTTCAGAGAATGGGAAAGTATTTATCTTTTTTTTCACTTTTTCTAAAACTTAAAAAAAAAAAATGTTTTCTGTTTGTTGGTAGGTAGGAAGTGACAGCTCTCCAGGACAGCTGCCTGCATGTCTGAGGGGAGATGTTTACCAGGGTGGCTGGCAGTGTTCGGAGACACCAGCTCTGCCCCTCCTGGGAGCAGCAGGCACTATGTTCCAAGCATCAGCCTTTAAGCACATCACATACTGATAATCTTTAAAGCAATGATTTCCGAAGAGCGTTTCTTGGGACATTAGTTGCATAAGATGCTCCAAGGAAAGAGAGACGCCGTGCAAAAAATTAGAAGTGTTTCTGTGGCCAAATGAGTCTGAGGACACACCGCATGCGGTATTTGTCCCCTTCCTGTTAACACACGATTCATATTAGTATTTCAAGGCTCTGAGGATTCCTACAGGCAAGAAACTTATTAAACTTTGTTTAAGCTGGAATTTCCCAAATTTCTTTGAATTTTTTGAAATTTTCAAAAAGATTTTTTTTTAGTCTCTATTGTGTGTCTGGCACTTTACCAGGCACAGAGACAAGAGATACAAAGGTGAATAAGGCAGATGGACCTTATGTAGCCTCATGGAGCTTATAGATAGATAATAAACAGGCAAACAAATAAAACAATGAATACTTACACACTGTGATCCAGGAGTAAGCAAGTAGGATACTGCAGTGAGGAACAGTGAGAGGGGTTGATCTGATGGAGTCCAGGGAGCACCACTGAAAGAAGGCAACTTGTAGTTGAGGACTAAAGCCTGAGAAGGAGGCGGTCATGTGAAGTATGGGAGAAAATAGATGGGGAAGCAGGTGCAAAGGCCCTGAGGTATCACAGGTCTAGGAAACACCATGCAAAGATCTGAAGCCTATGCAAACTACCCTGTGACCAGCAGCTCCCAGGATATTTACAAAAGACCTGGTACAAAGTATATGATCCAAGTAGAATTGGTCCCCTTTCTTCCCTTGTCAAGGCAGTTCTGAACATGGCCATTGAGAAGGGTCTTGGTCTCCAGCAAGCAACATGGCTCTGTTCTGTTACCGTCTCAGACTTGCTCAGTGGTGTGTGGGCTGGGACTCCAAGAGGGTTGGCGTCCTCAGAGCAGACAGGGTGTGTCCTTGTTGCTCTCTGGCCAAAGCTTCCAGTTCATATCAAGCTGTGCAATTCGGACTCATTCGAGGTACAATAATGAGAATGCCAAGGGTTTAGACATCTAGAGCGGGAGTTCTCAAACACCAGTGTATGAAAGAGACACCCGGAGAATTTGTTAAAATGCACAGTCCACAGGCCTACCTGGCATGCTCTCAGACCCACCTGGGATGCTTCACACACCTGGGCCCAAGCCTCACTGAGCAGGGCGCACAGCACACACCATATTGTGATTCTGGGTTTGCTTAGGCACAGTTCATATATTTTTTTGATTTATCAACTCTATTAGGAGCATCTTAAAGGCCATAGTAAACCTTGATTTAGAAGCCATTCCTTTGTAATCCAGTGAGGCTATGATCCCCAAATCTGAAATATGGCAGTTGGTAGGATAATAAATCAGGAAACAGACTTATTTATGTACTCTTAAAACAAGAAAAGCAAGGCCACAGAGTTTCTGCAGGTGAATGAAACCCGCACCAGGGCTGAGAATCCCCATCAGGGCTGGGGCATGGTCACTGGGGACAGACGGATGTGATCCACACCTCCTTCCTTGAACCCAGTTTGATTTCCTGCTCTATAAGGACCCCCTTCCAGTTGTGGGCTTGAATCCTCTCTTCTCCTGGAAGTTGCTCTATCAATTTTCTTCTTCTTCTTTTTCTCTTGGAATACAAACTTGTCTTCCTCATCCTAGGAAGAAAAGTCCTTCCTTGTCCCTGACTATCTTTCTTGCTACTGAGCATGCTCTCTTGCACAAATTTGAAGCTTCATTGATGACCACCTTCCTTGCATTGTGGTTAGCATTAAGCCCAGCTCCTTGAAACAGTGGCCAGGGCCCTGCACAAACTGCCCCTGCCTATCTCTCCAAGTGGGCATCTTACCCTCTATTGCCCTGCTTGCTGTACCCCAGCCATGCTGAAATCCTTTCATTCTGACTCACCCTGCCCTGTGACTTTCTTAACAGGATCTACTTGTGTATGGATGATCATGTTTGCTTATTGTCTGTCTCTCCCTGACTAGAACAAAAGACAAGTGAATTTAGGAATCTTGTCTGTCTTGTTCTTTGCTATATTCCAAAGTGTCTGAAATAGTACTTATGTAAATGGACAATAAATATTTATTATTTAAATGAATACATTTATTCTCTTCTGTGTATTTGAATGTGCTGTTTCATTTGCTTGACAGTCTCTTCTCTTATCCCCTTCATATACACATTTTGACTGATAACTCCTATATATTCTTAAATTCTCAACTCATATGTCACTTCCTCCAGGAAGCATCATATTACTTCCTCCAGAAAGGATGACCTGACTTCTCAAGTTTGGGATGGGTTTCTCCTGTTTGCTTCCAGAGGACTTATCACACTTTATTATAATTGCCCATTTTTTTTTGTTTTATTCCTCTGTAGACTGTAAGCTCCAGGGAACAGGAGCCCTGGATTCCTGTGTATCTCTGAATCTTATGCTCCCTCCCACAAGGTCTTAAATAGTGCCTGTACTTGGTAGGTATGCAGTAAATATTTATTGGGCTGATGGTTTTTAACCCTTCGTCTCTCTTCTCTCATTTTTATTCAAACATCTCAAGAGTGGTCTCTGCTCAATGTCAATTTATTGCAAGTTGACTCTTGGACTTACCAGTGGACTTCTCTGGACAAGATACCCATGAATTCTGTGCTGCCAAACCCAACAGATACTATTTATCTCTTATCTTATTTGTCATCCCTGTGGCATTTAACATGGCCAACCAGTCCTCCTTGACACTCTATCTGTAATGGCAACCACGGAGCCCAGGTCCTGCTGCAATATGCTGTGCAATGCAGAGGCATTTTGGCTACCAGATAATAGGAGATTTCAATGGCTATCTTGCTAACCCCTGCAGCATGAGAAATGGGTAATGAGGAGACTTAACAGTATGCAAAGAATGGGCCTTTCCTAAAGGCTTTATTATAATTTGGGGTTTTATAAATTGTATCAATTACAGCCCTACTATCCATTCTGTCCTTCTCCCAACACAGTACTGGAACCATCTACATCCTTAGGGCAGGGAGTGTGGGAAATGGATGGAAGTGGCTGGCTGCCTGATCCTTAGTCTTTGGGAGGAGACTTATACATTAATATTTCCAAGAGATCATAAGCATTCTCCTCTATGGTCTTTGGTCAAAACTCAAAAATTCTTAATTCTGTATTTTGAATACGAGATAGTAGGAAACAGACGTTTTCCTCCTTTCTTGCCTTATAGACATTTCTGGAAGCAGGTCTGCTTAAGGGAGGTAATCTAACTCAATTAGTTGGGAAGAAAAAAATACAAAAGAAAGCCATTATGCAAATGTCAGGCTGTGTCATCAGGGAAAGGGTGACCATATAAGCCTTTGAATGTATTTCCAATTCTATTTTAATATTAGACCTTTGTATGATTATTAGTACCAATAATATGCCTCAATGCTCTTTGCCCAAAAAATGCTCTTGATTCTCTTATCTCTGTGAGGGTCCTCAGTCCTCTCTGGTAGACAATCTGCTCCCTTCTTTTGGGGTGAGCAGTTCACTTATTATACCCTCATATGTATTTTAATAGAAATTACTTGAGGAGCACGGTCTTAGTTTTTTTTTTTTACAACTTAAGTTTCAGGTTATGACCCTGAATTGATGAGAACTTTTTTTCTTTTCCTAAATGTGTCACATCTGTTGAGAAAATTGAGTCTACTTCACGTTATTTTTTCTTGGACCTCATTCAGTTGTCCTTTATTCATTCATTAGTTAATTTATTCACTCATCCAACATGGTGCTGTGGATACGAGAACACAGGAAAGATGATCCTTTACTGGCTGTCTTTTATTTCGAGGGTGAGAAGCTTTGAAATGCTCGGCACTAATTTTGTCTCTAGCTCAAAAGCAAAGTTTTTTCTGAGCTCATGGCAAGGTTAGAATGACCTCTCATCATTCAGGAAAAAGAAAGATTTGATGGAGCAGATTTATTTCCGTTCCATCCAAGTTTATTTTAGAGGACACCATCCGTGGCAAAGTGTGGTAATTGGGGATCTGCAGTGATATGTCAAGTAAGAGTAGAGCCTCCAGCAATTCTACTTAGATGCTGTGAAGGCTGCCTTTTTCCTAGATATTGGAACTGCCAGGGTTAGGATTCAATGAAAGAACCTCTTGGTCTTGTCACCTTTGGTTATGCATTAGATCAAGGCTCTGACGGTAGGTGTTGGTGCCAGGAGCTACTGCGAAAGAACTGGAGTGAATAGAACTATTTTTCAGAGTCAGGGGAAGAAGTAGAAAGAACTGGAGGAGGAAAGAAAACTTCAGGGGAAATTGGTCTTGGGATCAGAGGATGAGACACTCCAGTGCGCTGGCCTCATTTTGGGGGGGAGGCGGGCGTAAGGTCAAATTCATAAGCACTGGGCAATCCGCCTTAATGTTCTGGGTGCAAGAGAGCTGAGTGCAAGAGAGCTGGCCATATTCCCCTGCTTTTGGTGTGGCTGCCGCTCTATTCTGTAGCTTTTTTTTTTTTAAATAAAAATAACATTTTTATTGAGCTGTAATTTACATGTCACACAATTCACCCATTTAGAGTATAATTCAGTGGTTTTTAGTAGAATGCACTGAATGGTGCAACCATCATCACAATAAGTTTTAGCACATTTCAATCACTCTCAAAAGAAACCTTGGACCTTTGAGCAATCACCTCCCATTTCACATCCCCCTCCCTAGTCCTTGGTAACCATGGATCTACTTTCTGTCTCTTGCCATAATTTATGATTGTACACATTGACTTGTGTTTTTAAAATTTTCATTTTTACTGCCATTGATACTAGACTGTGAGCTCGATGTGGGTAGGAACCACATCTGTTTTAACCACCATTCCAAGTACACAATACACATTTGTTAAAAATAATAGAGAGTTTCTTCTTTCCTCCCCTCCTACTGTGTCACCTTCTGCCACTTTATTATGTCTTCTCTCTGGATTAAAATTTTATCTCCTTTCACTGAGTTTGTCCTTCTGGCTCTTCTTGGATTATTTTATTTCTTCAGTCTAATAAGAAATGATAAAATAGATCTTATTTTTATAACATGTCTGTATTTTGCTCCAGTTTTATTGAAATATAATTGACATGTAATATTATGCAAGTTCAAGGTGTATAAGCAATGATTTCATATATGTATATATTGCAAAATGGCTATCACAATAAGGTTAGTTAACATCTATCACCTCGTATAGTTACAAGTTTTGTTTTTCTTTTGTGGTGAGAACTTTTAAAATCTACTTTCTTAGCAACTTTCAAATATACAGTATAATATTGTAACTATAGTCATCATGCTGTACCTTATATCCCAAGAGCTTAATTCGTCTTATAACTGGAAATTCATACCCTTGACCACCTTCACCCATTTTCCCCACCCTGTGTTTGTTCTTGGGTGCATACAAAAGTTTCTATCCGACGGTGTGGGCTTTCTTTTCTAATTTCTTCCTATTTGTTAAGGAAATGAGTCCTTCTAGTGTTGGGTTTACTCCCTTGTTTCTGTGTCATGTGAAGGGATCAGTGGGTTTGTCAAAAGCAAAAGGTACACTCTCAGCTATCTGTCACTTAAAAATCAGATTGATTATTTTCAACACCAACAAGACTTGTTGTAAGATGAAAACCATACATTTTGGATGAAGGGCAGGGCCAACTGTCCAGTAAATTTTGGAAATCAATTCCAGTGTTCTTTCTTCTCTGGTTTCTGCACAGTCATCTTGGTCAGAGATCTTACCTGGAATTAGAGACAGGTATCCCGCTGGTGAGATGCCATTGCATCAGACCAACACCTTGGCAGCCACAACCTGTTTCTTATCTGGACTGTTTTTCTAGTTTCTGCAGGTTGAGGGATGACACTTGAAAGAGTCCCAGTCACCCAGACACTGCGCTGTTAGGAGGACATGGGCAACAATTGTTCTGTGGCTGCAACCTTAGGGACATACTGAATGGGGAAGATGACGTGAACCATCCAAATAAACAGGGCTCAGAACAAAGAAGAACTGCTTCTTCCTTATCTTTTGCTGAGCTACCTTCATGATATTCTGGGACTCAGAAGGAAACGCGCGCGTGCGTGCGTGTGTGTGTGTGTGTGTGTGTGTGTACATGTACCACTCTGTATTAGAATTTGGAAGTGACTTTTCCTCTTCCTTCATGACTACCTATAAAACCGGAAGAGTAGAAGTTGCCTGGAATCTCTTCTGTAAACCATCCTGAGATATTTTCCAACAGCCACTCTGTATAGGCTGGTGTCCTGTGGAAATGAGAAAGAGGAGAGGCTCCTGGGGGTGAGTGAGGGTCTTAATCCAGCCAAATCTGGTGTTGAATTCTCCCCAGTTTCTGTTTTTATAAGGAAAGTAATATGTTAGCCTACTTAGGCTGGCTTTTGTCAGCTCTCCAGTTGCTTTCCACACATCAGGAGGATAGACAATAGACAAATAATCAAACACATAAATATCCACTTGCAAATGATTGAGCAATATGTAAAGAATATTTAGTTTGAGGCATATGATGGCATTTACTTTAGATGGAGTGGTTAAAAATAAAGATTTTGGAGATGGAGTTTAATATGTGCTGACCCACTCCTGCTGGATACTATAGTTTGTTTCTGGCTGACTTCCTGAAAAGTGCTAATTTTTTTCGGTATCTTGCCCAATTTCCTAGAAATTGTAGAAATGTAAGAATAAAAACAAAATTCATCCACAGTATGGATAAACTGGATAACTTTGGAGTGCTTTAAAACTATTTGTTTTTTATTGAGTATTGGAAAGGGAGACACTCACAAATGAGTCACAAGACAATTCACCCTTAGACACTCCACATTGACTCACTCCCTTCTCGTGTATTTAATCAAATAGCAATGTAATAAATTAGCAGCGATTCGTTTGGACACCAAATACCAAGTTGTTCTCCTAAGTGACCTGGATTGATTTCCATGTGTCGCAATTCATCAGAAGGAAGTGGCTTCACTGCTGGGAGACCAAATACTCTAACACATTTCTGTTCTCACTTTCACTTTAACCAGCAAAAGACATTGGTTTTCTGCCTTAGATGGTAAGCTTCACAATTAGAGGGACTGGAAATGCCAAACAAAGGCCCTCGGATGGATTGGCTTTTCCGGAACAAAAAGGCCTTTTGAGCAGATGGAGCCCTCAGCCAGGAGAGAAAGGATGGGGCATCTGCATCCCACACCTCATGGCCTCGTGAGTAGATAGGCACACATGTATCCATGGCTGTGTGTATACATCCACATATATCCAGACCCTGGGGCTGCATCACTTTGGAGTAGACGTGAGTTATAGCACACTTGTCAGATTAAATGCTGATGTTAATGGCTAACATATACTGAGTCTTTCGATACGCCAAGAATTCTTCTAAGTGCATTACAAGTACTAACTCATTTAATCTTTACGGCCATCCCATGAGGTAGGTAATACTATAGTTTTCACTTTATAGACAGAGAAAATGAGTCACCAGAGGGTAAGTAACCTGCCTTTGTTCCCGCAGTGAGTTGGTGGTGGATCAGTCTTTAATACTAGGCTTTTTATAAAGAATGGGGCTAATTCATATGTCTATTGATAGAGGGCAAACTGGTTCAAACTAAGCAGGGTAATATTCAGATTAACAGCAAAAGAGCCTTTTGGATGGAAGGGCTCTGAGTACATTTGGATGGAATCACCATCAAAAGCACCATCGTCATTGCCAACACTGTCATCACTGTTTGTTGTAGGTAAATTTATTGTCAGGGTTGGTGGAGATGGGGCATGTAGCAGCTCCATGTTCATGAGGATAAGTTCACAGGACTTGGAATTTGAGAGTTAGGCATGTAGTGATGTAGGGATGGGTGAGTGTTGTCACTTTGTGAGCTTTTATCATCAGGGGTTGGCTGGCATGATTTGAATAAATTTCATGTTTTCCTTCAGTTCCTTTTCTGTCCACCATCAATATGGATGTCTCTTCTCCTGTTTTTCCTCATCTGGACTCTTCTTGTGTCCTCAACTTTCCTCAATGATGGTCTTGAACTCATGTTTTGAAGTCAATACTTAAGTTTTTTTTTTTTTTTTTTTTTTCATACATCCTTGCAAATAACTCAGCTGGGTTTGGAAAGTCATAGCACCTTTTCTTCATGTGTCTTCATGAGAGGAGGTTTAAACCTCTCTCCCGATTCGAGGCGTCAGTCAAGCAGCGTGGCATATCTCATAAAGATTCACCGCCCCGGTGTGGCCGTCCTTGGAGTCCAGTGAATGTGCTCTGAAAACAGACACATTTGAAACCTGGTTCTGATTTTGTCTCACTTTGGGCAAGTTACCTATATTGACCGATTCTCTATAAAATGGAAATTTTGGTAAGGATTAATGATAAGAGTTTATATTCCTTTTGAGCACCCTCTGTATTCTGGCCACTGTGCTAGGAACTCAAGTTAGCCGTCTCATTGGATTCTGGGAACAGCTCCACAGGGCAGGCACTTTATCATGCCCATTTTACAGATGAGGAAACTGAGGTTTAGAGATTAAATAAACCTCCCAAAGTTAATTAAATGGTGGGACCAGCAGTCTGTATGACTCCAAAGCCCCTTCTCATGACCTCTCGGCACAATGGAGTGGGTCAGGTATTCAGTTAACGAGTTTCCCTTTCCCCTTCCTGACGTCCCCTCTGTGTCATCTCCGTTATGCACATCCTGCCGTGGGGATGAGAATAAGGACTCTTTTTCTCCTCTTCCTTTCTTGACATGAGTCTTTCTGTTTGAATACTTTGGGGTTCATCCTGTTCTGTCTCCTACATAAGAGGATCCTAGGAAAAAAAAAACAAGACATGATATCAGTCATATTGTAGATATCATAAAGATTAAACCTCCAGGGTAACGGGAACTTAGCAGTTAAGGGAAAATTGTTATATTAGGAGCACGGTTTAAATTTTATTAGACTTTCATAGCACCAACACGCAGTGACATTCACGGAGGAGCATTTTTAGGGCATGGTCATATGGCACATGGTCAGGCCCCTGCTTGTGTGTTTCTCACCTGTCAAACAGCGTGATCAAGCATCAGAGGCCTTTTACGTCTGTGTTGATTATTCCTCCCTTTTTTTTTTTTCTAACCCAAAGTTTTAGATGGCAGCTGTGTTGGGTTAGAATCCTAACTTTGTTTCTTACTTGCTGTTTGCCTTGAACCTCTATTTCCTTATCTGTGAAGTGGGGATAATAATCATCGTCATGAGGTTTAAACATGAGTTAGTACGTCAGGTCCTTAGAATAGCTCCTGGTCCCTGGCAAGCATCTAATAACTGTTCACCATTTCCCATTCTGAGTGCTTAGTCACTGGTGAGGCCAGGTTAGCCCCTGATGGGGAACTTAATGTTGGACATTATGAGCATTTCATGAATTATACTTACTAAATATCTTGAGAACCTTTAAAAAAAACTAAGACTGTGAGTCCAGAACTGTAAGAGTTAGGAATCAGCCAGAAGGGTGTTTTATTCTCTGTGGCCCAGTGGTGAGGTGACTCTTTTCCAACTTTCATAATTAAGATAGTGGATCCTTTCTTCTCTCTATTTTTTTTTATAATAGAAATATTACAAAGCAGAACATACGGATGTCTCATGCTACACAGCAACCTTTCAGTACACCTCAGACGTGTGTTCCTCCCCATGTGATAACTTAAATAGTTTGATGAGTGTGGAATGGCTTAATCCAGGTGGTCCCATGGAGCCTTAGGAATCTTTTATCAGGTTCATCCTGTATCAGATAAGGGAGACTGGAACATGGCTCAGAAGCTCCCTCAGGCTTTTTGGGGAGAATCCAGTCATTTATTTATTCACTCAAATCTTTCAACAGTATTTATTGGGTAGACAGAAACTATATTCACCACATTCTAGGCAGTGGGGACATAGCAATGTACATAGTAGACAACAATCTCTGGCCTTGTAGCCCTTGCATTCTATGGCAAGATCACTCAATCTTGGCATTATTATTTTGGCCCAGATGATTCTTTGTTATGGAAGGTAGTCCTGAGCATTTTAGGGTGTTTAGCAGCATCCTTGGTTTCTACCCACCAGATGCCAGTAGTATCCCTTCCCTCAGTCGTGACAACCAAAATCTCTCTAGGCATTGCCAAGTGGCCCTTGGGGCGGGGGAGGGGCAAACTGCCCACAGTTGAGAAACAATCTTCTATGGGGAGGAAGATGATAGTTTGTGAAACAGTATCATGGATAAAAACTACCCAAAGGGGAGTGAGGTAATCCTGGGGTGGGGGATTGGCTGTTTTACAAAGGGTACAAAGTGAAATTTCGCTGAGATATCTGAGCCAAGGCATAAACTGGAGAGGCAGTGATATATGGGCAGGAGAAACGGGGTTGAAGGAGCAACAAGTATAGGAGAATGTGTTTGAAATGGAAAGGGGAAAGGACACTAGGGAATGAGGCCAGACAGGTAGTGGTTGTGGAGGCCAGGGGCAGATGACCATGTAAGGCTCTTCCTCTGAGGGAGATGGGAAATAAGGGAGGCTTTAAGCAGCAGAGTGGCATGACCTGACTTCTTTTTATGAAGGTTGCCCTGACTATATGGGGCAAGGACAAGTGCAGGGAGGATATTTAGGAGGTTGTCATAATGGTGGTGGTCGGGGTGGTGGATTTGCAGATGGCAAGAAGTGGGAGGTTCTGCTTAAGTTCTAAGATTCAAGCTGCAAGCCGGAGGATTTACTGATGGATTGGTGGTACAGTGGGAGAGGAAGAGAGACATTTGGAGTGAGCAGTAGGAGAAAGGAGTATCAGAGTTTCTCCAGCAGCTGTTGGAAATGCTGGCCCTTGTCCCCAGCCTCAGGTGAGGTGGTGAAAGCCATAAAAGTCGTTCCTCTCCAGCTTTCTCATCACTTCTTTATTCTGAGCTGTTCCACTTCCTCCCCCACCTGCATCATGATCATTTTTGGGTTCTCGTTCCAATGTAGGTTCCTGGGCATAGAGTCCAGGAAACTGAATTTTAGGATAAGCTCCAGGTAATTTATTTTTTTCTGTCAATTTTATTTTTATATTTTCCTGTTTTCACTTATAGTTGACGTACAATATTATATTAGTTTCAGGTGTACAACACAGTGATTAGACATTAACAAAAGAAGTTATCAACCCAAGTGATACCATACATAGCTATTACAATACTACTGACTGTATGCCCATGCTGTACTCTACATCCCCATGACTATTTTTTATCTACCAATTTGTACCTCTTAATCCCCTGCCCTCTTCACCCATCACCTTACCTCTAATCTGACAACCATCAAAATGTTCTCTGTATCTATGATCTTGTTTCTGTTGTTTATCCTGTTCTCTAGATTCTACATATGACATTTATCTTCCTCTGTCTGACTAACTTCATTCAGCACAATACCCTCTAGGGCCATCCATGTTGTTGCAGATGGCAGGATATCATTTTTTTTCACAGCTTAGTATTATTCCACTGTGTGTGTGTGTGTGTGTGTGTGTGTGTGTGTGTATATCCCACCTCTTCTTTATTCATTCATCCATTGATGGACACCCAGGTTGCCTCCATATCTTGGCTACTGTAAATAATGCTGCAACGAACATATGGATTCACATGTCCTTTTGAAGTAGTGTATTTGGTTTCTTCAGATAAATACCCGGAAGTGAGATAACTGGGTTCTTCTTTGTCTCTTGTTACAGCCTATGTTTTAAAGACTATTTTGTCTGGTATAAGTATTGCTACCTCAGCCTTTTTTGTTTCCATTTTCATGAAACATCTTTTTTCATACCTTTACTTTCAGTCTGTGTGTGTCTTTTGATCGGAAGCGAGTTTATTGTAGGCAGCATGTGTAAGGGTATGATTTTCTTATCCATTCAGCCACCTTATCTTTTTTCTTCTGGCTTTATTGAAATATAATAGACAATTAGTTGCTTGTGTTTACATTGTACAACTCAATGAGTTTTTTTTTTTAATTAGTGTTGGCATATAATAATATACCAGTTTCAGTTGTACAGCCTAGTGATCAGAAATCCACATAACTTGCAAAGCAATCACCCCACTAAATCTAGTATCCCTCTTCCCCCTTACATATTTATTACAAGATTATTAACCCTCTTCTCCATGCTATACTGTACATCTCCCTATCTTTTGATTGGAGCATTTAATCCATTTACATTTAAAGTAATTGTTACTAGATATGTAGTTATTGCCATTTTATTATTCGTATTTTTAATCTTTTGTTTTCTTCTTCTTAAAGAAGTCCCTCTAACATTTCTTGTAATACTGGCTTTTTCTTGTCTGGGAAGCTCTTTAGCTGTCCTTTGATTCTAAATGATAGCTTTGCAGGGTAGAGTAATCTTGGTTGTAGGTGCTTGCTTTGCATCACTTTGACTCTTTCATGCAAATCCTTTCTGACCTGCAAAGTTTCTGTTGAGAAATCATCTGACAGTCTTATGGGAGTTTCCTTGTTGGTAACTGTTTTTCTCTTGCTGCTCTAAAGATTGTTTTTAAGCTTTGACATTTTTATTATGATGTGTCTTGGTGTGGGCTGCTTTGGGTTTCTCTTGTTTGGGACTCTCTGAGCTTCCTGGACTTGTATGTCAATTTCCTTCACTAGGTTAGGGAAATTTTCAGTAATTATTTCTTGAAATAGGTTTTCAAGTCCTTGCTCTCTCTCTTTTCCTTCTGATATCCCTATAATGTAAATGTTGGTACTTGATGTTGTCCCAGAGGTCCCTTAAACTATCCTCATTTTTTGGATTTTTTTTTCTTGTTGCTGTTCTGATTGGGTGTTTTCTGCTACCTTATCTTCTAGATCACTGATTCGACCCTCTCCTTCATTGAATCTACTGTTAATTCCTCCTAAGGTAGTCTTCATTTCAATTTTCGTATTCTTTATTTCTGGTTCTTTTTATGTTTCCTATGTCCACTTTTATGTTTTCTATCTTTTTGTTAAAGTTCTCACTGAGTTCATCTACTCTTCCCCCAAGTTCATTGAGCATCCTTATAACAGTGTTTTGAACTCTGCATCTGAAAGATTGCTTGTCTCCATTTTGTTTAGTTCTTTTTCTGGAGCTTTGTTCTGTTCTTTCATTTGGGACGTATTTCTTTGTCTTCCCGTTTTGGTTGCCTACTTGTGTTTGTTTCTATGTATTAGATAAGGCTGTTGTGTCTCCCAGTCTTAGTAGAGAGGCCTTATGTAGTAGGTGCGCCGTGGGTCCCAGTGTCATAGTCTTCCCTGGTCAGCTAAGCTGGGTGCTCCAGGTATGTCCCTTGTATGGGTTGTGTGTGCCCTCCTGTTGTAGTTGAGCCTTAGTTGCTGTTTGCTCATGAATGGGAGGGATTGACCCTCAGCCCATTAGTTGTGATGACTGGCCATGACCAGTGGAGGAGCTGTTATGTAGGGACTGAACTTACAGAGCAGGATTTGCTTTAGCAGAGCTCTTGTGCCCACCCTTTCTATGCTTTGAGTATGTTGTCCTCAGATGTGACCCCAGATGGTGCTCTGGTTCAGACCAAAGCCAGCCACAGGGCATGCAGACCAGGGCCACCTGGGAGGGACCCTGCCACAGGCCAAGTTCAGCTGCAGCCTGTGCCCTGTCCTGGCCACTTGGCATGAGACACTAAGCAATACGCAGATGGTGACACACTGGGCTTTGAGGTGTTTCGAGAGAACAAGCCACGAACCAAGGCTGGCTGCTGCTAGTGTGGGTTTGCTCCATAAGAGGTACAGGACATACCGAGGCCAGATGCTGCATGTTGAGATTTTGTGAACATTTGAGAGATTTTAGGAAAGCTTGTAGCATGAGCTAAGATAGGCCATTTGTATGGAAAAGCCACTGGAAGCGGCTCGGGTAGGCCCCCATGTTGGAAGGGGCAGGGTCTCAGGGAATCACATGGGCAGGGTGAAGGGTGGCATTGATGGGGACTCAGCTATGGTGGCCACCTGGGTCTGCAAGCCAAGCAGGAGAGGGCTCAACAAAGGAACAATGGATTCTGTCAGCACTTCTGTCTGGGAGAAAGCCACCCCTCCAACCTTCTCCCAGAAGCCAGACAACTAAGTTCCTCCCCGTATGCTGCTGGAGCCTTTCGAGATGCTGCCCCAGCACCAGAGCTCAGAGAGAGTGAGTCCATTGGCGATAAGTCTGTGTGGGCCCCTTCAGAGGACCACCTCAGCCCTCTGTCTCACTCAGCCACACTCTCTGCTGGCTTTCACAGCCAGAAGCTGTGCGGACTTCTCTTCTTGGCACTGGAACCCTGGGCTGGGGGCTTGGTGTGGGGCTAAGACCACTCGCTCTTCCAGGGGAACCTCCACAGCCAAGGTATTTCCCCTGATTCTCAACCGCCACACACAGGTGTGGGACTGACCTGTTTAGCATCTCTGTCCCTCCTACCAGTCTTGAGGTAGCCTCTTGTGTGTGTCCCCAGTTGTAGGTCTTCTGTTCAGCTATACTTCAGGCAACCCCTAATGATGGTTGTTCTATAGTTCATTTGTAATTTTGATGTGGTCGTGAGAGGAGGCGAGCACAGTGTTTACCTACTCTGCCATCTTGACCAGAACTCAAGTAGCAGGTAATTTAGACTCTGCTCGTTTTGATAGCACCAGCTCCAGGGGATGCATACATCTTAGCTTTCTGTATGGGAGCCTTCCTTTGTCTAGCTGTCTCCTTGGGCTCAAATCTCAGCCCCTGTGTTTATCCTCCCCTGTCTGGCCTCCTAAGGCTCCCCTCTATGGAACAGACCTGTCCTGTACCATGTTGTGTTCATAGTTCAGCTTCTTCCTGTTGCCCTTTGATGCCGTTTTTCTAATGAGGTCTTCAGGTTTTAAGCTATTGTTTTTGGTGAAAGACTGAGTAACTCAAACAACAGGGAGATTTTTAATCTTTGAATGGTAGAATTTTGCACCCACAAGGGACCTGGAGGGCATTGAGATCATCTATTTCATTTTTTTCCAGCTGAGGAATGCTCAGAGAAAAGTAACTTTGTGCACCCTGACCCAATGATAGTGCTGCTAGGTGCCCTTGTCTAGAAAACATAAGATTGGATCATGTTGCATCAGAATCTTTAGCCTTCCAGCACTCAATAAAAGTTTTCATTCCCCCCACAAACCTATCTTGCCACATCTCAACAGCTGCTGTTGTTTTTTAGCTGATGGAAATTGTTGCATGCTTTGCCTTGAGTGTCAGCACTTCTCTGTTTCCTCCACATCTCAGTCTCCTTACCTCTGAGCTCTGTTTTAGGGAAATCGGAGGCTTTAAGGAAACTCTTGAAAGTCATTATTTTGTTTTCTCCTTTTGCAAGAAAGTGTTGGCTTCAAAAGGGGAAGCTTCACAAAGCTGGCAGTGAGCTGTAGCGATGGTGGCAGCCCAACCACTGAGCCCTGAGCCTGGCTTTTCAAATCCCGCTGCTCAATAAATACTGTGCTAAATGGATTTTGGCCCTGTCCCCCTGACTAACCAGATAACAAATGGATACTTTAATAACTTTGTGATAATAAGGGTCACTCACCTTGTGGTACAACAGCCTTTGCTGAGGGATTTCGCATTGGGATTATTTTATTATCATGGAAGCTTATTTGCTTTATGAAGAGAACATACTGTACCACAATGGTGAAGCTTCTTTTACCCTAAAAATATCCTAAGTGCTCTCCCTGCATAGTCAGTTTCTTAGTTTTAATTCTGAGAAATCAAGTATTGAGGAATAGGTGAAACAAAGGAAAAGCAGATCATCACTGTCATCATCACCATCATCATCATCATCTTATTGTCATCATCATTATCATCTTTATTATCGTCATTAGCACCATCGCGTCATCCTCACTGTCAGCACGGTCATCGTCTGCACAGCTGCCATTTATTGAGCTGACTTGTCCTTCATGTGCTCTATCTCAGATGATCATCCTAAAAGCTCTGTGAGGTCTAACTTTTCTCACTCAATGGATGATTTACCTGGAGCTTGGAAAAATGAACTTCCTTGTCTCAAACCATCAAAGTCTCCCTGGAAATGGCAATTTTTGGCACCACGTTCTTTGGCAACTACTCCTGCCATGTGGGAGGGGAACACACGTCTCATGCTAATTAGGGTTAAGGCAACCCATCTCAGAAATAAAGCTTCCAGAGGCACATGGAACAGTCAGAAGTGCTACATTGTATAGAACTAACCAATAAATAATCAGTTAATCTTGACTGGCCTAATTGGGCTGACCACCTCCCTGTCAAAATAGGAAAAAGAGATAACTATCTCTTCTCGCTATGGGATGTAACCTCTTCTGGAGCTGGAATTAGCGGCCAGAGAATCTGGTGCCAGGATGCCCAGTTTTCCCTCATTTTTTATAATAGCATCAAAAGCTGGCATTATATGAAGTTTGCAGCAGATAGAGCACCAATGCACCAATGTCTGCACTTTGAAGTGAGGTCATCTGCTTCCTTGGGCTGGGCCACTGGGGCTGAAGGCTTTGCAGCAGTTTCTTCTTTTGACAAATCCTGTCAATGTAGACTTCACATTCCTTCTTCTCTTTCTCTTTTTCTTCCTCTCTCCTCATTTTTCTGTTGATTCCTAAGTCCAGTTTCTGCAAGTGAAGTAGTTTTAAAATTCAAAGCAAATAGCCTCCACCCACCCACTCACCCAAGAGAGGAACTAAAATTTTTTTTAGTTTATCTGTCAGTACCATAAGTTGCTTAACTGGATAGTGATAATTTCCCAGATGAATCCTATAAAGATGTGCATCCCGACCCTCTTTTCCAAAGATCCAGATGATATTTTGTATTAACAGCAACAAGGAGAAGTGCCAAAGTCAATTTTGGGTTGGTTTTAGAGATATTGTACATATGCTGACTCGTTTATCTCTTTGCTCCTTCTTGCTTTTGCCATTATGAGGAGTTCCCGTCAAAGGCCATTTCTTAAAGATACACCTTTTAGGTAGACATGTCAGCGAGCCACCTTGTATGTAAAGAAAGTGAGGTGCAGCTGCGGGTATCATGGGGACTAAGAAGCTGAAGTGTCTGAGTGCTGCTATAGAACTAAATAAATACAGGGAAGAGATTTTTCAGAGCTGTTATTGATTGGGTGCTGAGGAGTTATTAAGTTCTAAGAATGGCTTATTACACCACTTGGGCCAAGATTAAGAGGAGTTAAGCCACGATATCCATCAGGACCATTTCCACAGTTTAAAGCCCTCTGCTGAAGCCCTTGCTGTCTGTGTCTCTCTTCTCCTTTTCCCCCCATTTCCCACTTCCTCCCACCTCCAGGTTGTTGGATATAAAATACTGTCAGGACACTTTCTGAGTTGGTTTGTCTCTCTTAATAGAACACCCCTAGGAGCCCCATGTGGGATGTCTTTATTGAATCACACGTTTTTCCAAGTTCATGCAAACCATTTTCCGAGAGAAAAGAACAGTGTAATTATTTCGTGAGGATCCGAGAACAAGCAGACCTCGGATGTAATGAGAACCTTATTAGGCTGATTAGGCTCTGAACTAACAGCTTCCACTCTTTGCAGCTAAATCAGGGTTTTCCTTCAGATCAGGGGTATTAGGGAAGCATGAACCTTCTTTGGGGGTAGGCTCATCCCTACACTGTTATGTCGAAACAGAAAGTGGCTTCATCAGCTAGAATTGTAGTGGGGAAAAATGGTGCCTTGTATGTATCCATAAATTAGCATTCATGAGCTCTTTACTCATCCTCACTCCCAAAGGAATCATCTGACCAACAGAGTCTTCTTTTGCATGGAAATAAATATCATGAGGCTGACGAATGGTTATTCTTTAGATCAAAAACAGTCCAGTTGAAGTTGGAGATTTCTTTTGGTTCAACCTAATATAATGAGTGGTACGTCAGGGGACATTTTGCCATTAGATGAATCTAAGTTAAATTTAAGCAGAAATTTCAGTTTGTGGAGAGGTTTTGGGTTTTGGAATTTTCAGTGAGCTTCTACTCACTTGCCCTCATTTGTCAGAGGCATTTCTTTCTGGTAACCGAATTTTACTTGTTGGATAGTGTGTGTGTGTGTGTGTGTGTGTGTGTGTGTGTGTGTGTGTGTGTTTGCGTTTGTGTGAAAGGTGGGGTGAAAGAGAGATGTTTCAGCTCCTTCATCCTTCTTGAATCTCAAAAAGGACCTTGGACCCCAAACCCTGCCAGGAAGACCCCATTCGTGGCCTGACATTTAGAAGTTTATTGACTGGAATGAAAGAATTGTCAATTTCAAAACATGAAAAAAGCCACTGGGAAATCAGGCGCTTTCTGCAAATATTCCTGTACAGTGACTCCTGGCATGGGGAAAAAAGAAAAAAAAAAAAGCTACCTTGTTGTTTTATTAATTTAGTTCTGACAGTTGTTAGTGCTGAGGCCTTCAAGGTTCTCAGCAGATATTAAAAGAATCCTCAGGAACCCCTCTGTGAAGTACCAATAATGAACCGTGTAGGAAATAGAGGTTAAATGAAGATTAAAACTCCACAGGGCTGGTGGTTTCCGCCCCCTGTACCCCAGAGGTCCAAGTGTATGAAGCATGCACATCCCTGCTTCTGAGGTCAAAACTGAATCCGCCATCTTCTCCCCAACTTGTACTTTCATGAGGGTCCCCCAGCTCAAGGAACAGCACAAGAGGCAGCCCACGTGCTCACACAGAAACCTGAAGTCATCCTGTCCTCCCTCACTCCCCACACACACCCCTTGAATTATCCCATCCCGGAAAAGCCACTCCCAGAACACTTTCCCCTCCATCCACCCCCTTCCGTCCACCTCCCCAGCATCTCAGATTCCTAGATTCCCCTTGCAGTCTCCTACTGTGTTCCTCCCACTTAATCCTACACCTCGAAATCCAGAGCTGGTCTTTTCAAACACACATCTGATCTTGCTCAAACACCCTGCTGCTCTCCCAGAAAGCTTAACGATCTCGCTGTGGTCTTTAAGATCTCGAATCGGCTGTCCTGCCTCTTTCTCCAGCTCTTCCTGTTGCCATAGTCCAGTGACAGTAGGTTGGTCTGTGAAGTGCCAGGCTGGGGCCTTCACCTGAGCTGCCCCTCTGCCGAGATTTTTTCCAGCCCATGTCTTCTGCAACTCCTATCGTTCTTTCGGTCTGGAAGCACCAGGGGAGGTCTCAGAGCACCCTGGACTTCTTTTATGGCACTTAGAACACCTATAAATACCTGATTAATTCTGCAATTGCCTGCTTAGCACCTTCCACAACAGACTCTAAGCCTGGAGAGGGCAGGGACCCCGCCTCTGTCCCCTGAAGCAGTCTCGTCACCCTGGGTCTAGCACAGTGATGGTGCAAGGCAAGACCCTAGCATTGAATGGGTGGGCGAGGATCGCCACTGGAGAGGTTCTGGGTTCCCGTGAGCACTGGCTCTGATCTGAGAGCAGCTGCAGAGACTGACTGGTAGTGGAGCTGGTGGGAAAACACCCCCAGCTACGTGGATCTCAGCTTCACGTGGCTCTGGCTCCTTGGGATAAGTGCCGACCAGGCTTGTGGATCTTCTCAAGGACTGGGAGAAGTGGTTCCTCTCCCCGTGGTGGTACACACTGCCCCACTTAATCACCAGCGACTTGGACGCTGCCTGGCACTGGGCTGCCAACATGGCAGGCATTAGACCAAGGCCAGGGCTACTTGGCTGGGTTGCCTCCTCCAGCTGGGCCTGCTTCAACATTCGTCATTGTTCTCCAGAGGCTTTCAGCTTCCAAACATCTGCTTTGTGTGGGCTTCAAGCTCCCCATGCGGGCCATCTTTGTGTCTCACACTGCCCTGGCTTTGCTCATGGGGAGGTGCCTCCTATCGTACCACTGGCCGGGGGTGGGAGTGCCTACACGCAGGTTTAATTAAAGGCAAACTGGTGGGATTCCAGCCAAGGGCAACCCAGATGCAAGAAGCTGTTCAGCAGATGGCATTACATTTATGTCATAACCCATCTTAATGATCCCATTCCTCAAATGGCAGAGACTGGAACAATATGCATCCAAGCAGGCCCTTCCCTATCCCTTCCCAGTCCCACAGGGGGTGAGAACAGGCTAGAACTTTCCTGGGACAGGCCGACTGATGGGCACTTCCGAGGAGGAGGTCTGTGGGCTGTGATGATTCAAGGGCGGAGGTGAGTCTTCAGTGAGGTAGAAAGGGTTGTCTGCCTTCCTCAGTAAGTGCAGATACCCACACTGAGAATCCTCACAGTCTGCCCTTGACCGATCTGGAGGACAGCAGGGAAGGGCTGCCCTGGACTCAAATTTGCATTTTTCTGACAAAACAAAAATAGGAGCTCAAGCATGAGTCTGCTTGAAAACACTGTCGTTTCAGACTGGGCACTTTTCATGTGCCAGAGACTGTGCTAGGTTCTATGAAGGGAAAAAGTCTGGCTAAGACACAGGCCTCACCTCAAGCAGGTTGCATTCACTGGGAAGAATGAGCCGTGTGTATGATTAAACGCTCGTCCACTCAACACATACGTATTGAGGGCCTGCCGCATGCCAACGGGGGCTGTGCTGGGTGGAGCAAAGCGGCATCTGTGGGACATGGGTGGGGCACACAGTTCTGCGGGGGAGACAATCAGCCACTTAATAATTATGAAAATAATGCAAATAACGTATGCAAGTTAATAATCACAAGCTTTAGGAAGTGCCACAAGGTACACAACGCTGCAGGGGTGTGTCACAAGGGTTTCTTTTGTAGTGTGGCACATCACAGAAGCCTTCCTAGAGGAGGAGATATTTGGACTGCCACCTAAGGGATGGGCAGGAGTTCAACAGCAGAACGGACCTAGAGAGCTTTCTAGGCTGGGGTGACGGTGGGTGCAGCTGGAGCTCAGAGAGTGAGAGTAAAGAGTGGAGGAAGAGGATGAGGAAGTGCATCTGGGGGTGGGGGGCAGACCATATGCAAAGCTTCGTTGGCTCCAGTGAGACATTTGGACTTTTTCCAGGAACAGAGAGAAGCCACCGAGAGGGAGGAAGCGATGTGAGCTTTAGAAAAGGAACAGAGAACGTTGTGATACTGCCGAGTAAGTGTAGTTGAAAGCAAAACTGAGAAACTCATTTGGGGTTTATGCACGATGCAGGGATTACACTTAAGCAGCAGTTGTTCCGAACAGAAGGTGGCTTCTAATTGCAGTTGTTCGGCATCGAATCCACATTCAAACTTGCAATTATTTCACTGTTAAAAGAGCTGACAGCTCGCTCTTCTGCTCGGAGACAGTCTCGAGGGAGCCCTAATCGCCAGGACTTGGCTTACACCAGGGCCCCTGGGTATCCGACCACACTCCCACGAAGCTGTTCTTGTTGGCGGGGCGAGGAGACAGACAGGGCTCGGGGCACGGGGTAGAGATGGCTGAGGAAGAGCATGGGCCATCTCAGCGAGGACCCCGGATGCCTCTGGGGCAGCTCAGCGAAAGGAGGTGATGACACAGCTTAACAAAGTCAGTGTCTCACCACCCACGCAGGGCATTGGACTAGAGCCAGCAGACAACATCGACGGCAACGATTCAGTACCACGTACTGAGGCACGGATATGCTATTACGATTCCCCTCCTTAAAGGCAGAGAGGGTAAACAGCCCTCCACAGTCACATGTCAAAGTGAGAGCAGAGCTGGGACTCGAACCCAGACTCTTAAGAGTCCAGAGTACTCTACTCCATGCTGCGTCTCAGATGGGCCTGGGGATTTCCTGGAAGAGATTGTCGTCAGTTAAGCCCCGAGTATCTATTGCGTGATGCACAGGAAAAGAAGCGTGGGAGCTGCAGCCAGCCAGACTGTCCCTTATCAGCTGTGTGACCTTGGGCAATTTGCTTGCCCTCTCTGGGCCTCGTTTGTAAGATGAGCTAATATCAGTGATGATATCGATAGTCACATCTATTGAGCCCACGCAAGGCTTTATTCTCAGACCATCACACATTTAGCTCATTTAGCCTCACAGCAGCCCTCTAGGCAAGGTCCTGTTATGCTCTCCATTTTATCAGAGGAGGAAACAGCGGCACAGAGAGGTTACATAACATGCCCAAGGTCACACAGCTAGGGAAAGGTCCATTCTGGCTCCTGAGCCTCATGGGTTGTTGTAGAAGTCAGATAGCATGATTCATATAAAATTCTTGCCACAGAATCCCACACACACAACACAAGCCAATACATAGGTTAGAGACACCCATGAATGGGCCTCATCTTCCTCTCTGTAAAATGGGATAACAACTAAGATTCATTGGGTGTTTATTATTGACTCATTTCACAGTCTCCTATGATGAAGGCTGCTATTGCCATTTTATGGATGGGAAAGCCAAGGGTCAGGGAAATGGAGTGAGTAGTTCAGGGTCGTGAATCTACTAGAAGATAGAGCAGGAACTCCAGCAATGGGTGGCTTGAATCTCAAGCCCGTGCTCTTAACCCCGGCCATGTAGTGATTCTCTGGCTGGTGCCCTTTCCCTTCGTGGAGACTTCTCTCCGGATTGTCTCAGAGAGCTCAAGGCTGCTGCAAGCATTTTTGGTTCCACTGAATCCAGTCCATGTCCCTCTAATCAGCCTGCCCAGTGCTCCTTGCTCCCATTTCTGCCACAAATGGCCCATGATGTCACGCAGGTTACTGATAACTTCTTTCTCAGGAACCCTGAAGAAATCCTGGGCAGATTGGATAAAAAGCCCTTGTCAGACATCCTAATTTTAGTGTTCTCCCTCATGAATCCATTCAGGAAGTGTTTATTTAACACTTCACTTGTTTTGCCATTTTCCCAACTTCATTTTGCAGAAGCTCCTGCAATAACCCCGGCTCCTTCACCACCCCCCTGCTGTTCTCATCCTTGGGAAAGCTCAAGCGCTATGTTCAGCATCTCCAGCCAGAAATATGTCTGAGTTTCCTCTTGCAGCACTAATGCCCTCCTTTATCTTCATGTGGCATCTCCCAGCATTTTTGCAGACTTCTGTATGTCCCATCTTCCCTCGTCTCATTACGTCTCTCTCGGATATTGCTGCCCACGTGCAAATGGACACTGTTCATGCCGTGAGTTTCCTCGCTAGGGCACAACGATGAAGGGCTGTTTCTCTCCCAGACTAGTTTTTATCTTCCCTCTCCAACTTTCATCCTCCAAAAAAAAGAAAAAAAAAAACAACTCCCCTCACGTGGCAGCACGGGCAGGTGGGCTGTTCTCTTCTGAGTGTCCGTTCCCCTCAGGTGTCAAATGCCGTCCCTGAACCATGGATGGGTGAGGAGGCTGTAGTTAGCAGTACATCGCTCACTGATATGAGATTGAAATTCTCGTTGTGTTGGGGGGACCAAAGGTCTGCTGTCGCTCACGCTTGTTTCTTGATTCAGTGAGTCGGTAACTCTATTAGACATTCCTGATACAGGGTGAATAGAAGAAAAAGCTTCTTTTGATTGTAGAGATGTAGAAGGCTGTGGTTTTGTATATTTATTTTTATTTGAAAAAAAAAGAATGTGGTTGAGACATCAAAAGAGAGATAGAAGTCTGGGTCTGTTGGGATTTTGTTGGTCCTTTTTTAAAATTTTTAATTGAGGTAAAATTTACATAAAACAAAATTAACCATTTTGAAGAGAACAGTTCAGTGGCATACAGTATATCCACAGAGTTGTGCAACCATTGCCCATCTAGTTCTAAAACATATTCATTGGCCTGAAACAAAACCCTTTAGCCATAAGTTGTACCTAGAATATGTAAACAAATAGCCACTCCTTATTCCTCTCTGTCCGCAGCTCCTCAAAACCACGAGTTTTCTTTCTATCTTTACAGTTTTGCCTGCTCTGAGTATTTCATGCCAGTAGAATCATACGCTATGTGGCCTTTTGTGACTGGCTTCTTTCACTTAGGGTGATACTTGCAAGGACCATGCATGTCATCGCATGTGTCAGAACTTCACTCCTTTTAATGGCTGGATAATGTTCCGTTGTATGGATGGACCTCATTTAGTTTACTCATTCATTCACTGACGTAATTTTTAAACTCTGCAGACTTTGTCCCAGATCTATAGCTGTTCTCCGCATTTAGCTGTCCCCCGACCCTGAATATCCTACCTCTATTCACTTGACGCTCTTTGGAGAGAAGAGTTAGAGGTTTAGGAGCTACCATGATAAGTGAGACTTACCGGATCTCACAACAGGGAATCTGGCACTGCTACTTGGAATTGTCTTGCCACCCCATGGGGTGGCCTCGACTCCCCAAAAGACAGCCCCCTCCAGGACTACCACAGCATCTACTCAGGGCTTGGACTAGCGGTTCACAGTCTGGTTGTATAGTGTCATCATTTGGGAAGATTTAAGAATTACCCTAACAACTCCTGCTCACCACCAGCGAGTCTGATTTGATTTATTTTTCATTTGTATGTTGAGTGGGTTGAATAGTGACCTCCAAGACATATGTTCAAGTCCTAGCCCTCAGGGGGAACAGGGACAAACAGCTCTGAAAAGGCGCTGTGACATGCCCTGCTGGCTGCTTATCTGAAACAGACATGACCAAGCTGCTTTCCTATAAGACATTGTTTAAAAGTGACCAGACAGCCCAAAGAATGGGAGAAAATAGTCCCAAGTGACATATGTGATAAGAAACTTATACCTGGATTATTTATATAACTCTTACAACCCAATTATAAAAAGAAAACCCAATTTAAAAATGGGCCCGGGGTCTGAAATAAAAGTTCTCCAAGGAAGATATACAAATGGCCAACAAGCACATGAAAAGATGCTTGACATCATTAGCCATCAGGGAAATGCAAATCAAAAACACAATCAGATACCACTTCACACCCATTAGGAGAGCTAGAATAAAAAATACAGGTATAACCAGTGTTGATGAAAATATGGAAAAATTGGAAACTTCATACGCCGCTGTGGGAATGTAAAATGGTGCAGCCGCTTTGGAAAACAGCATGGCAGTTCCTCAAACAATTAAACAGAGTTAGC
The DNA here is from genome assembly GCA_028627145.1 of Eidolon dupreanum. NCBI lineage: Eukaryota > Metazoa > Chordata > Mammalia > Chiroptera > Pteropodidae > Eidolon > Eidolon dupreanum. The sequence goes on along the minus strand of CM053501.1, from coordinate 9,350,577 downwards.
ATATGACCCAACAATCCCATGGCAAGTTATATACACAAGAGTACTAAAAACATATGTCTACATGAAACATGCACACCAATGTTTTCAGCAGCATTATTACCAGTCAAAAGGTAGAAACAACCCAAATGTCCATCGAATGCTTAGTAGATAAACAAAGTGTGGGAGACCTGGTTAATCTGCTGGATATGGTTGGAAAACAATGCTACGTGATGCCATCAGTCAGGTAAGGCCAGGATTGGGGTGCCGTGTGTCGACTGAGGTGAGGAGAAACTGTCTCCTGATGTGAGAGGGACTAAAGATGGCCTTCCTTAGACTCCTGGGTCCTGGCCCACCCGTGAGAAGATGCTGGTTTGTGGGGTGCTGGTGGAGGGAATAGGAGCTGGGTATGGAAAAGCCTCAGTCACTCACAGGATTTGTGAGGGGAAGGCTTAGGTGTGCTGTGGTCACCTGCCTGAGGTTCTGGGCTTTGTGTAGCACCTTCTCCACCATGGGGCCAGGAAACCTGAAAGGCACTGTTTTCTGGGGGATGACACATGGCTTTGGATGCAGGGGTTCCAGGGTTCAGACCTGGAGCAGTCCCATTTAAGGTGTGTAACCTGGGCAAGTCACATAACTTCCCCGAGTCCAGTTTACTCATTCACTTAAATGAGTGTGACAGTTCTCTCTTTGTAGAAATGGGTAATGTCATTACTTCCATCTTCCAGAGGAAGAAAGTCAGGGACTAGGAGTTAAGTGTCTTGTCCAAAGTCATGTAGCTCGGATGTGGAAGAAAGACAGTTTGGGCACCAGCAGTCAGACTCCAGAGCCTGTTCCCTTAAACGCTGTCTCTTGATGAAGGGTTGCTTCGTAAACCCGAGTGTCTAATCTTTGATGAAGTCCACAAAAGACTGGGTCGAAGGGTCCTGTAAGATCACCGAGCCCTCATTTTAAGTACTTTTACAGATATACATTCTGAAGCTCAGAGAGGTTAGGTAACTTTCCCAGAGTCACACAGCAAGCCAGCCAGACTCCTGTCTTGAACCCAACTCTAGCTGACTCCCATTGCCCCCCTCTCCTTCCACTCCTCTGCCCTGGTCTGCAGAGGGTTATTGTGCTGAGTCCTGTCAAGCCTGTCCCTCCTAAATTCACACTCAGAGCCATTGGGCCACAGGGCCAGTGTCTCCCCTGGCACTTCCCTGATTGATGTAAAACTCAGTTTTCTGTCGCTGCATACTGACGCGTTAGACAACAGCCTAGCATTTCAGAGGAGTCTGCATGTAACAAAAAAGGGCAGCAGGTGTTATTTGGGCTAAATTGACCTTGAAATTGATTTCTTTATTTTATGACTTACTGAGAGGAGATTAATACTTTTTTTTTCCTGCAGTCTGAAACAATTTACATGGTAATAGAAGGCATAGTCAGTCAAATAAATTGCTGGAAGTGGTCGTGTTCCAAGAGAGAAAAAAATACAGAGCTTACTCACATTGATTTCTTTGCCCTGGGGAGAAGCAGAGATTTTAACATCTGGGAATAGGGAGCTAAATTTTATCTCTCATTTTAAAAGCAAAGGAATGAAGAGCTTAATCTGACATTTGCACGGAATTTTCTAAGATGGGGGAAATGAGGGAGACTGAATTCCTTGCTGAAGGTTAACCAGTTTTTCCTTAGAAAGGCGCTGGGTGGTTTGATCCAGGGATGGTGGGTGGGGCCCAGATGACATTTTCAGAAGATGGGCCTTGAAAAGTCGGCTGCCTCACTGCTGGGCACTGGCGGGGAAACAAGCCAGGGCGGCGAGAAGCTGGTGACATAAACTCATGCCCAGGCCCAGGTGGGGTTTCTGAGAAACCTTGTGAATTGAGACCCTGCTCCCAGGTGTCTGGGCTTTGTTCTGTGGTGACCCTCCCCAGGGACAGGATGTGGTCTCAGCTGGCACATCAGTGTGTGGGTGTCTGTTGGGCTGGATTCCGAGAGAGCATCTGGGCTCATCAGGAAAGTGCAGCATTCGATTAGTACTGCCTGCCCTGGCAACAAGAATGGCAAGGATAGCTTGTGTGCCACATATTTGAATTCCTTGGTAAAAATCATTACAATATTCCCCCTAGTGCCAACATTTCGGCATTAGGCCACATCAACAGGGCTCTTGTCCTTCAAAGAAATCTCAAATCATTTGCCATGTTGCGTGAGCTAAATTTTTTTCAGAAATGTCAAAGAATGAATTTCGTACCTAAAAGGCTCTGCTAGTATTGCCATATGTTACTTTTTTACAATATTTTTTCTTTTAAGAATAACATAAAAATTTTAAGGTAAAATAATTTTTAAATATCAGAAAATACATGCCCAGGGTACACGATTCAAGAGTCAGAAGAGTACAATGAATTTCCTGCTCAGCCAGCTACTTCCTCTCTCCAAAGTCAGCTTTTTAAAACCAATTTTTTAATCTATCTTTTGGGGATTTCAATGCATATGCTACATATGCATATATTCTTAAAACAATGAACAGATTGTGGTATGCACGACATACCACTCTGCATTTTACTGTTTTCCCTATCATTCCATATTGAGCTGCCTTGTTATCTTTACTGAGGGTGTCTCAATGCACCATAATTTATTTACTTGGTCTCTGAATAATGGAAATTTATGTCACTCTCAACATTTTGTAATTAAAAAAAAACACACACACACTTCAATGAACCCTTGGCATCAGTAATTTTCCACCTGTGCAGACATTCTATAGCAGAAATGCCAAGAAATGGAATTGTTAGTTCAAATATTATCAACTTTTAGAATGTTGGCCAATGTATAGTTCCATGAGGTAGACAAAACACATTTTTCTCTATACTCTTACGACCTTAAAACTTTGCCCAACTTTCATCTTTGCTAGTCTCAGTAAAAAATGATATATCATCTTAATTTGCATTTCTTTTATTATGAGTGAAGTCGAGGATCTCTTAATGTGTATAACAGACATTTGCATGTGAATTATCTATATGTCTCCTTGACTCCCATTGTTGATTTTCTTATTGATTTAGGAGACCTCTTTATAAATGTAAGAATTATTCTTTGTTCAATGGGTTATAATTTTTTCATCTTATTTTTTGTCTTATACTTTGTTTAAGGTTTTATTTTTCATGAAGAAAACATTATTATTTAAAAATTTGAACCACTTGTTTTTATGGTTTTTGAGTTCTGGGTCATAATTAGAAAGGTCTTTCCTACAACTCTGAGATGACAAGAATCTACATGTTTCAATTATGTTCTGTCCTCTAATTGGCCCATATAACAAGGAGTTATTTTGATTTTTTGCTTTGGAAAATGTGCTCTTCGTGGTATGGTAGAAATATGTGTCATCTGCGATCGATCACCCAGGGGCCATAATCTTCCCTCGTAGGTTCCTCAGGCTGCCCTCTTTCTCTCGGTATCCAGGAAATATCGCACCCCTGTGGTCAGGACATTTTGAGGTACAGTGGGCCCAGGTAGCCTGGCAGATATTTAGAGTGCTGCCCTCACCTGTCGTTCACAGCCAGGGTCCCTGCAGGTCTTATTGGCTCCATCCCCGCCATGCTGTCAGCCCCTCACCTTCTGTCCACTGCTCAGGAAGCTTTTATTAGCCTTGGTCTTGGCCTTTGGTTAACCTGAAGGATATAACCCCTAAGGAATGTCACATTCTAATGACTCCTGCCACTGTTCGCTGGGAACTCGCTCTAGTTCACACCAAAACCCCAGAGGGTGGGGCTTCATGGCTTCTCTCTCAGAGGCATCAATCTGGTCCCAGTCTGGCTTACAACCTATTTATGTATGTGCCGCTCCCTGTTTTCGAGGCGAGGAGGGATATGGGCCCAGGGGATTGGGCATAGAGTCATCCATTTTGTTCAGGGATTGTGCTAAAGGGGGCAGGTGGGGCTCGCATAATTCCAGAGTACGAAAAGGTTTACATGTGGCAGAAGGGGCAGAGAAACTCTCCCGGGAAACACGACTGGGTTGTGCCATCTCTGTCTTCTAGGGGCGAAAGCTCCCTGTGGTTCTACTAGTTAACCCGACATGGATGTGTGGCACAGTGAGGGACAGTCAGCTAAGTAGGACAGCGGGCCTCTGGGACGTGAGGCCCAGGGATGTGGAGAAGGGAGGCCCCTGGCTGGTGGGAGGTGAGGGGAAAAATGTGAGCTTAGGCACTGCCGGTGCTTTTGAGGCAGGAACGGCTCCCAGACTTGGTTGGTGAGCAACTATAACACACGCCCATGTGCTGTGCCTTGTGGAGAAGTGGATAAGGCATCCGAGGAGGAATGCAGCGATGCGGGTGATGAACAGCCATCCTTAACATCTTGGTTCGAGCCCTGGCTCTACTGCATCCCTGCTGAGTTACTTTGGACAGGTTTCTCCACCTGCAAAATGGGGCTGAGACTGTGATCTCCTTTTTACATCCTTGCAAGGGTTAAAAAAGAAAATTGCAGGAGTACTAAGCATGGATAAAATTAATTGTAATAATATATCTTATTTTAAATACTCATAATATATTTATATTTTTAAATATAATAATACTTTACTTCTATGTATTATTAAATATTATCATTCTAACACGTAATTGATATAAAAATGTTAATGAGATATTAATATTAATGAGGCATTTCACATTTTTCCCGTAGTGTCTTCAATATCTAGTGTGTAATTTATACTTACAGCACATTTTAATTCAGACTAGCCAGTTGTGGTTAGTGGCTGTCATATTGGGCAATGCAGGTCTGAGAGAAGGTCAGAAGAATAGAGGGAGCTAGAGAACATGAATGAGTGAATGAATGAATGAATGAATGGATTTGGCTACAGGGAGTGAGAGACTTGGGCTTACTCCAAATAGAACTTTTTCCTCAACTTGGGTTCTCCCACCTATTTTGTTTTTGTTTTTGTTTTTGCCAGGACTACAAATCTGAAAATTCAGCCCTCCTCTCAAGTGCCAAGAACGGTTCACAAGACTCTGTAAGTAGAAGCGTTTTGCTGATCAGATTAGATTTTGAAACTGCTTTTGCATCCTTTTCAGCCTCCTTGGTCTCCGTCATCCATCATCGGGAATGGTTTTTACCTGAAACCAATCTTGCTGGAGGAGTAACTGGGTTTGAAGGGAATCGAGGTTCCCAAGCGTTCACAGAATTTCTATGAGGAAGCACCTGGTGCCAGAGTCTGAGCCTGTGTGGTGCATAAGTGTAGCAGCCCCGTCTAACAAAGGGCCAGGCCCTCTTGGGGAATGGATATGGGGGAGCAGTGACTGATGGAGGGACCACGGGCTGGTGTCTTATTTCTTGATGTGAGGATGGACCCAAGGGTACTAAGAAAAGAGAAGGAAGTTTAACACCATTTGATTATACCCATGATAAAAAGACAGGAATGCCGACTGAGTGTTTCAGGGCCCTGTGCTATGGTGTTGGATTTGCGTCATTAGGGCATATGACTGTGGATGGTGCTACATGTGGATACCTGTGTATCCCCCGTCAGTCATCCAGGCAGAGGTGACAGTGGCGGAGATGTTCCTTGCACTTAACAGTTCCAAAAACACTTGTACCGGCCTCTCTAGGAAGTGGTCCCAGAATGTGGTCTGTTTGTGTATTGCTGGTGACCATGAGATGATTTCAAGGGGCACACAGACTTCTGTTGCTTGTTTTGTAGTAATCATTTTGTATTTGGTTTTATGATTATCTTCATAGCCAGTGATATTGGCTTTCCATTTATGGTAGTGATATGAAATTTCCTTTGAAATTTTTGAATAAAAAAATTAGTGAGTTGATTTAAAGAAAAAAATTATGGAAATAAGAGCTTGGCAATAATAATGTAGATATGGCAAGACATTGTGATAGTGATGAGTGAATGGCTGAGAGTAAATTCTGTTATCAAAAGATATTTGCATAACCCTGGGCAGTGTCCATGTGTGTGCTCTATATTTGGCATGCTTACCCAACTTCGTGCCCCATCTGTGGTTCAAACTAGACTCCCCAAAGACCCACCCCTTGTCCTCGGTCTATTCCACCAAAATGACTTTTGAGGCTGAGTTTTTATAATAAATGCATTGCTGGGTCACCTGAAAGAAGTGTTTATTTGCAATGCTGAGAGAAGTAGGAAGAAGAGGAAAGATGATAAGAAATGACAATCACACAGTCAACTTTCTTGTCCCACTTTGCAACTGACCAAGTGTTTCATCTCTGTTCTCAAAAGTCCCTTCAATGTCCTCATAAGGTAGGTGCTGTTTCCATCTTCATTTTGTGGATGAGGAAACCAGAACTCCAGTGAGGTAAAGTAACCTGTCCAAAGTCACACAGGCCGGACTCACCCTACGACCCACTCTGTCATTGGAGAACAATCTTGTAGCTTCACACCAAGTCTGTGAAATAGTCTCCTCATTTTATAGATGATGAAATGACTCATGGAGCAGGAAAGTGTATTAGTTATCTCTTGCAACATAAAAAATTTACCCTGGACCTTAGTGGTTTAAAAGAACAAACATGATCTCTCAGTTCCTGTAGCTTGAGTGGGTGGTTCTTGCTCAAAGTCTCTCATCTGAAAGCTTGACTGGGGCTAGAGCTGTGGTCCCCAGACTTTCTGGCACCAGGGACTGGTGCTTCTATGACAATCTAATGGCTGATGATCTGAAGTGGAGCTGAGGTGGGGATGCTAGTGCTGGGGAGCGGCTGCAAATACAGATGAAGCTTCGCTTGCTTGCCCACTGCTCACCTCCTGCTGTGTGGCCGAGTTCCTAATGGGCCATGGACCAGCACCGGTCTGTGGCCCAGGGGTTGGGGACCCCAAGGCTAGAGGATCCACTTCCAAGATGGCTTACTTATGGTGTTACTGTCAGGTGGCTGCTTAGGTGTCAAGACATGGCTGGTGGCTTCTCCTAGGGTAAGAAATCGGAGAGACTGAGACGGGTGGAGAGGAGAGAGAAAGAGAGAGAGAGAGAGAGAGAGAGAGAGAGAGAGGGAGAGGGGGGCAGGCAGGCAGGCAGGCAGGCAGAGAGAGCCAGACAGAAACCATGATGCTTTTTATGACCTATCCTCAGAAGTCACGTGCCGTCACCTTGCCGTATTCTATTCCTCATGCAAACCAACCCCGATGAAGTTGTGGTACGGGACTACACATGGACATAAGTACCAGAGGAGGAATCGTTGGGGCCACTTTGGAGGCTGGCTACCACACTTTCCATAATCCTAAAATAACTATGTCTTATAGCTCCACACAGGATTCTTGTAACCTCACATGATGTCTATGCAAAGAAAACGTAAAGATACTAAACCCATTTTGCAGATAGGAGAATGAATGGTGCCTAGAGCAGGAACGTGAACCTTGAAGTTGGAGGCACAGTGCAGAGGCTTATAAAGAAAAAGTAACTGGGGAAGCAGGGAGAAAAACTTCCCCACTTTCAATGCCATTGCCCACAATAGCAAAGGTGGCTGAGGTCTGTCCACTTTCCAGAAGCTTAGAGGAGTGTCCCCTGGGTATTCAGCTTTCTCTGGTTAGGTCGAGTGTTCTCTGGTCCCCCAACCCTACCTCATTAAGGCTGATGGGTCGTCTCTACTGGAAGCAAAGATGCTAATATCCACTGGAGGCTACAGAATTTTAAGATTTGTGTTGTGAAGATCCCACGACCCTAACCCTCCCCTTCCTTCCCACCCCTGCACCCCCCTAGTGCTGCTGCTCTGGGTCCTCCTGGCAGGAATCCAGGGGTCAGCCTCCCACCCTAATGTGTCATAGGTAGAAGCAGTCATTTTTGTGACCTCTGTTGGTGGCAGCATGTGGCGACCAACCATTCTGGATGGCAGTTTATATCTCACGTGTTCAAAGCACAAAACAATTTCACTCTTTGATCCAGTAATCAAATGTTCAGGTATTTATACCTTGGGGATGATTGTACACATGGGGGAAGCTGTGTTTGTGTAGGACGATTGCATTAGCAAAAATAATAGTAGTAAAAATATACACCCTGATTATCCATCAGTAAAGAATTGTTTCAGTAAATTCTGTGCATCTATAAAGTCCTGTTCAAAGCTGCTAGGATTTTGTGGTGAGAACTTGTATTTATTAACATGGAAAGATGCTCATGACAGACTGTTGAGTGAGAAATACAGTATATCTTATATGATTCCAGTGATGTGCAATTATATTCATATATCTCTGAATGCAGAGAGAGATGTCAGAAAGGCAGATGTGAAATTAAGCTAAATTGATGGGTTTTGCATTTTTCTTTGGACTCTTCTGGTTTTATTGTATTTTTTTTTTTGCATGAGCAATTATTTTCCTTGATAGTAGTAATAATAATAATCTTTATAATGATTATTTATAAGATTAATCTATGAGTTCTGGGCTGTTAAGGGAGGTTTCCAGGACACCTGATGGCATTTTATTAAAGTTTCATTCTCAGTTGTCATAGAAATGCTGCAGTCCTCGTACAGGAGTAAAAATGAGGCTTCTAAGACTGAACCAGGGCCTGGAGACAGACTTTTGGTTCTTGGCTGCCCCAGGAGACAGGCTGCCTCAGGCTCCTGATATCTCACTACCCTTTCTACTCACTGCCCTCTGGTGCCAGCTAGCTCTGCAATTTCTGACTGCCCACTTTCCATGTTAATAATCGCAGAAAGGGCCTTTCTTGGATACAGCAGGTGTGATTCACTTGCATCCAGAATAAGAACATACGATGATGATGATGATGATGTTGATGATGATGATGATGATGATGATGATGATGATGATGATGATGATAGCTGACATTTTTGGGCACTAAGGAAGTACCTGCCATTGTGCTCGTTATTTCAAAAGCATTTTCTTCTTTATACCCTAGAGCAGCCCAGCAAGGGATGAACTGTCCCTGCCCCCATTTTCACAGGTGAGGAAACTGAGGCTGAGGGGAGAGTGACTTGTTCAGAGTCTTAAAGCTAATGGGTGGGGGCTCTGGGACTCTACCTGGATTAGGCTGTTTCCTGAGATGAGCTGAGCTGAGGGTAAGGCCACCTGGTTCTGTTCAGTGGTGCAAGGAACATTTTCAGGAACATCTTAGATGTGGAGTTGATTCCGGAGTCAGCAGGTAAGGCAAAAATCACATCTGGTCAAAGTTACCTGTTAAAGATCCCACTGGAGGATGTCAGGTTAGACACCAACCTTTCTGCCCTTTGATACATCTAAGACAGCCCTGCTTTCCTCAAATATTAGAATGGACTGGAGTTTTGCTTAGGTACCAGATAAAGTGGTTGTGTTG
>CM053501.1:9318506-9340872 GCA_028627145.1 Eidolon dupreanum | reverse complement strand
GCCATTTGCCCCCCATCTTGCCACTCCCCTCACTCTGATCTTCTCATCCCCGTGTGCTATATTCCCTGACTGTGGACCCTTGTTCAGATTATGCCCCCTGCTCGAGGTCTCCCCTCAAATCCAACTCTCCAGATTCCCAACCATCCAAGATACATCAGAAGAGCCTTGTACAAAAATTCTACCTAAGTCATTCTGGTTGCTAGGTACCCTCGGCCCTCCATTGCTCCCTCCTTTTCACACCTCCCCTTCTCATCTATTCCTCCCTCCAACCCCCTCCCCTTAAATAGGCTCTGTTATATTCATTGCTAAGAGTTGGAACATACAAACATGAATAAGACCCAAGCCGTCCCCTCAAAAGACTTACAGTCTATAAGGAAAGACAAACAATGAGTAAAAAGAAACTCTTAACTGAGGTACAATCTGATTGCTTCTTAGCAGGACAGAATACAAAATTTGGTGGTGACACAAATAGGTAATCAGAGAAGACTTCATGGAAGAGGTGACACTTAGCGTCTTGAAGGACAGGGGGCAGCCTTCACACCGATTGTCAGGAGTAGGGGGTCCAGGCTGAAGGAGCAGCATGTGCACGGCTTATGCTCTGGAGGAGGGGATGTAGGAGACGGGCAGGAGAAGGAGGCATGCCTGGTGCTCCACGGTGGGCCAGGAGTTGAGTTTATGCAGTGATTGGTGTGGGGCCACTGAAGGGTTTTAAGCTGGTGATTGTCTTGATCCAATTTGCATTTTAGAAAGATCTCCATGGGACCTGGCTTAGGAGGCTGAGTGGCTGGAGGAAGCCTTAGTTCCTCTTGGGGTGTAGTTCCTCCGATGCCCCACCAGAGCTGGCCTCCAGAACAGAGGGATCACCAGTCTGACACCCAGGCTTCGCAGCACGCTCTGCTTCTCCTCACTAATATGCCTTTCTATAGCATCTGCTCGGCAGAAAACCAAGTGTGTGGAAGAGATAACAGCATTAAGAGCAGAAGGACAAAGCTGATACTCGGGGCAGTGAGAGACACGGAGGCTTAAATTCTCTCCCTTCAAAGTGTCACACATGGTTGTGGCCACGTGATCCTGATTAAAGCAAGCTGGCTTGCCAGGATGAAATGCTAAGTGGTGCTCGCGACCTTGGGCACAGCCAGTGCAGAGGTCTGCTGCCCTGATGAGCTTCCTTGCCATTTCTCCCCACCGCGTTCTGCCAGATAAAGGGGAAACTTTATTTAGTGATTCTTCCAAATCCCTGAGAATGGCTGTGCCCCCTGGAGACACGGTGACACTGACAAGTTTCCAATGTTAGCATTGAACTTCAGGTTGGGAATGAGTCTTGTTTCTGAGGGTGTGCTTAAAATACAGCGGGTGCTCAAAAAATGCTTGTTGCTAAAATGAATGTGTGAAAGAATCAGTCTTATTGATTTGGGGTACCCCAAAAGGCTCCGTCATACCTCTCCCCCATCAATACTACTTTCCAACTACCCTCCTGATTCTTATCACCAGAGACTGATTTTGCTCATTCATGAATTTCATGTAAATGGGCCCCTTACAATATACATACATCTGTCTTCTTTTTCTCAACAACATCCCTAGGAGATTCAGGAACAGTATTGCATGTGTCAGTAGTTGTTCTATTTTCAATTGTTCAATAATATTTCATTGTATCATTGTATCATAATTAATTCATTCATTCCCCTATCGATGAACATTTGCGTTGTTTTTAGTTTGGGGCTCTGTGCACTTGTGTACCTGTTGTTCGGTGAACATTTGCCTCCATTTCTCTTGGGAATATACTGAGGAGTGTGTGTATTTGTTTGGTCATAGAATAGGCTCATGTTTAGTTTTAGTAGATACTAGCCAAAAGTTTCCCAGAGTGGTTGTACAAATTATCCCTCCCACCAGCGATGAGAATGAATGCCACCTGAGTGCATATGTTGTGAATCAGAGGGACAGGTGTGGGTATCCCCACCCCCAGTTCACAGAGGGGCATGCTGGGTCCCCACTAACTTGGTGAAGGCTGTAGCCAGTCAGTGATGGTGGGAGCCTGAAGTAAGGACTCTGCCTCCAGAATGGCAGCAGGTCTTAAACTATCACAGAGTATCATGGATTCAGGGCAACCAGGCTCTGCTGTGGGTGTGCTGGGGTCTGGGGACGGCTGCATGAGAGAGGAGTGGTTACATGCACAGACTTGGGGACATCTGTGGGCATTGCTTCTCAGCTCTGCCACTTACACCTCATGTAAGCCCGGGCAAATGGCTGGACCTCTCCATGCCACGCTTCTCATGTCTGTCAAAAGGAGTTTTTTGTGAGGATTAAATGAGTTAATATAGGTAAAGCCGGAAGTATGGGCACAAGGAAGAGTTAACTCTTATCATCACTATTACTTCGGCGCTTCCCAGTTTGAGTGCTAGACTTACCTCTCCTCCTTGGGGAAGAGGGCTGCAATCTTAGCCAGCTCCAACCGTTGTCAGGTAGGCTGCATATTTCTCACCCCTTCCCCCACCCTCTGAAGGTAGCTGACTTTTCTGATGAAATCTGGAATCTAATTTTGAGCTCTGACCATTGGCTTCACAGAGCCTGCTGGGGTGCAGTCCAGCAGGTCCCTTCTGAAATGAGTCTTTACTCTTTAGTGCTCCCAATAAGAAACGCAGTCTGTTTGCTCAAGGTTTTACCCTTTATAGAAATGGTCGGATTCCTTTCTCCCCACCCCCAGCTACTTTCCACAAATCCATGTCAAATATTGATGTTTGATAACTACAAATATCACACATAGCTTTTAATCAAGAGAGACGAAGGGAAGATAGGGGAGTAAATACGTCTCTGTAAGGAAGTTCAATATTCTCAGTAATGATTTTGCTAAGAAATGAAATGACTGGAGGGAGGGGAGAGAGCTCTGTGATGTGCATCGAAATGGGCTGGACCACCTGGAACATGCTGGACCATGCCTGGGCCCTCGCTCCCAGCCCGAGGCTTGGATTTACGTTAGATGTTCATTACCCGATCGGTAGACGTGATCTCATTTTACACAGAGGAGAGATGTATTTTAAATGTGAATTTCCAATATGCCATCAGTTTGCACTATTACCAGCAAAACACACTGAGCCAACTTCTGTCTTCCATTGCTTGTCTGAGATGGGAGTGGAATGTGAATGCCTGCCGTCCCCACTCTAAAGAGCGGCTTCCTGCTGGAGCCCAAAGGGAGGTCAGTCTCTAGGCTCTTGTGCATCAACATTGTATCTTCCTTATGTGGGGACAATGGGCAGTATGATTCCAGACTATTGGCATGTGTTGCGCATTTCGAGATATTTGGCCAAGGTGGACCCAGGGCTACTCCAAGCCAAAGGCTGGCCTAACCAAGGGAGACCTCATGACCCAAATCTAAATTCTCATCCACAAAGTGGCCTCCACTAGCTCACTGCAACCCCAGCACCACCCCAGTGCTTGCTCAGTATGGGAGAACAGCACATTCTAACTGAGTGAGTGAATGAATAAATGGATGAATGAATTGATGGGCTTGCCTCCCCACCAGCATCACTGCTGCTGGGATTTTTTTTTTTTGGCTCCAACTTTGGCTTTTCTGATGCTTCAACAGCCTTTTGCTTTGTATTTTGATGTCCTCAACTTCTTCTAACTGATAATAATAATCAATCTCAGAAACCAATGTCAACAAAAACCAGTGATTCACTGACCCGTTTATCCATTCATCCATCCACCCATCCACTCTCCCACCCACCTACCTATTCATTCACCACTCCTCCATCCACCCAATATTGGGCAACTCACCATGAGCCAGACCCAGTTATTGAGGCTGTAGTGGTGAGCCAAGACTCACCTGCGCCTGTCCTCCCAGAGTCTGCAGTTCAATGGGAGAAACAGAGATTAAGCAGATAATCACACTAAAGAATATCTGCAGAAAGAAGTGCTTCGCAAGGAGGAATGTGGCTCTGGGATGGTCTATTGTGATGAAACTGACCCAGACTGTCAGTGTGTCTGGGATTCCCCCTGGAGGAGACTCATGAACTGAGCTCTCAAGTAAGAGCCCAGGGTCAGGGCAAGGGCAGCAAGGAGGGTACTCCAGATAGCAGGGACAGTATGTGCAAAGGCCCTGAGGCCAGAGGGGTGTGGTTTTTTTTCCAGGCACTGTCTGAGGTCAGCCAGAGTGGTTATGTACTAGATGAGGCCGTAGGCATCCACAGGATAAGAGCCAGGCCATACATGGCTCCCAGGCCATGGGAGAACACTAGTCTTTATCCCGAAGCAGTGGAAGTTCTTGAAAATTTTTGCAGGAAGTAATTTGGTTTTTGGCTCCTTTGAGGGGCCTCAGCTGGAGTAGAGGCAGAATCACAAAGCCCACAAGATGGAGAACAGCTGGTGGCATGGCAATAGTCGGCCTCGTTCAGGCTTGAGCAGGACCTCCACCTGCTGTCCAGGCGGATTTCCTTCAGGAGTCTCGGAACACACATATGCCCACAGTTCATTTGCATTTGCACAGTTAAAGGTGAATTCCCCCACATAAGCTTTCCAGTTCTTGGCAGAGGGAGCGCACATAGACATATTTCTGTATGTGGGCTGGAGCATTACCCCACGCACACAGGAGTCTTCTGCTTGCCTTCATATCTGCTCAGCATGCTAATGGAGCCAGGTGGCAGCTCAGAATATGACTCCCAGAGGCTGAGGTTAAGTCGTCTAAAAATAGGGAGAGGGGGTAAAAGAGGCATGGCCCAGTGGGGAGTTTTCACCCCTAGTTGTCTGCAAGCTGATAGCCACGCCAGAATGTCAGATGCAGCTCATGGGACAGATTCAGACTTTCATTTTGTGGGAGAAAGCCATCCAGTACCAGGCTATCCCCGGGCTGTGTTTATGGGGCTGGTTGTATCTCTGAGTGAAGTACTTGATACCCAGGTGCTTCTTTGTGTGTCTCCAAGTTTGTGTTCTTGCCTTATCCTTGTTTTACTCCCCAAAGCAAAGTAGATGGGATCATTTTTTTCCCCCAGTCAACATCAGATGAGCAGATTCACAAATGGGCATCAGAAATCCATCTTTCTGGTCTCTGTCGCCTCCCGTTCACTTCCTCCAGGGTTTCAGCTCCCCCATCAGTTCCCCTCTCAGTGGGGCTATTGGAGGGAGTGTCAAATCCAGCTGGAGTCTTGAGAAAGTCCAGCCTCTTACTTGCTAAGACTGGCCACCTCTTTTGGAAAACTCTTGTGTGTCCTTGCGCTCACCGGGTCTCTTTTCTATCTTATCAAACACTCCCTCTTGGTTGGGAAGTGGGGATCGAATGATCGAAGTGGGGACCCTGTTCTGTTACACGAAGCTTGAGATTTGCATTTTTCTTTCAACGACTGGGACTGCAGACATTTTTAAACCAGAAGCATAAAGCAAATTTGGGCATGGCTAAAAACAAACTCCATCTCCCCCCAGGGGACTGTGCAGGAGGAGGGCTCTGGACAGGTTGGGGGAATTTTCAATGCAACTTGCATCTTTTGGTTCTCCTCCCTGAGTCCGTGGGGATTTCATAAACATTATGTTGTTCAATTTCAGTTCAATGGCACAGAGTTGTTGCAATGTGTTCTAATTACTCAGACATAAATGATTTCTGGTGCACTTTAAATGATTTCGGATGCACTTTTGTCTATCAGGCTGCTGATTTATAACTCCCTGGGACTTTGATGTTGTGCTTCATTGATTTCTTTTAAGGCTCTTCAGAGGTATATTTATTATAGACGATACATTTCCCTGTTCATTTGCTCCATAATTCTGAAACACTCTCATTTTCTAGTTGTCAACACTCCACCCCTACCCCCTGCCCTTATGCTGCACCAAGAGCAAGGAGACACACTGAGTGCTTACCAAATGCAAATCCAGGTATTAGATATGATGGGTGAGTGATATATACTCGAGAGTGACACACATTAAATTACGCAGATGCATCTCTTCCAATGGCATTTTTATCATTTAGACAAAGGGACACCACACACACACACACACGGGCTCACCTGCTGTGACAGGATAAAGAACACAGGGAGGCTGTGGGGGTTTGGTCCATAAGCTGCGAAGGATACTTGGAAGAGAAGAGGGATGAGAGGTGGGTGGGGTCAGAGCTTGGTGGCCAGATCTCTGCAGTAATGTTGCGCCGGAGTGGTGCTTTGACGAGGCAGCTCTCTGTGGTCCTGAGGTGGTGGGCATCCCAGGTGATTCCCAGTCTGATGGGTCTCAAGCTGACTGCTTGCTACTCCTGAGCCTTAGTTTTCTCATTCGTAAGATGGAGCACGTCCTATCTTGTTGCTTAGCCACGTTGGATTTAACACTAGTATATGGCAGGCAGTGGCAGATTCATGTTTTGTGGGGCCTGAAGCTTATTCAGTTTGGCCCCTTTAAGAAAAAGAACCTCCAGTTACGAGTGTCTGGATGGGTTTCTGCCCCATGGTGGAGCCACTAGGGTTAGTGCCGGGGTTGCCAATGCTTTTTAAGTTCTGATGTGCAAAGTAGATAAGAGCGGAGTTTCTGTCATTGAGAACTCTTTCTTTCCCACTGAGACCAGGCTCTGAGACGCCTTCAGGAAACGTTTTCTGTGTCTGCTCTTGGGGTGGAGGCAGGGTCTGCCCTCAGCCCTCCTCCCCACTCCCCATTTCCTGCTCAGGATGTTTATTCGGGAACATCTCTAAGGCAGGCCCTGTCTTGAGAAGGACAGTATGGACCAACTTCATGCGCAGAGAAGGGTGATGGTTCTTGCCACTACAGGCTGCTCTGTGGTCCCCAGGCTGGCTTTAGGTGGCCATCAGTGACAGGGACCCTTCCGCTTTCCTGAAGCTTCGGGTTCCTGCAGTTGAAAGGACGACAAGGAACACACGCCACCTAGTGGCCATTTCCAGTAGCTGCTACACCCAGCGCAGCCTTCTGGAGGAATCTTATCTCTGGGCAAGGATGAGTCCCGGGGATGCGGCCAGCAAGGTCCTGATGCTGCTCTTGGAGAGGGTGTGGCTTGGATTAGCATCTCCTTGCATTAGAGCAGGAGTGACTCATGTCCGATTGCCCTTGATTCTCCTGTGGAGGCTGTGCCACTGTGAACGTGGACTCCCAGGGAGGTGACCGCCTCCCTCTCTTTTCTCCCTTCACCATCACTGTCCTCCCTCTCTCTGTTTCTCCTTCTTCCCTCCCCTCCTCCTCCTCCTCCGCCTCCTCCTCCTCACCTTGGCTTAGCCAGCCTTCCTTTAACTAAGTAGGTATTGTTGGTGGTTCTGTTGTTTGGCTCATTTGAAATGGGGGTCAACCACTGAGTTAGTGACGAGGCCATGAGCCCAGCTGTGGGCATTGAGGGGTTGAGATTTCTCTCATTCATTCATTTATTATTCATGCTTATATGCATTCATTCACTTATGAATTCATAAGCATATGCACAGATTCAATAAATACATTTGAGGCCAACTATGTGTCAAACATTATGTTGACAGACTGCACTTCTGGCTTTGACCCTGGGATGTTTAGCACACACCATTCCTCTCTCTCTTCTCTGCCCGGAAAGCTACTACTCACTTTCAAAACCTGGAGCCCTGCAGACTGAGCTGCACATCTTCACCCCTCTTACCCACCAGCATTGGGGGTCTTTGGACTGTTCTGCTTCTGTCTCCTCTGAGCCCAGTCCCAGGGTGCCCAGCAGTGAAAGCCAGCCTTACATTGAGTCAAAAAACCCCAAAGCTGGTTTTTGTCTGTCCCAGACTCTGTATTTGCCAGTGGTTACACTGGTTCCTCTCCGTAAGGGTGCCCCGTACACAACAGCATCACTAGAAATCCAGGAAAATCAGCATCACCAAGGTGTGAAAGGCAGGTGAAATGTTTTCTGTAGCCTTTGGGTTTTCCCAGTCCTATTCTCATTGAGTTGTCTTTATTCCTAGGGATTTAGTGAAAACAAGTTGTTTCTGAGGACTTACAACTAGAGTTCTGTTTTCACAACTAGAGTTCTGTTTTCAGGTTGCTTTCTCTTCCTTTTTCTTGTCAAGTTGTTGCAGGAAATGGGGAAAATAGGTTTGCACTTACATGTATTATTACAGAGCACAGGTTAAGGGTATATTATAAAATGAGGAGGAAAGGATGATGAGAGAGTCTGCACTTTTACTTGGCCACATCTCACAGCATTATCTGTGGCATCATGGAAGATGCTACCCTCATCTGAAAAAGAATGTCTGAACTGCCAGTAACTAAGATCTCCTACATATACTCAATAAATGGTTGGCAATTTTAAAAATCACAGTATACCTTGCATACCATAAAGTACAAATCTTAAGTGCACAGCTCCACAAATTTTTACATATGCGCTCCCCTGGGATCTACCCAGCTAGATCAAGAAATAAAAATTTCTCACTTGGAAGGTTCCCCTGCCCCCACCCAAGCAGAACCACCCTCACCCAGAACCCCCACTATGCCACTCGCTCCCTCTTTGGATCACTTTGGTTTTCTTTTGAGCTTCATATAAATGGAATCCGGACTCATTTCACTCAACACTATGTGTGTGAGCATCATCCATGCAGCGGATGGTTGGCACATCTGAATGTGAACTAAGCATCCACACTTTGGGCTTCTTATATTGGGTTGGGTGGAAGCAAGCTCAGGAATGTGAGTGAGTTGGGATTGTTTCAGTTCAAGAGCTTTTGTTCCTCTTTACCTTTAATGTGGATTTTGCTGAGCCCCATACCAGCATGTGTGCCCCGTCTCCCATTGCTGCCAGCCAGGTTCAAGGGAGCTGAAGAACCCTGCGTAAGGTGTGAGTCATTGGGTCACTGGTGACACAGGCTCCTCCCAGATATTTGCTACATGTAGTTTCAGGGAGCCCAGGCTATTCAGAAGGCATCTGACTGTCATCTCTGGACAGAACACGAAGTCTAATGTATATACAGTTGCTATAGTTCATGCCCAATATGCAAAAGTGCCAGAGCCTCATGAAGCAACTGACAGGTTTATGAGCTGTCCTAAGGGGTCCCCTGTGACACCTTAGCTCTGAGGGTGTGTTCATCCTTGAAGAACAGTGTTGGCCCCACTCTCTCCCCATTGAGGCATCTGTAGGATGCCCTCTGACAGGCCTTCCGAGCTCCTGCTGCAAGCATCAGGGTGAGAATGCCACCCTGGGACAGATGGCCTCAATTCCTGGACAGAAGTGCCCATGGAGGGACATGTTCTACACGAGATTAATAGGCTCTGGAGGGAGGCTTGGGGACCTGGGGCTTGGACTAGATTGCTTTGCGAGGTAAGCTCTTGATTTCATGACCTCAGCTCTCGCCCCAACCCTGAGACTTCACTCACAATCCAGGTTGTTAACACGGAGAGATCTTATCCTGTTAGCCTTTCACTTGAAAGAAATTGGATTGAAAATTTCGCCAGACTGCCTCTGGACAGAGCTTTTCCACCAGCTGCAAATGACCCTTCGACAGGGAGAGTTGCTTTCCTTTACACACCATTAGCGGGGGGACAGAGAGGAGGCGTCCTTCTCAAGCCTGGCTGCTGCCAGAAATTCTTGGAGAGGAGCCACCACCAGGAGCTTGCTGCCTGACCCATGTCAGGACCTGAGAAAGCCGCTTTCCCTTTCTGCACCTGGATTCACCTCTATTACATGTGCTTATCTCTTAACAGAGTTTCTGTGAAGGCAGTCACACCTAGGCAAGTCACCTGGGGACATGGGGTTCCTACCCTTCTCCAGACGGCCCAAGAGCCTTAGAGAAGGGTACGCCCACTCTGCTGCAGCCGTTTATGTTTACTGTGCTCATTCTGCTTTTTAGTAAATCTCTGTGCAGTGTGGGAAGTTCTTCGGGTACAGGAATTCCTTAAAATCCACCAAAACCTGAACTCATGGCACCCCTAGGTTGGCGCCCTCTCTCTCATGGGCCTGGTCTGCTCTCCCGGTCTCGTGAAAAGTAACAATGGCTCCATCTGGAAAATGATTTTCAGGCTCCACCCCTTTGGACATCACAGACTTAGGAAGATCAAGTCAGATTTTCTCCAGCCAGACAGGCTGACGATGGTGTGGGTTGGCCACTGCGTTCCCAGCATCCTGCTCAGCACCTGCATTTCCTGAGCGGTCACGGTAGCCCAGGCCTGGCTACCTGGGCTCTCCTGGCTTTGCACACATTTCTGTGTGATCTGTTATCCTTGGACCATGAATATTAGCATCATCACCATTATGGGGATGTGAAAAACGAGCCCCAGAGGGATCTGACATACCCTGTCTGAATTCAGGTCTGTCTGATTTCTAAACGTGCTTCCTTATCCGCCTCGCTGCATTGCCTCTCTGCAGAATGGCAATAGCTAACATGACCTGCGGACTTTGTCTTCTAAAAGGTGTATTAATTTTCTGCCATAACAAAATGCCACAGACTGGTGGCTTAACCCACAGAAATTTATTTTTTCACAGTTTTGGAAGATCAGAGTCTGAGATCAAGGCTGGGTTCTTCTGGGGCCTTTTTTTCTCAACCTGTACATGGCCATCTTCTCCCTGGGTCTTCACATCGCCTTCCCTCTGTGCCTGTGTGTGTCCTAATCTCCTCTTCTTCCAAGAGCACCATTCGTGTTGGATTCGGCCCACCCTAAAGACCTTGTTTTAACTTAATTACCTTTTTGAAGACACTATATCCACATTCAGTCACCTTCTCAGGGACTAGGGGTTGGGATTTCAAAATATGAATTTTGGAAGGACACAATTCAGCCTATAACAAGGGCTTTGCATGTATTTAATTCATTTGATTTTGACAACACATCGTGGACTAGATATCATTGTGAACCACGTTGAATTGATGAGGAAACTGAGGCACAGAGCATTTACATAGAAGATGGAATACAAACTTCACTTGGGCTCTATGCTGATTTCCCCTATCCCAATGCTATATGTGAAGATTAATTTTTACAATCCATATCAGCTCAGTGTGTCACAGGATGATTTAGGAAGGAGAGATCTGGAAAACACCAGGATGCAAAAGGTTTTCCCAGGCTAAGGACTTTCTACAACCTCACTGAGCAGAGATTGGTCCATTAACCACCATGCCCAGTGAGGCTGTCATCCAGATTACAGTACTAGGATTTGATACACATGTGCATATATCCAGGTACATAGTAATGCACCCAAGAGTTCTCGGTTTAGTGCTTAGGGATCGGGTAAAAAGGTATACACTGTTGACACTTCTCTCAAGACTCAAAGCAGCTGCTGGAACCACTGGTCTAGTGTATCATGGGAGGGACGGGGTCCTTGTAACAAGTAAGATCTTGGCCACATGTTCAAGGTAAACATGGCCATGGGGAAATAGAATTATCCGGGTTACCTGAAAATTTTCCAGAAGCACATGGATCCCAATTTCCCACATTATTATTATTATTTTTTTCCTGAAAAATGTATTCCCCAAAAAATAAAGTGTCATATGCCAGTCACACCTCCCCCAAACTTCATCCTTTTCTAGTACACTGAGGTCTTTTGGAGTCAATATTTCACAGTGAAGGCCTTCTGACTTGAAGTCCTGGGATGGCAGTTTATAAAGGCTTTAAAATAACAACTTTATTAAATATAATTCACACATTTATAGTGTACAGTTCAACAGTTTTTAGTATAGTCATAGAGTTGCGTAATTATTACCACAATTACTCTAAAACATTTTTATTGCTCCCAAAAAGAAATCCCACTGAAAGCCTTTTGCAGACTATTTCATTTTCTCCCTATGGAACTCCATGAAATGAGTAGGACAGTTTCTACCCCATTTTACAGATGGGCAAACAAAGGCTTGGAGAGTTTAGAGATTTGCAAAAAAAAAAAAAAAAAAAAAGCTTAGAGGATAATTTTAGGCCCTTTTAAACACGAGCAGGTGCCAGGGAGTTCCTAAAAATGAGTATTTGGAGTCTCTGAGTTCCCATAGGTTCCTGTCCCTCACCCCTGACCTGGGAGGCACAAAGACAGTGGTGGAAACTGCCTGAGTAATGGATTCAGACTGCTGGCCATTATCTGAGAAGCCGTCTCTGTACCATCATACATATGCATCAGGCAGGCCGGCTTGGACAAAGCCAACAATTTGGGGTGACAGGATCTGGGGCTTGCCTCCAACAGCCTTCAGGGACCTCATACATTGAGTGCCAGGTGACACTGCGGAGCTCTTATGTGGGATGGGAAGACAGAGTCAGAGGGAGTCACTTGCTGATGGCTCTCTGGAAGAGGAGACAGGCCTTATGATGACTTGAAGATGAACTGATAGGTTCATCTGGAGCCAGACAGCAAAATGCACAGCTATCTGCAAGTGACCCAGCCTGGCTTGGGGCAGTGTGAATGCGGGTGACGTGGTGCCAGAGAGCCTGACATGAGAAAATATTAGCCATCAAGTGCCATAGGCTACTGCAGATTACATTCTAAATGGGATTCTGGGCCACTACATATAGTGCATGGATATGGACTGAGCATCAGAATTTTGTGTTTAAGCCATGCTTTCTCTCCTTATTAAAGGGCCCTTATTATCATTATTAGTGAACCTCCACCAGAAGATGAACTCCACAGAGCAGGACGTTTTGTCAGTATTCCCATATTTAGAGCAGTTTCTGGACACAGTGTGGGCTCAGGACGTATTTGTGCAATAAATGAAGCGATGAGTTTGCTGAGTAGTCCCTCTGTGTCAGGAGCCACCCTACTTTGACCCTTGCTGCAGTTCTCAGATGAGGCGCTTGGCACAGAGAGGTCAAGGAACTGGCGTGGGTCATGTAGCTCATCAGAAATCTGGTTGGGATTTGAATTTGGGGAGTCCCAAACCTAAACATTGTGCAGTTCTTTCTAACTAGCTGAGCTGTAAGGACTGGTTTGGATTTACTTTATGATTTCTCACGTCTTTCAATTTATCCTGTCTTGGAAAAATGATTTGGTTAATAAATCTGCACTAGTCACCACTGACCCAGCAGGCTCTGCTCTCATGGAGTTACAGTGTAATAGGAAGAGGAGAGACAGAATCTATAGCTGAGCCAGGATATCTAAGACCATGTGTTAGTCAGCTCAGCAGCCATAACAAAGAACTACAGACTGGGTGGATTAAATGACAGAAATTTACAGTTTCTCACAGTTCTGGAGGCTCGAAGTCTGAGATCAAGATGTCAGCAGGGTTGGTTTTTCCTGAGGCCCCTCTCCTGGTTGCAGATGGTCATCTTCTCCCTGTCCTCACATGGTCTTTCCTCTGTGCATGTCTGCTTCCTGATCTCCCCTCCTTATAAGGACATTAGCCGTATTGGATTGGGGCCCACACCAATGACCTCATTTTACCTTAATATTCTCTTTAAAGACTTTCTCTCCAAATATAATAACATTCCAGGGTACTGGGGGTTAGGACTTCAACATATGAATTCTGAGGTGACATAATTCAGCCCATAATAGACCCTAACCACAAAGGGTCAGGTATTCTACTTCTAATCCCTCCAGCATCATTTGTGCCCTTAGCCACTTGCCTCTCCCTTGGGAGTAAGATGTCAAATGTTAACAGGAACTCCCATATTCACCAGTTCTAAACAGCTGGTTATAGCAAATGTGTAGGTGGAAATGAGTTCCTTTATTTTCTTGTGGTGGATCTTACTTGTAAATTGGGCAGAGGTTTCAATCAGAGGTTTAAAAAAACCCTCATATCCCTTGTTTTCTTCTGCTCCCTTCTGAGCACATTTGAGCAATCGTTTTATTTTCCATGAGAAAGAATTTTGCTTAATTGGATCTCATTTCTGTTCTCCCCTTAACAACCAAGTGTCTACAGTTCTTTTGGGATTGAAAGCCCCAATCAGTTCAGATAAATCAGCTTCTTTTTAAATTATGATCTTGGAGGAAATAATGATCTAACTTACTTTTTGTTAATTACTTTTAGGTGAATTAGACATCCTAGCTTTGCAGTACCTGATTTCCTCAGAAGTATTTAAGCCCTCAAATCTATTTAAACCTTTTCTTTTACTCAAATTAAGATGCTGAAAAATTCTGCTATTAGAAATAATTTAGTTTTTCTTTTTTTTTAAGTTCAGCTCCATGGCTCTGTAATTTTAAATAATTGGAGCTGCAAATGATTCTATCACATCTCATGTAGTGGCACCAAATTACCATTTTTCCTTCAAAATTGTCTCCTATTATTGGTATGTCAGAACTAGTAAACAAAGAAATAGAATAGCAAGGTAATGAATAACATAATCAGGTAGAATTGTAAAACAAACAAAATTATATACCCCACAGATAGGAACTGTGCCTTTAACCGTAGTGATCATGGTGTGTGTGTGTGTGTGTGTGTGTGCGCGCGCGCGCACGTGTATATCCCTAAGGAAAATATCAGTTGTAAAGAACAGAAAGTGCTATAGCTTTTTGTACACAGCAACAGATCTAAAAATAAATAATTTTGTTTGTTTATATGAAAATTTTTAAACCTTAAGAAGCAAAGCAACAAGCTCATAACTAACAAGGATATTAAGAAGGTGATCAATATTTCACAAGAGATGCACATAATTAAAACTTATAAGAAGTGGCCAAAGTAGTACTTGGAGGCATTTTCATAGCCTTATGTTTTATTGCCTCTTCTGTCATCTGAGAGAGGAATTCCTTACATTTTGAGTACTAAGTAAGAGTGTGGTCTTTCTACCTCTGCCACCCTCATTTCAATTAGTATGAACTTTGTATAGTTAGCATATAAGTGCTTGTAACAGTTCAGTATTTGTCACAGGGCAGCTGCCCTCATGTCAGATAATCTATTGAGAAATATAGCACAGCCCAGTGTCTGAATTAAGACTTGGGAGGAAGAAGGAACCATGAATTGAAGTCTCTCTTTACCATGCAAATGGTGGTCCTGTGATGCCATTTCTCATAGACTAAATTTTCTTTTTTCTCTTTTCCCATTTATTTCTGCTCTTTACTGATCTCTCTGGATTGTGGGCACATTCCTCATTGCAAGCCAAATCAGAAGGAGCTCTTGAGTCCTGGGGGAAAGAAACCATTGGAATAGTTTTGGTTTCTAGAATCCAAGCTGAGAAAGGAAACTTTTAGGACAGCTGAGTAGTATTTAACTCTAGGAAAGATCCAAGATCTGAGGCCTGAAGTCACCTGATGTTATTACTCTGTCTTCATCCCCAGTGAAAGTGGAGACACTCCAAGGACTTTGAGCGGAGACAGCTGGGATAAATGATGGAGGAAATCTTGCTATTATGGTCCTTGATAGCCAGCCAGGGCTGGCAGAGCTGTCTCCGGTTTCTCACCTGCCAAGTTCCAACTAGAGCAATTCACAGCCCCAAGAAATGCCAAATACGAGCAGCCTCATGGCTAAAGTGAGGTCCCATGGGGCTCATGTTTATTCTTTGTCAAAATGTCTTTTCTTTGTGTTCTGTAATGAATTCTGTGGCATCTGACCAGTTAGTCCTGAACTAAGTCAGGTCATGCACAAAGGCATCTTGTAGCTTTGTGTGGATAGCAAGTTATGGCTGATGTCAAATACTGTCAGAGTGAACTGAGTGATTGACTGTCTCTCTAATGATGCTATCTAGGCCCCATGCACCCATCATAGAGTGAATGAATGCACTGGAGCAGCAGGAAACACTAAAGAGAAAAGACAAACTAATGCTCCAAAGGGAACATACTACTTTACTCTTCATTCTCCACTCATAATATACTGAGAGTTCAAGGCTGAAAGACTCAGACAGGGATAGGGGTGCCACCAGGACCTGAATTCAACCCAGAGTGATCCTTGAAGACCCTTCCGCTATCCCTTCTCCTCAGATTTTAAGGATACACTAATATGACATTTAATATTTCATAACCTGTAGGGTTTGGATACCAGTCAGTCCAAATTGATGCAGCAGCTAAAGAGAACAGACTCAACTTTAATGCCTGTACATCTGTGCAGTGGTGAACCAGCTGATGAACAGTGATATACCACACCTTCCATTGTATCTTTGACACTGTCTACAAATCCTCAGACAGTCTCCACAGACACAAAGCCTCTGCCCAAAGAGGGATGCATGGATCATATAAGCACTGGAAAACCCAGTAACAAGAATGTGGTCAGTATCAGTACAAAGACTAAGAGGCTGGTCCAGCTGAGGGCCGATGCCACAGCTGCCCTCCTTGTTCATGCAAATGATTTTGCCCATGGCACCTGCCTGGGGCCCTGGTATGATAATGGTTCCTCTGAGCCTTATTTTTCCTGTCCTGATCACCCTTCCTCGTACTTTAAGGTTGTACTTAGCCAGCTGTCTCTTTCAGCAGGAATATCTGGGCTCAGAGTTCAGCCTTTTGGGTTCAGTTGGAAGTAATAGAGCCAAGAGGTTAAGAGGGCATATTTTGGAATCTATTAGAATTGGGGTCAAATCCCGACTTCTTCCCAGCTTGCCTTCTAGTCTCACTTTATAAATCATAATGAAAATAAAGTACCCAACTTTATGGTGTTGTAGGCTGTATTCAATGAGCTAGTGCTCATGAAGCACTGAACCTTATCAGTGCTCAGTGCTTGGTGACCCCTACTTGGTTCTGAGGTCAATAAAGATACATCTCAGAACCCTCTCGCCTGTTTTTTCTTGTCCATCTCTATCCATCCCTCAGCGGTCATTTGTGGCTCGGAGGCTCGGGGTCATGGTGCCTTCTGCAGGAGAAGAGAGTGAGAAGGAGGCATTGAGACTGTACACATTGCTCCCCACTTTCTGGTTAACAATTATATCAAATTCACAAAAGTTTTTCAGGCTCTGTTCACAGATCACATCGGGTCTTTCAGAGCATTGGCAGGTGACTTGCATGATATTCTCCATGGAAAAGGCCTGCGTCTCCAACTGTTGGTGCCAGTGCCCTCATCAGCCAGCATTCCCCAGAGATGAACCCGCCTCTTATTGCTTTTTTCATCCCAATGAAGACTTGTCATTCAAAAAGGCTTCCTTTGTTTCATGTTGGACTTGTCATTCGAATCTAGGCGGGATCGGGCAAGCTGACCCTAAGTCCCACCTTGTGACTTTAAGTGTTGGAATAAAGACAACAGGGAGATAAGATGTATGGATGAGGAGGCTATTGCAGAGAGGGGCAACCTGAGCTTTAAGTTTCTTTGGTTGCTGATGTTTAACAACCAAATATGGTTTTGAGAAGGTTTCTAGTATTATTTTCTCCATCTATTGCAAAACAGTGGCAAAATGGCAACAGTTGACATTTAAGAGGGGGAAAGTAGGGCAGTAAAGTTATTTTCCTTGGAAGGGTCACACTTGCATCTGGAGGTTGTCCATGACAAATGGCCAAACCAGTTTCCAAAACTGTGACCATAGATTCTTGGAGGTGCTGCATCTATGTTTGAAAAAAAAAAAAAAAAGGAAAAAAAACCTAAACTGGTCCTTCACTGTATGTCAGAATTTGCTCTGGTGAAGGTAATGAGGTTGATTATCCATATTGTTGGTTAGACACTCTGAGGCTCTTTTTGATTCCCCCATATGCATTTAAAGGTCTCTCTTCTATGTGTACATTATAGCTTTTATTTTACTTCTCTTATATACAATTTGTCACACACTCCTGTGCCCATTGCTTTTTTGTTTCCCCCTCTCTAGAGTGTGGATGCTCATGATTTCTCTTTTTTTCTCCGATGCTTTGCACCTGGTATGGGTCTTACTGAATATTCCTTGAATGAAATAAATGTTCACAGTCTGGTGAAAGGAAATTGACTGTTGCCTGGATGAAGGGTTCTCTTCAGGAGACAGAGTTTTGCCGAAGGCATCTCCCAGGGAAGGATCATTTTCTGGGATGTACACAACACTGGGGTAGTCCATTACGGCTTGGTCAATGATAAGATAGCAGACAGGCGAGAAGGCATCCCCCTAAAGAAGGGCTAAGCCTCTGGATGTTTGCTTTCTGTAAAATTCTGTCTAGAGATCTCAAAGGGGAATTGGACACCTGAGATTTATTTTCCAATCCTATTTAGGGAGCCAGGGAGAGCATGGAGATGCTAGAAGAAGGACCATGCTCTGTGTGCCTTGCAGTCTCTTCATAAAAGACATAGAATGCATGACATCTGTCACATGTACACAGTCAATATATCATCATCATCATCATTGCTATTATTTTATATTAGGGAAGATGTTGAGAGACAACTCAACTAGCCATGGTCTGATGTATGAGAGCAGGAATGGATTGGGGGTTGGACCTGGTGGGTTCACAGTCCACGTCACTAAATGTGCCCTTTGGGCAAATCATTTTACCACTCTGAGCTGTTTCCTGGTCACCATTTCTTTACCCCCCGTGAGATGGAGACAGTTATACCTCCACTTTATTTTGTGGCAAGGGGTCAAATTAAGTAGATGTGCCTAGCGGAGTAACAACTCAGTAAGGAGAGCCATTATTATTGTTGATGTATTATTATTATTTTATTGTTCAGCAAAGAACTTCAGTGTCTTTTAGGAAAAGTTGAATTTTGATGTCACACATCATATCATTGGTGACTCCTGCAGACATAACTGTCACCACCAGGCTCTACAATCTAACCCTGCCTATGTTTATTTTGTCTTCCGCTTTGAGGGCCTGTGAGGGGAAAGTGGGAGGGGTGAAGATAGGCACCGTAACTGTGATTTAGTGAGCACTTACTGTGTGGCAGATGCTGTGCTAACACTTGACAAAGGTGATCTGGAATTCGCCCTCATTTCATCCCTGTGAGGTAGGTACCGTTATCATCCTTCTTTAACAGATGTGGAGATTGAAGTGCATAGAAGGTAAGCAACTTTCTCAGACATATCTAGGAAAACACGGGGTTGAGGAACCAACCCAGTTCACCTGCATGCAGGACTTGCCATCTTAACAACTGTATCTTGGTGTAATTTAAAATGTCCTGAGATTACTGCTCCTTTCTCTGGAACTACACATGTGTGGTTTCGTTTCTCATTCCAAAGCATCAACAGATACACTTTTTTTTTTTTTTTTTAGGGTACATTGGTTAACAAAATCCAATAAGTTTCAAGTGTACAATTCAACAGTAAGTCATACATATATCGCATTGTATGTTTACCGCCTATGATTAGATTTCTTTCTGTCACCCCATATTTGACACTCTTCATGGCCTACTCCTTAACATTAGCAAGCCCTCCATGAGTGTAATGGTGAGTGATTCCTCTACTGCCACCTAGGGACTTGAATTTAAATAAGTGACTAAGTTTTTGTGCAATTTCTGAGACCCAATTTTCAAATGCCCCTCATTCCTTATCTTTTAGCAAGTTAACATTTTGGATTATTTCATGCTGGTTTTGCCTGCTAGATACTGGTGCAGTTTTGGCAAGGTCAGCAGTTTTGTTCTTCAGAGTAGTGTTAGTGCAATTTTTTTGCCTATTTTATTCCACTTTCGTCCTTAATATTTTACAAAGAGTGGAAAACAGGCAAATTAAAACGCTCATATGAGTGATAAGAAGCAGATCTCAAATACAATTGAGACAAAAATAGAGGCTATTTAGCTTTAATTGGATACTTACTAGATTTAAACTAATTAATCATTTTAAATTGCAAAGGGGAAAAATAAAATTAAAGAACTTGTACAAAATGCTAAATATATTTTATCAAAAACCTATGTGATTGAAGACATATCTATCCTTTCTGTAATCGAGTACAAGTCAGAATGTTTTTAGTGACAAAAACTACTTCAAATCATTTAAGTGAAGGAGCATTTATTGTCTTACATAGTTTGGAGTCAATCAGAGAGTTAAGGAAGAATTACGGGAACCAGGAAGTCGGGGTGCAGAGTCAGATGTCAGGGCCACTATACTCTCTCCACTTATCTTTCATTTCTGACTAGCTTCATTCTACAGACAGACTCTGTCCAGATGGTATAGATGGTGGGGAAGATATCCACCAGCTCCTTGGCTTTATAATCTCCTATTAGCAACACCAGAGGAAAGAGAATCGTCTACCCACAGTGTTTGTAGATCATTCTTAGGATGGATTCTAATTTGCTCTCCTTGGATGATGGAGAGTTTACCTACCTCTTCACCAATCCTTGTGTCCAGGGGAAGAGAGTTACCGTGATTGGTCAGGACTGGGTCACATGATCCCTCATGTGGTCAGGAAAGCCCAGAGTCTGCTGCTGAAAGAAGGAAAATGGAGGAAAAATAGGTCAGGTGGCTGCAAACAGCAACCATTACAGTCCATCACTGAACCACATTACCTCCCCATCTTTCTTCAATATTTCATTTTTGACTTTTAGGTAAAGCTTCATCACATTTAAGAGAAAAGGACTTGATTGTATCAGTGGTCAGCCATCTGATAGTGTGTCAAGCTATTCAGCTGTATGAACCTCACTGCATAAATTGAATAAATAATTTACATTCTATACAAGGATCATACAAATAGTTTTGGCATGGTGGAAATTTGGATCCTCCCAACCCATCCCTCTTTCTGAATGATGTTCCCTAGGCAGCAAAATAGCAGCATCTGTTTTGAACACCTGGTGGCCTCCATCCCTCAAGGAGTTAAGCTGAAAGCTAAAGAGATGAAAATAGGGCCAGGGACTGGAGGGTTTGTTGAGTAGAGTCTTCTGGCTTTGAGTGACAAATGTGTCGAGATGTGAAGGAGAGAAATATGTATCCCATACAGATTTGTTTTTCATGTAAATAAGTGTTTTAGCCTCAAACTTTCTGGCATCTCATTATGCAGGTGACTTAGTCATTGACATGCATACAATTTGCATTTCCCCCCTTCTTTGCCAAAAGTGCAGAGACTGTAACTTGGCTAAATTACACATCTTGGGTGCACAAGCAGATTCCATCTTGGGTGCATTGGTAAATGTGGAGGGATGGATTTAGCCACAGTAGGACATGGGTCCTGTTGATTTGTAGCACTAGGCTTTTCTAGAGGATTTTATCTGATTTCAGTGCTAGCATCTAGCCTGTTTCTCATGTTGTGGATACTTAAACCAGGCATGTCTGGGGCTGGGTAAGGAGGGTGATATTAAAAATATTTAACAACCAGTCAGGTGTGGACACCCTCCGATCAGATCGAATTGGCCAAAGAGCTGGAATAGGATCTGAGGACCTTCATGGTGCCCGACATTAACTCTTTAGGTGCTGGATCATAGAGAGGTTGGGAGGGTGGCCCCAAGGGCAATTTGGCAACATCGGGGCAGCCATCATTCACTAAGCAGAACGGCAAGATGTCAGTCATGTATCAAGTGGTCTCGCAGCTCTGGTGCATAGGGCTGACAACCACCTCTTGCAGGCCTGTGGAACTAGCAGAGTTCTAAGTAGACTTGAGCTCATACCCTGGGAGAGCTGCCCAAGGAGCCCTGGGCAGCCGACCAGGCACTACTGCAGGGCTGCCTTCCAGAGTTTCTCCTGCTTGTTTCATTTTCAAATGGGAATTTGATTTAGGACCAGCATTTGGTTTCTCCCAGACCTAGGAAGTAAACATTTCTCATTCTCAAAACCCACAAATTAATCATTTTTGCAAATCAGAGCTGAGCTCTGAGCCTCTGACCAGGAGGCCCGAGCCTGCTGGCCTCGGGAGCCTGGATTTGCCAGAGTGCGTGGCTCATGCATATGCATTTGTTCTTCTCGTGGGAGCTCAGGCCCGCAGGCTTCAAGGGGTGACGCTCCACTCACTAATCATAATGCAATATCAGTGTTTTCTGCAAATCCCCTTATTATCTCTGCATCATTAGCAGTTTCTGAGCTTGTCTACAACTAATTTCACAGTGAATCTTATTTCTACCCGATATTTTAAATAAGCTATCATGCCGGGCAGCAGCTGACATGCCACTGAGAAAGAAGCAAATCAACCTAAAATGGGCCTCTGACAATTAAGCTTTGGGTCATCATTTAGGGTGGGGGAATGTGGCAAGTTTCTAGAACAATCTCTGCCTCTGATTTATTTAGTCTTACCTTTGTAGTTAGGGCAGTGATCTCTAGAGCCAATTTCCGGGGGTCTCATTCCTGCTGTGCTGCTTCCTACTGAAGATCCTTAGCATATGAAATAATGTCTCTGAGCTTCAGATGACAAAATAATATCTACTCATAGGGTTGTGTGGGTTTAACAAACAAATGTTGACAGTGTGCTTAATCTAATGTACCTAGTATATTGAAAACCTAGCATGCTCCATAAATACAGTTCTTCTTCTTATTTTTCATTCATTTATGAACTATTTAGGGAGTGACACTTTTGCGTTTTGCACCGCACAAGGCACTTGACACTATTTGGGCATTTTCCACCTCTGGTCAATCCAGTAGTTCTCTGAGGAAGCTGATGGGGAAGACCTCCTGAGAGTGGAAAGAGATTTATATAGCAGATCCAGACAGTAGTGAGAAAGAACTCATGCTCCCATGTCGAAGAGCTATCCCTGGTGAGCATTGTGGAAGGAGGGCAGCTGGGTTTATACCTACTCGGGATTCCAAGGACTTCTCCTACCCCTGAGCTGTGGCT
>CM053501.1:9216140-9318406 GCA_028627145.1 Eidolon dupreanum | reverse complement strand
AAAGCAACAAGGAATCAATTATAGCAAATGTTACAGAGAATTCTCATTCCTATATACAATGCTAACTGTGGCACATATATGATTATTTAATACCCCCTATAGCCCTGTGGACAGAGTGCAATTATTGTTGCCATTTTATAGCTAAGGGGAGTGGGGCTCAGAGAGGTACTGTAACTTGTCCCCAACCACCCCGATAGGGAGTGGAAGAGCCCAGAGCCGAACTCAGACATTCTGATTCTGTCACCACTATCCTACCCCACCCCATGCCATGGCTGTAACTAAAAATGCTACAGGTTATTTGATCAACCTTTAGCAAACAGCCCTGGCATAGACATGGCTGCCTGGTAAATGACCATCCTGAATTTGTAGGCTGGGATTTACAGGGGCTTCCATTTCATCTTCCTTCATCTTTGCCTGCAGCTACCTGGAATAATCTCCCTGCCACACACACTGCTCCTCTCAATAAACATACTGCTCCCGTGGAAGCGATCCGGAAAGCTGTCTTTGGAACCTGAAGGAGATATGGGAAAGTGGGATTGTAGGAATGGGATTATGTCTCAACATCTCCCTCCCCCCCACCATTAACATTTGATATTAATAATTTTTTAATTCTCTGTAGATTCTAGGTGTGGAAGATTAGAATGGGAGGAAGAAGGGATTATATTTTCCATTCACTGTCTGTCTCCATGGATATTGGTTCTCTACATCATAATGCTTCAGTAGGACACTGTACTTATTCCAGAGCATCCAAGGAGAAGAGAAGAACAGAGTTAGATTCTGGGCTGACTGGTCTCAGAGAGAGCAGGAAGGAACTTACAGTTCCTCCGAACCACATCCTTTCTCTGAGAAAACTCCTGCACATCCTGTAAAACCCAACCCAAATGGCCCTTCCTTTATATGACACCCCTGATTCCTACAGAAAATTCAATTCCTTTCTACACAGGTCATTGTAGCAAGAAGGAATAACATACTTCCTCAGAAGAATTAGGCCTCCTAAGAATGCCAAACCCAGTTCTTATCTTGTATACTCACCTCCTCTTTTCCCAAGTCTCCTTATCCCAGTCTGTGAGATTTCTAGATTTCTTTAGGCTAGGAACTGAGTTCTGTTTGCATCTAATCCTGAGGCAGAATGGGCTTTCTCTACCCACTTGGTCCTTTCGTTGGCTTTCTATCACAGAAGATGCTCTAGTATTATGTGTGTGCACGCTCATGAGCGCATGTACAGAAAGCACCCTCACTAAGTGTATAATTGTGCTGACAACTGCATAAAGGCTAGAACTTCAAATATCTAAGCTGTTTTTCTCACAAGTATGACTTTATTGGGTGTGTCTTGTTCACAGATGTATTTTATTTGCTTGCAGAGTTGTTAAAATTTTGGATTTACTTGTCAGTGTTTCAAAACCAGGAAATTTAATGAGAGTCTTAATTCATAACTTTTCTTGAAAAATCAGAGGATCTGCTAACACTGGGTCCACATCCCAAGATGACACTGGTCGACTGGAATTGGGTAGCAGCTGCCCCCTTTAGAAGGGGCATGGACTGTTTGCTGCAGTCTCCCCCCACACCCCCACTCCACATGGCCTTCCCAACACGAGCATCGGGTTCAGTTTTCATTTATCATCACTCTGATGCTGCCATCTCTCCCTCACTGCCCTACTGCACTCACGTATGTGACCTGCCAGACTGTAGGTATCTGAGGCAGGGGCCTGATTGGCACTTGAGTGGAACGAGGTGACTGTATTTACTGGGGTGTCTGGCAGAGTGTAGGCATGGGCTCCAGTCCCCTAGGTTGATGTCATTCGATTCTCCTTGTTGCGATTGTTGATTCATTCATCTCGTGACTTTGAAGCCACACAGTATTTGGTTAGGAGCTGTTTTCTGCTAAAGTAAGAAACATTTTGCTAACTAGACAAACTAAGCATCTCTTTACCCCTTCCTGCAAAGAGCTTTGCTTTCCAATCAGCACTGTTCACTGGGCATTTGACTCTTTCTTTCCATGGTGCTGGTGCTACATCCAGTGACAACTATGTGGCTCATCTTTGCTGTATGCAAATCCTGGGGAAGTAGGAGGACTACAAATGGGACTTCTGGAGCAGCCAGAGAGCAGAAGGGGCCACTTCCCAGGTTTGGGGGCCCATTCCTCTCCATTGAGCTGGACGTCATCACTCTGAAGAATCTGCGGAAATGAAAGGGGTTACTATGCAGAAAAGTTCAGTTTATCTATCAATCCCAAGCTATTGTGAATCAGGGGAGAGAGACTATTTAACCTTGTGCATGTGCCACATGCACACCTATGCATGCACAAATTGCATCCCAGTTATTAGATAGGCTCTGTTCTAAGTGCTGAAATTGCAGTGTGTGTGTGTTGGGGGGGCGGAATTGAAAGTGAAGGCCCTCATTTCATGGAGAATGAATTATAGCAAGGAAAGACAGGCAATAACCAAAATAAACGATAGATTTGTGACGTAATGTCAGGTAGTGGTGAATGCTATGAAGAACAATAAAGTGTGTTGAGAAAGAGCCACGGGAGGCTTTTTTTTTTTTTTTTTAGATAACAGTGATCAGGAAGCCTTCTTTGAAGAAGTGACACTTACGTAGGACATTGCACAGAGCAGCCATGCCACCCAACTTTTGGAGACACCATTCAGATTGTAGCCTGGAGCTGGGCTGCAGGGAGTGCCATTTATGTTGACAGCCACATGAATGGTGTCCCTCGGAGGTGGTCCCTCCAATGGCTTGTGGAAGCATCCTAGGGCAGAGAGCTCAGCCAGGACAAATGTCTTGAGAATGGGGCATGCTTGCTGTGTTTGAGGAGCAGCAAGGGAACAGGTGGAATAGAGTGAGGGAGTGGGTCCCCTGACCCAGAAGTGGTCATGAGTCAGTTCATGAAGGGTTTTAAAGACCAGCACATCTCAAACTTTCCTGTGCACAGGATCACATGGGGATTTGGCTAAGCTGCAGATCTGGTCCAGCGGGTCTGGGTCCGAGGTGAGACTCACAATTCTGCATTTCCAATGCGCTCCCAGGTGATGCTGAGGCTGCTGGTGCCTGGACCACACTTTGAAGATCAAGGCTGGAAGCCGTGGTCCACAGTTAGTAAAAGGCACTGGAGGCTCCTGAACTGGTAGTTTATTCTTCCAGGCTGAAGAATCATTCATGTTAGAGTCCAAATGCTCATCGAATCAGTCCGTGAGGGGAGCATTTTTGATCCCTTCGCTGCCCAAGCAAGCAAAGGGAAGCTGCTGGGAGAGATAAGGACAGCTTTATTTGTGTAGCTACTCGAACTTGGGGCTGTTTATAGTCGATGAATATCTGTCTTTAAGCAGCTGTGCGAATTATCCGAAATACATGAAAGCAATCCATTCGAGATCAAAAATCCTTAATTCCAGACCTTTCCAGGTTGATACATCTTAAAAGAGGGTGGTTTGGTAACATTGTTGAACATTAATTAGGCAACACTTGTGCGGGACTTGGAGGATGAAAAGCCTCTGTGTGTAAGTGCTTGGGAGCGTGGCTGTGAAATGGTGCAATCTGAGGCTGGGATTGAAATGAAAATTTCACATAAGCAAGTGCTCATCCCCATCAGGCGCGGTGATTGGAGATTGTGCAGAGTTTGAATGTGCCCTGCGCTCCCCCTCCCCAGCAGCACAGCCCCAAGTCCTCCCTGAATAGAAACCGGCTTGCAAATGAATGGGGAATTTACTAGAGGTAATTACAGAAGGAGGGAGGGAGGGAGGCCCTCTATGCTCCCGGAGGGGAGGGGGTCTTTCTTTTTCCTTGTCACAAAGGACTGTTTCCTCTGGCGGTGTTATTATAGCCTTTGTTCCACCCAGGACTCGGGTGCAGAGAATGTACTGGGAGGAAGGTGTTTCTTGTTGCCACCTGGAGCCCCCAGGAGGGGTCTCTATTCAGAAGGACAGGCTCCTTGCCCATCTCAAATGTCCTTCCCCACAGGCCCACCTGGTCTTCCTTTTCAGTTGCTCCCAGGGCTTCTGATCTCAAGAGCAATAAGAGTAAAAGTCCAGGGTTTGGGGTTCCTGTGCTGCCCTGCGAACCCTCTTCATCTGGCAAGGCCCACTTCAGTGCCACCCCGGGGTGAGGTCTCCCTGATGCCCAAGGCAAGGTGTTCACCACTCCCTCTGGGAGGGACTTCCCGCAGCCCTGGCAGGAAGCAGAAAAGTTCAGTCTTCACAGTAGGGTTTCATCTGCCCCCTGCCCTCCAGGTTCCGTGACATGGGAGGTGCTCTGCATTACCTGAGGTGGTGAGCTACAGTCATCATTCCCAAGGAAGACATGAAAACCAAACAAAATGACTTCAGGCTCAGGATAGTGAGCAAACTTGCTTAAAATCCTGTGGCATGTGAGTGGGGGAGCCCTGAGGTTAAACCAAGGCTGCCTCCGCATAAAAACGATGATGCCTTCTTGGCCAATCCTGGTCATCTTTCTCCCAGGGCACATGGATCTCTGCTCGTTTCCTTGGTCGCTCAGGAAGGTGGCTGAGGCTGATGCAGCAGCGGTTCCTCTTCAGTGCCTCCGTCATGTGGACTTGGCCCCGTTTCACTCCTGGAACCCCAGCTGACTTCCTAAAAACATCAAGTAGGGTTGCTGTGCCGAGTTATAGAGGTGCCTTGTATCTGACTTCACAAACTCAGCCTAAGGAAAATCCAGAGTAAACCCCACATCAACTGGGGCGGTGAATATTTCTTGATTTATTGTTGTCAAATACCGATGAATCACAGCAAGCTATTTTTAGGTATGGTGTCCCCCAATAGGACTGAAATTATAATTTGACGTCCCATTGTCTGCTGCTTTCATAGCCTGAGTCTGCTCAGATGTGATGGCACCCTCTTATTTATTTTATTGATTCTTTTACTGATTCAAGACTCCCCATTCTACCAATGCTTGTGGCAGAATCTTTCCAGCCACCTGTGTCCCTGACTCACAAGGTAAGCCGACAATGTGCCAGCCAGGAGAAAGGATTCACCTGGAACCAGGCTCAGCGTGCATGCGTGTAAACAATATGAATAAAAATTAACTTAAAAATCTTTTCTCCCTCCTTGAAAATGACATTATACCAATGGGCCCACTTAATTTCTTACATTTGTACCTTTTCAAAAGGGCCCGCTGTTTTACGATGTCAAATGTGACCTTTACAACAAAACGTGCAAACTGCGTCGTACACAGAGGACTCTTCGAAGCTAGTAATTTTCATGATGCAAATTTCAGAGCAGAATGAGCCCATTAACCAAATTAGCAATTCATAAAAGCAAAAGTTCATGGTCAGGAAACAATCACGTCTTTTCACAAGGTATAATTTTAGCCCATTGTAGAGTTAAAGTGTGTTTTTTCCCCCCTTAAAAAAAAAAGTAAATTAGGGCTCTAATTAAATAGGTTAAAGCTATATGTGAAAGAGAAGGCAGGTTATGTGCAGGAAAGTGAATTAGTGATTCGTAAGAAGCCAAAGATCCTTGATAAGGGCCTAGTCATGTTACCCCATGTAAGCGAGTGATTTTGGCCACTGTGGGAAGGAAATGCCTATGGTAGCTGTGGCAGAGGAAGGGAGGATTTGGTAAGGCCACCAAAAGGGTCTCAGGTTGAGGCTGGATTGTATACCGTGTAGAGAAAGCTCCACCCTGCACTCTGTGACTACACATGGGGTACCCTGGAGGAATATAAGCCATAGAATGAACCCAAGATCCATTTTCAGGAACACAGCCAATGGTGAAGCAGGTAGGACTGGGAGACACGAGATCGGCAATGTTTCTGATCCTTGATCTTTTCATCAAAAACTTGGAGGGATAAAATACTATGTATTCCACAGCCTCATTCTAATCATTAACTGAAATCATGTCCACTAAAAGAAGCATGACTGAGTAGCATTTCATTGTACATTTATACCACATTTTTTGTTATCCACTCATCAGTTGATGGACATTTGGGTTGTTTCTATCTTTTGGTTTTTGTGAATAATGCTGCTATGAACATTCACATGCAAGCTTTTGTTTGAATACTGTTTTTAGTTGTTCGGTGAGTGTACCTAGAAAGAATGAAGTACAGATATATGTTGCCACATAAATGAACCTTAGCAACGTTATGCTGAGTGGAAAAGCTTAGATATAAAAGGTCACTTGTTATATGATTCCATTTGTATGAAATGTCCAGAACAGGCAAGTCTGTGGAGACAGAGAGTAGATTAGTGGTTGCGGTGGCTTGGTGGTTGGGAGAATGAGGACGGACTGTTTAATGGTCCAGAGTGATGACAGTGTTTTGGAATTACATAGAGGCGATACTTACACAACTCTGAATATACTAAATACCAGCAGATTGTTCACTTTAAAATGGTTAATTTTATGTTTGCATAATTTTTTTGTGTTATGTGATTTTTACCTCAATTGAAAAAAAGGCCCCATGTAAACTGTAACAGGCTGTACAAGTTGGCCTAGTCATGTCTTGTGAGCTGCCTTGGGACAGATTCTGTGTTTGCTTTCTTTGGAAATCCTCATTCCCAGCACAATGTTTGGCAACTCGTGGGCTCTTGGTGAATAATGCCGACTACAACAGCAGTGGTTAACTTGCATTAAGTACATGTGACATGCCGAACACTGGACCAGATCCTTCCCAAGAGTAAGGAGCTGGAGAGCTTGTTCTCCTAGTTCCTGGGAGGAGCATGCGGGGGCAGGGGGTGGGGTGGGGGGTGGGATCTGATGTGCCAGAGGGCCACAGGAGGTGGCATGGCACAGGGGAGGGGAATGTCCAGGGGTTGGGCAGCGAGAGGAGACCAGGGTAATGGCAGAAGGACTGCTTGGGGAGGGCACAGGGCTGCTGTAGAGGTTCTGACGGGAGGATGCAGGTGTAGATGTTATTCCTATGTGACTCACTGTGTAAACTTAAGCTCTCCTTCCAAGGAATACTTCATTATTCCTAAATGCTTATGAGGTGTGTGTGTGTGTGTGTGTGTGTGTGTGTGCGCGCGTGTGTGTGTGTGTGTGTGTGTGTGTGTGTGTGCGATGCATAGGTGGACAGAATCAGGCCTCAAGGCAGCCCAGTTATATCTGGGTTACACATATACCATTTCATCAAATGTGATCCCTGGGTTTATAAAACAGTGGCGCATAGGAAGGCCAGGGCATTCACCCAGGGTCATACAGCTTATAAATGCACATCCAGGATATAATCCTATTATACTCCCTCAGATGAAAGTGGGTTTTAGACCTACCAGAAGGCTCTTAAATATGCCCACAATTGCCACAATTAAATATGATTCTTTGGTTTTACATCATTTCTTAAGATGTGAAATACGAATACTGTTGTCTACTTTGCAGGATTATTATGAAGTCAACAGAGATAGATTGTTGAAAGCTCATGGCACACAGTAAGTGCTCAGCAAGTGTTAGTCCCTTTCCCTGACATCTCGCCCCCTCCTCTCCCCCTCCCCCACTTCTCCCATATGGGGCAAGAGGGAAAGAAGAGCGAAAGAATAGATTCCAGTAAGAGAGCAGGTTCTCTGGTTATTAGGGTGGGAAAGACTAAACTATGATTCAGCAACATGAACCTGAAGGCCCAGGTTCAAGACCACATTCTGCTCCTGCTCAGCTATGGGGACCGGGACAAGTCACAGGGCTTCTTTGAACCTTAGTTTTCACATCTAGCCAATGGATTCTGGTGGAGTTCAAAACCAAAGAAGAAAATGCATGCAAATGCCCTCAGAAAATGTCCAAAATACTAGGGTGATTTTTGCTCCCAGCCCCAGGACACGCGGCGATATCGGGAGGCATTTTGATTGCTACAACTGGGGGTGACATGCCATTGACATCTGGTGGGTAGAGTTCGGGGCTGCTGCTAAACATCCCACAATGTACAGGACAGCCCCCCACAGTAAGGAATTGTCCTGCCCCAAATGCCCTCAGTGTCAAGGCCAAGAAGCTCTGATCTAGAAGGAAGAAAATAATGAAATGCGTGGAGATTTGGTCAGGGTTGGAAACACTGAGGACAGTAGAAATAGCTTTTCTTTTGTCTAGATCCCTTTTTGTTTTGCATGAAAAATCGAATGCAGATGAAAGGTACATAAAAGTACAGATAGTGTAAAAAAAAAAAAGAGAAACAAATGACTATGTTCTCACTACCACAAATTGATAGTTGTTATCTCTTTCTTAATATTTTAAGCAAAATTTTAAAAATCACAGATAAGTTACCTCATCATTTCCCTTTCTCATTTGCCTTTCGTCCTCCAGAGATGCAGCCTCTATCATGAATTTTTCTCTTTTATCACCCATTTCTTGTACTTTACAGATAACATTCACATACAAAGTGCCGTGTGGATTTATATATATTTTTTAATGAATGCAAATGGAAGGGTATCACATGCGTTGTGTTTTTTTTTTCCCCACGAAACAACTACTCGTGTTGGTCACATACACGTGGTTGGGGCTGGATTTGATCCGGGTCTTTTCAGTGTGATTGATTGTCCAAGTTGAACCTGTAAGTCCTTCATCCTGCGCAGATCATAGGAGGGCAGTGAACTGCTTCATCGGAGTAGGTGGCACTTGCGTTCCCGAGAATGGCCTCCATGCAGTTCAGGACCTCCCAAGGTGGCAAGTAAAAGCAGATGTCATGCAAATATCATATCCGTCTCCACAGCCAACACGGACCGTCCGGGCTGCTTAAGCAAACACAGGCTTTGAAGGCACGTCGGGGTCCTCACGGATGAGCTGCCGCATGATTTTTCCTGTCAACAGCCCCCATGGTTTGGACGCAGCCTCCAGCCCTGCACTCCTGGTGAAATGGTCTCAAGAGGAGACTCTCAATCTCACCTGAACAAACAGATCAATGCTGGGGCCAGAGAGGTTTGCACTGGACAACACCAGGAGACGTGAAGTGCCCTTTCTGGGCTCTCTGGCTACACGCGTCACCCCTCTTCAGAGGCAGCCGTGGCTGCAGTGGTTTTGGGGAGAGGAAGGCGCCCTGTTGAGTGGCCCTTCATTATCCTGCAGTCACTGGGAGAGAGGGGAAGTGGATGCCCAGTCTGCATTTTTTTTTTTTTTTAGAGACAGAGATGGAAAATAAAGCAGCGGCTTCCTGCTATTAAACGAGAGTGTGATTAGTTATAGGAAAATCAATTCATTCTTTGGCTTTGGGGAAGGCTTTTAAGTGTGAAAGGGGATGCTAATCCCCTGGGAAATGATTTTTAAGCAAAACTGCCTTAGTTCTGCCAGCTGCTTAGATAAACACCCGAGGGGAGGGATGGCTTTTCTCTCCCTGTGACAGAAGTTCCAGAGGAGACTCCTTTTCTCCTTCTCTTCCTTCCTTTCCACCACTTCTTTCCTCCCTCTCTTCCCTCCCTTCCTACCTCTCTCCGCCCCCCTCAGGCATTTATTGTATTGAGAGCTCACTTTGTGCCTTGACAACAGATACAAACAATGTATTCTCATGGAAGGTGGGGCCCAGGGTGGGGATAGGGGTGGAGACAGAAACTCAGCCAGTACAGGGCTTTTAGAGAATACCTTCTGGCAGGGTTGAGTGCCTTGACTCTCCCCTCCTCTCTTCTTTTTAAATTTTTACCCCCTCCTTTCCCAATGCTTCATTTCTTCTCTTTCCTGACCCCTGCTGCCTGCCTTTGTGATCACTTCTCTGTCTCCCCTTTTTCTTCCTTCCTTTCTCCTATTTTTCTCTGGGAGAATCCTAGCATCTTGAGAACGATCCCTGAATCAACTTGCAGAGTGTTGGGTGGGGAACCCAGGTGAGCCCGACCCCCCCCACCCCACCCAGAATTCACCCTGGTGCAGAGGCGCACAGAATCCTGCCCCGTGGTGGCTCCCAGAGCTGCAGGACCCAAAGTGCTAATCCCTTTAAGACCTGAGTCCATTTCTGTCCTCCCAGGCCTGTCCGGAGTCAGCATTCCTTTGCAGGGAAGAGCACCCTTTGTTCTGCTCTGCGTGTGACCCCCTTCACCACCACTGTGCCCTGGTTCTCTGTCTACAACACGATGATCCCAGCACGTCCTCCTGAGATGTTTTATCCTGCCTGTCCACACTGGCTCTCATCCCTCCATCTTTTATGCTTTCCTCTCTGGATATACATGGGGAGTGCTTGTTACATAATTTCTTCTAATCAATCCTGCCCAAACATAAGTGTCATTTGCATATCAGTGGAAGGGTATAATGGTAACAAAATATTTTAATAATGTCGATATTGATAGTTACAGGGCTAACGTAGCATGAGAGATTACTAGTCATCAGATAGTACGTAGCACTTCATATTTTTGATCTCATTTAATTTTTGCCGCAACCTCATAAAATAGATGCTATCATCAACACTTGTTTTTCAGAAGGAAAAAGTGAGATCAGTAAGAATAACTAACTCCCCAGACGACCAGATCTGGGAGATGAGTGCGGACTTGTTTGACCCCAAAGCCTGTGCTCATAATCACTGGCTTTCCTACCCCCTGGCATAGAAGGAATGAAGGAAGGAACCATGTTACAGGAGGCTAAGAATACATTGTTTTTCAGCAGAGTCTTCACTCAGCAGGAATGGTGACAAGATCATATGCATATAACCCTTTTGTGCTTTGCTGAGACCATACCATCCTGTTCTCCATTCTAGAAGTCTTCCCATGTCCTGTTCTGGGCCCCTGCCCGGCCACCCAGCATTCAGAAGCTTAGTTAATGACCAGTGGGTGCAAAAGCCCAGCTACTTGGAATGGGCACTGTGTCTATTTTACGGAAGTACAGAGGCAAGAACATAGGATTTGGAATCAGACATACTGGAACCCAAATTTCTGACCCACCACTTCTTAGGTGGAGGATCTTGGGTATGTGATGGATTTATGTTTCCAGGCTTGTCTACCTCATCTGCAAAAGATTTCCACGTCACAAGCTTGCTGCAAGGACGGATGGATTACTGTGTATAATGTACCCAGCACATAGGTGGTTCACATCACCCCTATTCTTTCTCAAGTTGGGGTGAACGGGAGCTCTTCTTGTAGGTCTCTCTGTGTCTCAGCCTGTGCATGCACATGAGCTCACCTGTGTGGTGAAGTTGGGGGTACTGAGCTGTGTTTTGGGTTTGGGGTGACTACCTCTTGCCTGCCTTCTTTGTGTATCCCTCCCCTAACAGAACAGCTTCTTCTGTCTCATAAGGACCTGCCCTTCTCTCTTTGGAATGCTTGACTTCAGGGACAAGTGCCGACTATGGGAGATATTATTCATTTTTTCAAAGTGCTTAGAGCTGCTCATTTCCGCAGGTCACGACTGGGGTGGCTCAAGTCCAGCCGGGTTACCTGCAGCCACTGAGTCCAGGCCATATGTGCCCTCTCGGAAAGGATGCAGAGTTTAGGGGGCTGTGTGGAGCTCAGCCAAGGCCAGCAGGCAGGAGGGCTTCTCTCAGCTCCTGAAGGATGAGGGGATAAATCCGGTGTCTGCTCCTCTGTCTTCCTTCTCACTTTGTTGATGTTCTGAGATCCCATCTGGTCGGTCACTCACCCAGCTGGGTAGGCAGGTGGGGGCCCAGCTGGTGTGAGCTTTTGGTTGATGAGACTGATGTCAAGAGTTTGATGCCTGCAGTGGAAGTACATAGACTTTGCAATTTGACGCATTTGGGTCAAAGCCCAGCTCTGCCATGCTCTTGCTGTGTCACTCCGGACAAGTCAATTTTTTCTCCGGCCTTAGTTCTCTCATCTATAAAATGGACTCATAATCACAGCTTCCTAGGGTTGTGTAGGACTGTTCATTGAGATAATCCTTGTCAAGTGCTTTAAGCTATGCTTTGGCTCATAATCAGTAATAATACCCATGTTGGCTTCTGAGAGTCAATTGTTAAATTTTGGGGAATCTTGCAAGCTAGCGATTAAGCCATTGTAGTTTGAAATTAACCGTACCATATCGGAGATTTACACCATGGAAATCAGAAAGCACTATAAATCAGGGCTCCCTCACCCTCCCTGGAGCCCATACAGCTGCACATGGAAGTCGCTTAAGGAATGTCTGTTCCTTTCTCTTTTCTGTCTTGGCTATGTTCTCTTCTCTAATTTAAAACCATCCCCCAAGACTCAAAACACAGACATTTCTGGGCCATCCTAGCCTGTACGGGATGTAAAAGCACACTGTTCCTTTCCCACCCAGCCCCACTGAGCCTTGGAGAGCCCTATTTTCTTTCACATCTCTCAAACTCGACACGACAGCCTGGGGATGACATAACCCAGAATCCCAAAGATTCTCTGCCTGATGGGATGTGCCCCTCCTTCCTACTGCCCCTATAGTTCTAATCCTCTTTGTTTCCCTCCCTCCCTTTCTCCCCGCTTCTCTCTCTCCCTCTCCCCCTTTCTCCCTCCCTCTGATTTTCACTACACCCTGCCTTTATTTATAAACTCCCAGAGAGTAGAAAGTGTCTTTTCGGCATCTTGGTACGATTTCAGCACCTAGGACAGCTCTCCGCAGTTGGTGGAGGGTCTTCTGCCGTGGATGATACATCGCATTGTGTTGCATTGTGCTCTGGGTTCAGCCTGCACCTCTTAGCCCAGACCAACATTTGCAGATCCAAGCAAGAATGCACTCACCAACCCTTATCCATTTCCACACCTAGAAGAACAATTGCAGGGCAGGGCTGACAGGTGGTGCCATCTTCAAATGTGACCTGTTCGATTAATATCTGGAATTTCGGTTCCATGACGGTAGCATTTGCACACCGTCTTAATTCCAG
This sequence comes from Eidolon dupreanum, assembly GCA_028627145.1. Taxonomy (NCBI): domain Eukaryota; kingdom Metazoa; phylum Chordata; class Mammalia; order Chiroptera; family Pteropodidae; genus Eidolon; species Eidolon dupreanum. The sequence goes on along the minus strand of CM053501.1, from coordinate 9,305,713 downwards.
GTCTAACAGAGTGCCTAGAGCAATGACTAAAACAATGCTGGGCTCTCATAAATATCTGAATTAATGAATAATAATCTGTAATTCCTTTGTCATCTTTTAATAATCTTTGGATACAAAACGGAACCCAACTCTGCTTCGAGTGGAGGAGTATAGTTGTGTGGCTGGAACCTTCAGTATGTCACAGCATTTTCTTTTCCTCTCCACTGTGTCAGCCTCATGCTCCTTTACAAAAACCCAGACACTCAGACTTTAATAGAATTTTTCAGATAAAAAGGAGAAAAAAAAAAAGAAAAGATCCCAGTAATTCTTTTCCCTGGGAATCAGACATCTTCTCACCACCACCCTTTTACACAGTGGGAAGCTGTAGTCCAGAGAAGAAGTGAACTATTCAAGGTCATTTATTTAAGGAGAAACACAGCCCTCATCTGTGCATACTTAACCTTATGCGAGAGCCTGGCCCTTTAACTGTTATTGTCTTTTCATTTTCCCTTGGCATCTCAAAGACATTATCGATAAACTGTAGACAGCCTAGTTAACCAGCACTTGTCACCTATAGGTCCCCGTCTTGTCCAAATAACTTATTCCTGTATCAGTGTTGGGGAGAAGTACATTAATTAGCTACCATGTGCCAGGCACCAAGCTGAGCACTTTGACATTCTGTTGCCTCATTTAATTCTCCCTATAGTATTAAATGTTCAGGACTACTTTCCCCATTGTCCAGGTAGGAAAATTCAAGCTCCTAGAATTTAAGCAACTTGTCCAAGGTTATACAGCTGGTAAGAGTCAGAGCAAGCATATTTGTCAATGAATTGATTGACTCTCAATATTTTTGTGCCTTTTCTTGTAATCTTAGAATACTCTTAAACTGCTTGCTCCTGGGAAGAGATAAAATATGTGATAGGTTTAAAAGAAACAGCAATATGGTAAATAATATGTGAAATAGGTATTAAATCAATGGAACTAGGCATAATAGATTGAATATGTATTTAATTACTGCCATGTGCTAGGCATTAAAGTGAGTTAATAAACACTGGCTGTGTGGATACAAGGGCAGAGAATTTAATTTACATCAGCTCCAGAAAATGAAGTCTAGGCTCTTGTTTCTTAAAGGACTGCCAGGTTAGGAGGTTTCAGAATTCCAACCCTCACCCTCATGCAGAATGCCCTCTACAATGTCCAAAGACTCCGAGTGACTACCCCATGTGATGGGAAACTCACTATGCTCCATTCTTTTCTGAGATAGCTTCAGTTATTAGAAAGGCTATCCTCACAATGTGTCTCAGGGCCTCTCCTGTAACTCCGATCATCGGTTCCCAGGCTGTGAGTTTCACAATAGCCTATGCCATGTCTGTCTTGCTCTCCATTGTTCCTCTGGCACCTGACACAGGACCTGGCTCATATTAGGTGCTTGACAAATATTTGTTGAGCATATGAATGGATGGATGACGAATGGTACCAGTTCTACTCTGAAAACCCAGAATAAACCTGATCTCTCTTTCACATGCCAGTATTTTGAGCCAGAAATCACATCGTGGGTGGGAGACTCTTTTATTAACTGTTATTTTATTTTTGGAGAGGTGGTGGGGGGTGGGGGTGAGGGGAAGGACAGTTATGGATTAAGTGCTTTCTATATGCCAGATGTGTTAACCACTTTACACATGTGTATTTTTTCATTTCATCCTTCCAACACCTATGTGAGGTACTGTGATGATTCCTGTTTTACAGGTACATTGAGAGTTTGTGTGAGTTACTTAAGATGACACAATAGCTGAGTCAGGATATGAACTCATGCATCTCATTAATCATTTTAATCCTCTTCAGGTATCAGGACTTGAGTTCACCTGAAACTTGGGGCTTGCTTAGCATTTGATAAACATGGGGGAAATTTAGGTCTTGAATTTTTCTAGCCTCAGAATTGGAAAAAAATCATGAATAATAGGAAATCTGCATTTCCTGGGATGGCATGGCTTCTATAATTATGAAAATTGCTGCTTTTGATACAAATGTGGGGTCAAGGACAGTTGATGGGTAAATGTGTTCCATGAATCTTTTCAATACAGACTCCATGATGGCTTTTACCCATTTCAAGGGGGTAAGAACTGCTGTGGAGAAACTAGTCAAGAGTCCCATGGCCTGAGAATGGAAAGACCCTGAAAGTCGTAAACATTCTCCTGCTGCTTGGGATTGGAAGTTGATTGAGGCTTTTTATAAACACATCTGGCAGGAAGTGACATCTGTAGCAACAGCTGTCTGGAAAAAGACAGGATGGGTGGGGCTAGGCTCAGTGATGAATGGTGCTTTAAATTCCTTCCCAGAATTTTCCAAAGAGAGCCCTATTACAACTATAGAGGGAATAATTGGCTGAGAAGCTGTCAAGTTTGTCTTTTGCAAAGCAAAGTGTTTGCACATCTTTGTTCAAGCTTTGCAGGCAGATGAAATGGGTGTGCATTTTGTACTTTTTCTGTATCTCACAGGCACAGTACAGTCTTTGAGAGGGTTGAATATTAACATCTCCTAGGAACTCAAAAATATATCTAAGCCTCGACCTTGCAAACAGTGTGAATAGGAAATGCCATAGATGCCCCCAAATTATTCTCTGTTTCTCTCTGGAACTAATTTGTACACTGGAATTTATCTTTAAAAGCATGTGTAATTATTGACTAAGTATCTTTCCTATATATTTTTAAGTTGTGATCTCTAGGAGGGCCAGGGTGGAACCTACCATGTCTGTCTTGCCTACCTTCATGCCATGAACAATTTTCAACGTCGAGCTTATAGTAGGTGCTCAATAAATGTTTATTGAGTGAGTGACTGGGAATCAGTGTTCTAGAGCAGTAATATTAATTATAATAGCAAAAATAATAATCATATAAATGATTTTGGGCTCGGGAAAAAAAAGCAAGTTTTAAATCTTTGCTTCACTACTTCTTAGATATGTGTTCTTAGGCAAATCACTTTGACTCTGAAGTCCTGAGTATCTCATTTTATAAAATGTGAACAATAATACCTGCCTTAAAGGGTTGTTGTGAAAGCTAAAAGAAATAATGCATCTCAAGCACTTAGCACAGTGGCTAACGTGCAGTTAAAATTGCTATTTGTTAGTATAATCATCATTATTAGTGTGTCTTGCAGCTCTCTTACATACGTTTAAGAGTGCTGGCTAGAAGAAGGTTACATTATTATTTTTTAAAACACCTTATTAAGATGTGACTGACATATAAAAATCTGTACATATTTAATGTATACGACTTTTGGAAATAAGTGTACACCCATGAAACCATCTCCAGAATCTATACCATAAACGTACCCATCACCTCCAAAGGTGTCCCCTTGCCCTCTTATTTGCTATAATGATAATAATGATGATGATAAGAACACTTAACATAAAGCTAAAGCTCCTACAGTTACAACTAGTTTCTTTTAAGTAGACTTACTGTGAATGTGTGTGGCTTATATATTTTTAAAAATGTCATTTTATTTTATGTTAGTTTCAGGTGTATGGTACAGTGGTTAGAAATTTATATAATTTATGAAGTGATTCCCCTGATTACTCTAGTACCCACCTGGCACTATACATAGTTATTACAATATTGACTATATTCCCTATGCTGTACTTTACATCCCCATGACTATTTCGTAACTACTAATTGATACTTTGTAATGCCTTCCCCTTTTTCACCCAGCTCCCCAGACCCCCTCCTATTTAGCAATCACCAGTTTGTTCTATCTATGAGTCCATTTTCATTTTGTTTGTTCATTTTTTTCTCTTAGATTCCACATATAAGTGAAATCATATGGTATTTGTCTTTCTCTGTCTGACTTATTTAACTTAGCATAATATCCTCTAGGCCTATTCATGTCATTGTAAATGGTAAGATTTCATTTTTTTTTATGGCTGAGTAATATTCCATTGTGTATACATACCATAACTTCTTTATCCAATTATCTATTGATGGACATTGGTTTATGTCTCTTCTTTGAGGATCTATTTACCAATTTTCATTGACAAACTGGTTGAGTTTTAGACCTCTGGTTTCACCAACTTCAGAGCAAGCCTTAATGGTCTTAGACCCATACTTTTCTAACAACTACATCACTAATAACAGTTAACATATAAACTCTTACTGTACGACCAGTCGATTGCAGTCTTTTTCATACTTAATCCAACTAACAGGACAGTGAGGTGGATCCTACCATTGCTATTTTACAAGGGAGGAAATTGAGGATGGAGTGAATACAATTCTTACCCACAATCACAGGGCCAGTCAGTGGTGGTGGAATAAGAATGTGAACCCAGACGGTCTGATTCCAGAGCCTGAGATATTGACCAGGACACTACAGTTTATCTCTCATGTAGAGGTACTTAGTATTCACTTGTTGAATAAAGTGTGTGTGAGGGAGTGGGTAGGAAGGAATAGATTGCAATTTGTTTATCCTTGGTCCTATTTCATGATCTAGACTGTAGGACAGGGCTGCGGAGGGCATCTGCTATGGGGCGAAAAATCAATTGTACACAGAAGCAATGCCAGGATTAACCCAGCCAGAGAGGTGGTGAGAGGAGCCGAGGAAATGCCAGCAGGCTTGGAGTGTTTATTCTCTTCAGCTGTTTGAGAACTTAGGCAAATGACCTGCTAGGAAGCTTAGACTCAAAGGCATCAGTTAGAATCGGAAAGGTATCCTGACACAAGCAGAGCAGAAATCTCATTGCAGTCCAAGTCTGGGGCTGAAACAAGCTGAGGGGGACCAGGCTGTACTGCCTGAACATGAACCTTGAGTGACTGACTACCTTCTAGGGTCATTGTCTAACTTTGATCATCAGATTGGGACACTTGATTGACTTGATGAAACTTAGAGTGGTGCTTTTTGACTTAGGACAAATTGCAGTGAGGTTCCAATTCAATTTACTCTGATGATGGGTCATCTGTTCTCTGCCATTTCTTCACCAGAACAGAGTTTGACCATGGGCATTGTGTACGGGAGGATTCAGGGCCCCAGTACCAGACTGGGAAAGTGAACTGGCCATTTTAGCTAAAAGAGTAAAGGTGTGCCTGCGATAATGAATATCAAAAAGGTAAAGAATAATCTGCCCATCCGCTCATCATCTATCCATCCATCCATCCATACACACATTCACCCATCCACCCACCTATTCATCATTTCATACAAATGTCCATCTATCCAACACATACAGTCACTCTGCTGAGCACTGGGAGTATAGAGTGAATGTCAAAGACATGGTCCCCTGACCTCAGAAAGTTCACATTTCTAGAGAAGGAGGATATGTTGCTTCTCATGGTTGGCAACTGCATCCTTTATCTTTGTTTATTTCAGATTTGAAACCCTTCTTGTTATTTAATAGGCACCCAAGAAATGTATGTTAGATGGATGAGTGAACAAACCACATAGACACTGTTAAAAGAATGTAAGGCCAGGAGAAGGGGAAGCCCGGTCCAATTAGGGAGGCAGGGCATGAGGTTAGGCAGGAAGGGATGCAGCATTTCAGGGCCACAGGCTGGTTGGGTTAGGAAGACAGAGACATGTTCGAGGGTGAGCCCTGTGCCCAGGAATATACCTTCCTCCAACTGACTATAGCTTGCAGATTAACCACTGCCAAGATTCTTGAAGGTTCTGGATCACACGTGCTTACCCTGGGGTCCATCGATGGAATTCAAGGAGTCTGTGGACTTGGATGTGAAAAAAATAATATCTTTATTTCCGATAACTCTTAACTGTAAAGTTAGTATTTCCTTCCATTATGAATGTAGACAATAAGTAGAAGCTGTGACTGTCATCAATCGAATTATAGATCTCTTCGTATCACATTACGGTTGTTGCCGATATTTCAATGTATTATTTATGCCCATTACTTACTACTTTGAAATTATGATAGTCGCTACAGCTACTGCTAGGTCTTGTTATTTAGTGTATTAATAAAGAAATTGACCTCTTGCCAAATCATAAATTGCTTTAAAAAATATTTTGGTTAACTATTGCAATATCATTGATATTCTTCGTAATCCTTTATGTTCCATTTTTATGAGTTTGAAAACATTCTGAGAAGGGATTCAATAGCCTTCATTAGTCCAGAGGGGTTCAAGGCACACAAAAAATTTTAGAACCTCTTGTTTAGAATTAATGCCTTTTTCTACATTCTGAGAGAGTGAGGTTCAGGTTGATTGTAGGTGCTGGAAGATTGAGATCAGGGAAAGGATGTTTGGAGCCAGTGTCTTTTGTTTGACTGGCTGGTGTTAAATGGTATTCCCAAGTGACCCATTGAGGGAGGGTAATTTAGTACAAACTCTTGACTCTCTGTTGAGTCCTTATGACCAGGTTCCTTTTTGACCAGGAAAACATCACCAGGATTTCCTCACTGCCCTCTGATGTGCTTCCTTGGCAAAGCCCATTGACTAGGAAGGAAGCTTTAGGTGATCACTTCACAACTAGAGCCCAGAGGGAGATACTGCCCTCCAGATGCTTGTACCAGACCTTCGAATTTATTATCACTTCAAGGTGAGCAATGAATATCATGTGTTGTGCGATGTAGTCTTTTAGGTTTATTAAGTCACCTGGATGCTATTCCAATTGAGTGTTTTCATCATCTCTTGAAGAGATATGAAATTTATGGTTGCAGTTTTCTCTGTTTAGATAATTTCAACATCCCCTCCCCCAATACTGTTCATTATTTTTTGTATGTGCCATTGAAGTAAAGTGCATAAAATAACTAATTTAGAGCTATGCTAACAGATCCGTAAATTGGGCCATCAGTGATCCTTTAAGATGCATGAGGTGAGCTGAAGCAGGCTGAGTGGCAGATGAGTCATTACACTTCAAGGCAGGGGGTGGGTGAGGACGAAAGTCCCAGTTCAGAGCATGAAGTCCCAGTTGTGGTTGTGGCTGCAGCTGCTGTGTATGCATATTGAAACTGAATTGTCAGCACATCCAGGAGGGAGTCCTGTCATTCCAAGAATGGCTGGAAATAGGGTTGAGGAGGTAAATGACATGTTACATTAGCCCCGAGCTTTGTTCTGATGTGGCCAGGGACCCTGGCTCAATGGCGTGTCCATCCAATCATCTGCTCATTTTGCCTCTGCCATTTTCCTTGTGGGGCTTAGAAGAAACAGAAACTCAAAGGTCTCCTGTACCTTCATCACGTCCCTTCATGACTCAAAGTGGAATCTGTTTCTCCCACTTATTTTATTATTAAACATACATAGAATTTAAAAGAATAATATAATGAATTACTCACATAATGTGTGCTATATACTCACCACCCAGATCCAATGACTGCAAATGTTTTGCCACTTTTGTGTTGTCTACATATATGTGTGTGTATTAAAATGTGTGTGTGTGTGTGTTCATGAGCCACAATGAGTTGCAGGTATCAACCCTAAAATCTTCAGCCTGCATCTCCTAAGAATAAGAACGTTATCTTTCATAATGACAATTTTCACACACCCAAGGAAAAAATTAACAATATTCTCTAATGTTATCTAATATACAGTAAATATTAAAAAATTTCCCAGTTCCCTCAAATGTTCATTTAAATCTCCCTTTAAAAACAGGGATCTCATCAAGATTTACACATTCCATTTGATAATTAACCTTTGAGTTTTATTAACTCCAGAGAAAACGTTCTCAATATTTTTATTTTTAAGATCCCTTTATGCTCTTAAAAATATCAAAGAACTTTTGTTTGGGTTACGTCTGTTGATATTAACTGTTAGAAATCGACACTGAGGTCTTCTTAAAATGCAGGAATACATGAGAACACGTATTCTGTTTTCTGCTACAGCAGTGATAACATCATGCATTCTGTAATCTCTGAAAAATGCCAGTGTATACTCATGAGATATGAGAGTAAAGAAGGGAAATAACATCATAGTATTAGACTATGAAATTGCAGGTCCCCTGAAAGAGTCTTGGGGACCTGGACCATGCATGCTTTGAGAACCATTGACCTAGAGTAATTCTCTGCAAGTTTTGCTTTATGACAATTTTCTTCTTTCTTTAAAAATGTGTTTATTAAAATTTAAAACACACGAAAAGTAGAGAATCGTCTGGAATTCTTTTGAACCTTTCCAATAAACAAATCACAGAAGGCAGTGTGGTATTGTAGGTAAGAGAGCTGTCACTGGTTGGAACTGGGCAGTTAGGTTAGCTCCACCACCTTTGAGCTGTGTAGCCGCCCCTTTGCCTCAGTTTTCTCATCTATAAAATGAGGGAAGTAACACCTATCTCATCATTGTGTTGCAAGGATTATATAAAAAGTGTATATCATGTGGCTGAGACAGTGCCCAGCATATAATAAATGCTCAATAACATTTATTGAGCACTTACTATCTATAGCAGTGGTTTTCACTGGGGAGTGATTTTGCCCCCCACAGAGGACACTGGGCATTGTCTGGAGATATTTTTGTGTGTCACCGTGGGGAGAGGGGATGTGCTATTAGAATCTAGTGGGCAGAGGCCAGCTATCTCAGTCCATTCAGGTTGCTATAGCAGAACACCATATCTCTCATGGTTCTGGAGGCTGGGATGCCCAAGATCAAGGTGCTGGCGGATTCAGTATCCGATGAGGGCCTCCTTTCTGGTTCATAAATGGCCGCTTCTCACTCTGTGCTCACATGGTAGAAAAGGTAAGGCAGCTCTCTGAGGTCCCTTTACAAGGCCACTAATCCCGTTTGCCAGGGCTCCACCTTCATGACCTAATCAGTTCCCAAAGGTCTCACCTCCAATTACCATCACACTGAGGGTTAGGTTTCAACACATGGATTGAGGGGCTGGGACGGACGTAGACATTCAGTTAGTAACACCGGGGATGCTGCTAAATATTCTATGATGCACGGGATGGCACTCCTACAACACAAAATGATGCAGCCCCAGACACCAGTAGGGCCGAGTTGAGAAATCCCCGTCTATAGCCAGCTAAAATGAGTTTAGTCAAGTTCAAGCTCTCATGAGTGGAGAGCTCAGGAGATGCAATCTAATTTTTAATGCTAGCCTCCTCCAAAGCTAGTTTATATACTGATTGTAGTCAACATTTACAAAGCCCCTACTCAGCACAAGGCGCTGTGCCAGGCGCTATAGGGGATGCAGCCCTGTAGGATGCTGTGTGTCAAGCCAGCATGAAAGCAGTTGGAAAACTGAAGGGACAGGACTGTATTCCAGGTCACCTCTTGTCTGTGTTTATCCCAACCACTCACACTTTCCCCATCACAGACATCCAGGAGGGAACGGTGGGTCTTCAAGTTGGTAACTGAAACTGGATGGGGAAGCAGTGTTGGATTCTGCTATTTTTTGTCACAAGCGAAGCAGATATTTGTAAATGAGGCAATAGCCTTCTCTTTAGGGACAAGCCAGCACTCAGATGTTCCAGGTGCTGTGAAGTTCCTTGGCATGGGGGCATCAGAGCTGCTCCCTGGAACCCCTCACACTGAGCAGACAGATGTTTATGGCACCTTGTCTTCTCCCATGAATGACTGCCTTTCTTGCTTTCATCTTCTCGGTGTACCTCTCACCATGGCTCCCCTGGTCTGTCTGTCTGCTTCGTCCATGTTTCTTTTCTTTGCATGGCTGACTTTTAAGTGATAATTCCTTCAAAGGCAGCGTCTCTTAGCTCAGGGGTCCTCAAGCCAAGCTGTACACCGGCATCAGTGTAATCTCGACAGAAATACAGATTCTGGTCTTCCTCCCAGACATTCTGCTGCAGGATCCAGGAAGTTTGTTGACAAAGTTGTGCAGGGATTCATGTAGTTGAGGTACAGAACCTATGCAAATATGTCTTATGTGTCAAAAATGAGAATTCCATTTCTGAGAAAGGCTAGTACTTGGTCCTGATGGGCCAAGTTCCTTTTTCTCTTTTCCTAATTCCTGGATCCCATAGAAGGAGAGTGCTGTTCCTGGCTTACATTCCTCCCCTCACTTCTCACTGTCTTCAGGATAAAATACTCATAGTCCTTTCCTGATGTGCAAGGCCCTGCACGCCCCACCCTTTCTTTGTACACCTCTCTCATCATCCTGGGCTGCTCTCTCCCTCGGTCACTCTGCTCCAGCTGCACTAACCTTCTAGCTACCTCAATGATTTGTTTTCTGTCTCAGAACCTTTGCACCTATGAGCCATCCCCTCTGCCTTAGTACCCTGCCTCTTGCTTTGTAGTTAGCTGGCTCCTTCTTCTCCTTCAGGGTCAGCTCTAAGGCCACCCCCTCAGACAGGTTGTCTCTGACCTCTTTAATGCTAAAACAATTAGTTCCCTCTTAGTATCTCACATAACACCCTCTTCCTTCCATTTCTAGCAGTAGACAAAATTGACAAAATATACGGTGTTGTGTATTTGTTGTCTCTCCAACCAGCTAGGATCACAAGGGTAGGGACTCTGGGGTCACTATTGTGGGCTCAACACCTGGTTCATTGTTTGGCCTATCATTGGTGCTCAGTAAATATTTAGTGCATGAATGAATGAATGAATGAGTGCACGGCTAGACTTTCTCTAGCTGTTTTCCTGTATTTACGAAGTGCCAGTAATCTTAAAACAGATCCCAGAAAACTCAGGCTGGGAGGAAGGAGAGGTTTGCTCCAGCACTTTGGACTCTCCTGGGCCTGACTGTGTTCAGAAGCCTCATGTCCACATGCCTGCCAAGGCCGGGCAGGGCCACACCATGCCCTGAGAGCCTACAGAAGTGGGGGCCAGTGTCAGCAGGCCCCAGCTTCTCAGAGGCCTCTGCTGAAAGCAGTTGTTGGAATGAGTGTGTCAGGAGAGAAGAAGACCCGAGGAAATGTCAGAGGGTGAATGGGATAATCAGGCCCCAGCCGTCAAAACTGCCACCCACTTAAGCCTGTCAGACTCTACAAGAGAAATCTGCCAGACGCGTCAGCTTCTTCATGTGTCTAAGGCGAAAAGGATGCACCCAGGGAGGCTCCTAGGGCTGGTGCCAATTGACCAGAGCCTGCCCCAGCCCCAATCAGGCAAATCCAACGTGGGTATGAGGTCCCTTAGAGGGGGCAACAGCTGGAAAGGAAGAGGAATTCTGTCAGGGTGTGGGGCATCTGATTAAGTTCCCAGTGTGCAAAATAAATTCCAGAATGGAGCCTCATTATCTCATTGTTTCCTTTTTATTTCTTCCATGTGGGCGCTCATGAAACTAAACAAAGGCCTTGCAATCCCTTGACATGACAAATAGAGCTAAGGAGCGTCTTCAGTGATATTGCATGTTATTCCCACGACTAGGTGCATTTCTTCATTCATTTAATTAATATTATTCCCTGGATCTCTCAGGTATTATACTAGAACCTGGGGGAGAAAGCAGCAGGCAAAACAAACCAGATCTGTGCCCTTGGAGCCTGCATTCCAGTAGGGATAGATAGACAATGTGTTAATTAAAGACACAAGTAAACAAGATACTTATAGACTGCTATAAAGTTCACAAAAGAAGGAAGCAGGTGATGTGACTGGGAGTGGCCTGGGCTTGGGGTGGGGATGTCTAATTTAGATGAGAAATGACATAGCTGGAAATCTGGAGGAGTTATAATCCACATCCCCCCTCAACCCCTTTTTATTTTTCCTGAATGGAGAATTGATCGCTATTTTTTTTTTCTAGTTTAAAGAATCAAAGAGAAATTTTTATTGGAAAACATCAGGGTGGTGGAGATGTGATCTTTGTGAGCTAATGCAGGATTTTTCATTGAGCCCCTAGAGGACCAATCTTGATTTCACCAGCCCTCAATTTGCGTGGATTAAATATCTCTCAGCAATGTGGGCTGCCCTAAGTGTCTCATTCTTTCTAATCAAATGCATGTAGGTGAAATGAGGAAAAGCCTACAAATATTTGGCCCTGGGGTTTGGCTTGTTCTTTGAAAGGCTATTCAGAGTCTACCCCACAGTTAATTGAGGTTGATAAAGATGTCTGTGCCTTCACCTACTTTCAGGACAAATTATTTCCTATTTTCCTGATATTTACAAAGTAAAAGCATTTGCCTTATTTTAATTAATACTCTCCATTGTTTTTGTGGCTGTTGTTGCTTGCTTTTTTTTGTTTGTTTATGTTTTTGGTTTTTTTTTTTTTGGTTTCATTAACAGTTGCTTTTACTTTTAAAATTCTTTTATTATAATTTCTGTGGGTTTTATTTTACCCCTCAATCCCAGATTCTTGAGTTGAAAACTTGATTTCATTATTTACTCCTCATTTTCTAATGCATACATTTTTAAGGCTATTCATTTTCCTCTGAGGCCTATTTTGGCTGCATCCTGTCACTTTTTCTCTGTAAAACTTTATCATTCAGTTTTATATAGCTTGCAATTTTTATTTTTATTTTCTTTTTAGAGATATAATTTTAAATTATCAAATATGCATATAGTTCCAGGAGCCAATTTTGGGTTCTTAATTTCTAATTTTATAAGATAGAATGTGATTCATTAACTGTTAAACAAAATCTTCAAGTTTTCTTTGTGGTCTTGTACATAGTCAATTCAAATTTGTGTGCTGATAGATCATATGTATCTTGTTTGTGTTATTTGGGTTGATTAAATGCTTTATAGCTTTTCTTATTTTTCTGCTTTATCTATGGCTTCCTTTTAATTTATTCTCTCTAATTTGTGTTTCTGTGGGGAAGCTCTGTTTGAATTAGTTGTTTGTTTGTGCTTAGCTATAGTGCCAAGCCAGAAATTCCAAAGTAAAAAAGAAGAAAAAGAAAAAAAAAACCTTCATTACCTCTCCAGGTTGGTCAAAGGGACAGGTCTGCTAATGAGACTTTGCAGTAAAGTGAGGCTGAGCTTACTGATGCAGTAAAATTTTTAATGACAAGGACACATCTGCAAAGACTGAGGGGTCTGCCTCTGGACCACTTTTAGGGGATGGCAGTGGCTGCATTAGTTGGCTTCTTAATGAGACATTTCTGGAAATACAGCACTTTGTTTACTAGAGGGGAAAACATTTGAGTAGCCACATCATCAACTGGCACACTTTTAAAAAAGCACTTTTGAAAAAGACTCACAAAAATATCAAATTAAGGTCAGCTCAGAGGTCTTTGGCTGAGCTGAATAAACCATGAAGTAAAAATCATATCTTTCCCCAAAGCTTCACACAGAGCTTTAGAGATCTGTGAGAAAGAACAGCACTTTGAACATAAGGCTTGATTAGTAACATAAAGCGCTAGAGGTAGTTCTAATAACCGCTGAGGCTACTGGAAAGCGCTTCAAAAGTGATCAGTGACATGATTGTACATTTCCAGGTTTCTCCACAATCCCTTATCTGGGAGCATAAACAGGATGGATTTAGGCTGGATTATTTTCCAATTCGATTAAACTGTAGCCTTTGGGGAAGTGACAAGTAGGTGGGTATGTGTGATAATTCTTCATTTAACCAAACCAACAACTTCTTCCTCCCCTTTCCACTATCCTAAAGATGTCACTATTCTTCCTTTGTGTATGACAAAGCTTTTGACAGCAGGCTCCTCCTCATCCCCCTCCCACTTTTGTTTTTTATGCCTGTTTTAACACATGTGGTTGTTCACCTTTATCTTGGAAATGTGTATGTCTGGTCTGAAGTCACTGGACTGGTAGCAGAGCACACTTTTGACTCCTCTGGCTTGTTTGTCTCATTCAATTGCTCTGGGGCTGGTTGCCCAGGCTTTGGGTAGGAGAAGCATTACTGTAATAAGATGCTGTTATTAGTCAGGGTTCTCTAGAGAAACAGAACCAATAGGATAGGTATAGATATAGATATACAGATAGGTCTGTATCTCTCTCTTTACACATACCCAGATGCGTGTGCATTTATTGTAATAAATTGGCTCATGCAGTTACAGAGGCTGAGAAGTCTCAAGATCTGCAGTCGACAAGTGGAGATTCAGGAGAACTGATGGTAAAGTTCCAGTCCAAGTGTGAAGGTCTGAAAACCAGGAGAGCTGATAGTGTGAGTTCTATTCTAAAAGCAGAAGACCGCTGTTCCACCTTGAAGACAGGCAGAGAGAGGGGGTTGGGGATGAGGGGAGGGAGACAGAGAGAGAGAGAGAGAGAGAGAGAGAGAGAGAGAGAGAGAGAGAGAGGACATGCAAATTCTCCCTTACTCAGTGTTTTTGTTCTATTAGGTCTTCAACTGATTGGATGAGGCCAGTTTGCATTGGGAAGGGCAATCTACTTCACTTAGTCTACTGATTCAAATGTTCATCTCATTCAGAAACACCCGCATAGGCACACCCAGAATAATGTTTAACCACATATCTGGGCACTCTGTGGCCCAGTCAAGTTGACACATAAAATTCCCTTCACAGCTGCATATATAGTATTCATGGTATGTTACAATGTTTAAATTTAAAAAATTCTTGCCATTTACGGCCATGCCACCCTGAACAAGCCCAATCCTGTCTGATCTTGGAAGCTAAGCAGTGTTGGGCCTGATTAGTACTTGGATGGGAGACCACCTAGGAAGACCAGGTGCTGTAGGTATAAAAAAGAAAAAAAATAAGGAATTGTAAGCTGACAAGGTCCTTGCAATCTGTGAGGTCAACCAAGGGTTGCCTCACCTAAAAAAATTAATAAATAAAATAAAATAAAATAAAATAAAATAAAATAAAATAAAACAATCCTTGCCCACTCAATCCATAAGTATTGTCTGAGTATCCATAAATAATAGTTGGACAACAGCAACAAAAGTCTGAACTCAAAACTAAGTTATATAAAAACAAAATCTTACAAAACTGAAAATTCCAGAGGGTAGGCCTTTCCTGTTAGTCATGATGGAACCTGGTTCCTCTGATGATGCCTTGAAGGACCTCCCTTTTCTCTGCTTTGGCTCATTCTCAGGCAGGCTTTCTCCTCTCTGGGATGATGGCCTCCAGCAGCTCCAGACTTGAGTTTTATCACCTTGGCTCACCCAGCAGTAAGCATGAGCTGAATTTCTGCAAATGCCACAGGACTTCTCTTCTTTGGGTCAGCCTTGGTCAAGTACTCATCCCTCAGTCAGTCCTGTAGAAGAGAGTGAGGATAAGCTGACTGCCTGCGATCAAACCATGGGGAAAGAGCATGAGTAAGGGGTGATTCTTGAGTAGAAATGTAGGGTATCAAAACTAGAAGTTAAACATAGAATTACCATATGATCCAGTAATTTCACTAAGTTCATAGATCCATACAAAGACTTGTACACGAATGCTTATAGAAGCACTCCTCACAATACCCAAAAGGTGGAAATTAACCAAATGTCCATCAACCAATGAATAGATAAATAGAATGTGGTCCATCTAGACCATAGAGTATTACTCAGCCATGAAAAGAATTGAAGTATTGATACATGCTACAAGATAGATGAACCCTGAAAATATTATACTTGTATGAAAGAAGTCAAACACAAAAGGTCAGTTAATATATGGTTTCACTTAGATTAAATATCTAGAATATACAAATTCATAGAGACATGAAGCAGGTAGATGATTGATAGGGGCTAGAGGAGGGGGATTGAGGAGTGAATGCTTGATGGATGTGGGATTTCTTTTTGGAGAAATGAAAATGTTCTGGAACTATATAGTTAACGATGGTTGCAGAGCGTTGTGAATGTACTAAATGTCACCAGTTTTATGTTACGTGTATTTTACCACAATGAAAAATAAACATTAATCCATTTTGAATTGAAAGGAAGAACTTGAGGAAGATAGGAATGCCGAGTGAGCAAAATCATTCTGTAGCCCATATACAAAGAGAACTCACCCTGATCAAACCCAACACCAGTAAAACTAGCAATTGTGGGGTAAGATGTAGAAGATAAAGATACAGGAACATCTATGCACACACTTCTCATGCCACAAGACCTAATTTTTATTTGTAGTTTCTGTTTTTTGACACTGTCTGAGGTCCTGGGCATTTGCAGAAGAGGCAGCTGTCACTGTGTACTGTGTGAATCCTGTACTCACACACATTCCTTTCTTTTTTATTCAAATACAATCTGAAATCCAGGGCACCTCACAAGGATGTCTTTCTTATCAATTCAACCACATGAGTTTATCGAGTTCCTGTTATGTGCCTGGTACCTTTCTTAGACACGTCATCCAAAACTTGGGTGCATATTAATGGCAAATCTAATAACTAAGTTTAATTAGTACTTACTATGTGCCAGAGTTTCTGCTAAAGACATTACTTTTCTCACTGGATTCTCACAACAGCTTTTTGAGATAGCTACTGTTATAATCTCCTCCTCACAGATGAGAAAACAGGCTCAGAGAACTTGAGGAAATGGCTCAGCTACTAGATGGCAGAGGCGAGATTCAAAACAGAGCCCCCTCATGTCAAAATTCTACTCTAAACCATCCAACACAGTACACGAGGACATCAACAAATGCTGGGTGCTCTTAGCCCCACACAAACCAGAGAAACATTCATTAGAAACACAGATTAGACTATCTTGCTGTCGTCTGTGGTGTCCCTATTTATAGAGTGCCCAGTGGATGCTATTTCTAACTTAAACTAGAAGGTTTTCTTTGAAAGTTTCAATCTGTAACTTAAAAGCAAAGCAAGAGAAGAAAAGAGCTGGGAGTATACGTCACCAAAAGCTGTTCTGAAATCTAAGAGCAAGGACACCGGAGGAGAAAGATTATCATCTTATTAGCGTAGGAGGATAAAGATGATCAGGCAGGGATGCTCCATTATTTATAGGAATCCAGCTCTTTTCTATACACTTCACTGAGGCATTTGATATATTTGTGCTGGAGATTAACACTGATGTTATTTTCTTTAATGTCTGTTTTTAGTGTATGCGATGCATGTTGGCATTCAGGAAATTCAGCCAGAGGAGAAAAACAATAGTATTAATTAGGAATGTCAGTCATGGGTGTTATGAAATTCAAAACTGCCAAGTTTCTGGAGCATTTAGTGGTAATTATAATAGACTGTGGAGACAAGCTGTTCTTCATTTCCTATAAAAAATGCACAGTTTGATGGGCAAGTGATCAAAGTGCTAATGCAAACCCTTGTGAAAGGGGTGCCTCTTTCACCCTGTTATTTTTAGGACTCAATGCTTTTGCTAATTCAGAGCTGCCCAGAGAGAGAAGACTATCCAGTGAATATAAGTCCCCTTGTCTTTTTATAATTTAAAATTACTGCTTGATTTTTTCAATATCTCCACATAAGTTGTGTGCGTGCATGCGTGCATGTGTGTGTGTGTTGGGGGTGCGTGTAAATGATACCACCCACAGGCCTGGCAGGATATTCAGATTTAAATCAGAGCCAAAGCTTTTTTCCAGGTAAAGTAACACATATAATCAATTTCTTTCAAAGTGATGAATAATAAAAACCCATCCTATGTTCTTTGGATAACCCAGTTAAATGGGTGAGAGATTTGCATTTTTGAGAATTGGAATAAAAGACGTACTACTTTCCTGAATTTTCTCAGGTTTTTGATTCGAGGTGTATGTTCCTTGATTTGTTTTTGGAGTATTTATATGTCAGGCTAGGAATAGACCGGGTGGAACCACAGGGATCTAAGGGTTCCATTGTCAATTTCCGATGTCCTTGTATTACCTTAGATGAGCCTTAGAATGTGGCCCTTTGTGGCTGCCTGGGCAGGTCCCAGCCCACCTGATGAGGAAGTTCAGTTGCAGAGATTACGAAACTTGCCCAGGGTTATTTGGATGCTCAGTGTCAGGAGGCCCCCCACCTTTATGCCTGGTGCTGTCTGCACTTTCCTGCTTCCTGCCATTTCTGGACACGCCCCAGGGCCTTTGCACATGCTGTCATCTATGTTGTGCTGAACCTTTTAATTCCAGATTTGGGCAAACTTTTTTCTTAAAGGACACACACTCCTCTCATGTCCCTAGAAAGCACCCTACTTGTAGGAAAGGACAAGTGTGCCATGTTCCTACAAGACTGATATTTCATCTGATTAAAAAAAATGTAATCAGGGCTCGAAGAGTAAGTTATATTTTCCCAGGAAAGAGCACAGCAATGGGAGACTCAGAATTATCTATCTCTGATTTTTTTTTTCAGAGTCACCACCCATTAGCTGGAGATAATGATGTAAGAGGAGAAAACTCTAGCTATTGTTGGTTTGCCTGTAATTTGTGTGACTTACAAGAAGCCTAGCTATTATAATGGTATCTGATGATCCTGGCTGGGCATGAGAAATAAGGGAGAAATGATGAGAGGTCCTTTGCTATATGTTTGTGTCTCTTGGTTTTTGTTTTTAATAATTAATAGCAGGTCCTTCTTTATCCTGAGTTTTTTTCAGAAATAATTGGGGACTTTGGGGTTGGGTCAGTAATTGCTGGGAGATGTGCTGGCCGTGGACAAGCCTCCACTTCTGGGCTGGTATGTCAGTGGGAACAGCCCCCTCCTCCTCCCAGTGGTTTGGAAGAATATCTAACAGCATCTCTGCATCCTTTGGGAAAGCAAGGCACGTTTTCCTGCTGACACACGCAAGCCTTATAATTTAGCATTAGAAAAGAAAAATGGTTTAGAACAAGAAAATATATTTAGAGCTCATTATTCAAGCAGGAGTCACAGAGAAGGGGCAAGGACGGAGCCAGTCAATGAGAAACAGCTCACATTACAGGGTCAGAAGGAAGCATGTGACTGGCACTCAGACGCTAGGCAGGAAGGGCGATGGGGTCAATATCAAAGTCGAGAATCAGTAAGGGAAGGTGCGTGAGGTTGCCTTCTCCCTGAGTAAACCTGTCCCAAAGACTCGCTCCAGAGCTACTTTCTTGCATGCCCCTTTCTCATTCTGGTTCTCAGAAAAGGGCAGTTCACAGTGAATTTCCATGTTCCAGCTCCAAGGAGGCCTTTGCTTGGTGTTCAGATATTGGCATCGCTGTCACTGAGGCCAGAGCTAGTTGTCCCATCAAATGGAAAGGGGTCTGTGAGGCAACTGTCCCCACTTGGCAAAGTTCACGTCTACCTTCGGGTGGAAGGCCATAGCTGCAGTGTTTAACTTGCATTTCTTCACTCTCTCTAGCTCCCTGCTGTGCCGACCTGCCAGCCATCTGTCTCTACCTGCTCATTCTTCTACCACATATAAAACGAAGGGAATCATGATCCTTCCTGGCCACATTCCAGGGCATGTAGCCCTTTTCAGTGTCGCCCAAGACCCTTGTTAGCACTGATCCATTTAGCATTTTGCCTGCGTTCTCTGCTTCAGCCTACAGGTTGGCTCTTCTCCATCAAGGCTGGTTACGAAGGGGGAGGGAAACTAAGGAAACCCCATGGGTCTCAATACATCCAAGGTAAGAGGAAAAAGAACTAATCCTTGTGAAGGCCTTTAGTGTGCCAGGGGTTGTGCTAGCTGCTTTATAAACATTATCCATGCTAATTCAGTAATGGGCTCTTGCTTATCCATTATGTGTCTAGTGCTGTTCTCGGAGGTAGTTATACAACAAAAGACAAGGCAAATATATTCTCTTAGCATAGCTCTTAGAGTCTATAAGGGAGACATAGAGTTAAGAAGGAATTACAAGCCTAATAAGTGTTACATGAGGAGAAGCATAGGGTATTGTGAAAATCTCTAAAAGCAACTGGATTTAACCTGATTTAGGGGCCAGAGAAGGTGATTCTGAGTAACTTATATTTACACTAAGACTTAAAGGATGAATATGATTTTTTCTCTCATGTAATCTCTGCTTTCCTCTAAAATGGACATAATACCAATATCTATTTTGCAAGCGAGGGGACTGAAATTTAGTGATACGTGGTACCATATTCAGATACAGTTGACAGTGATAGATCCGGGATTCAATCTCAGGTTTGTTTGACTCCAGAACCGACTTCTCTTCTACCAGATTCTGGTTCTTCCTGGGACTTTTCCATCACATGTCAAAAAGTCTTAACAAAAGGAGATAGAAATCAAAAATAGACAGGAGTGGGGCTTTCTGGCAGTGCTCAGGTTCTGTTTGCTTAGAGCTAGAAGCATCTCATAGTTTGCATGGAGCTAATATTGCAACAAAAACATCAACTTTGGAGAAAATTCTGGATTCAGATCCTGTATGGAGACTTTTATAAATCTGTGATTTCAGGTGAGCCATTTCTCCTTCCCTATGGTGAAAACTTAGGCAATGATATAATGTGTTTTGGGCCATGGCACGTGGTAAGCATTTGAATATAGCACATCTTTGAGTCCTAAGAAAGGAGAAGGGGCTATGAACAGCCCAGGAGTTTCTCTTGTTTGTAAGAGGCTATTTAGCACAGAATCACTTCTGGACTTTGAGCTAAACATGTCTGCACTGGAAAAGAGAGAAGCATCTCTTTGGGTTTTCAGCCAGGCGGCCACAGATGTGGACAATAGAGAACTCAGCTCACGTGTCTCATGGGAAGAAGACAATTGCTGCCCAAACACAGCTGCCTCCTTCTCAATTGGACCCAACTTTGTCAGATAATGGAAACACAGAAAACAAGGCATGGAAAAACGAGCTGTTTATGTTTAAACATGGCAATCAAACCTCAACACTGAGCCGTCTTGGATGGCATCCGCATGTCATCTCGCAGCCTGTGTGGCTGCTGAGCCCTACCTATGGATTGGTAGAGATGGATGATTTAATGGCTGCTGTTCCAGGCATCCTCTCTCCTGAGGATGGTGTATGTGGAAATGCTCTGCTCCTTCTCCACTTCTCTAGTAGCTCCTGAGAGTTGCAGACATTGCGTGGAAGTAAAGATGTAGTTTTAGGAGACAAAATCTTTTTTCTGAGAGCATCATTTTATGAGCATAAAGGCTCCCTGGCTAAGACTCATCTACAAAGCAGGCCTTGATGAGGATCACTTAAAAGATAAAGGCATCTCACCTTTCTACCCACCCCTCATATATCCACCTAGCCATTTATCCACCTGTTATTCTGTTCATCATCTATCCATCTACTTGTCTGTCTATCCATCCATCCGTGCATCCATGCATGCATCCATCCATCCATCCATCTGTCCATCTATCTATCCATCCATCCATCCATCCTTCTTTTCTTTATTAAAATTACATTTGTTGAACAATTACTATGTATCATCACCCATTATATATTACACATATAATTTAGAGAGTTGTTAAGAGTTAAGGGGACTCTGGGACTAGGCAGTCTGAGTTAGAATTCCAAATTTCCCTCTTACTAAGTTGTTTGACCTTGAGCAAACCACTTGACCTTTCTGAGATTCAGATTCTTGATGCGTAAAATGCTGGTAACAATGATAACAACTCACGGTGTTGTCATGATGATTGAATTAGATTGTTCATGGAAGTGTCTAGAACAGTGTATGACATATAATAATGTTTAATAGATGTTAGTGACATCTATTTAAATTTTATTTAAAAATTTATTTTAGTTGGGGTATAATTGACATAGAATATTATATTAGTTTTAGGTATGCAACATGATTTGTTATTTATATATTGTGAAATGATCACCACAGTAAGTCTAGAGTACTCATTGAAAGATGAATGGATAAAGAAAATGTAGTATATATATCTACATACACACAATGGGATATTACTAAGCCATAAAAAATGAAACCTTATGTTTTGTGACAACATAAATGGACCTTGAGGGTATTATGCTAAGTGAGATAAATGAAATAAGTCAGACAGAGAAAGATAAATACCCTATCATCTCACTTAGGTGTGAAATCTATTATTTTTAAATGTATACATTGATGAATAAAACTGAGGTAGTAGGATTAGATCTCAGTCCACACACAGGTATAAAAGAAATAGCTCAACTTTTTTTTTTCTTTCAAAAAATCACCTTAAGTTTTTATTCCTGTTCCCTATCCTGCCATCCCAGTGGAAATACCAGTTCAGTAGTGATTGAAAGCATGGCCAAATGGCTAGTAGTAGGGGGCAGTCAGGTGTTGAACCCAGGCCTCTCACTTTGCCCACTATGGTGGATTCTCTTGGATAAGTAACAACCAGCTATCTGGTGCTTCCTGTTTCTTCTGAAAGTACAGTGGTGTCAGTTCCTTCTAGGCTGTTGAATGGGTGTCACCAGAGAGAAGATAGTTGCATATAGAATATTCTCACAAAGGAAGCCGAGGCTCTGGTATAAAATCCACCTGCATGTTCATGCTTTAATAAAACTGAGTATTGGTGTTTGAGCAGTAAGGGCTAATAAGAGGTGGCTAAGGAAACAGTGGGAGAAAACTGACTTTCCAAGAGTCCACATTTATAGTGGACACTTCAGCATCCTGGGTCTGGGGAAAAGATGGTATAAATGGACTAAATGGACAAATGGACTAAGGCGTGATGCTAAGAATTTACCTACTACTCATCTGCCTCCTCCATGTTATTTGCATCTGAAGTCAGGTTTGAGAGAAATGAATTGAATATGTACATATTGAACATCTACTATGAGCCAGCCGCTATGTTAGCTGCTGCAGATACAGCAGAGAACCCCCTGAGTATATTTCCTGAGTATGCGGAATGAACATGCAGTGCAAAGAGAACTTGTAACACAGGCTGTCAGTCAAGTCTGGGGCAGGCGTTTCTCTGAGTTCAGAGGGTGAGTAACAGCTAACTAGGGGAAGAGTGTTCTAGGCAAAGGATTTCATACATACCAAGGCCTGGGGGTGAAGGAAACACTGTGTTCTGGAAGACTGCAGGAAGGACTTGTGAAGTTGTGCTATAGACATGAGGGATGCAGCAAGGGAAGTAGGAGACCTTTAGTACCAAGGTCATCAAGGAGCTTTGTCTTCATCCGAAGAACGATTCACTGAAGTGAGCGATAGGAGGGACGTGCTTGGAGGTGTGTATGTGCATACATTTTGGCCGCTCAGCATCTGAACTTCCTTTTTGCAATCATTGTTGGTGAGTGTTGTCAGGAATCAGGAGGCTAAAAACACCAGATACTCCTCCTCCCCATTCCTGGCAGCTTGGCATGGGCGTGTGAGTGTAGGCCAATCCGATGCTTCCTCTTGGGACATTGACCCTGGAGGGAGAGCTTAGAAACTGTTCGTGTGATGGCACCAGTCAGTCACTGTCCACAGCAGTGTGGTCCGAATCGGACTGTTCTGTGGTGTCATCTTGGGCATGGTGGTTGGTCTTACTCTGCAGTCTCCATAGCAATTTGGTGAGCAATACACTATCTTTCCTAAGAATTCTTTTCTTGATTAAACCAATTTCTACCAGTGTCTTATCGTTTGTAACTAAGAACCCAGACCAGTACAGGAAGGAATGCGTGTGCTGGGGCTAAGGGCGCAGTGATGAGGATGAGGGAGTCATGATTATCTCTTGGACATTTTAAGTCATATAGTGCACAATAGTCAAATAAGTTCAAATTGGGAGTCCTGTCCATGGTCCTGAATGAGTACCTGGTTATTTATTGCTTTCTTCTGGATGCTTGAACACCTCCCCAGGAATGTATTAGCCACCACAGACAGGTGAAAACCTCAGCTAAGGGCTCTGCTCTTACTCCAGTACCTCCTACTGCCTATTTCCTCTGGACAGATACTACATGGATTTTGTCACTTGTGTTTTCAAATGAGGGTGGTGGCAATATGTGCAGGGTGGTGGCAATACATGCAGGATGGTGGTCATTAAAATCCATTTTGGGTCAGCCCCCTATTCCCACACAGTTATATCTGTTTCTGAAAACCCTCTCTTCCTGTTTTTATTTGCAAACCCAGCTCTCGAGTAAGGGTGGATAGATTCCTAAGAAAGAGCAATGGCTTAATTAATGGTAATGCAAAGGATGTAGGTGCCTCAGTGACTGGGGCTCTGTGAATGCAGAATTGGATGGAGGGCTGAGATGCAAAATGGGATAATTGAACTGTTAGCTGAACTGGAATTTAGCTGTTAATCACTTTTATGAAACCTGCATCTCAATTCATTACTCCATTTATGCCTTGTTGCAATACAGAGCTGTTCAGCTAATTGGTAAACAGGAGCCAGGCAGTGTACCTCCGAAAAGGGCAAGTCTATCAAAGGTACTGTCATATTTTCTGTGAGTGCACATTTCTATTCAATCCAGCCAGGACGTACCTGTTAGCCTGGGCTTTGTGTTCTTTCTCTGGTAGGCACTAAATAACATCATGAAGTCACGGTCATACGTCCCAGATAGTATTGCTGACCATCAATTCTATTTCATGAAGTTCTCTATCCAATTACTACCTAGTAATGAACTTTTCAGCATAATAATAAGGATAATGGGTTTTGGCGGCAGAGCATTCCACATTGGAGATGGACTCCACCATAGATTTCCTGTGTGATATTGGACAAAATAACACCCTTTCTGAATCTCTATTTAAGTTGTATCTACCTCAAGTATATTGTAATGAGAATTACATTTCATAATGAGAGTGTATTTTATAATGGAGTCCATTTCATAATGAGAACAAATTTTCTAGTACAGTGCCTGATGTATAGTATATGTTCAATCAATACTAGATCTTACTATTATCTTTCACCTAGTAATCTTTTTTGTTTTTGTTTAAGAAAAGGAAGAATAAGGAAATATCTCTCCCATACATTTATTGAATCAGAGACAAAAACTGAAGGGAATATTCGAATAAGAAGCTGATTGATTTGATAGAGAAGTTTATCAACAAAGACTTCAAAAAAGCAAAAGGACATCATGAGATTGTCTAGGAACAAAAGAAAGTGTAAGGGCCATAAGCTTTGGATGGGAGATGTGAACGTAGGACATCATTAAGAGACCTTTGATTATTTGGAGAGGGGTGCTTAATGAGACAAAAGGCCTTAGTTGGCCAAAGATCTATTTGTTTCACTTGATGGAGGAATAAAGCAACCCTATATGAAAAAAGAAAGTCTTCATTTTGCAGCCGAGACCATCCTCTCCTAATATCCTAGTGAACCTTCTCCTCTTGTGGAATTTTATAGCTCTCTCAGTCCTAGGATCCAGACATTGGACCATTGAGGGGAGAGGGGGTCTAAGGGAAGCACAAATCTGAGTGAGGGATTCTACTGTGTACTGGGATTGTCTTTCCCCTTTCATGTCAAGCTGTAGGTTTTTGTTTCCCCTACAAATACACTTCTATCACACCTCACCAGACAGGCCTATTAGATGCATGGATTGGTAATCATGAGTCGAGGTGGAAGGAGTCATAGGCATGAATGAAAAAATGTTGAGGAGGAAGGAAAAGAGTCTGAGGTTAACCTTGAAGAATGGCAACCTTTAGGGGCCATCAAAAGCACTGGGCTTTGGACTTTAAGAGAAGATGCTTATGTTAAGGTGGTTTAACATTCATTCTCACATCCAGCAAACATTTGTTGAGAATCTGCTGTGCCCCAGGCATAGTTCTAAATGCCTGTGTACACTCCAGTGAGCGAGGAGAGAAATGAACAAAACATATGAGGTCCCCGCCCTCTAGGGCTTGCAATTGTGGGAGAGGCAGACTGTAAAATTAGCAACAATAAACAAGATAAACTTGAAATGTTCTAAGTACTGTGAAGGAAATAAATAGGGTAAAGTGGGAATGCGTTTCTAGCGAGGGTCTCTTAGATAAGATTTGATCTGAGATTTGATCTGTGACTTGTAGTATTAAAAAGATCCAGTCAAGCAGAGGGTCCGGTCAGGGTGGATGTTCCAAGCAGAGTTGTGCAAAGGCCCTGAGGTGGAAATCAGCCTAACTGTCTGAGGAACTGCTATAGAAAGGCTAATCTGACTGCAGAAGAGTGAGTATGAGTGGTCTGAGATGAGTCTGGAGGAGGCGGGACCTTGATAGCCATGGTAAGGAGTTTGAATATTTTCGGTGTACATTGGGATGCATGAAAGCATCTCCTCCTTGTTGAAATGCATGAGCACTGGGTCTAGAGGGCTGCGATACATTAACTCATGTAGGACACAGTCATAGTTTGGTTTCAGATTACTGTTTCATGTCAGGCACTGGAGTATGCGACACTGAAAGCTATTAATGTAAATTAATGATTGCTCCTGCTGGCTTTGTTACAGTTTACTCCAATGAGGGATTAATAAATGCATCATGCCTTGCAAATTTGCATCCATTAAAAACCTTATCATGGTGGGGGCACCACTGATCCTCTTTCGGGGGTCTAAGAATAAAAAAAAATCACATCTGTCACAACTACTATTGGATAAAAACTGGTTAGAATGAGATAATTAGGTGGAGGTAGAGATAAGAATGATACAATATGACAATCACAGTCTAGATACCTCTGACACATACTTGCAATAGAAGAGATTATCATTTGTTAATCCCCAACTGGTGCCAGGAGCTTTCATAAATGTAATTACTTTAATTCTGATAACCCTGGGAGGTAGATATTATCCCCATTTTACAGATGACACAAGTGAGTTTTATAAAAGATAAATAATTGGCCCCAAAACTCCCAGCTGGGAACAGAAAGAGCTCAAGTTTTTATCCAAGATTGTCTGACTCTAACAACACTACACTGAAAGAGAGGTGTCTAAATCCTTGGCAGCCACACATTGAGTTGATGGAAGAGTTTGAGAGATCCTTGAATTTTTCTCACTAGAACTGACAACCAGATATGTGAAATGTACTGCTGCTCTTTCTTTAAAAGTAAGAACTTCACATTTCAAAGATGGGCACAATTTGTGTGTGAGGTAAATGGCCAGTAAGATGCAGAGCCTTGTAACTCAGAGGTGAGTCCTGGCACTGCCTCATGCTTAAATTGTGGCTGTGGATAAATTATTTAACCTCTTTGGGACTCTGCTCATTCATTTATAAAATGGAGATATTAAGAGTACCCATCTATTAGGGATGTTGTAGGGATTTACTGAGATATTGCTTTGTACCTTATATATAAGCATATACACACACACATATATGTACATATATATAAGAAATAAATAACCTGGTTTATAATAAGCTCTTACTACAAGTTGCCTATTATACTTCTCTTCATGGAGAGACTTGAACAATGTAATATGGAGAAAGTAAAACTTACAATGTTAAGAGCCACTGTTTGGTTGGAAGAAGAGGCAAGGCAATGGTGATTTTAATTTTGCGAAAAAGTATAGAAAGCATTACTGAAGTCTCAGATTTTCAACCTGAGTTTTTCAACCTTGGATGCAAATTAAGTTCCTTGAAAGCTTTTGAAAAATACTTGGGGGTGGAGGTGGTTCCATAGTGTTGCCGTTAGCATGTTTACTTTACACACAAAAGGTCATGGGTTCATGCCCCAGTGGAGCCATGGTCCATGGTCTATGGCCATGCCACTCTGAACAAGCCTGATGTCTGATCTTGGAAGCTGAGCAGGGTTGAGCCTCATTAGTACTTGGATGGGAGACCACCTAGGAAGACCAGGTGCTGTAGGCATAAATAATAAATAATAATAATAATAATAATAATAATAAATACTTGGGTCTCTCCCTAGAGGCTCTGAGGGGGAAACCTGGCCACTGGTGAGGGGGAAACCTGGCCACTGACATCTTTTAAAGCATCCTGGGTTGAGAGTCACTGCTCTCCATTGGTCGTGGTGTTCAAAGGTACACTTCTCTTATTCACCAGATTTCATCTCATTGGGACGAATAAGTGACACCACAGTGGTCTATACCTCTCACATGGCAACAGTTCTCTTCTATTTTATAGTCACTAACGTGTGTGTGTGCGTGTGTGTGTGTGTGACACGCATATACGCCAGGACTAGCCTCATACATGTACATTTTTTTTGGTTCTCTCAAGGCTTCCAAGAAAGGACACCTGTTTATAAAAATGTCCCCATCACTTAGTGAAGTGACTTCTAAATCTGTTTTATATGGGATACAAAGTCGGGAGTGATTCAGCCTTTTCAATCAGCTTCTTCCTCAGCAGGGAGCCATTGAAGCTATCACGTTATATTTCAAATATATCACCTTGCACTATAATGAAGTATATCAAAATGAATGCTTGGCTGGTGCATCTGGGTCTTGTCCTGAGTTGTTTATATTTACTTATATTTTAAGATCGCTCAGGAGTATTTGGTTCCCTGGGTTGTGATTCGAATGAGTCTTTAAAATATTTTTATGTGAAGCTGCACTTGAGTTCCAGGCGTCAGGGAGCTCCAGAGCAAAGAGCAGTGACAATTTATATGGTTTCCCAGATATGGATAGACCAAGTCATTAAAGAACGGGGAAGGGCAGCTTGGTTTTATTAGGATCCGGTGGAAAGTGCGTGTGATAGAAGTAGTAATGATTCTCTCCCTAGCTGAGATGAATTGGTCTCATAAGCAGACATGGAGAGAAGACAAAAGAAGTATGTGTGGGGGGTGGTGTGGCTTCAGCAAGATCAGCAGCAATTGGAACCATGTAAGCCAACTTACAATAACTATATATTGCAGCTCCAAGAGGCAGATCTCGCCAGCCTATTAAGGACATCATTGGCTTTTTGATTGGGCACTGAGAAATTGATGCACTGCCTTTGGTTCTATTATGTTTTCAAACTTTAATTAAGTTTATTCCTCTCCCACCTGGACCTCATAAATAGTTAGCCTCCAAGTAAGTCATTTGTCATGGAGGGACTCTTATGAGTAGATTCATCTTCCAAACAACATTACTATTGCCTAAAGTCTTGCCTTAAATCCATCAACTCAATACAAGCTTGAGTGCCTTACTCGATTTTGATGTATTACCCCAAGGGGTTATTTTCTGATGGGCAAGTGGCTAATTCATTAAGTTATCACAAGGTGGGAGAATGCAGATACATTATTAGCTTTTAAAATGGTGCAACTGGTGATTAAAGGGAATTAAATTAAAACTTAGGGGTTTTTTTTTCACCTGAGTTAATCCATTCTCTTTTGTGAAAGGTTGAGCTCTTGGCCCAAGCTGAGGCCACCTCAGCCTAAATCTAAAGATAGACCTGGTGGGCATGGGGAGAAGGTGTCTTCCTCCAGGGCTGATATGACTGTAGATTGGCATGGCTTCTTTGAGGAATGAATCAGCAGAATCTACAAATTAGAAAATAGACATTCCTAGGACATAAGAATTCCACCTTTAATCATATGCCTGGGACAAACTCTTACAGTTGTGTAAAGAGATGTGTACAAGGCTGTTCATTGCAATAGTGTTTGTAATGGCAGACATTTGTAAATAACCTAAATGCCCATCAGTGGAGGCATGGATAAGGAAAATGCTGTGCATTTATGTAATGGACTACAATGCATCAGTTAGGAATAGAGGTAGTTCTTTTTTTTTAATGTGATGCTGCACTTTGATGCCTTTTATCAATATAGGCAGGCTCAAACACAGCCTTGGGTGAAGAAAGCAAAAGGAAGAAGTTACTTGTGTGAGTTTTTGACTCTACATACAAAGTAACACTAGATATGGAAACATATCAACAGTGGGATACACATCAAGCTCTTGTCGATGGCTGCTTGGGGAGGGGGCTTTGCAGGGAGGGATGGGACTGGGGCCCCATGGCTTTAGCATTATCTGTAACGCTCTGTTTTAAAGACTGGAAATAATTATGACAAAATATACATATATGTATTTTTGGGTAGTAAGAATATAAATAATTTCTTCATTTTATTATTTTTTTATTACTTTTTGAAGTTTTCAGAGGAGGATAAAGGTAGGCTTTCTGGTTACAGTAAGGGGTGTGCAGTCAGAGCCAGACCTGGAGTCTGTCATGATGAACTTTCTTCTGCTCCAGGGCAAGGTCCCAACTTTATCTATTCAGGAGGTAATGGAGTGATTTCTGCCCAACAGTGGGTCTCCTTTCTTGACTTCAAAAGGAATTGACTAAGATTATTCACTAAGGAATTTGGTCTTAGAATTTGGCCTATTGTTTTCCCTACAGGATATATGTTAGCTTTTCTATATATACAGATTTGCCAAAAGCACCCCATTCTACTTGGCAAATCACTGTAAGATTCATTGCTCTTAATGAAAATAATACCTGTGACAATAAAGGGGAAAAAGTATATGTTAATTGAAGGTAAGGTCCCAGTTGGTGTTCAGTAAACTTTCCGAACTTCTCTGCACGTGTGTGTCCTCTTCTGCCACTGGCTCACAGTCATCCTGGAATAGAGACATTTGACTCCCAAAATTTGGCCAACGGAGGAAAAGTAGAGGCTGTTTCATCTGATGAGATGACAAAGATTTCAGTTCCTAGCGTCAGAAATTCCAACCAGTATTATTTTTGGCACCTGGACACTTATTCGACATTTGGTCTAGGCATGATATGATTGAGACTTTGATCACAAGCCTGAAAATGAAGGTGGTGGAGCCAGTATTGGTTTTCAGACAGCAGGGCAGGGTGGGGCTGGCTGCTGCCGGTGATATTTTCGCTGGTGTCATGGACGAAGAATGCATGGAGCTTCTAGGAGGACAATCTGTTATCCCAATGCTTTTCCATCCTCTCGTTGCCTTGAAACCAGTGATACCCCTACCTTACTCAACACTTAGGGTGGTATTTTGAAGTTATTTTCTAGAACATCATAGCTTTGGAGTTAGATATTCACCGACATTGACTACTAACCACTTGGTAGACCTTGAGCTAGTTGCTTAGGAAAAAATGGCACAAAGGAAGAATCATATCTTCAAACTATTCATAGTACAGTAGGATAGAGGGACAATTAAGGTTGACTATCATGTATGTTTAATAGGAGTTGAACAATATGTGCAAAATCCTATGGTGCCCTCATGAAACTCACAGTGGTTCAGTTTGGTGGAATGAGGACTAAGGGAGGTAGACGTATGTGGAATAGGCTGCTGGCAACTCCCTCCTTGCCAATTACTGGCTGTATGACCTTGGGCCAGTCATTTAACTTCTTAGCCCTCTCACTGTAAAATGGGACATAGAAAGTGACCTTTAAAGACTATTATGAGTATTAAATGAAGCAGCAAAGATAAAGTGCCATTTCGAAAGCTATGTTCAGAGGCTTTGGTACCATTACACAGATTAGGTGAGTGAAACCGACATAAGAATTATCTTAAAGTTTATGTCTAAGACACTGGCTTCCCTGACAGGCATGTTAGAGAAAGTCAATGTAACATCACTCTCAAATCAGCATCCCCCTAGGGTGGCCAACCATCTCAGTTTGCCTCATTCTATCTCAGTTTAGCACTGGAAGTTCCAAGTCTGGGAGCCCTGTCAGTCCCAAGCAAACTAGCACAATCGTACACCCTGATCCCCACTCATGGTTCTGCTGTCAGAGTCTGAAGTATCTAGTATCTGTGGTCTTAATGTTGAGTGCACACTTTATATTTTAAATAAATGACGTTGGATTGAGGTTGGAGTCTTCCTCCAGCAGTTTCAGAGACATTTAAACTCTCTCTACATTTAAGAAAATGGACAGTATTTATAATTTTTTTTTTCAACCAAAACTCGCAGTTGAAGCATTTTCCTTTCTTCCTCTGTAAGGGTCCAAGTTTTAGTAAAAAAATATACTTTGAGAAATCAATACAAGATTTGATCCAACCAGGTCAAGCTCTCCTGCTGACCTAATCTTAATGCATTGTGAAAAGTATTTCTATTTATCAAACTCTCATAAGTTTAAGCAAAAGCTGCAAGAAATGGTGTTTAGGTATGAAAGAAAGGGAGCTCAGAGGGCTAAATTTAGATAACACCTGAGTCGCTTTGCTGCTAAGTAGAATTTAATGGAGGTGCATCTCTGCAATCTTTATATGTGTTTGGCATGACAATTTATTTTGTTTGTCAGGAATGAATACTTAAGAAAAAAAGCTTTTTGAATTGCAACAAGAATTTCATATCAGTGAGGGCCATTCTGATTTAAAGGCTACTCATTTTTTATAGCAAGGGAGAATTTATATGTAGTGGAAAGCTGGTTGCCCTTGCTTTGCCAGGCAGAATTCTTGAATAAATTTGGCCTTTTGACACATGTATCCCCTATGTGTGAAAATTCAGAGAGGTGGTTCCTGCATACCCCAAATGCCCAAGGATGCTCTTTCCTCTCCTACTCAGATGTTGTGGTTGGACTGGCCCAAACATTAACTGGGTGGTTAATGGCCTGAACTGGTCTCCATGAGTTACACTAAAGAAAAATTCATGACCTACCTAGTGCCTCATATGTCATTAATGAGACACACTTGGCTACAAAATGACAAAGGTTAAATTAAAATCACTCAGGCCAAATGGAGAACTTATTGGAGAAAAGTTTGGACATTCCAAGTAACCTGAGGAGGTGGAGTAGAGCATTCAGGTTTCAAAGAAGACTAGAGCTAGAGACTCAACAATTGCCAGGATTCATATTCTCTCTCTCTCTCTCTCTCTCTCTCTCTCTCTCTCTCTCTCTCTCTCTCTCTCTCCTGTCTCTCATCTCTGCTTCTCTTGGTATATGAGTTTCAGTATCTCTCACCACAGACCAGCCGTGGGAATGTGGCTGCCAACTCTACAGGCTCAAATCTTATGACTCCACCTGCTGACATGGACCCCATCTCTTCCTTTGATAACCACTCAGAAAACTCAAAGGCAGGATTTTATTTGGACCAAGTACCGTCTTGGGCCAAGTACCCAACTTTGTATTATTACTCTAAAGTCAGGAAGGCTTGGTTATGTAACACGAACATGGTACCTAAAGGTCCCACTCCACGTATCAGGGTCATGCCCAGAGAACTGGGCCTGTGGGGAGGGCAGCTATTCCAGGCCGTGTTAACAATGGTGCTTATTCGTGTCAATCACCTCAGTTCCACCATTGTTGTAAGGCTCTGAGCAAATCATTTACCAGTTACCTGCCGGGAATGTAGGTATCATATCTATCTTACAGGATTGTTACAAATACTTAAATAACATATATTCGGGGCTTAGTATGGTGTCTAGTATACGGGAGGCAGATGATAAACGGTAACTGGGATTGTAAGGGTTGTGGATTTGGTGAGATGGGGATCAGAAAAGGGGAAGGTGGTGTGAGTCGCCTGCTTAAATTTCTGTGGAATCTTAAAGATTGTCTGGCATACAGGAAATGTTGCACTGAGCTGAAAAGGAGGACTTATTTAGCACATTCAGGAAGTCTACTTTGGGCCTGAGAACTTTCCTCTTTGTCCTCTGCAAGGAAAGATCGGAAACCTATCAAGACAGATTTCTTCTGGAATTTCTGTTATAGTCACGTTCATTCATTAACTCATTCTTTCATCAAATACATCTATTTGAACTATTAAAGCCCAGGAACTTTTCCACAACAGGATATACAACAGAGAGCAACACAGATAAGGTTTGTTTCATCTTGCAGAAATCACTTTAGTGGCAGCGGGCGGAGGGGAGTACGGACGGAAAAAAACCAGTAAACGAAGCAGTCAAGGAAGAAAACAAGCTGGATGTCATGGGAACGATGGGATGGGATGGTCAGGAGAGGGCTCTCTGAGGATCTGACACTGCCACTTAGAGCATGAGGAGCAGCAGCCCTACAGAGAACCAGCGGGGTATCGTTCCTGGCTGAGGGGACAGCGACAGCAATAGCTTTGTGGAGGACAAGACCCGAGCGTGCTTGAGGAAGCTAAAGGAGAGGTGGAGGGTAGTAAGGACAGAGGAGCATGGTCTGAGAGGTCAGTGAGGTCGGCCCACTGAAGGCTCACTGGCCGGATTGTTTTTTCCCTGAAAAGCAGTCTTAGTTTTCACTTTCTGGTCTCATCTATTTAACCAATTATAAGGCATGTGTTGAACAGAGCCATCCATTAACTCCACCCAAATGCATGTTTTTGCCATCATGGCATTGACAGTACCTGTGAAATTCTTCTATGTTACAGAGACAGTCCTTTCCCAGAAGGAACACTCTTCAGGGTAGGACTCCCAAGAGCCAGTGATATCCTTAAGAAGGGCTTGGGGCACTATCTGGCTGCCTCTTGGGGCTCAGGCAGATCTGTCTACAGCTCTCCAAACACTGGTCAATAGGTCAATACCTTCCACATAACCCTGTGAGGATTGGATAATGTGATAAATGTGACCCCTTGACACAGGACCTGACATGAAGAAAACATTGAGTAAATACAACTATCACTGCTACTATCGTTACTAATTTGCTTTTTTTTTTTTTTTTAACCTCTCTCAGTAGACTTTGAAGAAATTGAGGGCAATTACTTGATTTTACTTCTCTTGCATCCCGAGAAGCTTAGCAGAAAGCCTAGAACATGATTGGTATTAAATAAGTGTGTTTCAAATGAATAAATGGATAAAGAAAACAGGTTTTTCGGAAGTCATCTCTTTCTCTAAGAAGTCATTTTCCCTCGAACTGACAGCAGACCCTGGCAATGTCTAGACTGAGCTTTCCAGTAGGGTACGTGTTACACTTCCATTGTTGCTTCCTCCTGGAGTCAAATCTTGAGTGGAGTGACACAAAGTATGAGCTTATTTACCCTGGCTGTAGCTCTCAGAGGAGGCTTCCCCATAGTACCAACTACCTGCATTCTCGGAGCTGGCACTTAAGATTTTCTTTCAGTTCTCTGAGCTTCTCAGTATCCCTCTAATAAATTATCTGTTTTTCACGACCTCCATAGTTAGTTTCTGTTGTCTACAACCAAAGAACTCTGAGTGATGAAAGAAGATTGGGATGCGAGTCACGAAGCAGAAACACGGCCTGAAGCACATGGGCTCAGGGAAGCTGGCAGTCCCTTTGGGATCTGTGATGGTGGGAGACACATCGGGGTGCTGGACTGGGCCGTGTGGTTGGTAGTCCAGTTCTCTCCTATGGGAATGGTTTTGCCAAAGTCAGAGGCCAGCCAAGCAGACCGTGATCACAAGAACATGAATTTGTCCCTGGGAAGAGGAAAACACACTTTAGCGAATTTTAAAATAAACAGTAGATGGCAGAATCTTATGCAATGCTTTCCAATGACTGTGTTAAGTCAAATTCTTTGTAACTAGTGAAATGGAGCAACAACTGGATCATCGGAAAGTTTTTTCAACAAGCATGCTATGTGTTTGTGTGTGTATCACAGGCCTGTTTGTGCCTGGCTTCACTCAGGAAGGCACTTAGAGTAGGTGCTGTGGCCTGCTGGGGTCTCCTAGAGCTGAAGTTCAGTCAAGACTGGGTTCTGGGTGTTTCCTACTGGATGCCCTTGGTATTGGACAGAATTTTCTAAACGTCCCACCATTTATGGTATAGTCTTCATGGTAGGCACTATGCAGATGTGGAAAGACTGATGGACTAGGAGGTGTGATGGAGAGGCTCTAAGATGACCTCGGTTACTCATGCCTTTGTACCATCCCCTCTTCTTGAGTTTGGGTAGGACTGGTGACTTGATTGTAACTAATTGATTATGACAAATGTAATAGGATGAGATTAAACTCCCTAGATTACATTAATATATATGTAGTATATGTGTTATATATACATATATATAAGTATATGCCATAGCATGCATCACATATAATATTTATATGTATTATAATACTTATATATAATTATGCATATGTACTTATAAGCATATACATACTCATGATATCATTATTATACAATATTTATATATAGTATATACTTATATAGATGTATATATATTTGATTCCCATTATTTACGATAGTTATGTTCTATACAGTTGCCATGCTTTATATACATACATACATACATACATACATACATAACTATATGCACATACACACATAATACATACATATATGTGTATATGTACATATTTCCCCTGGGAACATTGGAACAGTGGTTCAGTATTCCCTAATTCAGTGTTCCCAGCCAAATATATAATATATATGTGTGTATATATGTGTGTGTGTATGTGTGTATAATGTATTTGTCTCACTTAGATCACAATCTTAAATCCTAAAAGCAACTCATCTTGGAAGATTGCATTTTTTCTATTTACAGAAGAGAGAACAATGGGGTTTGAAAGTGTTCGCTGACTTGCCCGAGGCTGCCCTGCTGACAGGGGCCAGAGCTGGGGTTTGAGCCCCTTTCGACTGTCTTCAGAGCCAGAGCTTTTTGCACAGCACCGAGCTGCCTGCTACCACCTCCGTCCTCCGGTCATTGCTGTAGGAAAGCTGAAACAAGGCAGAGCGTCACCTTGCTCTGCCTCGGCTGGGAGTGTGTGTTGGGCAACTCAAATTTTTCCTGCTATATCTATTTTTACACAAATGTCACCAGAAGCACTTCAGGTATTGATTTGGGGGTTACAAATCAATTTTAACAAGTGGGCTAATTCACAAATACACAACCCACAAATAATAATTGACTCGCGTGTGTGTGTGTGTGTGTGTGTGTGTGTGTGTGTGTGTGTTACCACTAGTGGAGAAACTTTCCTTCCTGATTTTGAGGATGAAAGCTGCCTTTGAAAGGGCCACATGGGAAGGAACTGTAGGCAGCCTCTAGTAGCAGAGAGCAATCTCTGACCAGCAGCCAGCAAGGAGGAACCTCAGTTCTACAGCAGTAAGGAGGTGAATTCTCCCAACAACCTGAGGGAGCCTGGAGTGGGTCTTTCCCCAGTTGATCCTGATGAGACAGAGCCCCAGCCAACACCTGGATTACCACCTGGTGAAGACCCTGTGCATAGGCCCCAGCCATGTTTTGCCTGGACCCCTGATCCAGAGATACTATAAGATAATTAGTGGGTGTTTCTTTAAGGTTCTGAGTTGGGGATGGTTTGTTATGCAGCAATAGAAAAGTAATGCGGGAGGTGAGTACTTACTCCTCAGTGGAGACCAGGGAATCCCTGGTTAAGAAGCTCATCTCTTCTAGTGATTCTGGTGTGATACCCGCTTGCTGAGGATCCGTCAGCAGGTACGGTGGGGTCATCAGGGCATGGCCCACCAAATGCAAGAGAGTGCTGAGGCCAGGCCAGAGGGATGTGGTCATCTGGCAGCAGAGACATAAAGAAGTGAGGCCACATCTGGAAGACCAGGTAAACAATAGAGTTGCCAAAGCTAAGTACACGGCACAAACAGTCGACTGGACGAGAGGACGGAAGCAGGACAGTTCTGAGATTAAAGCATTTATTCGGTTTTGCGAATGTCTACATTCGCTCCATAATTCACTCTTTCCCAGCCACTCCCAACCTGGGATGTCACATTAGGGTGTTTTAAGTGTTGGGAAGTTTTTAGATCCTTGCGAAGACAGTATTCTGGTTGCCATGGAAGAGAGCTGAGTGGACAGACGTGGGTGTAATGCATCCTGGTGTGAATTGTTAAGCATATCAATCCTTCTCCTGCCAGCAGACCCCATACATGATAAATCTTCCTCCTATTAATGGACACTTTAACCCTTTCCTGACATTAATTTCATAAGCAGAAGATGACAGCTGTGGTCGTAATGAGGCTTGGAAATCATCCAAACTGTAGTTTTGCACTAAGAGAAAATGATTTTCAGCTTACAATTAATGTGATTCTAATTTACTTATTTATTTTTAAATGCATATTACACAAAGAGCAAAAACAAAATCTGAAACCACATCGAAACGTTACAATGGATATGCCTATGTCCTACGTGGAGGATATTGGGATGGATTTTATTTACTTTTTTCTTTTTCACTCACTCCTTTTTGTCCTGCACACAATACTTGTGGAACAGCAAAAGGTTAAAAAACTCATTATGTATTGGGGAAAAGAGAAAATTCTTTCTTAGAGGTCAGGCCCTCCTTTCAATCATGCTGCTGTGGACAGTGGGTGGTGATGGATTTAAGTGTGGGTGTTTGCAAAGGATGCAACTCGCCTTCTGGTTTCAGAAGTTTTGGTGCCCATGAAATTAAATAATTTTAAATGTCACCTTCAGTAACTCCCTCTTGCCTGCTCCATCCAAGCTGAAGCCCATAGATTTGATTCCCTGGCCTAGAATGCCCTCATTTCCCATCTTATGAACTGGAACTTATCACTCCTCAAACCAATCTCAAATGTCACGTCTTTGCAAAAGCTCCCCTCAACAGAGAAGGCTGGGGGTTTGGTTAGGGGACCCTCATCTGTGCTGCCTCAACGCTGCGCCCCATTCTATGTTGTAACAGCCCCATATTGCCTGTTTTCCCCAGTGACTGTATGTATCTTTGGTATCTATTGCCAGTGTCTAGCACAGAGCTTGAGGGCACAGAGTAAAGTGTTCCGTAAGTGAGATAAATTTGAGCTTAGCTCTCATTTTGCCTCAGAGTCAAAGATGGAGCCCAGCTGTGCTTGGCTCAGAAGTAACCCTAAAAGGGTGGGAGTGAATGTTGTGCCGAACCAAAATGTGTGGCCAGGGATTTTGCATTCTGCATTTTTCACTCCCTAACTGGGGTGTGCATGCAAGCCTGAGGGGTAGTGATTTACCAACCTCATTTTCCAAGGCCGTTATCCTTCATCTTGACACACTATTAAAATCATTTAATTATCACTATTTTGCCTTGTCATTATGGAGCCACTGTGATACATTATTTAGGGTTTTCAAGTTTTTCCTGCCTTCCACCTACTCAGTGGGGGCAGAAGTGGAGATTTCCCGTGAGATTTGGGTTCTGTAACTTCATGAACACAGAATTCTGAGTGAAATCAGCAGGCATTTTGGGGGCGATTTGCAGTATCTGCTGGGCTCCGTTTTTGCTGAGAACTTAATGATACTCATTCATTGCCTCACTGCACTCTCCCTTTTCCTGTTCTGCAAACGCTCTAAGATCATCACTGCCCTGGGATTCGGGTCCTCTCTGCCTGATGCACTCTGTCCCAAGGGCTCTGCCAAGCCAATTCTTCCCAGTGAACACTGTTAGAGATGCTGGCTCTGACTCCCGATTTAAATTAGACCACTTGCCTCTACTGCCTGTCCCCTGCCATTAGGATCACATCACGCCACTCCTCTGTTTGATTTCCTAATTATAAATGTATAAGTAGTATATTTTTCTCAATAAATTTTGAAATACAGTCGTGTAAAAAAGTCACCTCTGATGATCCTACCACTTTGTCATTCATGATGGTCATATATTTGGGGATGTTTCCTTTCATCTTTTTTCCTATGCATTTAAAGTTTAAGTTTTTTACCTTGCTTTTATTTCCTTTTTAATTTTGTGATAGAAATTTTTAAACTCTGAAAAGTAGAGAGGAGAGGACAAAAAGTTCTCATGCATTTATCATTCCTCTAACAATCATTAAGCTTTCATATATCAGGGCAAATACTGAATAAAGAGGAAAAGCCACAGCAATAAGAGCAAGCAGATGGTAAATCACTTAGAAATCCCT
The DNA here is from genome assembly GCA_028627145.1 of Eidolon dupreanum. Lineage (NCBI taxonomy): Eukaryota > Metazoa > Chordata > Mammalia > Chiroptera > Pteropodidae > Eidolon > Eidolon dupreanum. Next base: position 9,266,758 of record CM053501.1, on the reverse strand, counting down.
AGAAAACCACTATTTTGCAGGTCCTAATGAAATAATAAAGATGGGCAATAATGATCAATAACTGCTAAAACCATTAGGTGACAGGGTGATGAGGAATTTGATGATGGATGGATAAGATAACACCACCTGAACCCGATGTTCAATCTTAGAATTACTAAAAGTTGGAAAATTAGATGTTATGTATCTCCTTATATGATGCAACAGGAAAGGCCAAGTACCACCCATGATGAGATTTTGCTAAAAAGAAAATAAATCACATCTGAACCCAATGAAACTTTTAGATCTAATTGACAGTTATAAAAATATGAGGGTTAGAGGAAAATGTTAAACATGATTTCAGATTTGGATAAAAACAGCAAAATCCAGAAATCAGGAAATCCTAGCAGAAAATTAATATAATAATATAATAAACCTCATGTCTTCACCTAGCTTTCTCATATCTTAATATTATTTTATATTTACTTCAGAATTTGTAAATATTTTTTTAAGTGCAAGTTATCACTCAGATCTGTTCCCCATTCCCATTGTCTTCTTTTGATGCCAGAATTATTATTCCCATAGATATTTTCTAGATATTTATGAATTTACAGACAAAATATGGTATCCCATGCATTGTTTTGACTCAGCATTTTTTTTTTTATTTATCTACATTTTCGTATGTAACTCTAGTTCACTGAATTTATCTTCTGTGTAATATTTTCCTGCATGACTACACTACAGTTTGTTAACCATTCTCATATCAATGGACATTCAGCTATTTTGTACTTTTTTAAACAAGGCTCCTATGAAGATTTGTGAACTGACATCCTTGTACTTAGATTAAATACATAGGTGTTAGATTACATGGTCAGAGGGTACATGCACCTTCAAGTATACCAGATGTTTCGAAAACCATCTCAAAATCCTCCAAAGACTTCATTATTCTTAGTCCTTTGTACCTCTATATGAATTTAAAGAAAAGTGTGTTAAAGTATGATGACAAATTATTATAGTTTTGATATGCATTGCTTTAAATTTAAAGATTTATCTGAGAAGAGCTTACACCTTTATTATATTGTTTTCCTGTCTATGAATATGGTATATGTCTCATCGTTTCTGATGACTTCCTTCATGTCTGTCAGTTATGTATATTACATATATAATAGATGTAATTTACTTATACATTTAAATGATTTATGTATAAATTTTATTTCTGCATATATGTTATGTAGAAAATATATATTTTATTTAATTAAGTAATATGAAATTTTATTTCTTGGTACCTTAGAAATTTTTGTGCTATGTGAATGGGATTTTTTTTCTCATACAATTTTGAATTGTTTATTTCTGGATATAATGATGCTGTTGTTTTTATATATTGATCTTTATCCAGACATATTGCTAAATTCTTAGTAATGTTAATAACTTGGTTTTAGGTCTTCTTGGATATTCTATTTATGTTATCCATATCATTTTGTTGATTGTTTTGACTCTACCTTTCCAATCTAAATAAATAAACCATGTAAGTCTCTACCGGGATATATAACATAACAACATAACAACATAACATAACTAATCATTTATCAATATATAATAAGTTAATTGAATATTATATATTTATATCAATTAATATATTGTTATTTTAATTTATTTATTGACAATACACTTATTGTCTATTGCATCAGCTAGAAGAACAACAGAGCAATGATGAATAAAAGCAGTGATCGTGGGCATTCTTTTCCTGTCCCTGACTATAGCAGGAATTCATCTATAGTTTCACCTTTAGGCATAATTGTTTCAGTAGGTTTTGATAAATAACTTTATTGGGTTAAAAAGGTTCCCTATTATACTTAGTTTACTAAGAATTTTTATAATGAATGTGTATTAAATTTTATAAAATACCTTTTCTACATGAATTGTTAAGATTATATGCTTTCTCCTTTATCTTTTAATGTAGTGCATTGCCTTACCAGGAGTTCTGATTCTGAACGATTATTGCTTTCTTGAGATAAACCCTATTTGATCATGATATATTATTATTTATAGACCTTAATGAATCCAATTTTATTGTGCTGTATTTGAGATTTTAACATCTATGATGAAAAGTGAGAATGGTTTATAATTTTCTTTTCTTATACAAAGATAATACTACCCTTATTAAGGGAATCATGACTGACTTCATATTATCTGAAAAAATTTATATAAGGCCCAAGATTTTTTTTGTTCCTTGAAAATTTGATAAATTTTGCTTGTTTTTTTTGTTTCGTTTTTTTTCTTTCTTTCTTTTTTTTTTTCCTTTAGGGGGAGTGTATCAAACAGGAAGAGCAAGTTTGCCCCCAAGGAGACATTTGGCAATGTCTTGAGACACTTTTGGTTGTCAGCTAGGGGGCGGAGTGTTCTACTGACCTCTAGTGGACAGAGGCCGAGGGTGCTGCTAAACATCCTTCAGTGGACAGGATCGCCCTTCACCCACAGATTGTCCATCTCAAATATCAGTAGGGCCAAGGCTGAGAAACCCTTAGCAGTACCATGGCATAAATGTTAACAGGCATTTTGCGTCCATTCTGTATTTATTAATTGGAGTTTTAGTTTAATCTTTTAAAAATAGTTACTTATAGTTAACATTTAAAATAGATTGCGAGCATATTTTTTGTTTCATTTCTGGGCTCAACTTCATTTAGTATGTTCCTTCGTATTTATTATCTTTATTCTGAAGCCCACTTTGACAGTTCTTTTTGCAAGGGTTGGTGGATAGTAAACTCTTTTAGCCTTTCTGTATTTGAAAATGTCTTTGTGTTGCCTTCACTCTTGAATCACAGAAAAATATTAGAGTCACAGTAATTTCTCCTATTATTCCATTGACTTGTGCTCCTCATGAAAGATTTTTGTCAATTCTAAGTGTCATTTTCTGTAGGCAATAATCTTTTCTCTGTCAGCTTTTAAGATTTTTCTTTATTCCTTATGTTATGCAGTGTCAGTATGATGTATCTAAGGGTACATTTTATTTATTCTAATTAAGACTGTCAGGGGACCCATATTGCTTCAACTTTGAAAAATTCTGCATGATGATTCTTCAATTGCTCCTTGTCTACTATTGTCTTCATTCACTTCTGGGACTCCTCTTAGATGCACGTTGGAGCTTTTCAATCAATCACTCTTATCTCTTGCTTATCTTCCTTTTTATTTCTTTGTCTCTCTTTAGTGCATTCTGGATGAATCCTTTCTATGATCTTGAGTTGGCTCCCATGCCCATGCATGAACCAATCATGGGCTGGCTAGATGCAGATCATGTGTCCGCAACAGGAGTTTGTTCTAACCCACAGGTGCTGAGAGAAGGCAAGAAAAGGATAGTTCTTCAAAGAAAAAGAAAAGAATGCTACTGACTCTAAAAGCAGAATGACACTGGTGGGCAGGCAAAAACAGGAGCCAGTCACTGCAAATAGGCTGTCTCCTTGATCTGGACTTTCCTTCTTTTCTCTGCCTCTCAGCCCTGTTTCTCCTAATGAGCCTCGCAAACTCCATTTATTGTTGAAGATCCTAATGAATCAATCTTGGCTCCGTGTGATCTGTCTTTTGCACTGCATTATTGGCTAATTGCCTGTCTCCTCTGCCAGACCATGTACTGCCAGTGTCAGATACGATGTCTCCTCCACACTTAGAGCTGAAATAGGACATAGAAAGAACTTGGGCTCCAGAGTAATACAAACCAATGTGAAAGGAAATTATGTGAAAGTTTATTATGTTCGTTATGTTTAGGGGCTTCATGGGGGAAAAACATCTGGATGCTCGAGCTTGCCTCAGAAGACCACTCTGTGGGGAGATTTATAGAGATCACAGAAGTCCACCTTCCTGCGTGTGCAGTGGGCTGAGAATCTTTTGATGACCATCCTTTCAGAGCCATATATTATCTGCGACATCCTTGAAAAATAGGTTGTCTGGAGGTTTTTCAGGCCATTTCAACCTCCCAGGAGCTTAGGTTTGAATACCAATTTTGAATAGTCTCAACTTGCTAATTGTCATGTACCAGAGAGGTCTGTGAGTTCCTTCAAACAACATAAACTACAGGAGAGTGGCAGCCTCTGTCTCGTTCGATGTAGTTCTTTCGGTGTCTAGAACAATGCCTGGCAAAGCGCAGGGGCTTAAAACATGGGTATTGACTGAGTGAATAGAAATCTAGGTTTCTATCAAGGTCATGAGTAGCTATCATGTAAAAGAGGTGGGCATTAGCAGAAAAGTCCTAAGCACGTAGCTTGACTAGGGAGGAAACAAAAGGTTAATTGGTGTGTAGGTGTCTGAGCCTTCAAACCGTTTTGCCCTAACATTCCTGGAGGAGAACAGGGGTCAGGAGAGGGTTTTAAACCTCCTTGCTTGCTTTTGTACTTATTGAGGTCTATTTTACCAATAAGCTTCTATAACCTCAATAAATGTTAACAGTGAGACTATGAGTATCAGTCAACTCATCTCTAAAATGGGGATAATGATGTCGACCTCATAGAATGAGGAGAAGCATGAAAATGCTACATGGGGCCTGGCCTTGTGGAACTGAGCTTAGTAACTGCTCTCATTTTAAAAGAATGTTTCCTGTGCCCAGGGAATCAATGGTCCGGGTGGCTGTGACGTGAGGAGGCTTACATTTTCTCACATCTATTACAGTTTGACAAACTTCAGAGTGCTTCAGTATGCATCATGAGGTATCTGAAGTTGACCCTCAATTAGGTCATACAGTAAATAGTTATTCTGTTTTCTCTGTGCCACGGCCAATGCCGGGTAGTAGGGAGATGTACCCAGTCCTTGCCGCATGGCATGTACAGTCTCGGGTGTGAGAGAGACAGGGAACAAATAATCAGGCCTATACTTACTTAATTACAACTGTGCCGCATGTTATGAAGGAGGGGTACAGTCTACTATGAGGATGGACGAGGAAGCTAGCTGAGTACTGGGCAGTGTGGGAAGGGCTTTCTGGAAGATGTGACATTAAGCCAAGTCTTTTTGAAAGATGTAAAGGAGTCAGGCAAACAAAGAGGGCAGTGAAGAGCTGCCCAGGGAGCGGATCGCAGCCCCTCGCCAGGACAGAGTGAGTCACATTGGAGGGTCAATAGAAGGACAGGACAGCTGGAGCCCAGAGAGCAAGGTGGGGAGTGGCATGAAGTGATGCCAGGGGCCACATCTCGCAGGCCATCCTCATATTTCCTTGCACAGATTTTGGTCTTCATCCTCATTATGGGACAGGGTGACTGGAAAGCTATCTGAAGATTTTAAGTGAAGTAACAATACGGACATTTTCATACAGTTGTTAAGATCTTAGACTCTGAAGCCAGGATGCTTGAATTTAGATTCCAGCTTAGTGACTGAATAAATTACTTAACTCTGAGCCTCGACTTTCTTATCCATAAAATGGAAATAATAAAAGTCCTTATATCATAGGGACTTTGCATTAAATAACTGTGTGTATGTATACATATATATGTGTGTGTGTGTATATATGTATATACACATAAATGTGTACATATATGTATACAACATGTACAGAAACGTATACATACACACATACATTCATATGCACACACATATGTGAGTTGACCCTTGAACAAGGCAGGTATTAGGGCACTGACCTGAACACCCCTGTCACCTGCAGTCAAAAAATCATGTATAACTTTTGACTTACAGAGTCAGCCCTTCACATCTACAAATTCAGCCAACTGCAGATCCAAAACAGTGTTTGCACAGAAATTTAAACCATCATTATTTGAACTATTACTACTGTTATTGTTGCCCAGGCTAAGCCCTCTGAAATCCGTATATAGGAGCTGAAATCTATTCCAACTTCTGAGATTAAAAGCAGCCAAGTTGCTCTCTTGGGTTTGCCAGGATGGAGTGGGGAAGCTAGCCTTGCAGGATTTTTCTCTTGAGCCACCTTGAGCAGCTCTTTGGGCCTGTAGAGAAGAGCTAGGACCATCTTCTAAGGTCCTCTGATGGGACCCATGGCAAGAGGGGGCTAAGTCCTAACTCCTGACATAGGTGTCTCGTTCTTCAGCCAGAGGATCACAGGAACCACAGTTAGTTGCAGAAACTACTGGATAAGACAGTAATAATTTATATCAAACTTGTGCAAAGAGAAGCCCAAGTCATTTCCATGCTCCTCTGAAGGAGCTCTAAAGGCTAATCCATCACAAGAAGGTAGAAATGAAACATTCGCTGCTTATCTCCCCGTGAAGAGTCGCACACAGAGAGGCCCCCGGGGCCTGGGGGTCGCCACAGCACACCAGGAGGGGTGGTTGTGATTTATTAGCATGTGCACAGTTCTCTTGGCTCCTTGTCCTTTGAGCAGTGCTGGGAGCCAACCGAGCCCAGCTACTTTGCATACTAATAAAGATTGGTGCATGTAATTATTCAGCAGTCACACCGTTATTCCTCGGAGATAAATCATCTCTGGTTTATTTACCCTTCTTCCCTCGAGTTATTTTAAGTTGTCTTTAATGCACCGCATCTCAAGTTGAGTGGAAGTACCCACTACTTTAGTTTTTAAGACATTCTTAGGTGATGAGACTTCCGTTTGGCTTCTTCTGTATTTTCGAGGGGCTCTGCCTGCACCAGCACCTTCCTCTCCTTCCTCACCTTGGCTCGATTATCGTTGTGTCCTTGTGGAAGCGAGTATAAGGACAGGGTGAGCTGGGCCACTGCCAGGACTCTGTAAGCAGCTGAAAGTTGCTGGGGACTTTTGACCTCCTGGGGTAATTTGAATCAGGCCTGAGTCTGACTTAGTGTCATACTCCTCGATGTATTGTACTACTCTCCTTCAACCAAAAAGTTATAAAAATGGAGCAGTGGGACATCTGCTTCTGTCCCAAAGGGGACATTTGGGGACCACTTCTTTCCCTCCAGGAACCTCTTCCTCCAGCCCATTTTTTTGCCCTGTTTTATCCACTTTGCAAACCTAACGATGCAACCACCCGTACCGTATGTCACCAAGGAGATGGTGAAACTTCACCAACAGAGATAGGATGGGATAAATCACTTGGCTCCTGCAACCACCGAGCTTTGTCCTGGGTGCCCATCTTCCATAATGCCTTGTATCCTTTCACTAAAACCAGTAAATTCATGTTTTCCTGGATATCTCAGCTCTTGAGTACCTCTGTATCTAACAAACACTTAACATTAGTACATATATGTTTTTGGACTAGCAGCCGAGCAAAAAGCACTCAAAGACAAAATAGAGGGGAAACGATCATGATTGTAGGGTTGTTGAGCGATGAGTAAAGGAGATGAGGCTTGGCTTGTATGGTCTCTGGCCATCTCGGCCAGGGCATGGAGGAGCCCAAGCAGTTGGGGGCTTTTAGTGATAGCCAGAATCACTTTTGCGTTCCTCTAGAATGCAACGAGTGAGACCCCTTTGCTTTACTAACCAACATATCCAACGCGCTGGGACAGTTTACAGAGAACATCGTAAGCACCCAACAAATGTTTGTTGAATGAAGAACTGATCAAACTGCCTCTTTTCTTTACGTTCATATCCTGCTTGGAATTTTTTCCACCAAAGGAGAAAATGCATATAGGCGAGAACTGTGGTCAGTTTAAACGTCGCCTAATGTGACATGTCTACGAAGATGGGGGTGGAAATACAGCCCAGACCAAGGTGATTTCAAGGTGCCCACTCCCCTAAACCTCCAAGCACTGTCATACATCTTCTTTTGCAGAAAACCTGCCCTCTGATTTCCCCAGTATTCTCCCTTCATTTGTGCCTGGTGACTCATGATGGAGAGATGATTTAAAACTTAGCCTGAGTGGGAGGGAGTTGGTCATTAAAAATATATTTTCTCTGGGAGTTTGTTTTTAAAACTTTGGGCCAGAAAATACGTACAGGAATGTTTAGCTTTTAATAATTAAATCTTGCATTGTTTTAATTTTCTTCAGAGTGTCTCTCTGGAGGAAAATAAAGTTGCAAATCCAATATTTATGTCTTTCCTAAAGCATTGGTTGCCAAATGAAATGAGTTTTGCTGTTTTTTTTTTTTTTTTCTCAACGGTTGATTTGTCTCCAGAGGGCTCCCTTTTGAATTTGCAGGAAGGGCTTAATGTTCCATGAGAGCGGGGAACAGGGTAAGCGAGGGCGGATGTTCTTGGTTTAGGAGGATTCCGGGTATAGAGTGTGGTCCTGCACCCGGAACCCAACCCCACCCCGCAGGTAGCCGGCATCTTTCCTTCATCTCACTCCACCTCACACACAGGACATTTTCAGCAGGGCGCAGAGGCTGAGCATCCTCTGCAAAGTCAATTACTTGTCTGAATGCTTCAGGCGACCTTTCCCTCCCACCTCCACCAGCCTGCCCTGACAGGGGTGTCCAGACATGTGAAATGTGAAAAGTACACTGAGTTAGGATTTGGATTTTTAAGACCCTTCCCTCCCCGGCTGCATGAACCTCATCATTGAGTATTTACCTTCAAGCCCGCACAGGTGGGACCCACACCTGTACTTCTCTCAACTTCAGCCACGCCCCTTTTAAGCCACGAGAGGAGGCGTGAACCAGGCAGCTCTGTGTGTAATTGGAACTTCTCGGATCCGCTGCAGCTGTTTCTGGGAAAGAATAGCTTCTGTCATTGCTGCTCCTGATGTGTTTGGCTTTCCACGTCAGCTGTTCTTTTCAGGTCTTGAGGCAGGGTCAGCATCTCACACCTCGAGTGGTGCACATTAGTGCCCCTCTCAGAAAGGCAGGCGGACCTGGATGTGGTTTAGGAACCAAAGAAGGTGCCGGTCTTACCTGGATCGCTAGCACCATTGCCTGCCATCTGCAAGGACCCTAGAGAGTGACTGAGAAGGACAAATGTCATGCCTTCACCCAGCACTCTGGCCGCAAACACTGTGTCTCAGAGCACAGCGTTTAATTGTTCCAGGTAAGGTACAGCTGGCATTCAGAGCAGCTCTGTGGTTTACTAGTGTTGCTGCCTTGGGTGGAAACCTTAACTTCTCTGTGTTAATAGCCTCATCTGTTAACTAGGAATGATACCAGTTCCTTATTGGGTCCCTGTGAGGATGGAAAAAACCTATTTAAAGAACATGGCACCCTCCTTAGTAGTAAGAACTCACTCAACAAAGGTTTCTTAGAAAGTAGCGTTTAACAACAGCATCGGAACCAGACGGATTTGGGTTCAAATGCCAGCTCTGCTACTTCATGCTATTTGTGACCTTGAGAATGCTATTTCGAAGCCTTAGTTTTACAGTCTTTAGGTGGGTGAGGCATTAGTACCACCTCAGAGGAATTTTTAAGGATTACCAATTTGGTAATATATCCAAAGTGCCACATGGAAAATTATTATTTTTTTGTTGTTGTTCAAAGAAGGATAAAGATAAAGGAGGGTGGTTGCTGTCCACTTTCACCAAAGTGTTTGTTTCCTGCCCTCTGGGCTTCTCCTGGAGTCCTTTCTTTCCTAAAATCCCAAAGTAGTCAGATTGGAACTGGGTGTGTGGAGAGAGAAACAGGTTCTCTCTTGAATTTGAACTTGTCTGACTTTATTCATTCAATCGCCTTTATTCACATATCCATGATAATTTCATTCATTCAAAAACACGTATCGAGCAGACAGACTGTCAGGCACTGTCCTAGGTAGTGGAGATGAAGGACAGAGATACAATCCCTCTTGAGTGAGTCCAGAACAATGTCTTAAACTTCTGTATATAGAAATTCTTTTCAGAATCTAAGAGAAGACATAGCTTTTCTCTCAAGCAGTTGGGCAGGGAAGAAAAATTTGCACAGACATTTAATTTATAACTTTAAGTCATTAATAGACCTACCTGCATCTAGCTTGATCTGTACCTTATATCTTATTTGGTTTCCTCGTATCTGCCATTCTTATGGAAATAGCATCCCATTTATTTAAGAAGCTGACCCCTTTGTTTTCCAGTTTTTAGGAATTGACACACTCTCATCACCCCACACTCAGACCCTCCCCCACCATTGCTTGGCCCAATGGTATATAAGATATAAGCATGACCAGTAAGAATCCATTGGGATTTCTTTGAACTGGGCCTGTGAGAGGATCATTCTCTCTAAAAGAAGAAAAATATGAGAGGCTTGAGAGCCTCCACAGTTTGGAAGAAACAAACAAGTATGTCATTACTGCGAACGAGCCCAACTTTTCCAGAGAAGCAGTTAAGAGAGCCCGGAGCAGGGAGGGTGGGAGGAGCGCATGCGCCACGGTGATCTTTGAGACCCTCGTTTGATTTATTCCTGTGACCCCGCTGAATGCCGCCCCTGCCCAGAGGCTGGGGAGTCAAACCCTTAAAGGACTGCAGGAGTCGTCGCATTCTTCTTGTGCTTCACCTTGCTCGCAACAGAACCTCGATGCAATGGCATCTCTGGATCAGTCTCTGGGCTCCAGTGAGAGACGGATTAGAAAACGTGATTTCATAGCTTAGTGAAATCAGGGTCGGGATAGAAGGAGGCGCAAGACGCTGTGGCAGCACTGAGCATGGGCACTTACTTGGAAATGAAGAGTGGCTCCATCGTGTCCTTTCAGGGAGAGTAAGGACTGGTTCTACTGTCCTTGGATGAGTGAGGATGTGCATGTTTATGACCTAATGGAGGTGAACCAGCCTGGCTTAGTCAAGTGGCAGAATAATGAGAATTTAAAATAGATGCTCATGGTGGGAGGTTTTATCATTCACTTCCTTTCACCTCCCAAAGTATCCTGGGGTGAGTCTTCAGTAAGACAAATGGCAGCTCCCGGCCTGTGCATGTCGATCACAGCGTTAATCCATCTCCCGTCCTGCAGGCTTCCTCCTGACACTTCCTGTTTAACAGCAGGCCTCATTAGCTAGTTGTGTCAGGCACCTTTCCTGCTGCCTTCTCCCGAAGGAAAGTGTTGTCTCTTTCATTCAGAAGTCAAAATCCATCTGACACCTGATATTCCACTGTCCCTATATAATGTCCTCATAATGAGACCCTTAAATGAATAGTTCCCATCTACGGATCCTCTACAGTGTGTTGGGTCCTGTGTCAGTTTCTTTATACACACCATCTACTTTATTTTTCACAATGGCCTCACAAAGGTGTTATTGCCCTTGGTTGCACACGAACACCTAAGACTCAGCTGAGGCACTTGTCCAAGAGTCTCTGACTCAGGGCTGTTTGAATCCACAGCCCATGGTGCTGGAAGGTCTTGGTTAGCCAACAATGAATCTTCAGAACCTGCGTCAGCTCCTAGCACATTGTTGGCTTCGAGAACTTTGTGCAGGATGAATGAAACAACCAGGTATCTGAAGATGCATATGAAAGATTATAAACTTCCAGGAAATGTCTGTTCTGACATACAGGAGTTTAGAGTCAAGAGCTATATGACAGTTGATATGGTCCTACTCTGCCGCTTCACAGATGAGGAAACTGAGGCCCCAAATTGTGGGTCAGGTAGCCCAATGTCACTTACTATGTAAGGGTTGTGCAAGGCTTGGCATCCATGCTTTTCACTGTTGCTTCCACTGCCCTTTATACTGGATGTGGGATGGCCACCTTCTTCTCCTAGTGTCCTTGATGGGTCCCTTTCATTTGTCTGCTTTACAGCTTACCAAGGTTGCAGGCCTCAAAGATGGGAGGAAGAGACTTTGCTGGGGCTGCTGCCATGACAATAACACAAGACACAATGCCTCCCTAATTGCCTTTATTATGAGCATGGCAGGCCTGGCACATGGGTGCTCTGAAGGCAGCTCTCCAATTAATCCTTTCTTCTCCGATTAAGGCTCACGTCCTGCAGTTGTTGTGGTAGAAAGGTTGGTGTCCAGGAAGTTTTAAAGAGTTCCGTGCAGTGAAGCGAGTGGAGGAATTTGGGGTTAACCATGCTGACATTATCTCAGACATGATCACTTTGTGGTCCGGAACATCTGAAACAATATGGAGCCCATTACCGGCTCTGTGGGCCTGGGCAGCCTCAGCGTTTGCTAGGCCGTTGGCAATGGTTGCTTGTAATGCTGCTGCTTACGAGACCTGGGAGGGTCAGAAGGTGTTGGAGAGGCCTCTCTCTTTTGGCAGAAGCCAGGAAAATATTGACGTGTGCTGTGTGTTAAGTTTTCCTTCATTAATCGAATACAAATTTATTGAGAACCCACGCTGTACCAGGTCATGTGCCTGGAACTGGGGTACAGTTATGAGCAGAAGGGGCATCTGATCTAGAAGGGGAAACAGTGAGTAATCAGATTATCACAGTAATGAGTGCATAATTGCTGACTAAGAGAGATTCTCTGGAGGCATAGGACAGTGTATTAATTTGATTTAGTAAACAAATAGCAGCTACTCTGTGCCTGACATTATTTTAAATATTTTAATGATAATAATAACTCATTTAATCTTTATAATCACCCTATGAGGTAGGCATCATTATTATTGTTATTATCATTATTCACACTGTGCAGATGAGGAAACTGAGGCACAGAGAGGTTAAGTTGCCCAAGGTCATACAGCCAGTAAGTGGTGGAGCAGAGATCTACACCCATGCAGGCTTGATTCAGAGTTTATGCTCTTAACCACTCAGGATACCCCTTCTCTGCTGAGAATATATTCCAGAGGAATCTGTCTCTGTCCGGGGTTCCTTGCAAAGTGACATTTGGGGTGAGATTTGAAGCAGGAGGAGGACATGTTAACTAATAAATAGGGAAAGAGCATTTCAGGTAGAAGGAACAGCTTAGGCAAAGTTCCTGTTGCTGGGTGAAGAATGGCACATAAGACTGGGAGGTGGCCAGCGAATCTGGGTGTGTGATGTCCTGGAGGTGACCTGGAACCAAATCTTTCAGGGCCTTAGGCCATACTATGAAATTTTTTGGTCTTTACCCTCTGGAAAATGGGAATGAATGAAAAGGTGGTAAGCAATCAGATCTACCTCTTGCCAAAGGTTGCTGTGAATCTCATAGTCCCAGGACCTGAAAGGTTGGAGACGTTTATGGGATGATGATAATGGTGATGGCTATAATGATAGTGATGACAACAGTAGAGAGAGTAACAACTATTTATCGAGTGCTTATTCAAGGTTAGGTACCTGCTACATCCTTTATTAGCAGTATCTCACTCAATTCCCATGACCACCTTCTATGAGATTAGCAATAGCCTTACACCTATTTTACAGGTGGGTGCTCTGAAGCTTGTAGAAGTTCAGCAGTTGGTTGGCATTATGTGAATGGTACCTAGCAGGACCAGTTATTGAACCTAGACCTGTCTGATTCCAGACGTTGGCTTTTACCCACAATGATGACTTCTTGTTCTGAGAGAAGAGACGAGGAGAGACATTTGGGACATCTCAGCCCATGGTCATTATGACTTAGATGCCAGCGTGCTGGGGGCTTTTCATCATGTACTATCTCATTTAATTCTCATGACAACCAAGTTAGTTAGACAGTATTGGCCCCATTTTATCGATTGGGAAATGGAGGCAGATAAATTGCCCAAGGTCACACTGTTCAGAGTCTGGATTTTAACCCAGGTTATCAGGCTTCAAGAAAAATGAGTTAGTTTCCTAAAGAAACTTCCTCGACTCTCTCTGGTCTCAATCCCCAGGCTTTAATGCTCCGCCCTTTGACAGATGCATTTGGCTGCCTACCCAACTGTTATCCCCACACTGTGTTGCAGAATTCCATTGTTTTAAAAGTGTGGAGCAATCACGTTGTTAAATGGAAGCAGGACCCTACCCTGCCCTACAGGCTGTGTCTTGATTTATCTTGATTAGTCTCTAATGCAAACCTTGCGATACACAGTTGTTAAACATTAAAAAAGGCAGGCTTGATTTTATTCTGGCCAATGAGGTGTGAGGAAAAGTCTGCTGGGTAGTGGGTGTGGGGAAAGTTGTTCCTGGTTTTAGGGAAGAACTCCAAGCTTCTCTCTAGTTGAATTAACCAACTTTCCTCTTGATTTCTTGTTCCATGTCTTAATAAGTTTTTCTACACTTAACCATTGGAGTTAATTGTATTGTTACTCCAGGCCCAAAGTATCCTAAATGATACATTCCTTTTTGGATTAATCCCCACTGAGCTCTGAGGGAGGGAGAAGAGAGGAGCAAGATGAGGGGGGAAGTGAGCTAGGGATTTAAGAGCAGATGAAATGAAGGGGCTTTAAGAGCTCTCCTTGCCCTTTAAGCTGTAGGGTTTGGTGGAACTGACCTTGTTTCACTCCTGCTATTTTTGAAGTATAATGGTGCTTTCCCCGCCTGAGCTAATCTGGGCTTTGGTTCCCTAAATTCCCCAGCTTGCTTCCTCTGTGTTCTCAGGAAGGATGCCTGTCTCTCCAAAGGATGCCTCTTTTCCGGTTCTAAAAGCTGATGCTGGCTGATCTGGAAATTTCCAGATCTTTGATTCTTTTAAAAGGAGCTGTGAGGAATGCTGTCCATTCAGCAATAAAAGAATTTATAGATAAATTCTCACTGTTTCCACATGGTCACTGAAGACACAAGGTGCACACAGCATCACAGAGACTCACTGTGCATCCTGACCCTGACGTCCGGGAAAATGGTTCAGTTTCCCCCAAGTCATTCAGGGCTGGATCTCTGAGGGTTCTACCCCTTCGATAATGAACTAGGATGCTCGGTACCAGTTTGAGATGAGGTACCAAATGCTTGATCTGTGCTGACCCCCTAGTTGGAAGTCAGGAGGAAGCCCAGTGTCCACATGATCATGGGGTAGCTGTGTCCTTCAGTGACTTCTTTCTGAGGGTGTGTGGGATGTTCTGACAGAGCTCAGATCTGCTGACTTTTTCCAAGTTTTAGGAAGCTCACTCTTTGGGCTCTAAACTATTTAGGAGGCAAAGAAAGACAGCAAAATACTTGTATATGGGCCCCAGAAATTTGCTGGGAGGTCTGAGGACTTCGTACTCTTCCTTTAAGATTCAGCCAGGAGCCTTCCTCTGCCCTCTCTTTACAACAGGACTAGAGGTTGTCTTTTATTTTTACAGAGATAATTGCACTAATAGCCCTAGTTAGTCACTCTTCTCTGCATCCATGTGTCCTGCCATGTAACCTTGCTGTCCCCTCCCACCCTGAATCTGGGTAGAACCATGTGGCTTGACTTGATCAACAGCCCAAGGCAGAAACAATGATGTCCTGATTCTGATCCTAGACCTCAAGAGGTGCTGCACGTTTTTACTTGCTCTCTTTGAATTGCTGCCATCACCATAGGACCATGCCTGTACCAGTGACTGGTTACAGGAAGTGGAGACAAAGGATGAGGAATAAGGACACATCCAGCTGAGGCCAGCGTAGACTAACCAAAAGGTGACTGACCCCAGACATGTGAGCCAACCCAGGTGAGAAGGCAAAGCCATCTGGTCAACCCCCGGTGGACCTCAGCGGTGTGAGCAGTAAAGCCTTTCAGTCGAATGTCACTGAGGTTTCGGTGTTTATTACACAGCATCACTGTGTCAATAAATACCAGATACAAGATATGTCAGCATTCGTCATATTGTTTAGAAACAGTTTTAGTTTGTTATCTCTGCAAATCTGTAAACTCTTTGCAGTCAAGGAGATAAAATCAATGATGATGGTGATGATGCTGATGATGATGGTGGCGGTAAGGTGATGGTGATGATATATTATTATACTTACCACACTAAGTGATTTATCACAATCATCAGGCAGCCCCAAGGGATGGAAACTGTTATTGTCTCCACTTTACCGGTACAGGAAAGTGAGGCTTAGATCGATGAGCAGTGAGCTCAAGGTCACATGACTTCTCACACGTCTCAGTACCCTGAGTACCAAACACAGTGGTAAGCACAGAGTCAATGCTCAGTCGTCTGTTGGGTAAATGAGTAACTATACTTCAAATTGTGTTTAGTTGAATAAGCCTGAAGCAGATTAAAGTAAAATAGTGCATCTGCCTTAAATGAATATAAGTAAAAAAGATAACTTTCCCTACTTCTCCAGTCTTTAGCTTATGCCTCTTTGTGCAGTGAACCCTTAATACCTAATGCTTGTCCATTTTGCTTCATTCCTTGGTGATACATTAGCACTAACCATTGGATTGTTGTTACAAACAAGAAAACATACCCTGTTGTGTGTGTGTTTTTAACAGCACTATAAATCAGGTTTGCCTTATTTCGAAATCTAATTCAATTACAGAGAAACTATACCTTGTGGGCGATTAAACTGTAAATTGTGGGTGTCCTCTGGGTGATTAGATTACTAAATATGTTCCCTGCCATAACTTACCTCTGTCCCTATCATATATTGTCCATGCCTCTTCAAGGGTGGGAGCATTCCAGCTGATGTGCACCACACTGAAGGATATTTATGGTGCATCTCAAACTCAGAATATCTTCTTCAAGGGGATACCAATGCATCATGCAAACTCTTAAAACTTATTATGCTTCTGTAAGTGGAAAAGCCCACTTGACAAATCTCTCTCTTTTCTCTTGCCAGTGCTCAGGTATTGGAACACAGAATTATGAAATGTGACCTTTCTTGTTTTCCACAAAAATAATCTCCGTGCTGTCTCTTCTAGGTCAGGGTATGAAGGCTAAAGGCCTTGCCTTCTCTATGATGAGTTTCTCAGGAAAGCAGACAATATGCTGAGGTTGAGCCTTTGAGATGCCTGTGCCTGCATTAGAAATTTCAGCTGCTGATAGACATGCTAGTTACCGGGGCTTCCTTTCACTGGCCCAAGGCAAACAGCAAAGGAAGGGGTTTGATTTCATTCACTGACTCATTGTTTCTTTAACAAATATTTATTGAGTGGTGCAATGTGCCCTGGCCACTTAAGAACTGTAACAACATAGCTGTATTTGTCTAGTTCTTCACAGCTTATAAAGCATCTTTCTAATAATTCTCATTTGTTCCTCATAAAAATCTCATGAAGGAGGCAGGGCAGGAATAATCGTGGTATTTTTAAATTGCCAGTGATGTTAGGCATGAATTTAGCAATTATTATATACTAGGGATTACATTAAACACTTCACAAATGAAGCTTCTAAAGTGGGTGCTATTATAGGGCTTTTTTTTTTTTTTTTAATATGAAGAAACTGAGACTCAAGGAAGCTCAGTGAGTTGTTCAAGATCATACTACTATTTAGTGGCAGCTCTTGGGTTCAAACACAGGGCTGTCTGCCCTCTACTCCCCAACTCCTCCCACCCCAAGCCCATGCCCTTAATCACTGAGCAGCCTGCCTCCCAGCAGCAGAGCTTGGGTTAGCTGTTTTCAGATGTGGCTCTTTCCTTGACACTAAAATATAATCTCAGAAATTCATCTTGTATTAGCAGCAGCAAACTCTTAAATCCTCACATTTCAATTCTGTTTTCCTGATTGGTCATTAGAAACTCCTCGAGGTAATATTCTCTCTGAGACAGTCAGAGAGCCCAGTAAAAGAATCCAATTTTCTGGGACTTTCATGAGTCCAACAGAAAAGCAGAAATTCAAAATAACAACAATAATTTAAAATATCTCTTAATTTCTTAATGTGGTTGTTTTCAAAAAGAGATTTATTTCTTGGATGACACAGAATTTGGTTAGTCTACATGTTTATCTATGCACATCCACTTTTGCTG
Organism: Eidolon dupreanum; assembly: GCA_028627145.1. Classification (NCBI taxonomy): domain Eukaryota; kingdom Metazoa; phylum Chordata; class Mammalia; order Chiroptera; family Pteropodidae; genus Eidolon; species Eidolon dupreanum. Next base: position 9,249,275 of record CM053501.1, on the reverse strand, counting down.
GACTAGCTCTACAAGGCAAGCTTTTTAACAACTTGATAGCTACTAATAACAATTCTTTGTGTTTACAAAGAGACTTGCTACTTAAAGAACCTCCCGCAATCAGTATTTTATTTGATCCTTCCATTTTTACCCATTTAAAGTGTACAATTCAGTAGTTTTTAGTATATCCACATGGTTGGACAACCATAACCTCAATTACTTTTAAAAAATTTTTATCGCCCCCAAAAGAAACCCTATACCTACTAAGCAGTCACTCCCCATTCCTCCCTGCTCCCAGCCCCAGGTAACCACTAATTTACTCTCTGACTCTCTAGAATTGCCTATTCTGGATGCTTCATGTAAATGGAATTATATAATAGTAGTCTTTTTTATGACTGGGTTCTTTCACTTAGCATAATTTTTTTCAAAATTCCTCCATTTTGTAGCCTATATCAATACTTCATTCTTTTTATTGCTGAAGAAGTTTCTATAGTGTGACTCTACCACATTTTATCCGTTTGTCAGTCGATATACATTTAGGTTGTTTCTACTTTTTGGCTCTTATGAATTAGGCTGTAAACATCCGTGGACAAATTTTTGCATGAACACATGCTTTCATTTCTCTAGGGTATGTATTTAGGAGTGCAATTGCTGGGCCATATGCTAAGTATATATGTAAAATTTTGTTTTAACAATTTGGAGAACTGATGAATTGTTCTCCAAAGTAGCTGCACTATTACATTCCCATTCCCACTAGCAAGAATGAGGGTTCCAAGTTTTCTGCATCTTTGCCAACACTGGTTACGTGTTTTCTTATTTTTCAATTACATTTGACATTCAATATATTTTTATATTAGTTTCAGGTGTAGAGCATAGTGGTTGGAAATTTATTTAATTTACGAAGTGATCCCTGATAAGTCTAGGACCCACCTGGCACTACACGTAGTTATTATAGTATTATTGACTATCTTCCTGTGCTGTGCTTTACATTTCCATGACTATTTTGTAAATAGCAATTTGTACTTCATAATCCCTTCAGTTTCTTCAGCCCATCCTCCAACCCGCCCTCCTGCCTGGCAACCAGCAGTTGGTTCTCTGTATCTGTGAGCCTGTTTCTATTTTATTTGTCCATTTTCTATCCATTCTGATGAGTGTGACGTAGTGTCCTGTTTCGGTTTTGATTTGCATTTCCAAATGACTAATGATGTTGAACATTTTTTTTGCATGCTTATTGGTCATTTGTATATCTTCTTTAGAGAAATGTCTAGATTTTTTTTTTTTGGACAGTGTTTAAACTGGGTTATTTATCTTTTAAATATCGAGTTGTAAGACTTCTTAATATGTTCTGGATACCAGTTCTTTATCAAATTATGATCTTCAAATATTTTTTCCATTCTGTGTGTTGTCTTTTAACTTTCATGACGGTATCATTTCCAGTACAAAGTTTGAAATTTCTGTGGATTTCAGTTTATCTGTTTTTCTTTTGCTTTTATTGTCACATCTAACAAGTCTTTTCACCTAACCGAAATCATGAAGATTTACGCCTGCATTTTCCCCTAAGAGTTTTCTGTAGTTTTAGCTCTTACCTTTAGGTCAACGACTCACATTGAGTTAATTTTTATGTATGGTGAAAGGAGATCCAACTCCATCTTTTTGCATTTGAATACCTAGTTGGTTCAACATCATTTATTAAAAAGACTGTCTTTCCCTGAGAGTTACCTTGATACTCTTGTCAAAATCAATTGATCATAAACATGAGAGTTCATTTATGGATCCTCAATTATATTCCATTGATCTCTACATGTCAGTTCTTATGCCAGTACCACACTGTCTTAATTACTGTAGCTTTGTAGAAAGATTTGAAATTGGAGGTGTTAGTCCTCCAAATTTGTTCTTTATTTTCAAGATTCTTTTGGATATTCTGGGTCCTCTGTATTTCTTCATGAATTTTAGGATCATCTTGTCAATTTCTGAAAAGAAAAAGGCAGCTGGAAGATTCGCAGGGATTGTGTTGAATCAATAGACGAATTTGGAGGTTATTTTTATCTTAATAGTGCTAAGTCTTCCAGTCTATGAATGTAGAATGGTTTTTCATTTACTTAGGTCTTCTCTTAAAAATTTTGTACTTCTCAAGTTTATTCCTAAGTATTTTATTCCTTTTGATGTTATCATAAATAGAAATGTTTTCTTAATTTCATTTTCGAGTCATTTATTGCTTGTGTAAAGTAATACAATTGGTTCTTACATACTGATCTTGTATCATGCAACTTTGCTGAACTTGCTTATTAGTCGTGTGTGTGTGTGTGTGTGTGTGTGTGTGTGGATTCCTTACGTTTTTCTATATACAAGATCTTGTCATTTGCGAATAGTAATAGTTCTACTTCTTCTTTTCCAATCTAGATGCCTTTTATTTCTTTTCCTTGCCTAATTGCTCCTGCTTGAACTTACAGTATAAAGGTGAATAGAAGCATCTCGAGCAAATATCTTGTCTTGTTCCTGATCTTAGGGAGAAGGCTCAGTCTTTCTCCATCAAATGTGATGTTAGCTGTATGTTTTTTGTAGATTTCCTTTATCAGTGTGAGAAAGTTGCCTTCTATTCCTAGGCTGTTGAACATTTTTATCATGAACAGTCATTGGGTTTTGCCAAATGCTTTTTCCGCATCTATTGAGATGATCGTGCCATTTTTGTCCTTTATTTAATTAGCTGCCCACTTTTGTTTGTTGTGCTCTCAATTGTCTAACCTGCTCCAACCCTGCCCATGAGAACTTTGCAAAGTGCCTGCACCTGGAACATCCCAACACTAACAAGTTCCAAACAGGTCAAGTGCAAGGTTCACTGCTTTCAAATAGAGAATGACAAATGTACATGATTTTATGTCCACTTTTTCTGGGTGTGGCGGACACCTAGGCATGTGATGCCTTGACCCTTTTTTTTTTTCCGCATGGGTTGGGTTTTAAGCAGAGACTCAGTGTGAAGGAATCAGGAATCTAAGGGTATTGGGCTCTGTTCGCCAAGAAGCTTATAGAACCAGGTTGCTCTGCTGACATTCTGTCTTTTCTACAGTTCCACTGGATAACATAACCAAGTCCTATAAAATTAAAATCAAGATTGAAATAGGGTTTGTTAATTACAGTATTTAACTGTTGTCATTATTGTTTCCTTGGAGATTAATGAGGTGAGTTATTGTAACATAATTAGGCTACAGTGTATCTAATCTCTTACAAACCCTTGCGATTCACTGTTGTTCCAGTATCGTTTGAAGGTTAATTTCACTTTGCTGGTATGAACTTGGCAATGTGCTATCTATTGAAATATGTTCTTAATTATATTTGAAAGTCATTAGTCAAGGGCTCTGCTAGGCTGTTCTGCACATGCTCGCTGCTGAGAAGTTTAGATACAATTAGACTCATCATGGTCATCCATCCCCATGCCCAGGTTCCCTCAGGACATTGAGGGGGATTCATTAACAGATGGTACATGCCGCCTGCTCTGGGTCTCAGTCTGGTCTGAGACAGGCATCTGCATTGGTGGGATCTTTGGAGGAAGTCCCAGTCATGGCATTAGGTCTGTGGGTCCAAAGCAGACCCTTAGATGCTCTCATCCTAGGCGTGGACTTCCTCAAACACACCCAGCTCTTTCCTCACTTAAGGCTTCCTAAACACCATTCCATGCTCTGAATATTCCTTACCTGGCTTACTTCTGGTCATTCATCAGGTCTCAGCTTAACTACCACTCCTTCCAGAGTCTCCCGGGAGCTACCTCTCCCTCCCACCTGTCTTAGCTTCTCCTGGATGAGCTCTTATCTCGCCCTGTGTAGCTTAACACCATGTGTGTTAGTCTGATTATCTGTTTAATGTTTCCCTCCTCATAAGGAGGAGGCTCTGTTTGCTCACTGCCCTCCTCACAAAGCGCATGGCACAGGTAGAAAAACTCTCAGATGTGGTGGCTGAACGAATGCTAACCGCTGACAGCTTAACTGGCTGGAGACTCGGCCTCAGCTTTGCATCCCTTCCTCTTACCCTAGTTCCACCCATGCTGAATGGCTGGACCAGGCCTCCTCGTCTCCACCTTCCTCCTGCCCCAATTCACTCATCTGCCACGTGGGCAAAGCACATGGGATCTTCCTCACAGGGGATGTCCTGAGATGGCACAGGGACCACCACAAGGCCAACACTCACCAAGCGCCATTTTCTCATTTGTCTGCAATACGAGGGTCTTGGCTTGGATGGTGTCTGAGGTCTGACATCTCTAACATTCAATCTGAGATCGACCGGGTGGCTCACCGGAAATTGTGGAGGAGACGGTGGGGTTGGCATCCCCGTGGGCCACCCGAATCACAAGTTCGGCACCAGACTGGGCCTTGCTCCATTAGTTTCTCTAAGGCAAAGCAGGTTCTACATGGACACCTCTTTAAAGAACTCAAGCCAAGGAAGATGTTTCACAATGGCTTCCATTTAAAAAAAAAAATAGATGCTGCTTACAAAAGTGTTTGGAATAACCAGATTCAGGAAGAGTATTGGTCGATTGTCCCCAGTGTAAGCGAAGCCATTTGCATGTGTGTGCACATGCGTGTGCGTCTGTGTGTGTGCATGCAGTTAGACTGCCCACTATGTGAATTTATTTATTTCCCCCGCCCTGTTGTGGAAGAACAGAAAATGGTGCTGTTCATTGCATTCTTAAGCTTGTAAAGTCATTTGCTGAAGGGCTTGGTATGATTTGAATAAAAGCTGTTTTTTGGAGCCGTTACCCGAGCAAAGGCCTAGCAACTGGAAAGGGTCTGAAAACGAGGCCCGTGTCTGGGATAGTTGTCAGAGAGGGTGGGCCAGGGCCCTTGTCCACCCAAAAGGCCCAGTGGGGTTATGGCCCAAAGCTGGCTGTCAGCGCTGTTTGAGGAGGCACGCTGGGGTGCAGGTCTGGGGCACCATCTCGGGGACAAACTGACTCCTGCTTTCATCTTCAGGGAGGCAGGATGGCATGGGGAGTAAAGCGGAAATTCTGGAGCTGGACTGTGGGAATCTGAATCCCGAAATAATTGCCTCCTAGCATGAGAGACGGGGAAGGCATTTGACTTCTCTGAGCTTCAGTTCCCTCAGTTACAAACCTTATGGGGCTGTTCCCCTCCTCTGCCATCACCCGGAGGACTGGGTGAAATGATAGGTAGCGAGAGGAGAGGAAAGGGTCTGACGAGTTGTGAGCACCTGCTAAGTGTGTGGCACCCTTCTGGGTGCTTTGTGTTTTACCTTGTCGACTATTCAGCCCACTTAGGTGGGAGAGATCATCCCCTTCCTAGAGACAAGGAAAGCTGTTAAGTGCTTCTCTTACCCTTGATTCTCTCTGGGAAAGTCAGCTCCCATTAAGTTTCACTTGGAGTCTCTGTGGTCCACACCATGTGCGTGGAGTGAAATCAGCATCGTTAACGTGGTGTTGGAAGCAGAACAAGTGTAGGCTGGGTTTGGGGCAGGCCAAGCATGGAGAGGTGTCTTTACTCAAACCCTGCCCAATGAGCCTGTTCCATGTTGGACGGCGAAACCCAATCCGATCAGCGCTTCCCTCAGGAGGTGCCCGTGCCGAGTGAGGGCAGAGAGCTCCAGCCCTGTCCCCAGTACCAAGGAGATATCAGAGGCATCCTTCACAAGGCCAGATACACACTGCAGAGGAGGGCAATCTGTCAGCCAGGGAGCAGGCCAGGACAGGTCCTTGTGTCATTAACTACCTCGCCTGTGACATCTTAAGATAAAGCCCCACCTCCAAGAGCGCTCTGCGGGTCTCTCCCTTGAGCTGCAGAAATGACAACATAATCTTCATTTTAAAAAATTTTTATTTTTATTTTCAACTACAGTTGACATTCAACATTATATTAGTTTCAACTGTACAGCATAATGGTTAGACACTTACACAACTTACGAAGTGTTCCTACCGATAAATCTAGTGCCCACCTGGCACTATATACATAGTTTCTACAATATTATCTCCATTTTCCACACAAAGATGCTTGGAGAGGCAATTTGAGCCCATAGTCATACAGCTGGCATACGGCGAACCACTGGAGCTCCTTGTGGCATGCTCACGTGTTAGAACCAGGGATGGGGCCAGCTGCCATTACCACCTGGCATAGAGCCTGTGCTTTCCAAGGACGGCACCGCCAGCTGCCTTCTCCCCCATCAGGGCTGGTCCAGATGCCAGGTCTTGAGGTTCTCAGCCTCTTGGCTGGCACCTGGCCCAATGAGGCTTCTGGGTTTAGCAGGTTAACTGCAGGTGCGAGTTGATTCTCAGCCCTGGCTTCATGGCATCTAACCACATGCAAAATTGCATTCCTGAGGCTAGTCACTGAAGGGTCTCTCTTTAAAAAGTAGGACATTCCGTTTCATTGTCTTCTGACCAAACCTGAATCCTGCTTCTCTCAAACTCCTTTTTTATTTTCTCCACCTTGTTTTTAAAAAGAAGCCCCCCTTTTTTTTTTCCAGGTAGAATAGGTTTCTCTGATTTAAACTTCTTCAATCCCAGTTTAATTTCCCTTTTCTAACGTGCCATGTTGGCCTTTGCAAATCAATCAGTTTTGTCATACCAGATCGGATGCCTCCCTGAAAGACAGATAAATTGCCCATTATTGAACCATTGTCTCCCAATTCTGGGATGTATTCGGAGAATCTAAACAGATTTGTCAGGCCTGACCTTCTTTTCATGAACCATGCTGTGTGTGACTGGCCCTCTCTAAATAAAATACTGCTGAGTGGCCTCTCCCCAGCTGGGGATATCATCCCCCATCCTGCCTTAGACAACTCTTCCATGACCAAGGAAGCCACCAGCATGCAAGGACCTTGTCCTTCTTTGACCCACTCTCCTCCAATCTGTGGTGGCCCTGCTAGTCGGGCCGGCCTCATGCCTTGAGGTCAGCCAGGGGCAAATCCTCGTCCACATCCTGGAGCCCAGGGAACAGAGGCCAGGAGCAAGCAATCTGCCACTTCACACTTCCGTCTGTTTTGCTCTTGACCCGAACACTAGTATTACTATATTATTATGAGGCTCATAACTATAGGGTAGTATTAGCACTATTACTAACTATAGATATTATGATCAATAAGATAATATCATCGTTCATATTGTGACACAAGATCATTACAAACACTTGGGCATTATCAACAATAGGAACAGTCACGTGTGCTGTGTGCCACAGTGCCATTCCCTTTTATGCATTGAGTCTTTTGCTCCTTCTATCACTTTTGTGACTCAGGTATATTTGTAACAATGGTAACAACAACAGCAAACAATAGTGATGAGGACGAGAGATATTTGAGCCCTTAATGTGTTCCCGGCATCTGCTAAGTTCTCCCAATAATCCATGCACTGAGTCGCTTACTTCTGCCAAAAACCCGATGACATAAATACTATATTTGTCATTATGGTTAAGGAAACTGAGGCTCAAATGGTTTTATAACTTTCCCGAGGGCACATGGGTGGGGACTCATACCTGACCTTGAATTCAAACCTATAGATGCGAAGACAGATTTTGATTTTTCATTTGTTAGGAGCTCTTACATGAAAGCTCCTAAGCAGAAACTCCAGTGAGCAAAAATGGGGGACTAGATGGGACCCCCCTGGGGGCATTTGCATATTTGGAGGGATTCACTGGCACCTTAGCTCAAGGGAAGGCATCCATGCTGGGTGGAATTCCAAGGTCACCTTTGGTCTGTCCATCCTGGCCAAAATTCTATACCTGAAAGACCCCTCCCTGAGGGTACCCAGACACAATACCATCTTTCATCTTAAACCAATGGCGACAAAACAGTGGCAGGGTGGGCTTCACCTACCTAGCCCCGGCTCATACCCAGTGTCTCCACTGATGGGTGAGAACCCTGAGATCATCCCGAGACTTCCAGGAGCCAGTTGTAGGGCAAAGAGTCAAGAGGGCAATGACGCAGATTGAGAACACGCTGTCGCTGAGGGCTGTAACTAAGGGAACATAGACTTTGGAGACTTGCTGACCTAAATTTGTCACTTGCAAGCTGTGTGTCCTTGAGCAAGTGACGTAGGCTTTCTGAGCTTCAGTTTGTTGGGGGTGCTGGTACCTTCCATGGAGATGGGTATAGGATAGGAAGCAATTTGGTATTTTGGTAATTTGGTAATTTGACCATTTCCCAGTGATTTCAAATATAGGCAGTCTTTGTTTCATGGTGCTTCACAGACGCTGCGTTGTTTTTACAAATTGAAGGCGTGACGCTCCGCCAGCTAAATTGCAACTTGCTTTATTTGTGATACTTTATGGTGGTGGAGTAGAACCGAACCCACAGCATCTCCAAGGTATGCCCACATGTCTCTAGCTACCAGAAGAAGAAGGCATCGCCACCTCTCATGCTTCAGCCTCTCTATCAGTTGCCCATTATCTCATCTGCTCCGGTGTCTAATGGAAGCACCTCTCTCCCACGGACCCGGGAGTTTAATGACTCCAGAATCCCCCAGCCTGCATCAGTGAGCTGGGTATCCCCTTGCAAGGTAACCTCATTGCAGCCGTGAACACAGTAATATTTTCCCTTCCCTTCATATTCTAATGAATAAATGATATTCCCATTAGTTATTTATCTACTTTTAGAATTTGAATGGAGTTCTACTGATAATTACGGCATTTCTCCATTTGATAGGAAATTGGCACCTGGTGCCTGGAGATAATAGCCTAATTCAGCATCTGTGAAATATGGAATTTTCTGCTAATTCCTGCCTTGAAATGTGTAAATCATCAGTGGAGTTGGTTATTAAAATTCAGGAGTTTAAAGACCTGGAGCCAAGGGGGAGCAGCCCTTCGTCATTAAGATTATAGAAACTACAATGACTGCAGACCAAATGCTCCCAGCCCAGGAAGGCTCAGAGCAGCTCGGGAGCAAGAAAGCTTCTTGGTCATGTGATTATCTGGGAGACTCAATCTTGCAGAACGGGAGCTAGCCGGCTATGGGGTGCTTGTTGGAATTGGCAGAGATGAGAGATGGCAGCAAGTCAGAGAGTAAAAGTCACAGGCTTTGGGGTCGGGCAAGTCAGGGCTGGAATTCTGGCTGTGTGTCGCTTGAGGCCTCTCTGAGTCTCTGATTCTGTGCAAGTAAATTGAAAACAAACAAACAAACAAATGTTCTTTTCAGCAATGAATAACCACTTTCCATATAACCTTTAAACTAACCCAAGATCAAACCTATACATTGCTCATCCATTTATTTAATTTTCTACAACTTACCTATGTAGCAGACACTGTGCTGGGATCTGGGGGTACACTGGGGAGCAAAGCCACATTTATTCTCTAACCTCGTGGAGATTATTCATGAAACGTGGGTTCTAAGTCTTCAAAGATGTCTGCATTGATCCTGAATGAATATAAAAACCCAGAAAGGAAAATAAACAAATTGTACTATTCTTTCTTACTGAGCGGAATGCCTACCTGCAGTTCGCACCTAAAAAGTTGACTTGGGGAGCTTTTTGGAGTGATGGAAATATTCCATGTTTTGATTGTGATGGCGTTTTATAGCGCTATATATATGTTTGTTAAAACTCATCAACCATACACTTAAACAAGGGTCCATTATACTTTATGTAAGTTACAGCTTGATAAACCTGACTTTGAAAACATTAAAAAAATGCCCTCTTTTGAAATGAAACTGGCAGTGTGATGTGCTGTAGTAGTTGCTAAGACTAAAGATTTCAATGACCAGGAATTCTAAGTTTGAAAAAGATGACTTGGACTAACATAAGGTTTCTAACCTTGCACTTCGGCCTGTGAAAATACACAAACACTTCTACTGTCACCGACTGTCACAGAGAGCTTGGAAACTGTGCTGTGGGTGGGCCCAACCCTCCTCTGTTGGCAGCAGTTAAGAAAGTCCCCCAGGGAGGCCAATGGTCATAATTACTCGCATCTTCAGCTAATCTGAAGATCAATTGCAGTGCAGGATGAGCTGTCTTTTCCCCCAGCCCTAAAATGTCTTTTCAAGCAGCAATGTTGTCCCTAGAATAGCTGCAGCAAGGTGGCAGTGCTCAGGCTTAGGTCATTTACTTTTAGTTTATTTAGTTTCAGTGCTCAGAAGGTGTTTGAACTCAGCAGCTTACTCAGTGCCCACGGTCAGCCCTCAGGACGTACCCTTGTCCAACTGCACAGACCCCTCCCCAGTGCCCTTCCTCCCTCCCTGCCTTTCTCTCTGTCTCTTTCCCATTCTGACCCTTTCTTCTCAACTCTGTCTGCACTAATCTTTCCCTGTGCACTTCTCTGAGGAAGCTGTTTACCGCTGGAAAGAACTGCCTCCTCGACCCCTGCCTGGTTTAATGTCCTCCTTGGCTGCTGGGGCACACTGGTAGGTGACTCCTCTAGTCAAAGAGCATATGCTTTAATCCCCAGTGGAACCCAATTTCCACTGAGCCCCTTGGAGTCTTGCCATTGCAAGAGAAACCCTTGGTGAGGAGATGAGGTAGCATCAGCTTTTGCTCTTCAGATGAATTTATAATCTTACTTAAGTCCATTGAGCTCAGAGCCTGGTAAATGAGATGCAAGGTTCACTTGGCTGACATTTTCCTCTTTGGGGCCAAGGATCCAAACCTGCATGTGGAAAGCCCTGGGATGGCTTTATATCCTAACTTCCATCCTGAACAGTGACCTTGTGCAAGGCAAGGTTACTATTCTTGCAACCCCAGGACTTAGTGTAGGATTTAGCATATGATGGATGTGCAGTTGGACTTGGTCGAACCAAACTAATTACAAAGAATGAGGAAAGAGAAAGAAGACATCCCCAAGGAAGATAGACCATGAAAAGCATGCATCAGCCACAGTGGTAGGAATGAAGAAGGGTGGGGAGCCATTTCTTGAAATAATGGAGTTATCTAGTTGTCATTAATTCTTTGGTTCCTACATCTGATGCTTCTGTGGTCACAGAGATATTGCCCTGGCCTAGAACATATTAGATGACATCACATCTCAACTCCCCGCTCACGGATAGCAAGCAGAGGTGCCTCACAGCCTTGGCATTAGAGAGCATCTTGATTTTCTTTAAGCAGCTTTCTCTCTCCAAGGCCACATGAGGACATCTTTCCTGCCTGCTCCTTTGTGATTGCCTTCTCTCTTCCCAACCTCCACTCTTCTCCTGCTCTGACCGCTGAGCACACCCATGTCTGCTGCTTGAGTGGAGGAGGACTTAGTCGTGAGTGCAATGGGAACATGCACGAACCTGCACAGTTCGGGGAACTGTGTCCACATTCGTGCCCTGTGTGTGCACCTGACAGGTGAAGGTGTGGGTGTGCACGTGTGTGCTCTCTAAGGCTGGGATGTTACAGCGATTTTCCTGCGTGCAGAGGGAACAGGGACAGTGGCGTGTTCAGCCTTATTGCCCACAGAGAGATTCTAGCCTCCACGATCTCATTCATTTCCCTTAATTACCAGCTATGATGATGGAGATGGACCATGTGGTTACTTACACTCCAGTGGAGTGGCTTTTCACCCCTTTGCTGCAAGGCTGGTCACCCAGCCCTCTGCTACCTACCCATTTCATGCAGGGATAAGGTAAACTCGGCATCCAGGAGACATGCTGAGGTCTATGTTTTGGGAAGTTAGGGCTACAGGGCTTTGAAATTCTCGGCTGTCTTCTTTGTTTCAGAATCAGACACGTCACTATCTATAGCAACACTCCCTGCGATCCTTTTCACTTTCCTAAAAGTGCACCAGAGTAGCACGGCAGGGAGGTGTGATTCAGCCACCCACGACCATATGGGGCTGCTTCTTGTCCCAGCTTCTGCTCCCTCTTCCCCTATGCCCATTCCTGCTTCCCAAGGAGAGAAGGACTATGCCACCCTGTTTCCTAGATACCCTAGAGGTAGCAAGAGAGGGCATTCGAACCCTCTGTGAAGAGTTCAAGATGAAGGCAGCAGAGATTCTAAAAAATATTTTCTAAATTTATTTTTAAACACACTCTGTATCTCTCTGTATTTTCCTGTGCCAGTGTCTCTCTGACCGTCTGTCTCTGTCTCTTTCTGCCTCTTTCTGCCCCCTCCCCTTTCTCCATCTGGATGTGTCTGTCTCTTTGTATCTCTGCTTTTCTCTCCATCTGTTTGCGTGTCTGTGAATCTGTCTTCCTCTCTCTCTCTCTCTCTCTCTCTCTCTTTCTCTCTCTCTTTCTCTCTCACTCCCTCTCCCTCCCTCCCCCCTCCCTCTCTTTTTCTTTCCATCCCTTCCTCCCCACCTCTGTCTTCTGTCTCCTTCTCCTCCTCAATTTCACTCTCTGATTCTGTCTTCGTCTCCCTCTCTTTTCTCAGGCACTTCCCTGGTAAAACAGGGCCAGCAGTAATGGGGATCTTACATTTCCCATAATTTACTTGGGCTCCAACATGGGTCTTCTTTTCACTGGGTATCTCACTTCAGCAAGCAGTGTTATCACACAGATCTGTTCCATTAAAATATATTTTGGCTTCACACTGCCTAGTCCCACCCATGCTCTACAATTTCCACATTATCCTGCCCCTATTTGGCAAACTCCTTATCCTATTTTTTGCATGTCAGTAAATCTATGTTTCTCACTAAGTGAAGGGTGCTTGAGGTTTTCCTTTCTATCAAAAATTTCTTTTATGTAGAGCTCAAGCTTGTGATGAGAGCTGCAGAACTCTGTGAACAACCTAAAACCCCCTGACTATACACTTTAAATGAATGACGTGTAGGGTATGTGAATTATATCTCCATAAAGCTGGGCTTTTTTTTTTTTCCCCCAAAGCAAATCTAAAGGAGATATAAAGCACCTTCCAGTGTTTTCAGTCCAGCTTCAGATTTTCAGATTTTCCGCTGGGACATTTGAATTTTGGGGATGAGAGAATTTATTTATGACTCTATATAAATGCATCGCAGTGAAATACCAATCATTAGCCTCTGCTGAAATCAGCCGGCTAATCTAAACCTTGGCTAGAGGGGTCTCATGAACGTCAGTGTTGAAGCAGAAAATAAGGGAAGATGGATGAACTCATAGTAGGATCAGCTCTTCATGGGTTGTCTTCTCTCTGATGGAAACAGGCTAATTTCTACTTCTCCCCCAGGGCGTAGCACAAATATCCTTCCTCCAGAAAGCCTTTCCTGAACCCAAGTTTAGAGAAAGCTCCTTTTTTTGCTGTGCTCCCCCCACACCCTGAAATCCTAACAATTGTCATTCTGCATTGTCCTCCCTGGTTTAAGTATATGTCTTCTCGATTGAACCGTAAGCTCTTCCAACATGGGAATTAGATCTTTTTTTGCACTTAGTAGGTATGAAATAGTTGTTTGGGCAAGGGGAGCTTAAAGAAAGGGGCAAAGGAAGAGATGAATGAACAAATGAATAAGGGAGACTTGGTGTCCAATATGGACATTAAGCTGATCCCAATCAAACATTCAACATCCAACACGTGTTTGCTGAGCATGAGTATACGGTGTCGTATGTGCTTGACACTGTTCCAGGCACTGGGAAACCAGCGGTGACAAAGCAGACAAGAATCCCTGCCATCATGGAGCTGCATTCTAGCAGCGGAAAGAAACTGATGCTAAAAAAAAAAAAAAAAAAAAAAAATCCCTCAGGAAATCATATGAACTATTAGAAAGTGATAAATATTACAGAAAAACAAAAAGTGGGGGAATGCTGGTGAGGGACATGTGACATTTGCTAAATATTATTCCTTGGTCTTTACTGGCCTGACACCTGTGGAGAAATGGAAGTTTAATGTAGAGGGAGAGAAAACTGGAGAACTTTCTACAGGACAGAGACAGATGTCATGGCCACGCTTTGGTGTTTTCTGTGCATCCAAAGACGGCAGAGGCAGGAGGAGGCTGAGCTGCCGAGGCCTCCCTCCCGGAGGCGGCAGGGAGTGCGTGGCCAGCCCTGGGAGGGGTCACTGCTGACCAGCTGCTCTCTTTGAACTTGGTATTTTTCCACAGCCAACAGAAGCCTAAAGCTGGTTGGCAGTGGAGCCACATCCCGAGGGTAGAGAGGGCAGAGCAGCCGGCCGTGGGGAGCCAGGCTGAGGGGAAGCAAACACGTGGGGAGGAGGCTGATTTTCAGGGCTTCGCAGTCTGGGGGCTCCCCAGAGAGTCGGGGCCCAGTGTTAATATTCACCAGGTGCCCCAGCAATCAATCATCGGAAGTGAGAGAAGAGCAGGGCAGCAGGTCACCGAACGTGGCGTGATCCCCAGAGATCCGGAGGGGAGCTCTGCCAAACACGTGCACATCACAGCCCCCAAGGCACAGCGGCTGGCCACAGACAGTCATTATCACGACGGTAACAGCATTAGCCAGCACTGATTGAGGACTTGCTTGTCGGACACTGCACACACACGCGTGCGCACGCACACACACACACACACACACACACCATCATGTCGATGATCTCACTCATCCTCATAACAAAACCGTGAATCATTCTGTGAAATAGGATTCATTTGGTTACAAGTAACCAAAAAAAAAAAAAAAAAAAAAAACCCAAAAGGATGAGATGCAGAGAGGGAATTTTTCAACTCATGCAACTGAAAAATCCAGGAGTATCTGGCTTCAGGCATGGCTGGATCCAAGATATAAACCATGTTACAGGGTTCAGTCTTTTCCCTGATCTCTTGACTCTGCTTTCCATTTCTTGGTACCAGAGGCAGACGGATTGTCATGGTGCAAACAGGCTGCAGCTACTCCACACATATTTTTTAAAGGTGAAGTGCATCAAAAGAGAAAAGTATCTTTTCCTGTCTCCAAAGTTCCAGTAAGTCTCTTGGCTTCTCATTGGCTCAGATGAGGATCACGTGCTCTTCCTTGGTTTCTCATTGGCTCAGACGGAGATCATGTGCTCATCCTTGAAAAGATTACTGTGGCCAGAGGGATGTTTCTGCTTACATGTACTACCCTGGAATGAGGGGTAGACAATCATAATGAGTTGAAATGGGTTGAGCATCATAATCCTCGAATGACCATTAGAGGAGGTGCTGAAAATAGGTGACTGGGGACAGGTGGTAAAAATAAAAAATGCTCATGCCTTGGTGCTATTATCACCTTTTATAGATGGAAAAACTGAGGCTTGGAAAGGTGGAGGCGCTTGTCCAAGCAAGACAGTGGTGGAGCGGAGGCAGTAGCCCAACATCATCTGTGGCCACTCTCGATCGCTCTTCCCCCACAACCAGCACCTCACCTCCCACTGCTGGCTCCTGCCCCTCCCTCTTTCCTGATCTGTCCTTGGAGCTGCCAAGTCACTCCAGGACACCCGAGAGAGCATTAGGGTCGCCCTGAAGACAGCAGGAGTTGTTGTGAGGCCACAGGCCCATCAATCCTGTCAGTTTCAGAGGGCCATTCCCAAGGCAAAGGGTCATTGATATCATCATCTCCATCTTCTTTAATGCTAATTACTTTTTTTCCCACGTCAACATAAAAATCATCTTAAATGTCCTCATTAAAGTGGATGTAATTTCTGACCACAGAATCATCAACTCAGCCTGGGAAAGACTTTCAGGGGAGAAAATGTTCTCTGAGCCACAGTGGCAATTCCGAGTGATTTAGAATATCAAGTTTGTATGATTTTTAATCATTAAAGGAGATGTAAAAACATATTTTATACACAATCTCTTATCTTACACTTATTTTTATATTTCTCTATAACAATTTATTGCGAAGCATATATCACCATTACATCAGACATTTATGGCTCCATTAAAATTCAATGCCACCATAAATTTGGGCCGGTTAAAGTGGTGACATTTGTAACAGCTTCCACAAGGACATATTTTATATGTAAAGTGAAACTTTGAGAAGAAACTTTTTGTTAAAGGAAAAAAAAAAACATGCAGGGTCAGAAAGGGCTATAAGATTTTCTTGCTTTCTGAAACACCTAATGCCTATCCTAATACCCTTCCTATTAAGGAGCTAGACTTTTACTAAATACCAGGTGTGCTATTTCCAGTATTTAGGGATTAATGGGAATCATACGGTAATGCTGCCAATGACTAGAAGTACTCCGTTCTGCCCAATCCTTTGGCACCTGATGCGTAGGAGAATTTCAGAAGTTAGGGAAAATATTAAATCAGACTTTTAAACAACCAAGTGTCTGTATAATGAGAAGTTTTCTGATTCTGGAACATAAAGATTTTGGGGGAGAAATAGGGTGAGGGGCTATGGTTTTCTATTATTTTGTCCAAGATGGTGAGTATTTCTTCTGGGAAACTTGAGATTCTCTGTCTCTGTCTCTCTCTGTCTCTCTGTCTCTGTCTCTCTGTCTCTGTCATCTCTCTCTTCTCTCTCTCTCCCCCAACCCATCAAAAGGTATTAGAATAGCTTTTGTGAGCTCAGTGCTTTTATAGATGATTTGATAAGTAAAAATGGGAATATATTTCTTGTTCTAAAGGAACCTACTTATACTGGGATGCTCTCAAAGGAGAGGAACAAGTCCTGACCACTTCCACATCTGCAAGGGCCCTAAGAATATCTGACACACTGTGTGTGTGTATGTGTGTGCGTGCATGTGTGTGTGTGTATTCACCAACACTCTATTCAACTCACTGGAACTGTTGGACAAGGTGTCCACATAGGAAGCTTTGGGCAGTCAGTGCTCAACTGGTCACAACTGAGTGTCCACTTGTACAGGACAGAAAAGATATCTTATATGACTTCAAAGAAAGAGAAGCGAGGGCCTTTGTGAGCTTGAGAAGGGTTGTGGAAGAGGAAGAATTCAGGTACATATAACTGACTACTCCCAGAAGTAGGACAAAGGGTCATTTAGCCTGAAAGAACACAGTGGGTTGAGTAAGAGAAACTTCAAGGACTTCCTGTGCAGAAAGATCACCTGCCTGAGGGGTGGGGTTTACTCAGCAGCAGCATCTGTATAACAACAACAAGGCAACAAACACTCATTGAGCACATGTTGTGTCAGATAGGATGCATGCTACACACAGCAATAAAGATAGCATAAAGATAGGAAAGAATTATTTCCACCTACCGTTAGCTTGGTTTGCTTCTAAGTGCCTTCCTTAGATGAACTCATTTTAATTCTGGCAACTAACCTAAAGGTGGGTATTCTGCTGTATTCTGGCTGGAGAGAATGGAGAAAGGAAGCAGATATGCAGGTGATAGACACAGTCTCTATTTCTCCAGGAGTGTCTCTGCTCACATGAAGAAATAGACGCTGGAATCCTCATGTCTCAGGGGTAAATTTAATCGGAATATTGGATGGGTGGCTTTTTTTTTTCCCTGAGTTTTTACTGATCGATGTCACTCGTTGTGGGTTGTAATCACGGGTCACCAGAGGCAATGCCAGTGAGATCAGATGAACCAGAGTTCTCCTAAGCCACATAGGACCTGTCCAGAGTGTGTACTTTTGTTCTTTTACCTCACTACAAGAGGATCATGACACCTTAGAACTCTGCCATCTAGTAGAGGAGCCCTTAGCCACATGTCTACCCAGCCCTTGAAACATGGCTAGTGCCACATATTAAAATGATAATATTTTTACATATTAAGTTAAACAAAATATTTAAAAAATAATGTCACCTATATATTTTGGCTTGTTTCAGTGTGGCCACGGGAATATTTGAAAGCACATACGTGGTTGCATTTCAGTTTTGTCGACAGCCCTTAGAGTGCTTGCATCCTTTCAGTAGAAATGACGTATCTTAAAAAATAGATGTCTGGCGGGCTCCTTCTTCACAATGTCACCAACTTCTGGGCTGGGAGCTGCTTTAGTATAAACCTTTCAACTATATCTAACTCATTACCATGCCCCCAAAACAAGCACTCATATCCTGTAGCCTTTGCTTGGGCTTTGTCCTCTCTCTGGAGTTTTTTCCTGTTACCTCTCACTTTGCTCACCTGGGACACTCCTATACGTTCTTTAAACCCTATCTCAAAAGCCCCCTCTTCTTGTAGCTAATCTTTAATTAATTACTCTGTTCTCTAGGCTCCAACAGAATCTTGAACTCACTTTCTCTGCTGTTGCTCTGATCACCTCGTGTGTCAAGTAATCCGTTCACAGTTCTATCTCCAGAGCTTCTGATGGAATCCACTGAGGTCAGGGACTCAGTAATTTCAAGTTCATCTGAGGCGGTGTGGGCTGCTGGAGCTGGCTCACACCAAGTCACAAGAGCCACTTGTATGTCTGTCTTCCCAACCTGCATTCAGTAGCTCCATGTTGATGACTTGAGATTGGCCAGAGTGGAGAGTTTGCACCACAAGAATTGGCAAACAATGTAAATCAGGGTTTTTAATGGAGTAGGAGGAGAGGAGAGCCAGTTGTCAAACATTTATCAGCTCACACGGATCTGAAGTAAAATAATAAAAATAAATAAATAAAAGGCTTTTGTCACCTGAATTAGCCTCAGAAAATGGTGGTCATTTGGGGGGATTAGGTGACCTGGATGTGAAGAAATGTCACTTACTCTCTGATTCAGACAGTTTAAGGGGCTCTCTCTGCAGGCTGCAATAGTTAGGCTCTGGTAGAGAGATGATGGATTAGACTGGGTGATTATAAAGTTTTTTTTTTCCCCAGCTCTGAAATCCACTGATTCTGGGCATTATGCATATCGCTAGCAAGTAATTAACATTAATAATGCCCTACATTTGTGCAGCCCTTATCTTTCTTTTTTTCTTAAAGAGCTTTCATATCCATTATGTCATTTGACACCTCTGTGAAGCAAGTGGGCAGATACTCTCTCCACTGAATAAAGAAGTTAATAAGTCCAGGATCTCAGTGTGGAATTTGTTTAAAATCAAATAGATTTGTACATAGTTGTCCTTGGTCTGAGAGGGGATGGGGACCACAGGGTGAAGGTGGGTCATGATATCCTCAATCCAGCCAGGACAAACTCTGAGGGTCAGAGAAGGCAAGACACTTACCAAAAGCTTCCTGGATTCAGGTAGCAAAGCCTTGCCTGCTGGCCCAGGACTGCATTAAAGATGAAGAACACTTGGTGTTGGTCATGTCCAGAACAACTAAAACATAGCATATCCATATAGTATCAACTATTCTAGTAGAAGAAGAAAACATATTGATTCAAAAACTGAGAGGGTTTATCCTTGATACCAAACTTCTAAATATTAAAAGCCTTTGAAGTGTTCCCTTGCATTGTCACCATTCACTGGGGCGTTGGGCTCTCATGATCATGGCTCTGTGCTCTGTAGGAGGTAGTTTGCTTCATGAATCACAGGATCTTTCCTTCCCCTGCTGGTGAGTGACCTCCAAATCAAAGATGAGCAGGCATTTTACAAAGGTTTCAGAAAAAAAACTGTAACTCAGCTCTTTGAATTACCCGTAATATGAGAACATTCTTAGAAGGAGAAGTAATTTGAGTTTTCATGAAACTACTGAGCAATTTAGGCAAGCCTAGATATAGAACTCCACTCCCTCCTCTAATTTGGGTTCATACAATTTTGAGACATATATTGTGTTTCAAGGTACACAAAGAAATAAACTGAGAGAAAAGGAAAATTTGCACAGATCATCGATCCCAAAAGAGTACATGCTTGTGTGTGTGTGTGTGTGTGTGTGTGCCACACTTTTATATTGGCCCTCCTTTGATATAGCGCAGTCCTTATAATGTGCTTATTAAAATTCTAGAAGTAAAGATTTTGGAACCCTTATGTAGAACATTTAAGAGAAAAAAATCTTGGTTGGTGTAAGGTGTCTACAAATTCTATTCTTGCATACTAGTTATTATTTTACTGTTTGTTCTCAAAAGTTTTTTAAATATAATTGTATGGAATGTTGACTGCAGTTTTCACTTGAAAGAGAGTTACACCTCTACTTCCATGTGGCAGAGTGAATCCCTCCAACTATGAATAGTGGTTTTGCTCCTTTTTTTAAGACCTGTCTAGGACCTACCCTCCAATTGTATGCTGGAGCCAACTCAGACTAGCTGCCAAGAACCAATTGTTAACTTTTAAGGAAATCTGCCAGTTGGTTGATGTCATATTAGCAGCTGAAATTGGCTGTAGTGGGAGTATTTACACCATGGGAACTAGAAAGTGCTACAAACCTGTGGTTTCCTTCCCTGAGAGAGCTGGTTGTTAAGCATTTACTAGCACACCACTGCTGTTTTCTGTGTAAGGTACCACTCCGTTATGTCGTTCACTCTCATTTAATTTTTATATTCATGGACAAATAGACATCTGTGGTAGGGTCATAGTATTACTAGGAAAACCAAAGACCTGAACCCTGCAGGAAAGCAGGAACAATACAGGATTCTCCACTTATTACCCGTTAACCTCTAGGCATTTGATAATGATCTAATATCAGCATATAGCCTTTTTTTTATTCCTTTTTGTAATCTATATTTTTCAAACTTTAGTGAATATGAATTAATATACAAATATTGATAATGAAAAGCCACACGAATGCCACTTTATGGAGCATTAGGGGGGTTTTGAGGGTAACTTTGGCCATATGAGCATTTTACTGGAGTTGGCATAATATGGTAGTTAAAAGCAGAATACATGGTTTTGAATCCAGGCGTTGCCGCACACAAGCTACTCAACTCTGAAAACTTTAATTTCTTCATCAGTAAAATGATGATAATAATGATATCGTACCTTTAAAGTTCTTATTAAACATCTACATGTAGATATATAAATATATATGTATATATACACACATCATATATATAACACGCTTAGTATTATTCCTTGTACCTAGTTAGTGCTAGATGCATATTAGCTATTACTATTATTATAAAGTAGGGGAGTGTTTTAATTAATGACTGGCAGCTGAGTGAGGGTTAGATTAAATGGGGCCAAGGCTGCGAGAGTCTCAGTTAGGATCCCATTGCCTTCGTCCAGCCTGACTTGTTGAATGGATCATTGATGCCATGTGGCTGTTGTGCATTACATAGATTAATTAAGCCAGTGGCTTTTTCTGAAACTTAGCCTATGACCTAAAGGGCCTTGGTTGACCACAAAAGAAGACCACTTACTCCAGTTATCTATTTTGTCGACTTCTATCCCGTTCGCTTCAGAGCTGGAGGGTAAAATGAACAAGGGAGAGTGGTAGGGGATGAAGTTAGAGAACAGGCAAGTCTTGGACCTTGGAAAGCCTCAGAGGTCATGGTGAGCATTTAGATTTTATATTAAGTGTAATGGAAAGCTGTGAAAGAATTGTGGCAGGGAATTCTGCTGTGCTAGGTACTAGGAGAAACACAAAGACGCAGGTGGTCACAGGGATGCACGGACGTGAAGGGTCCCCTTTGTCAGTTGTTATTTAACCTGTGTGAACCCAGCTCTTACATCCAGATGAGCAGAAAAATCTCCTCTTACCTCCTGCACTGGAGTGGCATGTGAAATGCCATGGGATTGTATGTGGTATGATAATTATAGGGAAAGGATGTGCCGACTGTGAGACTTCCCTAGGAAAACTGGAAACCGTACAGAGGTCAGTGAGAAAAGATACACAGCTTCCGTAGGGCCTCTTCCCCTTGCGGTTGCTTGTACTGGCCTCATTGGGGAACCCTCTTTGCTGTGATGTTTGTCGTATCTCCCAAATGCTGTAGCTGGTCTCTTACCTCCTTCTACATCTAGGCTCTGTATCATGTCCTAGGGCCAATAATAAAGATAAATTTGAAGAGTAATGGATAAAGACCCAGTTCTTGTAGAGCAATAAAATTTATCATGGCTTAACTAATCTGGCACCATTTATGCCTGCCGCCTGCCTTCCCAACCATCGAATGACTAATTGATAACTAATTTCCTCAATTTGTACTTCATTACTTATTGCAGCAGAAAAGCGTACACCTAACTCTATGAATCAAATAGACTCCATGAAATCAACGGAGATGTTACTTGCCGGAGTTCGTTGGCCAGCTTTGCAGGAAAAGTGGCCTCCTCTCAATAATAGGCCTAACAGGTACCGAGTGTTCATTACGTGTCAGGAACTAAGCTAAGCATGCTAAATTTGCATAATTAAGAGTTGTGCTAGAAGGTAAAATAGATAAACCCCTAATATGTTAGCTTAGCACAATATTTATTTCTTTATGACCAATGATTTAATTCAGGTGTTCCTGGTTGGCAAATGGGGGGTTGATTGAGATCCCAAAATAAGACCCAGTTGATTGATGCTCCACCATCATCATTGACTAGCTTCCAAATTTACCCTTGGTGTTGTCATTCAGCCAGCGGGGGCTGAGGGGGTAGAGAGCAGCATGGATGGGAAGTGATTAATGGGTTGGCTTTGAAGAATACATCATTTCAATTCATGTTGCGTTGGTCATGACTCAGTCGCAAGGAGACCAGGATATGTGGTAGAGATGTGACCCAGGAGGAAATGGGTTTTGTTGGACAGATTGCCACACATGTGATTTCATTTAACCCTTACCATGATGCTGAGGTTGGCCATCCTCCCCACTTTATGGATGAAGAAACTGAGGCTTGGAGAGGTTAAAAGTAGCTTGCTTAAGATCAAAGAGCTAGTATGTGGAAGGGCAGAGTCTTCAACTCAAGGCATTAGTCAGGTTCCCAAGTCCAAGCTTTCGACCACTGTGTTAGACTGCTTCTGCCACGTCTTTAGCGGTGGGAAACTCTGATGATGAATCCTTCCCCTTGCTATGCTCTAGTCTGCACTACTTTGGCTGACCCACCATGAAGCTCTCTGCTTCGGGGGTGAACCATTACCCCTCCCTCCAGCACCGAGTCTCCTAGTGAGACAAGAACCAGGACATCTTGTGAACTTCCAGAAACCTAGGATTGGATGCCCGACGGTGCCCAAGCTCAGTGATACTGAATTCTGAGGCTGACCACCCACACTGGCTTTCTCTGTGGGAGGCACAGAGCAAGTGTTAAACTGAGCCAGGAAAGACTCCACTAATTAAAGCTTTTCTGAACTCTGTTGTCCATTGGCTTTTTAACAAGTGTTGCTATTAATCCTACATGTTCTCGATTTTTCATTTGTTTGTGGGGGGGAAAAAAGTTGAAGGCGAGATTGTGGTATTTATCCTTGGAGTAATGTTGCCATAGTTACCTCTCGATTTTATTATAAAAGTGGTGTAATAATTGAAGCAGGGAGACCTGGAGATGCTCTCGTAACTGTGAGCCTGGTCCCCAGGATGGGCATGAAAAACATCTCTTAGATCGGGAGAGAAAGAAGGGAACTTAGCCTCAGCAATTAACCCCAAGAAGCAGCCCTGTGGTCCTAGGTGCTTGGTGAGAGTGTTGCTTGGTGATGTCCAAAGCGAGCCATGTCTCTGAAGTTGCTTTGTTTTCACATTGTTTTACAGTGACACTCTTAGAATGCAAGAATGTAATGTCTCCATGGAAACTGGCAATGTACAAAATTAAGAGCCAGAATAGGAAAGCTTCTATGAGCACAGTTCTGCGGATCACTAATAAAGAAATGATATGTTGCAAGTACAAGATGTTGGATGTCAGAAGAGACAGAGAATGATAAATTTGACATCCTAATCTAACGAATGACTTTCACTTTTTGGACGTGGTGGAGAAAGGTTATGAATGCACATCCAGGTAATGTGTGGTCTGCCAGACAGAAGTAGGCTCATTAATGGCCCATTGTGGGGAAAGAGCTGTGGACCCCATGTGGAAATTCAACCTTGACTTCACTTTCCTGTTGAGCTCATCCGGAAAGGAAGAGTTAGTGGGACGTGAAAGAGGCAGCATGATATAATGACAAGAACAGGGTCAAGTTTCAGCTTCTCCATCTCATGACTTTAAGCAAATTCCTTCAACTTGCTGAACCTCCGTTTCCATGCCTGTAAAATGGGGGTGCTAATGGTGTATTCTTTCCTACAGTGTTGTAAGGATTGTATACGTATATATGCGCACACACATATGGTATGTATATGTGTGTCTTTGTATATATATATATGTTTTTCTTCTACTCTTTGCTTCAGGTATTTATTTTTAGCAGTATCGGTAGGGGTTCTTTGGCCTGACTCCCTACACATGAGGACAAGGTTGAGTTTAAAATGTCTAATCCCGCATAATGGCCTGAAATTAGAGTACCACTTACAGAATAGTTGATGGAAACACGAGGCCAACTCCAAGTACAGGTGCTTTTGGTCCATGGCGAGGATTGGTGAAGTCCCTAGTCAGATGCATCTCTGTTTAGGAGGCTCCCACTTCTTTTATGGCTCCCCCTCCATGTCTCTTGTGGGCCTATGTCACTCCCTCCACCCACATCTTCACATTTTCTGAAATGCCATCTAGTTCTGTCAGGACATTCAAATATGAAAGACTCAGGGTCTTCTGCCATCGCTATAAGTTCAAGTCTCATCAGCGATTTCTGTAGCTCTTCCCATCTCTGTTATTCTCTTAAATATTTTATTAAAAATTTCACAACCACTTTATCATATAACAAACACACAAAAGGCTGTACATATTTCGTGTGTGCAAGTCAACGAGTTTAGGGGCAAGTATATACCTGTGAAATTCTCGCTGCAATCTATGCCGTAAATGTACTCCTCGCCTCCAAAAGTTTCCTCCTGCCCTCTTTAATAATAGATTATTTTTATGATGACGATGAAAAGAACACTTAACGTAAGTTTTACTCTTTTAGCAAAATTTTGTGTAATACAGTATTGTTAACTCTAGGTTCTATGCTATACATAGATGTCTAGGACTTATTCCTCTAGTTTAACCAGAAGTGTGCCCCTTTAATTAATAGCTCCCCACTTCCTTTTTCCCAGCCCGTGGCAACCACCGTTCTACTCTCTGTTTCCATGAGTCTGACTATTTTAGATTCCTCATACGGTGTATCACACAGCATTTTTCCTTCTGTGTCTGGCTTATTTTACTTAACATAATGTCTTCCAGATTCATCCATAGTGTCACACATGACAGGATTGTCTACTTTTCTAGGGCTGAGTAATATTCCATGGAGTGCATATATCACATTTTCTTTACCCATATCTTGTCACCATATCTTGGCTATTGTGAATAATGCTGCAACGAGCATGGGAGTGCAGGTGATCTCTTTGAGGTCCTGACTTCATTTCCTTTGGATACATACCCAGAAGCAGGAGGGTCAGACCACAAGGTAGTTCCATTTTTCATTTCTTCGGGGACCTCCACATTATTTTCCATTGTGGCAGCACCAATTCACATTTCCACCAACAGTGCACAGGGTCCCCTTTTCTCCACATCCCTACCAACAAATGTTATCTTTGTTTAAAAAAAGTCATTCCAACAGGTGTGAGGTGATATCTCATTGCTGTTTTTAGTGGCACAGAGCTGAAGGAAGGTCCCTCGATTTCCCACGCCGAATGTCTGCTGGGTCTCTGTTTGGGTAGACCCAGACCTCTCCTCCTAATCTCTGTCACTGTCCCAGTGCTCTGGAGTGCTTCCCACGGGCCTGTGCTTTTCTCCAGAAAGATAGCAGTTGCCACTCAAGTGACGAGTGGTGTTTCTCTGACCTGTCCAGTCTCGTTCAGTAAAGGGAGCCAGACTCCTCTGTGGCACATAGAGCACTTTTCGCTCATTGGCAGAGGGAAGGGAGCCTGTTGGTGTTGCTCAGACATCTCTATCAAACAGCCCTAACACTGCAGCCACCTGCAGCTCCACTGTCTGAACTTGCGTGCATATACTTCAGCTGCACTGAAAGCGTACATTCGTATAATATTATAGAATGCTACGAATACCCCCCTGAGTTAAAAAAAAAATCTATAATAGCCTCAGTATGCTAAGACATGTCACGATTGAGTAAACATCAAGTAAATGGCAGGAGTTTTTCTATCTAACAAGTAATTGTTGAAGAGCTGGTCCATGTCACATAATGCTCTGGACATCGGTAGGGCGACCAACTTGTCGAAGTTTGCTGGGGTTTTTCCCCAGTTTTATAACCAAAAGGCCATGTCCTGAGGAACCCCACATTCCCAGGCAAACCAGGACTAAGTCAATCGCCTTAGGTACTAGGGATAAATTAGTGAACAAGACGAAACCTTGGAGCCCAAGAATCTGACAGTCTAAAAAACTAGAAAATAAACACAAACACCCAGCAATTCCACTCCTAGGTATATACCCCAAAGAATTGAAAACAGGCAACAAATACACGTCTACCTATGTTTGCAACGACATTATTTACGGTAACCAAATGAAAACAACCTAAATGTTTGTCCACAGATGAATGGACATTCAGGCTGTGGTCTATCCATATGACAAAACATTATTCAGCCACAAAAAAAAAGGTCTGAAGTTCTGATACATGCTACAACATGGATGAACTTAGAAAACATATGCTAAGTGAAAGAAGCCAGGCAAAAAGCTCACATGCTGTATGACACGTTTATACGAGACACTCAGAGTAGATCAACCCAGAGAGACGGAAACTGGGTCGCTGGTTGCCGGGGGCTGGGAGGAGAAAGGAATGGGGGAATGCCTGCTAAAAGGTACAGGGTTTCCTTCTGGGGAGATAAGAATATTTTGGAATTATAGGTAGTAGCGGCACAATATTGTGAATGTACCAAGTGCCACTGAATTGTTCACTTTCGGATGGTTTGTTTTACATGTGGTGAATTTTACTTTAATGAAAAGTAGACAGACAAGCCATGCAGTGTGGTCACTGACATGATTGTGGCCAGTAGAGGGTCCAGTGGGGTAGGACAACCCGCAGGAGTTCGATCAGACGAAAGATGAAGAGCAGAGTTCTAACCCACTCTATGTAGTAGGGGCATCAGGAGACACTTTACCCAGCTGTTTGTTTCATGATGCAATGGTGCATGTTTGGAGCCCATTAAGGCTGCTTCTGAAGAGTGTCTAAGGATCCGAAAGCTGTGATTGCCGGCAGAGTATGCCCCAATTTCTAAAATGCATCCTTCGCCACTCAGCTGCTGTGAGAAAGATCTGTCCCCACATTTGGCAGTTATTGTTTCCAAGTATTTCCTGAGAACATATTCCTGGAGTCTCTTGGACTAAAATGATAAAAAAAAAAAAAAATCCTAGGCGACAGGTTCTCCGAGGAAGCCATTTATTGTTACAAAGTGACTTGGCGCCGGGCAGGACCCCATGATAAGGACCAAAGCATCTTAGTTCTGGCCCTTCCACAACTCCCCTAAGGAAGTGACCCAGGATCGGACAAAGTCGAAACGCCCCTCGCACCCCAGGAGACTGTGATGGGAACGAGCTTAGGCACAGAGTTGCATTCTGCTTCTGCCCTTCATCATTCATCCTTGGGCAGGTGAACACTGCACACTGTACACCATCACCCATAAAACAGGGGAAATAATAGACCCGTCGTAAGGATGAGTGTTTCTCCATGAAGCCAATAGTATACACTGTCTGGCAAATAACAAGCACTCGATAATTATTTATTTTCTCCATTCTTTCCTCTTCATCCGAGATTTAATTAAGACATATCATTGGAGCTATGAATAAGCAATTCACAGGAAGGGAAATCTAAATGGCTTGTACACATGGAAAATGTTTAGGCTGGGCAGCAACCAAAGATTGCAAAGTGAAACAAGACATTATTTTGCTCCTACAAAACTGCCCCCCCCCCAAAAAAAAAGAAAAGATGTTGGCAAAGAGTTTGGGAGCTAGAGATTCTCATACCGGGCTGATAGGAGTACAACTCAGAACAATGCTTCAGGGGGCGATTTGGCAATAAGACTGTTTCAAAGCTTTAAATGCATGCCTGTGTTTTGACCTCCATAATTCCACTTTGAGAAATTTATCCTCAGGGAATAATTAAGGATGTGCTCTCAAACTTAGCCCCAGAAGGCACTCTATAAATAGTTGTTAAATGAAGGAGTGAGTGATGCTCATTGCTGCATCGTTTACAATAACGAAAATTCCAACAACAGGAAAAATCCAATAAATTATGGTCTGGCCATAAGATGGAATTTTCTGCAGCCATCCAAACTGATTCGGTAAATATATTTGGATAGTTCTTTATTTACGTAGGCCTAGGAAGATATTTTGGATTCCTTGAGTGAAAAAAAAAATTCTGTTAAATGACATATCGTATGGCTATAGCTTATTTAAAAATACGTATCCATAAATAAGACGGGAAAGAAAAACTCTCGAAGGATATCCAGCAGAACATGAAAAGCAGTTATTGCTGAGTGGTGTGACACTGTGAATGATTTTTATTCCCATCTTTTTGCTTTTGCTGTATATTCCGAGCGTGGACTATTTATACATATTTTTTAAAACTTAATGTTAAAATAGAGGGCTTTGTGAGGATGGGGGCGGGCGGTTGGAAACCCAGATGAGAAAGTAGCACACCAACGTGCTAGTCAGGAGAATGTGGGGCGTCTGGCTGGGTTAAAAGTGCAGCATGATTCGGGCAGCCTGCCCTCCCCTCCGTTTGTCATTTTAAGCGTTTTTGACTGCAGATCAACACTCCGAGACCTCGGGAGGCCCGATTTGGCTGCACCCTCCGTAGGACGTGTCATGTCTGGGAAACACACAAACCCTCTTCTTTGTCTTTGCTGCTCATCGGCTGTGCTTAGGGTGACTCACTCCCAGCTGATGAGAGCTCACTGTCCCTGGGCCTGCGTCCTGGAGGGGGTGAGAGCCAGGTCCTGACCTCGAGGAAAGCCCACAGCCCAAGCGGGCCTGGGGGCATTAAAGGGGATGTGTTCACCTTTTTTTGCTCCCCAGATTTTCACTGAGTAACTTGCTGCAATGGTACATAATTGCTTTTCATTTTATTTTTAAAAATTGCTGCGAAGGCAGTCTGCTCGCCTCCTGAAGTCAGCACAAATCTGAGAACATTTACTCCAAAGGAGTATTTTTAAAACTTGGGTTTGAAAAGTGATTTACCCTCAAAGGTCTGCGGGTCGCAGTCCAACAGCCCCCGGTAACCGGGCCACACTTCAGAGGCAAAGATGCTCATTGCTTCCTCCCATTCAGCTGTTTGCTCGGATGCCACCTCCCAGGCAACCCTCGTCTGACCTCAAATAGCCCCTTCTTCTGTCGGCTTTCCTGGATCTGTTGGCTTTTTCTTTTTCAGGCACTTATCCTATCCTAGCCTTTGATTATTTCTCTGTTCGCCTGTTTACTGTCTATCTCCCCCAACAGAAGGCTTGCACCCCAAGGACAAGTACTGTATCTTGTTCGTTGCGGTACCCTTGGCTTAGAACTCGGACAGGTACACAGTAGGTACCCGATAAATACTTGACTGAATGAGTACATGAGTGGGATATGAAGTCTTTTGCAAACAGGAAGATTTGGAGGGGCAGTAAAATGTGGGTTAGGATGGTTGTATTTGGGCCTCTACAACCCTTCAGCTCACCACCCATGACATCTGGGTCCTGCGTCACAGGGGGAATGACTGTCCTTAAGCTCTTATGACTCTCAGAACACCAGCAACATCTATAATGAAGTTCAGCCTCCACTTTAGGACGTTTCATTGACCTCGCTTTATACTCGATGGAAGGACAGGGCTCTAAACTGTTGGCCACTCTGTTACACACATGCTTCCAAGTTGGCTTCAGCACCATCTACCGGGGCAAACTCTCTGGTGCTACAAATCAACCTCAGCACCCCGTAAACAAAGACAGTATCAGCAGTAACCCATGGGGCTGGGAGACTTTGGGGACGATAGACACCACACTGAGCAGCAAGCATGTCTGCCCCCTGGAACACTTAGGACCCCTCACTGCTTATATCACCCCCTTCCTTATTCTCCCCATTGGTGCCCAGGACTCAGGGAATGGCATCCTTGACTAGCAGCAAAGCAAGAACTGTATACACAGAGGCTGCAGAGTCAGACGCCAGACTGAGTCGCTTCGTTGGCTGGTTCTGAAAACACAAGGTGTTCTTCCCCCTCCGAGGAAAGTGCATCCCTGCCATTTGGGTTCCATTGGAAGGCACTATGTTGCTCAGCATTTTTGTGGGGTCTTCAGAGCAGTCACCTGCTGAGAGTCATTCCTTCAGTGTGTCTGTATTAAGCACCTATGGCATGCCAGGCACTGGGTACACAGCCATGAACTAGAAAAAATCTCTGCCCTCATGTCCTTAATAGTAACTGACTGAGTTTGGGAGAGAGGAAAAGTCAAAGGTCGATTTGATACCAAATTAATTATTATATTCTGATAGGAGTTTTTAATGTTTTTTTTTTTTCCAGAGACATGGATATTGAACTTTTACTTTCCCTGTCCCATCCCCTAACCCCTTGGAAAAAACTGATGGATTGGTTGAAGCTGGCTCTTGATAAAACCACATTGTATTTCTTTAGTTTATGGGGTGCTCTACTGCTAGGTACCCCGATCCTGCCCTAGTTGGTTCTGTGCTCCAGTGACCAGAGGTAAGAATGTTCTTGGGGAGTGGACACTCCCTATCTGCTTTGGTTATGCTGGAAGGAATCAAACAGCGGCCACCCAAGGGCTTCCCGATAATTAGGAGAGATGCTTGCAATCACTTATGGACAAGTTTGGAAAGATACCTGTAATGTTTGCTGGTGCTTCCCGATTCACAAAACACTCATCGAGAATCCTGTGAATGTTGGCTTGACACTTGCAGCTGAGTGGACTCTGGCAAATGACTTTGCTCCCTTTCATCTACCAAATGGGCAATGTAATATTTTTATTTCATAAGGCGATTGCGGGGACTGAATGAGATACCATATGCAGAGTACCTACTCCTGTGACTGGCATCTAATAAGTGTTCAGTGAGTTTTCATGATAAAAACATGTTGATAGTTATACGACAGCTAGGCAAGGCAGCTTGTATTTATTCACCTTACTTGAGAAATGGAGACATTGGAGCTCAGAGAGACTATTATTTAACCAGGTGTGACAGTACTAAATCCAGGTCACTGTACCCATAAGGTATGCCCTATGCACTTCCTTTGGGCTTTCTACCAGGTCCCAAGCTATGAGCATCAGCATGCAAAGGATAGGTCTTACTCCCAACCTCTCCGTAGACCCCTGTCCCTTACATCTGTGGGAAATCATGGGAGCTAGGGCTATGCCCTCTTTCTCCATTAGAAACCCTCTACTCTGTCTCTTTCCACCAAATCCCAACTCATGTCCCTTAATCTCTCATTAGGGATCCACTATCTCCAAATTTATCTAGTCTTCAACATCTACTTATAGTGCAGTCTATGCTACATCATTTAGTGGCAATCATCTTATTACGGTTTTTTTGTTTTTTGTTTTTTGTTTTTTTTGGTTTGTCTGTTAGTTTGCTTTTGCTGGTGGATGTTTTTAAGTTCTTAAACTTATGTCTCGGTCAGCAGTGCAAGGCGACTCCCAGCCTTTAAGATGGAGTCTGTGTCTTGCACACCTTGAGTGTTCCCTCTAGAGCTGGGCATTCAGTTCTAACCACAGGTCAGAGGGCAGAGATGGGTGGGCAGAAAGGCTCTGGATGTGATATGGAAACTGCGAGACAGCCGCTAATCTTGTCTTATGGCCCACGCTCTTTTCCTGATTTTAGGATAGATGAGGTGGGGAGCTGCCTGTAGGTGTGGGATAACTGGGAGGGGGATTCTCTCAATCCACGTAGGTCAAGAGAGGGTGCTGCCCAGAGGTCATCCGTGGAAATCCAAAACTGAGAGAAACCTAGCTATGAGAGGGAAAGTTGGCGGCTGAGTTCCTACATTGCCTATCAACTGGGGAGGGATGAGTGAGAACAAAAAAGTTCTATGGACAGAAAGAAATGAAGTACGGGATTCGGGGATTCAGGGAACCCCCTGCAGATGCCACACTGAGCTGGGCCTGCCCCAGGCTCACCCTGCTTAGGCATCCAAGCTCATACTCTTCTCCAGCTTCCTGGTCCCATCCCCAGGCTCTCAAGCACACAACAGGGATTCCTGGGGGACTCTCAACATCTTCCCCATGGTATTTATAGGATGGCTTTCCCCTTGACTCCTAAAAAGGCATAAATGAAGCTTTTTATTTGAAAGGGGAAGGCTGTTTACTGTAATTAGATATTTAAAGACCCTCATTAGTTGTCTTTGCTGGACCTAAGATTCAGCAGTATCAAAATGAGAGCCTTTCAGTTTTGTCGCCTCCTCCCCCTCCCCCAGCATCATTCTGAGAGGCTTCCTATTTTGTATTTCTCTCTAGTCCTTAAGCCTCATGACCATACTCTTGACCTAATGAGGTCCCATTAGTTTCTCTCTGCAGATGAAAATTTATATATATATATATATATATATATATTTTTTTTTTTTTCCAGTTAGAAAAGGTTAAGAAATGGGCCACCCAGCAGAGTGAATGCACAGCTCACCCAGCTATGTAATTATCCAAAAATAACCCATTTCCATTTGCAAGAGTAGACTGCATTTAAATAAGCATTCTCTTCAAATAAACTTTCATTAAGTCAGATTTCTCTATAGTGTGCATGCTTAATGAGTGTGTGTGCACCCACGTGCAGTCTATAGCATTTACCTACACACTTAGTTTTTGGAACAGAACAGAAGCTGAACTGTAATGAAATAAGTGAACGCATTTCGGTTCCAAAATCCATTGATTTAACAAAGGAAAACTGAAATGTGCATCGCATCAAATGGGGGTTGCTAAGATATCTGAGCTTCCGAAAAAAATGGCTGCTTAAAATTTCATAGGCGACTATGGCCCTTTCTCCTCTGCTTCACAACTTATTAGAAACTCCGAATCCAACATGCTCCCTCCGTTTGGACCCCTTTAAATATGCTTTCCTCCACCCTCCTCGTGGCATGATTGGGAAGTGATATGTAGATGACAGGGAACATGGCTAGAGGTGCAACATGCAAAATATTATCTTTCTTGTGTTTTCAGCCCAAATGAAGTATCGGCATGGATCCTGTTCAAAAGCTACCAGGTGGTAGCATGTATTTTGGCTGAAACTCTGCATTGTCACCGAAATCTGCTCTTCTGTGCATTCCTCTTGTTCAGATTTGAATCTGCCTGATGTGGAAGAAGCAGATGATTCTGGGCTCAGCCCACTTGGGTGCCAGTGAAAAGGGAAGTTAGGCCAGCCTCTGCTGCTTCCCAGGGAGCTTTATTAGAAAATGACTTTTGTTGTGTCCAAAGGGAGCCACTGTCCATGGGACATAGGTATAAGATGCCCACAGGAAGAGCTAGGTTGCACTGACCAACTCTGTGCTTTGTTTCAACCCATTGTGTCCAAATGTTTTACATTTTCAAAGGAATGAAAAGTTAGAAAAGCTAAGGAGTGAGACTGAAGTGGGGTGAGGGAGGTACCTTTGGCCCCCTTACGGAGTCTCAAACAGTTATGTCAGCAGGAAGCCTGCCGTGGAGCCTATAAACTACCATAAGGTCAAAAAAAAAAAAA
>CM053501.1:9154882-9215640 GCA_028627145.1 Eidolon dupreanum | reverse complement strand
ATTCTTCTTCCTTTTTAGAGGTGCTGTTCCTTGACCTTGAGGCACTCCAGTTCTTGTCTGGGTGATTGTCATTGGCTCCACAGGATGAGCCTCCATCACCTGGCCCAGCCTTCAGGGCAAAGAGCTCTTCAAGAGCTCAATGAATCTTAATAAAAAATGGAAATGGCTTTCCCCCTTCATTTTAATTAACATTATGTCTACATTTCTGGGATAATGGATAATTAAGTGAGTTCCCTTGGCATTACAATGTTCTTGGAAATAATTTATGGTTTTGTTTTACTCTGTGAAGGCTGTTTGGGTTGGTACTGAAGTTTCATCATAAATATTTCTGAGGAGTAGTTGCACGTCAGTGATTTGTATTCACGCAGCCATGATACCGCATTCTGGGGAAGTGTCTTGTGTACTGTTTTCTCACAGGCAATGCTTCTGTTCTTTGCTTGCTTTTCAGGCACAGAGTCCTGTTGTAGCATGAGACCATGGCCACTGTGTGAAATGGTTGGCCTGAGGAAGAATGTCAGTGCACTTTCTGAAATTGGGCTGGGCATA
Source organism: Eidolon dupreanum (assembly GCA_028627145.1). NCBI lineage: Eukaryota > Metazoa > Chordata > Mammalia > Chiroptera > Pteropodidae > Eidolon > Eidolon dupreanum. The sequence continues at coordinate 9,215,094 of CM053501.1, read as the reverse complement.
AGTCTTCTCATATAAAGGGGAAACAGTAATAATAATAAGGGTTGATATTTATTGAGTGCCCACAAATATGTGCCAGGGACCATGCTAAAACATTTTGCCTGCATCATCCACATTCAGTCTTCAGAATTAACCAAGAGCCTAGGTGCTATTGTTGTCATCCCCAGCTTATGCCTATGGCTTGTGGCCCCTTCCTCCATCTGCAAAGCCACCAGCAGGACATCTTCAAATCTCTCTCTGTTCCGGACTCGCCTGGCTTCTTCTTATAAGGACTCTTGTAATTATATTGGAATACCTGGCTAATCTCCCCATTTCTATATCCTTAATCACACCTACAGTCCTCCTTGCTATATATTACTTATGAAACATATTTATAGGTTCTTGGGATTAGGACCAAGATATCTTTGGGGAGCATTATTTAGCTTCCTATATCACCCAGACATTTTTGTGAGAGTACCATTTAGAGGTGACAGGCACAGGCTCTGAAGTTAAACTGACCTGGGTGCAAATCCCCTTTGTCACTTACTTCCTGTGTAATATGGCTTTGAGCAGGCTTTCTATGTTTTGACGAACTTATCTTTGAAAGGGGAATAATAATGCCAATACCATCCTGGTAGGGTTGTTATAAAAATTAAGTGAAATGATGATGGAAAGTGCTTAGCACAGAGGGAGACACATAATAAACACTCAAAATTGTTTGATGCTACTTCTTTTACTTAGTTTTTATTAGTATTTGTTGCAATGCTCCACCCTTACTTTCCTACTTAACCCCTCTAAAAAATATCTGTGGGATCAAAGAAATATAGAAATGATGAGAATCATTATCATAAGTAGTAATCTTTCATTTAAATTGCTTTTTAACAGACTTCTTTTTATTTCATTTCATCTTTATAACTATTGTTTGAAGTAGGTGGTAGCATCCTTATCTTGCATAGAAGAAAACAAAGATTCAAGAGGATTAAGATACTTGCTCAGAACCATAGAGCTGTCACACAGCAGAGCTAGAACCCAGACTCTCATCTGCTGGTTCCAAGACTGTTCATCCCATCTTTTCACACCTGCCTTCCCTTCTAAGGCAAAATAAAGGAGGAGGTTGGGATGGTCTGTGGGTTTGCACATGGTGTAGGAGGATAAATCGAGGAAGGTGGGGAGAAATGACAATCATTTGTTGATTGAGCTTTACTGCTCCAGGGTCATCCATGTATTGGAAGACCTGAAATTTCATGAGCTTCCTTGTCATCTTCGAGCCCCACAAGCTCCCACAGATCTAACTGTGAGTCCTCTGCTCTCACTAAATATGCCCGCCCCCAGCAGGGAAGTCTCCCCACCTGGCTAGTTCTCTTATTACCCTAACCAGATGTACCCCACCTTGTCCTCAGCCTAACAGATTTCACCTCTCTGCCAGTCCACAGAAAAATTCCAACAAACCGATCACATCCTCCTGCAGAGACAAGGGGCCATCTCGTCCTCTACCACTACGAAGCCAGCCTCTCTAGCCTCTGCTGGATCTCTCTGCTTTGAGTGCAGCCTCCATGTGGCCCTGTGTGGTACATGGTGTCTTAGCTCTCCCAGGCTGAGACTATACACGACTAATAAACTATGTTGATCTCTTCCGTCCACTGGCCAGTGTTGTACGTTCAGCCATTTCATACTACTTAGAGTGGGGGATCCCCGCCCACCAGTGGGGTAAATAGAAGGTGATCAGGGAAATCCTCCAGGTTTTGAGTTCTAACCCGACATCCTCAGTCACTACAATCTCAGACCCTCTCAGGGTCTCTGCTTTTTCATCTCAAAAATGAGGCTATTATTGGTGTCCACCTAACATGTTTCAAATGAAATTTAAACAAAATACATGTTTATGTATCTGGCATATAAAACATTCAACAATTTTTATTCATTCATTCATTCATTCATTCACTCATTCAGCAAATATATATTAAGCGCTCACTGGTTTGTGGGGATGAAGCAAACTATTATCAGAAAAACCCAGGTTCTCAATTATGAGTTTAGCTGACTATGCTATCAATGAGTACCTGGATGTGAATGCAAGATATTTTAATGACCAGTTCTGGGTGAGTTTGAAAATAAATCGCAGGTCTTCTTTCCAAGAAATGACAGTATTTTAGCTTTCTCTCCTATACTACCCTTTGCACAAATCCCCTGGATCTATTCCCTCTGCCAGTACTTTCCTCTAAACCACTCGATGTATCTTGACTTTAAATTGTGAAAAAGTTAAGACATACACAGTTGTTAAACTTCTAAGCTCGAGCTTTGCTGGACCCTGCATTTCCAACCTAGCACAAAAGTGTTTTCATTAGATGATCACCCAAGTTGTAGCTGGCGTTCTACAATTCTATTTGGCACATAAAAATGTATTTCTTTCTGACTGCATTATATTACCCTACTTATTGAGCCATTTATCACATAGTGTGGGACCCAGCTCTGTTTTATTGAAACTACAGAATCAAGGAGCCTTGTATTCACACCTTCCTACATCTCTGCAGGTCCTTTTCTGGGGAGAGTTGCTTCTTATGAATGTTGACAAGCTAAGCAATCTCCTCGTTCCATTACCCTGGATTCAGCATGGATTCCATTGGAAATACATGCATCTTATAAAAGGGCCACCCCCCAAATGGGATGATGGGATTGCACTGCCCCAGCATTTAGCGTTGGATGCAGAATAGTGGAGAAATTATGGGTCCTGGTACAGGAACCTGCTGGAGCTGAGTTCAAATCCCACCTCTTCCACTTTCCCACTCTGTGACCTTGGATCAGTTTTTTTTTTTTTAACTTGATGGATCCTCAAACTCCTCATTTGTAAAACAAATGGAAATTATAATATTACCAAACCCAGAGAGTTGTTGAAATGAATAAACGTTTGAAAGAATAAATGTTTGGGTGTCTTAGAAGTATGTTAGCTGTCATTTTTTATTTTCTTTCATAACTTGGTATCGTCTTCTAATTCCTTTGGGGTAGAAGGAAGGATAGAGAGGATGAGGTGAACTTTACTCATTTATTCATCTAACATTTATTATATGCTTACTATGAATCATGTACTATCCCAGGCATTGGGGATGCAAAGAGATTAAGATGAATAAGACAGAGCCTGAGTCCTCATAATTCTGGTTACTGTGGAGCTTTTGCAGGAAAAATAGGCTGAATCCTGCCCTACTCCCCATCCCACCCACCACATGACATGCTCTCGAATGACTGCTTGGCTCCTGGATTTCCACCTTTAAGTTACTCATGTACAACATTAATAGGCAGCTCCCTAGAAAGGCCTCCAGTCTTGAAGTCAGCAGACCCAGTTTAAGTTCAAGTTGCCCACTTAACCTTGAGTTTTCTCACGTCTTCATTTTCTCCTCTTTATAACCGGGAATTACGCTATCTGCACAGTCTACCACACAGAGCAAAGTCTATTGTCCTGTATCTGGAAAGTACTTTGTCACTCCAAAGTGACAGTCCCAATGTGAGACGCAGAACGCCCTCTCCGGGTCCTGCTGGGAGAGGTGGAGAACGTGTGATAAAACAAGTTAAAACCCAGCAGGTATTTCTGTCTCCTTCTGTTAAACCTGGGTTTGGCAACTTTTAAAATTCTTCTCCTTGATTCTAAAGCAAGGTCCTAAGGGAACCTGTGAGACAAGCTGTAGCTGTCAAATAATAACTAAAAAGTTAGATAAACTTAAGGAAGCTAAGAGGTGGGTGTCTTTCTAATAATGCTTTTTGCCTAAAGGTAGAAAAAAGGGGAAAAGTGCAGTCTTAATGTTCTTGGAAACCAAAGTCTTGTCTGTAGCTGCCTCCTCTACATTCTGAACCTACTTGGAGAGCAAGTTGCTCAGTGGGGTCATTTTTCGGGTCTGCAGTGAAGTAACTCTGCCCAGTAAATGCCAGTAACGGCCCCAGCTCAGTCATTGTGACAACCTAAACACACACACATATTTCCAAATATTCTCTAGGGAAGAAATTGGCAAACTTTTGCTGTAAAGATCCAGATAGCAAATATTTTTGGCCTCGCTGGCCATACGGTCTCTGTTGCAAAAACGGAACGCTGCTTTGTAGTGTGAAGAAAGCAGCCACAGACATGTCAACAAATGGGTGCGGCTGTGTGCCAATAAAGTTTTATTTACAAAAACTGGTGGAAGGCTGGAACTGGCCTGTGGTTGTCCTTTGAGGACCCCTGTTCTAGAGGATCATGCTACCCCCATTAGAATTTCCTTTTTTTTTTTTTTTTTTTTAACAGAGAAAACAGGGAAGAGAAATGGGCTGGTTGTCCTCGGTGGCATTGATAATCAGAAAATGATGGCTTCCTCATGGAAGAAGAAGGAAATGCCAAAATGGGAGATTTTTTAAATTGATACCTCAGTTTTCCAGAGAAACAGGACTGGTAGATAGATAGATAGATAGATAGATAGATAGATAGATAGATAGATGATAGATAGATTGATTACTATGAGGAAGTGGCTCACACAATTGTAGAGGCTGAGCAGTCCCACTAACTGCTGTCACCTGGAGCCCCAGGAGAGCTGGTGGCACAATTCAATAAGTCTGAAGGCCTGAGAACCAGGGAAGCCTGGGTCCCAGTCTGAGTCCCAGTCTGAGGTCAGGAGAAGATGAGATGAGACGTCCCAGCTCAAACTGGGAGACAGAAAAGAAGGGACAAACTCCTCTTTTTTCTACCCTGTGCTCTCTTTAGGCCCCCAACAGATTGTACGATGCCCACCCACACTAGAGAAAGCAGTCTTCTGGGTCCATCCCCTGGTACAAATGCTAATTTCATCTGAAAACACACTCATAGACACATCCAGATATCCGAGCATCCCCTGATCCAGTCAAGTTAAGACGGAAAATGAACTATCACACCTTCCATACTTGTATCTTAAAGGCACAGTTCAATGAGTTTTGACAAAAATATACCTGTGTGACCGGCATCCCAGTTTATATATGGGATATTTTTTTTTACCCCAGAAACTATTTGATGCCACTGGCCTATCTAGGATGCCCCAATCTGAGGTAACTACTGTTCTAATTTCTAGTTCTATAGATTGTTTGTATCTGCTTTTGCACTTCATCCATTGTGATACACTGCTTATACCTTTTTTGCATCTTGTTTTGACTTTTTCATTAGATAAAAAGGGGGTATCAAAAATAATATAGAAAAAAATTGATTGTAAAAATCAATTTAATCTTACTGCCTAAACAGCGTTTCTGTTTTCATCATGGTAAATTCTCCTCCAGATCTGACTCATGTGTGCACATATTTTAACGTAATTTCTTTTCACTCTTTACACACCATTTCCCTTGATTTTTTAATTTAATGACACACCAGACACACTTCCCTTGTTTCCATGGAATTACCTTAATGATTGTTTAGTGGTTGTCTAAAATTTCAGCCTGCCAATGTGCTCCAAATTGCTAAAACCACCCCCCTCCCATGGAGAGAGATAAAAGAAAGATGTATGCTTATTCTGCATCATGGAGAGGGGTGGTATATTTAGGTACATTCTGAGGACACTGACCCCTGGGTCTATGTTCGGGCTCTGTGTCTTGGTTTCTCATCTATGAAGCAGGGATCATAACGAGACCTATGTCATAGGGTTGTTGTTAGATTGAATGAGTTCCACTGTGTCAGACACTCAGAACAATGTCTAGCACATAATAAGCACTATCATTATTGGGCATCTAGATTGTTGTCCAGTTTTTCACAGATGATGTTGTCACAATTACTAAGGACATACAGCTTTTACCTTTCACTGAATTCTTCCTAGGATAAATTCCCAGGAGGAGAGTTAAAGAGATGGGACAGCCAAAGGCTTTCCTGTGTGTTGTCCACCCTCCTGTGTTCCCTTCTCAACTAAGGACACTCACCCCAAACTCCTCACTTTTGATGATCCTTCTCCCTGGCTTACTTCTCATACCTTATAAATTATAAGATTCTCCAGACGGTGTCTCCAATTTCTTGAATAAATCTGCCTCTCATCATTTCCACTGCCATTACCGGAGCCCAGGTATTATCACCTCGCTTCTGCGTCACTGGAGCCACCTCCTAATTTAATTCCCCACCTTCACACTCACCTCTTCCTGTGAGTCCTTTATTGGCTGACAGAGCTCTCCTGACAAACAATAGGATCATCTGATTATGTCATACACCTGTAAAGGTCCCGCCACCCTTAGGATGATCCAAAGTCCTTAATATGCTTTCCGGGGCCCCTGTTGATTTGGACCCTGCTTGACTTGCTCAACCCTCCAATCTGACATGACCCACTCTCCATCCTTCTCTCTGTTCCTCAAGTGAAGCACGGTCTTTCTCACCTTTGTGGATCTTTATTCCCCTCCCTCTCAGGCCAACTGAGGCTCAGCCTTGAGATTTCAGCTTGGCTCTAAGCTTGGGGGAAAACCCATCCCTGACCTCCCAAGTCCAGGTGGGGGGGGCTCTGTTAGATGTCCCTTGATACCTTGGCATTTTTCTTAGTCATTCAGCACGTTTGGAACTACTTATTTATTATGTCTCTATCCCTAGAAGGGGCCCTATCTTTTTACCCTCCTGAATCCCTTACACCTACTCCAGTTCCTAGCACGTAGAAGGCACGCAGGATATGTTTGTTAAATGAGGGATTTTTTTGATTTCAAGAGAATTGTAGCAATTTAGCACCAGTGGTATACAGATGTCATTTCACCCGTGGGCTTGACCGCATTGCGTAGTAGTGTTTTAGAAATGTGTTCATTAATTCAGTTAGTCCAAAAAGATACCTTTAGATAATTTTAATTTGAATTTATTCAATTAGTAATAAGAAATCTTTTTTTTATAGAAAGAGGCCAAAAGTTAAGGCAGGAAAAGTCTGAGACGAGACTCAGATACACCCTCCCTTCATATACCCTCACTTCATTCACTTGCCCATTTGTTCATTTAACAAACATACATAGTTTTAGGTTATATGCTAGGTTCTCAGGATTTGGGGTGAATGAGACAACCTCCCTTCCACAGGGAAGTCAAAGTCAAGAGAGGACATCAGACATGTAAATATATAATAGCAAGAGAGGTAATGAGTACCATGATAAAGAGATAGACAATGCACTGGTGTTTGTTTCAAATTTGAGAAGATTCTGGGCTATTTGTATGTTGAGAGCAAAACTTGCTTCCAAGTGTTACCTACTCATGAGGATAAAAGAGCTCCAATGGATGATTCCTTCATTTTCTTCAGGGTTTTCCCAAATATCTTGCCCTTAGGATGAAATTTAGTCTCATTAGCATGCCTATCACCCAGACTCAAAAACCTGGTCATCATTCTAGATGATGCTTCTCTTCCCCTTGGCTAGACACCCCATTTCACATTTGACTAGCTTCATGATGAAACAAGTGGAGCTAGTAATATTCCTCTTTGTCAAGAAGACCTCATAATGAGTCGAAAGGGTTCTCCATTGGGAGAAAAGGAAGCAGGTCAACCCACCAGGGACACAGCTCTCTGGGATTTTGCTCCTTTGGGACCTGGTTCTAATAAACATCAGAGGTGTTCTCTAACACACACAGAAGCTTCTCACACTGAGTCAGATGGAAGACCAAGGACATTTCCTGACAATGTTCTGAACAAAGAGTTTACGCCCTAGGAGATCCAATGTCATCCTCTCCATAAGTCAGTCAGCAGAACCGGAAGGTTATTGGAGCTTGTGTTGGGCTCACCTTACGTGTATCCTAAAGGGGATGGCATTGCATAAACCTGACTCTATCCTCAAGTACTTTATGGTTTAGGTGAGAAGACAGGGTACACACCTGAGGAAAATAGAAAATGATAAGTATATGTGACTGCTGAAGAAGAGAAAGATGCACGAGAGCTTTGTAGAGCAAGTGGCCAAGAGCAGGATCTCGGTGGGTGGGGTTTGGCAAAATAGAAGGAATGGGGAGGGAAGCTCAGGAGAAGATTACCTCATTAGCAAAGGGGTGCGGGTAGAGTGAGCTTGGGATGTTCAAGGCTCAGTAATAACTTCCTGAGGGGATCTGACCAGCAAGAGCTGGTTGAGCTAATCTAATGACTGACTTGTAGGGGCATTGGGAAGATTGTCTGTGAACCCCTCTCCTCAGGTGCTCAAAACAGGATACCCAGAGAAGAGCCTTTGACTACCCTGGAGGTCACTGCCAAGGCCGCAACCTGAGTCTCCACTTGTTTGCCAGTAATTTGTATTTGCCCCCATAGAGAGAAAAAATGACCAAGTCTGTCAACACTTCTCACAACCTGCCTTTTAATGTATTAACTGCTGTTCTCATCAGAGACACTTAGTACAACAAAAGCATTTTTTAAAAGAACAATTATCCCCCTCCACAAGAGCAAACAAAAGCCTTATTTACCAAACTGCCAACTTCATCAGCAAGTGTGGGACACACACACACACACACACACACACACACACCCCCCTCAAATATCCCAGGAGTGACATGTGTGAGTCAAATGCTTTTTGTTCCACCACCAACCTCTCAAATTATTAAAAAAAAAAAAATTGCAAAGAAAAACATACGCGGTCCCAGAAACAATTCAGATCCGTGAGGATCCCCTGCCCCATCCCACCCCCTTATGTCGGTCTTTTCTGTGTCTCGGGAAAAGAGGATCGTCCCCTGCCTACCACACGTGGTGGAAGGCTGGCAGTCAACACTGCTCTGCTTCCAGCTGATTCTTGGGTGACAGACAAGCAGCCCATGCCAGCAAAAAAGTTTGAGAGTCCTTGTGCACAAATCTTTTTCCTTCCCCCCCCACCCTCTCTCTCATGCGACACGAAGTAGGAAGGCATATCTGTGTAAGGAGGATTCATCAAAATCTCTAATTAAATACATGGCAGCTGGTGAATTAAAGCATTTGTCTTAGTTCTGCCATCCTATAATACCTTATAATCTTGAGAGTCCAAAGTATGAATTAATTATAATTTCTGAGAACCCAGGGAGCCAGCAGCGTTGAGGAGGGAGGGATGGAGGAGAGGCTGTGAATGGTGACAATTAATGCTTGTGAGAAAGGGACAGGGCCATCGTTTTTTTACTTAGAAGAAGAAGCCACTTTAGGGAGTCGCAAGCCTGCAGATTTGTATATTTGGCATGAGTGAATGTGTGTGTTCATGCACATGTGGATATATTTAGAGTCAAGTTTTAAGCTCTGACAGTTGGGCATTTAACAGTATCAGTTGAATCATCATTATTGTTAGTAATATAGTATGTTATCAGCTACTGAGAGCTTATTATGTGCTCTCTATAGGCGAAGCATTTCCCTACCGCATCTTAAGACTCCTGACTATATGTTGTCTGCATTGTTAGTATCTTTAACCAAGGAGAAGATGAAAGCTCAGAGAGGTTGAATAATCTTCCCAAAGTCTCCCACAGCTCACAGGTATCAGAGCCGGTACTCAAATCAAGGCTGACCTAATCCCAGAAACCCTTTCTCCTAACCAGCAGGCCCTCCCTCCTTAACTTACTATGCACCATCCCTTGCTGGGTGCCCAGATTACAGAATTTATTAAGAATGATTCTTAACCTTAAGGAAAAGAGCCTACCATTGAATGGGACGTGCTAGCCAAGGCTAGCTGAGATGTGCTGCTATAACATGTACACCTTTACTCCTCGGGGGCTTAATGCAGGAAAAGCTTATTTTTCCCTCATGCGATATATGCCCATGCATGTGGAGTGGGCGCTCTGCCCTTTGCAGTTATTCGGAACCCAGGCTCTGACCCCTCTGTGCCAGGAGAAAAGAGGTGAGGGTTTCGTGTGGAGAATTTGTATGGGCCTGAAAATGGGAGGATCGAGCAGCCCTCCCCCTCACGCTCTGTCCACTGATACTGAGTCACGTGGCTATGTCTAGCTGCAAGGGAACTAGGAAATGGAGCCTGGCTGTGTCCCCAGGAAGGAGAGGAGAGTGTGGTATACGTGGGAAAGGCTCGTAAGGAGGAGAAATCCCTGCATTTTCCCATGTCAAAGGTGCAGAGACTGTCCAGAGAAGACGAGACTGTATGAATAGTTTTGTTCTTATCTCCTAGCCCTCCAGAAGCGATGGGCTCAGTCTTTAAAAAATGGTGAAAAGAAAAGAAAACGATTCCTAACACTCACAAATGCAACATGTGCAGTGAAAAGAACAATGCCCCTGATGTCAGAAGTTTGGGTTCGCATCCTGGTCCTGCTGGGAGGGAACCGTTTCTTACCCACCTTGTCTTATCCCCTTCCTTGATAAAATGGAGACAGTTGCACCTGCTACAAGGAGATAGAAAATGAGTGTGGAATGCCTGGCACATGGTACGTACCTGCTTGTCACCCTTTTCCTGCTTGTGGAAGGCTGTTCTAAAGTCTCTAAAGCTTCTCTCAGGACCTTGTGCTGCTTTTCGGGAAGTAGAGGCTGGGTCTTTCTCCCACGCCGAGTTATCATCAAATAGCACATACTTAAATGCTCACAAAACTATATAACCAACTATTTTCTTTCTTTTATCTTCTACTGCCTTAAAATATGTAGCTCAACCTGATTTAAAAAAAAAAATGGTCCATAGAATGACATTATAAGAGAATGGTAATATTCATAATGATGTTATTTCAACAGACATCATTTGTTGAGTGATGGTTCACCAGGAGGCACTGTTTTGAGACCTTTATATGCAGTGTCTCTTTAATCTTCACAAAAAAAAACCTAGGTTCTGGGTCCTATTGTAATCCCCACTCTGATATTAGCCAAGAACAAGACAGACTGAGTTCCAGTCTGTCTTGTTCACAGTCCTATTCTCAGCACCTAGGTTGGTGCCTACACTCAAAAGTGGATATCTTTCCCATTTCCGTGAACAATGAGGCTTGGGGACATTAAATGATTTGCTCAAAGTCACACAGCAGTAAGCATTAGAGCTGGCCCCAAATCCAGGTCTGTCTGGCCCAGACTGTATTCTGCAGAGTAGAAAAAGTTAGCCAAAGCGGATGTGGGACCTCATGTATTTAAAAGGAAGTGATCTCACAATCCTGTGACGTGTTTGATTGATCTAAATACCTTTTGCTCGATTTCCACTTAAAGGAGCTTTTTCCTCTGGAAATCAAGAGATAGGGAAAATAATGATCACCGCTGTGGCCCAAATGGTTACTTTGAAAATAGCCAGCAAGATGACCGAGCCCGCCGTCTGGATTTTGTGGGGTTGGTTGACTCTGGGGCTTAGAGGTTCCCGGCATGTCAGGGACTTTCAGGATGACCCTGGCAGGGCTCTGTCCTCTTAGAAGCTGTTTTCTCTTCTGTAAAATGAACAGCTTGGAAGGAATGATTTCTGAATCCCTTACAGTTGATTATCTTGGACGAGCAATTCAAAATTTTGGGACCTCAGTCTCAGGGTCTGTGATATAGACCATGGGGTGTGGCGAGACCATTTCGGAAGAAGTGGCACATGTGCACTCCTGGCTCTAAGTGTCTTCTCTGTAACCGGTCAGCATTGTTACTATTCCTGCCAAACCCTCTGTAATCCTTTCCTAGGTCCTTTTGAATGCACTGGAGAGACAGCAGAACAGCTGTAGATACTCTGCATTTTCTAAACCTTAAGCAACATCTGGTGGAGAGTCACATTTGCCCCACAATCCCTTCTCTATTGGGCTGACTTTGGCAGTTCAGCCTCTGGGAAGTGCTTAGAAGGGCCAGAAGCCCAGCCCTGGTGTGACCTTGCTGCTGAATGGTTCCCCCCTGGGTCCTCCTTGCCTTCGGCCAGAGGCAGCCCTGCTGCTCTCACTTCCTGCTGGCTGGCCTCCGAAAGTCAGCTTAACCGTGTTTGTTTCTGTCTCTCCTTGTTTTGTCAACATGCCATTGAGAAGGAAATGCAAACCTGAGCCCTGATTAGACATCTCCCTCGGTGCGGATTTCCTCTGATTTCCAATTCAGCACGTTGGTGTTGGCGTAGGTGCCGGAGCACAGGCTTCCTGCTGTTGCAAGGTCCTGGAAGCGGATGTGGCACTAGCTAGCATCCGGGAAATGAGGGGCCGGTCTAGAGGTGTGGCCTTTCTGGGAAGAGGTGGGATGCCCCTTTCCCTTCGCCGGGACCTCGCCTGCTCCTCAGCTTTTCAAGAGCAGTGCTCTGGGCTGAAACGCAACCTGGAACTCTGCAAACTGCTAAGGATGCTGGGCATCCTAGACCTTCCTACTGGGAACCTGGATCTGTGTGTGTGTGTATGTGCATGCGTGCGTGCGTGTGTGTGTACGTCCAAACTTCCTCGGAGACAGGAATCCTGGGAGACAGGAATCCAGGATTCTAGCCCTGATGCTCTTATAAAGCCGTGTGACATCAAGTGAGCCATTTCACTGCACAGAGCTTTATTTCCCCATCAATAGTTAAGATCATAAAACTTTGGGGTCTTGACCAAACCTCTCAACTTCTCTGAACTTCACTTCTTCTCATATATATGATCATTTGTGGTTAAGGGAATGAGCATTTCAACTATCGACCTTGACTTCCAAGGATGTATATGGTCTTGGGCATATGATTTAATTTCTCTGGGCCTTAGTTTCTTTATCTGTAAAATGAGGATGATACCAGTCTCTACCTTGTGGAGTTATTGTGACATTGCATGAAAATGTACAGAAAATGCTTTAGACATGGTCCTCCTTCCCCTTTTTTTTTTCGCTTCCTCCTTTCCCTCCTTCCCTTCCCTTCCATCCCATCTTTGCTTTCATCTTCTTCCCTCCTCCTTTACTCATTTCTCCTTCTCTTCCAACATCATTATCATCATTGCTGTCTTCTCACTATGAGATCAAATCCAATTATGTACCTGAAGGTGCTGTGTCATCTACAAAGCCTTACAAATACTGAAATAACTATGATATTATAGGTAGACTCACCTTATGTGAATCTCCATGGCAGTGTGTGTGTGTGTGTGCGTGCGCGTGTGTGCGTGTGTGTGTGTGTGTGTGTGTGTGTGTGTTTTCAGCCTCTTAGACTTGCTCAGTGGAGGAGTATGGCCATTGGGCAGGTCAGATGCTGTGTGTCAATGCATGTTGTGAGTGAAATGAGTTTGCCCTGAGAAGTGGGGCAGCCCAGCAGGGGGCAGTGAGCCAAGCAGGACACCTCAATGATGGCTTAGGAAACAAATAAAGCCGAGATTCCCTATGTTTAACTTGAGGTGACTGAACATCAACATTTAATTAACTCTTGACTGCTAAACCAATATTAAATCTCTGCAGAGGCTGGTGGCATCTCTTCCATGTTGGTAGCCAAGAGGCTGCAGTCCTTTCATGGCGACATCCAGCAGGAAGGAAGTTCGTCCATCATATGGGATCCCTATCCGCACACTCACTGTGTGTTCCTTTATGGAACGATCGTACCCGTTCTCATCTGTCTGGTTCTCGGAATGTGAAGAGGAATCACGGGCAAACTAAGTCATCTTTCTTCAAACTCCAGCTCTACCCCTCCCTACTTGTATGAATACTGGCCATGTTACTCCGATGAGTAACTTGGGTTCTCGCTTGGAGGCCTGGAACCCGGGAAGAGTAATTCCCACCTTGCTATGTTGTTTCTATAGATCGGTGGGAATGGATAGGAAACATCTAGCAAAAGACCTAACCCATCTTTTATGACTTGCATGTTCGTGTCCCCTCTTCCCTTCTCATGCATATGTTGAAATCTTAACTCCCCATGAGGTGGTATTAGGGGGTATGGCCTTTAGGAAGTAATTAGATTTTGATGAGATCTTGAAGGTAGAGCCCTGATGATGGAATTAGTATCCTTATAAGAAGAGAAAGAGACTAGAACTCTCTCTTTCTCTCAGTTTTGTGCCTGTGGGGACACAGCAGGAAAATGGCTATCTGCAAACCAGGGAGCAGGTCTTCACTAGATGTCAGATCTGCTAGCACCTTGATCTTAGACTTTGCAGCTTCTATATAAATAAATGTGTTAAATAAATGTTTGTTATTTAAGCCTCCCAGTCTATGGTATTATTGTTATAGTAGCCTGAACTGGTTGAGACATTCATAAATGGCAAGTTATGATTCTGCTTCGACTTCATTCCCCTCCCCTCTCCTTCTCACTATACCCAAATACACTGAGCTGCTCAGGTCCTATTAAGATCTATTCTACCTTGTCATTTTCAACATGTTGTTCCCTTGGCCTGGAATTCTTTTGCCTCTCAATCTCCTGGCCATTTCTCTTGCAAATCTCAGCTCAGATACCACTTCTTCAAGAAGCCTTCTCTGGCCTCCTGGGTAGATCAGCTTCCCCCATTATACATGCACACACCTCCCTCATCACCTCTGATGTTAAGCCTGGAAGATAAACGACTCCATTCTTCCTTTATGCTTACGCCTGCTTCCTTTCATTGCCTTCAAAAACCATTAGAACCTCACAATCTCTCTTGCATCCTCTGATGAGTTAGTTGCCTTGTTTACTCTCCCAGTGTCAGGTCCAACAGCACTTACCACTTGCATCGATAATCCCCTTTTCAAAGATGTTGGCACTGCAGTTGGTTTTCACATTTGCATAGGTCTGAGCAATGCATTCTGGACAGTCCTAGAATGGTACTGCAGGTCAACTTGCAGACTGTGAGGGAAAGGGCTCTATTTTCTTGTGAAGGCATGGTTGGGCCTTGGTGAGCTATTATGGAAGATCATAATATGCTTATAGGCTGGGGTCAGAAATGGTGAACTTCACTGTCAAGGGACCCACCAGTGTCTAGAGTTGGATTCTGATTGTCCATTTCTTTGTAGGTCCTGGGACAGTGGCGGGATGTGTGATATGATCAGTGGCCTCAAAGAATATTATATGGAGTCAGAGACAGGAAGTGGAGGAATGGTGCTGCCACAAATTAGGTTTCCAAGATGAGCTGGGATGAGGTTGGAGAGGCAGATCCCAGGAGTGAGGCAAGGCTGTCTTAAGTGAGGTCTTTGCACCCTGGTAATGATGATGATGAAGGTGATGGTGGTGATGATGATGGTGGTGGATGATGATGAAGATGATGATGAAAGTAATGATGATAGTGATGATAATGATAACAATGATAATGACAGCAATGGTCGTTGACCTTTAATGAGTACTAATTATGCTCTAGCTACTATGCTGTTTTACATATCAATGCTTATTTGATACTCTTATTCTATAATGGAGGCACTAATATTAACCCCATTTTACAGGTGAAGAAACTGAGGCACAGATAGGTTAACTAATTTGTTTGTGCTCATCCAGCTAGCAAGAGGCAATGCCAAGATTCAAACCCAGCTCTGTTTGACTCCAGACCGGGTATGTTCCATCTGTGTTATCTATTGCTTCTTATTTCCAGACTAACCTCTACATGGCCCTCTCATCATTCATCATCATTCACTCATCAATTATTCACTCATTCAACAAATATCTATTGAGTATCTACTATGTGCCAAGCATGGTGCAAGTTCTCTGCCCTTCTTGAACTTATATTCCTATGGAAAGGGACAAAAGACAAACACACTTATACATAATATTATTAACTATAAAAGGTTACAGAGTCTAATAAGTGCCATAAAGAAAACTAAGCAAGATTTTGTGATAAAGAACCAATTGAGGGGGACAGTAGGGTCACCTTTATGTGGAGAGGTCAGAGGAACTCTGCAATGGTGACATTCACACTGAGCCCTGAAGGATAAGAGCAACCAGTCATGCAAGAAGCCTATGGAAGAACATTCTTATTTTCCCCTCTTTCTTCATTTCCTTTCGAGACTCTGGGAGTACAAACCACATGTTGGGTTTTCGTGAATGGTGTAGACTTTCAGGACGCCTTTAGGGGCAGGCAGCCTCAGAAAGGTGGCTGCGTACATTCACTATGTGGGGCCTCTCCTGTGAGTGCTCCTGACAGTTACTTCCTGCTGCTCCACTTCTGCTCTTCCTATAACTGAGGATATATTATTCTTTGTCGCCTTGGTCATATTTAGCTTCCAAATCCTTATCTAGATGGCTCCCCAGGGTGGCTCAACTCTAGGTCACTGGGGACCAATTATGAAGCTGTCCTCTTCCCTTATTCACTGCTGAGTGCAGCCATAAGCTGACGCAGAAAATCCTAAATCCAGTTAAGTGTTATTTGCTTGAAATATTTGAAAGAGCCAGCTTGGCCCATCTTCAAATATTTTGTTAGCTAATCAAAGCCAGATTGTGGTCAGAGGCCATATCTAAATTTATTAGGAAAATTAATAGACCATTTAGATTTTATTGGAATTAAGCTAAAATACGATAAGCAGTCACACCAGTAGATAGTCGTTAATTATTACACTGACCTGCATGATGGGCTCATAATGAAATATTGACTTCTAGGTAAGTCATGAGGCCTTGGACAAGCAGGACAAGCTCTAGAAGGTCTCCTCACTCCATCTGCTTGAGGTTAATTGGATGGGATACAGTAGGAAAGGCTTTCAGTAAATACACACCTTTTATTTTTCTCAAACAGCATTTATTGTGCATCTACAGTGTGTTAGTCCCAAGAATACATAGAGCAGACAGCCTGGGTTTGAATATGGGTTCCAGTGCTTCACAGCTGTATGACTTTGAACATATTACTTAACCTCTCTGAGTCTCCATTTCCTCATCTGAAAAACAGGGATAAACGTGACTACTAGGGTTGCAATGAGAAGTCATGGAAATGATGTGTGTCATGTGCTTATCACAGTCCCTCCACAGAGAGGTAGCTATGATTATGATCATCTTTAGTAACATTATAAATAACAGATTTCCCCCTCAGAGAATTCAAACAACAAATTATAATACAGCGACCTTCCAAGCAGACTTGATTTCTGCCCCCTGTGTGCCACATACATGTTAGCTAGGGTCAGAGAAGGCTTTAATGAGGAGACATTTGAGCTCAGTTTCAAAGGGTTGAAAGCATTTATTTTCCAGGTGAACCACATAGGTATGGGACTTCCAGGTAGACAGCACAGCATAGGCAAAGGCGAGGAGATCTGAACAAGCTGGCGATGCGTGTACCTTTAAGTAGTTTGGCAGTCTAGGACAGAAGCATCTCCATTAGGTTATTATTAGAGCAAAAAGAATTGGAAGCTGGGTGTTATGCTCCGGATCACTCACCTTTATGCTTTTCTCCATGAAATGTATATGTCTTAAATATTACTTATGAAAATGACTGCTCTGTTTCCATTTTTTACTTTTGCTAGATGTTTTGTGTTGCCCAGTGGAGGCAGAAGGAAAACCTGAAAGTGTTACCAGCGTGAAAAATTATGATCAAGGGGTCTGAGCTGTTCTGCTCTTTTTGGGCACTGCCTAAATGCCTTCAGGGTTATGTGGGTGTGGCTTGGAGGTACAGACCACTGCCTACCTCAGACAGGCCTGGGTTCAAGTCCAGCTCTGCCATTCACTTCCTGTGAGACCTTGAGTGAGGCTCTCTGAACTTCAGATTCTTCATCTGCAAAAGGGAAGTTTCTAAGAGCTACCTTATAGGGCTGTGGACAGGATCATTGAAAAAAAATATATATATATATATGTATATATATATATATATATATATATATATATATATATATACATATATATATATATTTTGGTACATCTACATATTCAAGATATGTTAGTTCCCAGAATATAATGTGGTAAGTTTAATTTTTTTAAATTAATTTTAAAAATAAGTGGGGGAAGTGTTGTTATATATGGGTGTTCTGTTTCATATACTAAATATATATCTGTCCTCAGAAAATGAATATGCATTTCTCCAAAGATGTATATGCATGTTTCATTTTTCCTATTAAGTATATATGTCTATTATGTATATAAGTGTATATGTATATAAATATATATCCTACTTATACACTGAGAGAAGTAAATAAGTACAGAGAGTAGATAAAAGAAGCTGTAGAATAATCCACGTTGTTCCAGAAATAGTGGGAGATATGCTGAGGACAGGAGAGCCAGATTAACTCCGTGGCCACAGAATGATCTGGTCTACTGGGTCCAACACCATACTGCTTAATTTTGGATTAGCCAAGAGAGCTAAGAGTCCATCCCATTTTTCCTGGATAACAGTGCCCATTATAATGGGAAATTATCAAGGCAAAAGGAAGTGAAAAGCAAACTGGGGCGGGACATCCTGTGACCAGGAATTGATAGACATGGGGTGGAGGGAGGGACAGTCTGTGCCTTTGTGTTGTGGATAGCTTTTCCCTGCCCCCCCTTATGCCCTTGAACCTTGGGTGTGTGCGGGTTAGAGCAGGATCTTTTGCTGTGCGGTTCCAGGGAGCATGTAAAGTGGCCGTCTGCACTGGTCAATGGCTTGTGGAGTCAGGAGAGACAGCGAGGTGAGATGGGTGTGATGTGACCCAGTGCCTCGGGGCCTTATTACCTAGTTTCAGGGTGACTTTGGGGACATGTTAGAAGAGGAAAAATTTTAAAAAACCCAATTCTGCTACTATTGCTACATTATTATTATTATTACAGACAGGAGTGACCAGAATTTATGTCCTGGGTTGAGGCTCCTCAGATAGCCAACAGGGCCACATGACAGCCCAAGCAAGGAGACTTCCTGTCACTGTTGTTTGCTGCCTGCTGCTGTCGCATTCCTGTCTGCTTAAATGGACGAAAGGGCAAGGGAGGGAAATTCCAGGGGAAAATGAGTTATTGTTAAAAAATACTTGCCACGTGAGGACCAGTGGAATCTGGCCTTGTAGATTTGCTGGAGACTCACTGGGAGCCTCTAAGAGGGAGGCATAAGCATGTGAGTGAGATGGACCACAGGGATGTTCTGCAGCCAGAACTGTCTGATGATAGGCTTGCTGATCTTGATGAAGACACAAATGAGTTAAAAATGGTCCTGGTCCGGAGTGCGGACGGAAGCAGGCCCCCCAGGTTCCTGGGCGCATGCGTGGCAGAAATGCAGTGGGGCATTTTAATTAGATCCCTTTACCAGAACTCCTGACCTTCTGTGTAGCACATTAATGTATTTTACTAATTATAAATGCAATTAAAAAGTACTGAAATAAAATTAGGCTGATCTATCTAATTTACATTAAGCACTTTCAAATTATGCAGATTTTAAAGTCTCTCTCTGTGTCTCTCTCTCTCTCTCTCTTTTTTTTTAATTTGGGTTTCAGGGTAAAATTGTCTGCATTAAAACAGCTGGAAAACAACCTTGTAGGAAAACAAATTCCTTTTCTGTGATTATTCTCAGTGTGCGAGTTAATTTTCCAGGCAGTAATATACTTCGCTGGCATTGAGCAGTGACTCATAAAGCAGAAGACATATGTGTCTGGATGCAGGCTCAGGAACAGGGTCCACAGAGGGACTGAGTATGGTTTGGTTACTTTGGGGAATGAGGTTGAAAGGCTAACTAGGCAAAAAATACTGATGCGATGGTCGCTAAACAGTTGAGATTTACAAAGAGTGAGATGTAACGGCAGGCATAATGCGCACTTGATAGAGACAGACCATCTGGTGGGTTTATCCAACAACGCAGGACTATTTTCTCCCCCTCGATGCTGACAGGCAAAGAGAGTGATCTGGGTGATGAAATTACTGCCTAGCATTATTAAGAACCAGGTCGTTCAATTTTGCTGGCTCTGGAATTTACGGATGCAGAGTAGCTATATATTAGATGGGGAAATGGAGCGTTAAGGAAAGTGGATGGCTACACCGGACACTCTCTGCTCAGAAGTGGCGTGTGTGCTTTCTGCTGGGGAGAGAACCACCTTTCAGCCTGGGTCTGCTGGAGGCCGTGTTCACCAAGGAGGAGACCTTGATGGGGCCTCTTTACAGATTAAATCTGATCCGCAGGTTCCCCAGAAGCAGAGGTGTAATAAGCTGTTCTCCGGAGTTGCATATAAGCTCCTTAAAACATTCCTAGTGTGGTGTAACTCCCCTCTGCTCAGTGCACTCAATTTTATTCACAGCCTAAACTTTGCCCTTTAAGCTCCCCATCATAAAGAGGCCTACAATAATTCCCCAAATTGGAGCTGTTGAGCTTGAGCAAGGAGAAGATTTGGAAAGCCCTTTAATGCTTTTCCTCCCTTTCTGACGCTAAAGAAATCTTTCTACTTGCATTCAGGGAACGAATCTTGCCTACTCTGACATGGAAGTCACGAAGGGTACTGGTTTTCCATCATCTTCCCCCAAAGATAGTTGAACTATAGGGCATCAGACAAGTGTAGGACATGAGGCGCCTTGTGTTTGAGATTTCTCAGCTTGGGGGCCCCCTCTCTAGCATAAAATGATTCTCTGTCCCTCCATCCTCCAACACTATAATTTACATGGGAAATACTACTGATGGAACTATGTGTTAATCCATGCAGAGAAAGTGTTAAGACTTTCTCTCCAAGGTCAGCATGTCTGGAGCCATTTGGAGGACCAGATGCTAACCTGAAGCTAGACCCTGCGGATCTCTCTCTTATGAGGACTAGCCAACGGCAGGAATCAACTGGATGGGAATACAGCCAGTTTTCCTCCACCGAAAAACCAAAACAAAACAGAGCACTCACCTCCTGCTCTTTCATTTCCATTCTGCAATACCCCCTGGCCACCAGGGTATCAGGCAAAGCTCCCACCACCCTTCTGGATCCAGGCTTGGTCCTCCTCTGACAAACACAGTTCCAAGGGATCCTCTGTCCTGCTCGATGGTCCTCTTTCTGCTCACTTCCGGGGGACGCTGGAAGAGTTACAGAGAAACAAAAGCACCTGAACTCCAATCCTGGCTCCCCTTTCACCAGCTGTGGGGCTTTTAGCAAGTTATTTAGTTTCCCCAGCTTCGGTTTCCTCATCTGCTTTTGAGAACAATACTACTTTCTTTGTAAGTCTGCAGTAAGCTTTACAATGACATCATGAACGTGAAGCACGATTCCCGGAATTCATTCTCTCGCTCAAGAAAGGGTTATGGAGAGTCTCCTCTGTGCTCAGCCCCGACCTGCTGTGGTTGCCGCGTGCCCAGCATGCGTGCCCTGCCCTGGACATGTGCGCTGGGCATTCACTAAGGACTTGATAAAACAAGGTTGAATTAATAAAATGATAGAATTCTACAAGTGGTTATTGAGCTATTACTGTGTTTAGGGCACCATATTAGGTGCTGAGGAGATATGTCAGTTTGAATAGGATGTGTTACTTGCCTCCCTGCTTCCCTCTCCAGGACCTCATGTTCTACCATGATTATGTTGTCTCAGTTACGTGTTTTGAGACTTCACAAAGACTTCTTATTTCCTCTCTTGGTCCTCTGCCCCTTATAATTCTCACCAGTAATCAAACTTCCATGCCTTTGAATATGATGCTTTCTCTGCCTGGAATGACCTTGCTCATCCCAACTCATATGACTCATGCCCTTCTTTTTTTTAAATTACTATTTTTTTTTTTAGGCGAGGCAACCCTTGCTTGATCTCACAGATTGCAAGGACCTTGTCAGTTTACAATCCCTTATTTATTTATTTATTTATTTATTTATTTATTTATTTTAATGCCTATAGCACCTGGTCTTCCTAGGTGGTCTCCCATTCAAGTACTAACCAGGCTTGGCCCTGCTTAGCTTCTGAGATCAGACAGGATTGAGCTTGTTCAGGGTGGCATGGCCGTAGACTTCATGCCCTTCTTTCGTGTCATACTCCTGTTCATCCTTCAACACCCAGCTCAGAGATTTCCTCTGGAAGTCTTGTCCTCAACATTATAGATGGCCTGCTGCTTTATCCACATATTTGTCTCTTTTTCTCTCTAGACCAAAAGCTCCTTGAGGTCAAGGATCTGTGTCTAATTCATCCTGGTATCCTTCATGACCACCATATTTTCTGGAGTTAAATAATTGTCCAATAAATACAAGTTGAGTAAAAAAAATAAATGCATAAAATGGTGGATAACTGGTTAGATGCATGGATGGAGAAAGTGAGAGAGAGGGACAAGGCACACATACATGAATACATGGATGGATGGATGATGGACAGACAAATGAATCAATACACATGTGAATACATACACTTGGCTGAATGGTGGTAGTGATGGAGTCTTTGTCTGTAATCCAGAAGGGCTTTAGTTAGTAAAATGCCAAAGCAGAACTATCCTGTTGATTGATAAGGTTTGAACCCCGAGGACAGCTTCGTAGGGAGTCTCCAGGTATTTCACGTGCAAACACATCTGAGGACAAATGAACATGTCACCATGCTGTGGACTCCGAGTATGAATTGCATTCCACCCAGTCAAGGGGGAGCCCACCTTCTGAGTACTGCATCACCCCTCTCCAGCGTGCTCTGTGCCCCCTTCCTCTCCATGCGTGCCATGATAGCCAAGTCCTAATTAATTATGGTGGCCTTTCAGCAAGCTGGGCCTGGACACCAGGGTTTTCTCCGCAGCCAGTGCTGCTGCTGCCCTTGCTTCCTGCCAAGCTCACCTCCCAGACAAACATACTTAGCAGGTGTTTTCTCCACATTAATAATCAGAATTGACACATTCTAAATGAGGGCCTCTTTGTCGTGCAGGGCAGCTCTGATGGATATGTGGGGGAATCGACGGCCTCTGAGGAATGTTTTTGCCATTACCAGCATTTCTCTGACAGGTTTTTAATAGTCCCACTAAAACTGCAGTATATTGGAAAATTTTGTAGATGAAGTACAAAGGGCTGCTGTGACTCAGAGGCTCTGGGGTGGAAAAATACAGTTTGGGAAACACTGAGTTCCTCAAATAATGATGCTCTAAGAAGAAGCTGATCTGATGTTTGGTTGGGCTGAAAACTGGGGAGGGGGAAATTAGGCCAAGGGTCTTTGAGGAGACCGGTGTTATAGGTGGCACTAAGTGATGAACCATTTGGATGAAGTACAGTCGAAGCCTGGATTTAAACATTGGATTAGAGAAGGTCAGACAGGATGGGTTTGTTCATCCATCTATCCATCCATCTATCCATTTAATAAGCTCTTATTTGCCTTCAACTCATGCATCACAATTATAAGTTCATGACTTCGTAAGTTCAAAATTCTATGAACAATTTATGGCCTTAGGTTATTTATGCAGATTTGAAGTCTGAGCCTTAGTTTCCTCATGTCCAACATGAAGCTAATAATGCCTATGCTTTAGAATTGTATTTGTGGGTTAGAGATCAAATTAGTTAGATTCTGTGTGGGCCAGGGTCCGTGGCAGAAACAGATGACATATCCTCACGGGAGAGTTGAGAAGAGTTTAGTACAGGGATTGCTTATCAGAGAGTGGCTAAGGGAAACTGATGAGAGAAAGTGCAGCACCCTGGTGCTAGCAACAGGGGGAGCTGTTTTTACCCCGGGGCCTCAAGAGGCCAGGGAAAGGGGAGTTCCCAGAACCCAGGGGCTGTAGGAGAGGTCGCCTGACTTGGGCATGAGGATCAAGCCATTGCCAGCCTGCATTTCGGCAGAGAGGGATTCGGGAGAACAAACACTCTGATCTCTGAGGGTGGAGAGTGGATCCATGGGGACAAATGAGGGCTCTCCATTCAGCACGTATACAGCACAGCTGGACTCGCGCTGAGTTGATAAATGGTCATGACTATGGATGCATAACTTCTATTTGACACTGAAGCTCATGAAGACAGGATGGTCCCAAGCCTTTCCTAGCAGACCTGCCTCCCCCATTATCTCACATTCTCTTATTTCCTGTCATTCTTCACTGGCCACCAGAGGGAAGTCCACAGGTGGCCAGTCTGCTTTGCTTTCCAAGGGTTAAGATTAGGCTCTGAGAGTGAAACCAACTATCTTGAGTTCATTAGGGAATCGGGCCCTTGCCAGGGACTGTGGTCAGTAGGAGAGACAGGATCTGAAGGCTAAACAAACCTGGTGATGCCCCGGGATAAGCTTTCCTAATTAGTGGAGGCGGCTGCCAATCACTGATGCTCTTCACTGGGCTCCACCCTCCGGGAGCTGACACATCAGGGGCTCTTCTTTTTAGCCCACTGATCCTCCCAAAGGCTCTTTCTAAGCCTCTCAGAGCCACTTTCCCAAGCAGTCAGCCTTTCCCTAGGGAGTGGCAGGACCACCAGGAAGAGATGGAATGGCCTGAGAGAAAAATGTCTCTAGGAGAAGCTAAACTTGCCCCTGACCCCCCAACAACTGAGCATGCGCTCATGTGAAAGGTGCCCAGGCTTTGGTGTGAGACTCCTGGATCCAAACCCTGGCTCCTCCAGTCATTCACTGGGTGGCAAGGGCATGATTATATAACCACTCAGAACCTCCTTTTCCTCCTGCGAAATGCAGAGAGTAATGACACCAACCTCCATCAATGTTACGAGTATTGGGACAATTGTGGCCACTCACTCCTTTACCTTCACTGGGCCCGTGGACCTCAGCTGCATCTTCTCTGGTCCTTGAATTAGAGCTCCAACCACCCAAGCAGCTCTCCTAGCAATTCCTCCATCGTTTTGCAGTGTCTTGGGGAGACCACAGGTCCAGGGCACCTTCCTCCCAGGCCATCTCTAAGCTGCCTGGCCTGAGAAAGGTGGAGCTGGGTATCTGGGCTAATTTCACTTACTATTAAAATGGGTCATTGCTGAGCACATTGGGACAAGGAGGAAATCAACTGGGGGCAAACCTGTTTGCTAGTAG
Organism: Eidolon dupreanum; assembly: GCA_028627145.1. Lineage (NCBI taxonomy): Eukaryota > Metazoa > Chordata > Mammalia > Chiroptera > Pteropodidae > Eidolon > Eidolon dupreanum. Next base: position 9,190,639 of record CM053501.1, on the reverse strand, counting down.
GACCCCTTAGAGTCTCTTTATAACTTAATTGCATAGCTAACCATGCCAGTGTACAAACAGGAATGGAACAAAAGGGGCTGTCTGAACAGGGATCGGTCTGAAAAGAGATCAATTCCAGAAATCCTGGCTTCTGAGTGGGAGGGAGGTTGGAAGGGGGTTGGAGTCTAGACCAGCGCCGTCTCAAAGGTGAGCAGGCCCAGGAATCACCTGGGCATCTTGGTGCTGGGCTGGCTGGTCTAGTGGGTCTCAGTGAGGCTGGAGGCACTGCATTTTTAACAAGCCCCTGCTGATGCCAAGGTCAGTGCCCTGGGCCACACTTTGCAGAGCTGGGGCATCAGCACCTCCAAGAGGCACATCTGCCCGAGACAGCACAGCCGACAAAGAGAACATCTCACATCGTAAACCTCATTTATGGGTTCCAGATTTGGGGTTTCTCCATCTTTTTCTTTCCGTATCTTCCTTCCTTCTTGCTGTGGCTCCTGGATAGCTATCAGGCTCGCTGGCTCTACATCTGTATCTTCGCAGGGCGTGACGGGATGAGCCGTGTCCCCTTTCCCAAATTCCTATGTTGAAATCATAGCCTCCCAATACCTCAGAATGCAACTATATTTGGAGGCAGTATCTTTAGAGAGGTAATTAAGTTGAAACACACTCATTGGAGCGGCTCCCAAGTCAATTCAGGAACTCCTTAACAGCTATGCTACTGTCCCTTCTGCACTATGGACCCTCCCTCCCCCTTGGGACCGAGGCCTCCTAGTTAAGTCTGTTTAATACTGAGCCTCACTCCTGGTATCTCCCTTCTGAGTCATGGCCATGTGTGCAAAATGCAATGTTCATAAGGACTCAGGTTGCCTTTAACTGGGAATCTTTCCTCCTTAAAAAAAAAAAAAAAAAATGTAAACGTATGATTGAGACCCAGAAAACTGCATATGTTTCAAAAGTAAAATTTGATGAGTGTTGACATTTGCATATATACCTGTGAAAGCACGTCACAAGATCATGAAAATGTCTATCACTCTCCAGGATGTTCGTTTGCCCCCTTGCAATCTCTCATCTGCCCACTCTCTGCTCCCAACTTCCTCAGCAAACCATGGATCTGCTCTCCAAATCTATAGATTGGTTTGCATCTTCTGGAATTTTATATAAATGGAATCATATGCTTTATACTGTTTTAAAGCATTATTGAGATATAGTTGACATACAATAATATTCACCTATTGTTCATGTAGGTTACAAGGATTTTGGGGAATCTATAAATCTATAGAGTTGTGCAACCATCACTCCAACCCACTTTTACAATTTCTCCATCCTCCTCAAAATATTACATTTGTAGTCAACTCCCACTCCCCCAATCTCCAGCTCCAGGCAACTCCTGAAGCTCCAGGAAAGTCGACCTGATTTTTTATTTCTAGGAATATGCCTTCTCTGGACCATTCATATAAACTGAATAAAAAGCATACTGTCTTTTGCATCTGACTTCTCACTTGCTGTACTGGTTTTCGGGTTCACCCATGTTTTTGCAGATGGCAGTATTTTATTCTTTTTACTGCTGAGTAGTATTCAACTGTATGGCTGTTCCACCTTCGTTTACCTGTTCGCCACCTGATAGACACTTGGGTTGTTTCCAGCTTGGGAGTATTACAAATAATGCTGAACATTTGTGTACAAGTCTTTGTGTGGACATGTGCTTTTGTTTCTCTTGAGTAAATACCTGGAAATGGAATGTCTGGATCATTTGCAGGTGAATGCTTAACTTTTCAGGAAACTATCAAACTGTTTTTGCAAAGCAACTGTATCCTTTCCATTTCCACCATATAGGTCTGGGAGTTCAAGTTCCTTGGAAGAACTGACATTAGCTATGACTAGTCTCTTTAATTTTAGACATTCTAATAGGTGTGTAGTAATAGCTCAATCATGGTTTTTTTTTTCCATCTCCCTAATTACTGATGATGTTGAACATCTTTCACTTGTTCGTCATCTGTACTTTGCCTCTGGTGAGATTTCTGTTCAAATCTTTTGCCCTTGTTTTTTTTTTTTTTTTTAATGTGGGTTATTTCTTTTCTTATTATTGAGATATTTTATGGTGGTAAAATATGCATAACATGAAAGTGAGCATTTTAACGATTTTAAAGCATATAATGCAGTGATATTAAGTACATCCACAAGGTTATGCAGCCATCACCACTGAGGTTCCGGGACTTTTTTGGCTCTCCAAACCTACTCCACATCCATTAAGTCACTTCCCATTCACTCCCCAACTCAGCCCCAGCACTGATCAGCTTTCTGTCTTTCTGTGGTCTATACACACAGCGGAATATTATTCAGCTATATAAAGGAATTAAATACTGACACAGGCTACAATGTGAACGAACCTTGAACATGCAATGTTAAGTGAAAGAAGCCGGACACAGGAGTCCACATATTATAGGATTGCATTTGTATTAAATATCAGAATAGGCAAATCTTATTGATTTTTCACTGTTCTTTATATACTGTTGATCCTATATCAGATATGTGATTTGCAAATAGAGTATTTAGAGGTTTGAATGAGCTAATAATGTATCTAGTACTTAGTATAGTGTCTGGCATAGACCTAGTGCTTAATATATATCAATTATTATTGATATTTCATTATTTGGATTCAGTCTCATGGGGAATTTTAGTTATACATTCTGACTCTGAGCTCAGTACAAAGCCTTTTGTGTGGAATTATGGGCATTCATTGCTAGGTTGGGTCCCTGGAATTATGGTAGGTAGAATTTCAGAATTGGCACATGGTATAGGTTCTCAGCTTATTTCTTAATAAGTGGCATAATAATAGTAGTAGTAGTAGTAGTAGTAGTAGTAGTAGTAGTAGTAGTAGTAATAATATCAATGGCTAACCTTCTGTCTCCACATTAACTAACCTATAATTATTCTTGCCATAGGGTACTTTCCCGCATTTGAAATCCCCTAGAGAGTGAGTCCCCATAGTCTGTGCTCCGTTGTCTGAGTCTGTCTGTCAGGCCCCTCGCCTCCCTGGACCACATCTCATGACTGTCCTTCCTCAGCTTTAGCTGAAGTCTCTGGCAAATTGCAAGCCCATTTCCTCATATGTGAGTCCTAATAAAGGAGAGGCGATGAATGGATTTTATTCTCCAAGAAGCCTTTAATTTACACAGAGATCACTCCCCCACCTCAAATCCCAGCCTCACAGCCTTCTCTTCTCTCTTTGCAGTGATTGTAGCAGCAGCAGCAATAATAACGATTGTAGGTCCTGCGCTGAGCACTTCCCTTGTTAAGTTAAACATTCTGTCAACGCTCATTTCACAGCTGAGGGAATTCAGGCCCAGAGGTCATGTAATTGTGCTCAGGGTCACCCAGGCGGTGGATGAGTATGGGTGATTCTAAGGCCATGGGCTCACCTACTCCTTTCTCTACAGTGCTAAGTTCTTTTCACTTTTATTCCTGACTGACTTTCTGATGTCTTCACCATATGTGAGTCTCCTTTAAATTCATTCCTGCCCTTCAAGCCCCTGGTTGGGGGACCCAGTGGTCAGCATCTGGCCCGGGCTTTGGGCATCTGAGGGTCTGGCGCATCATCTGCTGTGTACCACTGGGCAGCTGTGCCGACCAGAAACCAAAGCCAGCGTGGCTAAGAGGAGCCTGAAAAACGGGCATCCAGTCACGAATGGACCAAGACGTGGCCCAGATTCTCTTTGGACCCCGCTCAGAAAGTCTGTCTTCCTCTCTCGGGGGGAGGCTGAGGAGAACAAAATGTAGACCCTGTTCCAGGAAAGAAGCCACAGCAGTTTCCGCAGAGGCAAAGAGAATCATTTTTCTTAGGTGTGTGAAGGTCCTCGAAGAGTGAGGTAATAGGTTTCTTTATTAAAAATTAATCTTCTTGTAAAACCATTGCAATACAATGCACTTTAATAAATCACCCCACGCTTCCGAACACATTTATTATCCCTTCTCGGGAACCGTGGAGCCTGGGGAAATCGGTGCTGCTGAGAGCACGGGCGCTTTGCTCAGTAATGAACTCGGGGCGGGGGGAAGAGGGGGGCTGGGGGCGGGGCCACTTGGGGGGGGGCGGGGCCAGTGTGAGATCTGCCGGTGGCGTGGCTATCTCGGGGCGCTAGGATCAGTTAATGCCTGTTAGGATGAGTTGGAGCTTGCAGATACCAGGCGTGTAGTTCTTGGGACCGCTGGGTTGGGCAGGGCTCAGCGGGTGGGACAGCAGCTCTTGCTAAGGTGTTTTTTGGAGCAGCCATATTTCTATATTTTCTCAAAATTTCTACGTTTCTACACATCCCATCATTCACTACCTGGGTTGCGTGAGCCTCAGGTTCTTGATGTGGGTGCTCTGGGAAGACGAGAAGTCTCGTTCTGATCTGCAGACCAGCACCCACCGTCAGCACCCTAGAGCTACTTAAGGATGCTCTTTATTATATAGCTCTGTTTTGTTTCTCTTGCTGCATCCTTGGGCTTTGATATGCTGGGATGTCAGAAGCGGGTAGGGTTCTCTGGAACACCTTGACCCTAAGCCGCCTGTTCCTTTCAGCTCTATTCCTACCTCATCTAGGAAGGGCCCTCTCACCTCTAGGACCCCAATATTAGAAAACTCTCCAGGTACCTTTGAGCCTCACTGGCAAAAGCAACACATTTTTCTCTGCAGAAGAGACAAGACCAATTTCTTCCCTTCACCGGGTGGGTCAACTGGGCCCGCAAACTATGCTACCTGAACCTCAAACTTTATGGTCTGTCATGAATCAGCTCCTTCATCTCCTGTCTGAAGCTCTTTTTTTCTATTGTTCTTTAACCCAAGATCCAGGCTAAGAAAGATGCCATTTCATCTTCTCTGTGTTGTCTTCTTTCCTGGGAATCCAAAGAAAAATATTTTTTTCTCCCAGTCTCTTTTCCTCCCATGCAAATGAACATGGGAGGCTGGAGATCCACCTGCCTATCAGTAAATCCCACAAAAAAAACAGACTCCGAATTCCCTCTGGGGTTCAGCTGAGGACACTCCTTTCCTGTATTTCCATCCTACTTTATAATCTGACTTGAGTTCTCTTCTACCGTGTGTGTGTGTGTGTGTGTGTGTGTGTGTGTGTGTTGGAGGTAGGTGTCACATTTCTATTGCTGTAATTAAACAGGAATGGAAAAAAGCAGCTTGGGTCTTTGAGATCCATGTCCTTCTGTCCTACCTCGTTCCCCTCATATTTCTTATTTAAACTGAGCTTACTGATTAGGAGGTCTGCATAGATAATAGACTGCTCACTGATACTCCATTGGTGGCTGAGATTTCGGGCACTTTGGTTTTTGCAGAGTAGATAATGGATAAATGTCTTTTGAATGAGTAAGAGGGTGAGAAATTAATGAGAGACCAAGTGAGTAGGCCAAAAATTTCATAGCTCAGGGTCTAGGAGAAGGTCCTGCTCTTGTTGGACAGAATGGCAAACCACCAAGCCTCTTAGTGAGAGAAGCCAGGCTGGAGAGGGAGTGGGGAGAGAAGAGAGGAGGAGGAGAAGGAGGAGGAGGAGGAGGAGGAGGAGGAGGAGGAGGAGGAGGAGGAGGAGGAGGGAGAGGAAGAGGAGAAAGGGAGAGATGGGGAGAGAGAAGGGGCGTTCATCAAGATAGGGCTGGAGATGCAAGCAATTGTCACACAGCAGAGGGTCCTGTGGGCCGTATCAAGTATCTTTGTCTTTATCATGAGAGTGGTGGGATCTTTGAAGGGTTTTAAGCAAGGGAGTGATGGATGAGGATATTCAATAATCTTCATCATCATCCAGATCACTAGGAGCAGCAAATCATTTGAATTATCATCAATATTAGCATTATTGCCAATTATTGAATTGCCATTGAGCCAGACCAGGCGTTATGTGGTTTCCATGACCTGACTCAGATGCTTCCAGGCAGCCCGTACCACCATCATCTTGCACGTGGGCAAACAGGCTCCCAGAGAGGAGGTGACATGCCCAAGCGGGAGAGCCTGGGTTTCCTCGTACACCCTGCCCTATGAGTGCCTGCAACATATGGCTCTCAATTTCCACATATAAGGGGACACCGTCAGACACCTGTTTCTGCTCTTGGGGGATCTATAACAACACAGGAGTTCAGCCTTCCTTCACTCTGTCGGCAGATGCCTTGAGCACCAATCACACGTCAGGCACCGAGCTAGACACTGAAGACACACAGAACCTCTGGTTTGGAGATGGTCAAAGCCCTTTTCTGGAACAACATTTCCCTCTGCTAGCTCTGAGGAGGGAGTAGAAGAATAAAGCAGACCCTTGTTCTCTAAGAGCTGTAGACGTGGTGGGGAGCGGATGGAGGGTCTTGGCCATGGAGGGCATCGGGGACTTGGCATGGATTTAGGAAGATAGCTGGGTGCTGCCGCCCACGGCTAAGTCTCTGCTTGGACCTCTGTATCCAACAGGCACATCCCTCATTATAACTCACGTGCAGCTCACACTCAGCAGGGCTTTGGCAGGAACTACTCCTCCCGTGTCCCAGTCTTAGTGAATGGCTCTCCGTCCACCACATCCATCATCCTCCACTCTCCTCTCTGCCTCGTTCCCAGCAGACGAGCCTGCGTGTGCCGTCTTTCCATGACTTAACCCCCTCTCCAATCTTCCCTGCCCCCAAAACTTCTCCCTTCCCCTCCTCTCCTCTGCGTTCTCTGCATCCACAGGACCACCCTCCTGCCCTGGGTATTTACCAAAATCTTCCCCAGGAGGCTTCTCTGCTCGTGGCCGTGCTGCGCCTCTGCCCCAGAGTGATCTTTCAAAAGCAGCACCTCATCGGGTCACTTCTCTGTTTGAAGCCCTACAGAGGTTCCGCTTTGCTGGGAACACAGACTCTTCTGAAACAGACGTCCCACAAAGGTGGCCCTACTTGACATCTCATCCGAGTCGCGTCTCCAGGCCTTCGCTCTGCCAGGAACGCCCTTCCACCTGCTGCGTCTGCTGGCGACGCTCATCCTTTAAGACTTGGCTTTAGTGTCTCCCCACAGATATTTTTTGGGCACTTTCTGTATTTTCTAGACTCAGCCTTAGGTAGGCCCTGGGGACCAGCAATGACTCATCAATGTTCTCAGCCCCGAGGAGCTGACTTTCTCCCTTGAATGTCACCTCCTGAGTTCATTCATGGCTCACCTCTGTCAGAGAGGGTTGGGCTTCCTGTTTGACCCTCTTGCTACATCTCACTCTGAAATAACTTATACAGAAACTAGTGTCCCCCACTGGACTGGGAATTCCGGCATGGAGGAACGGGATCCTCACCTTCAGGTAACTTTATCGCATACAGGAACTGGGCTTCTGTGCCAGGCCTACGCTTTCGTGTGCCATCTTCCTGCTAACTCCGTGAAGCAGGAGTCACCATTCCCATTTCACGGAGGAAGGAGCTGGGGCTCATGGGATTAAAACTCTTGCCCATGGTCAGAACTCAAACCACAGCCTAAGGCCTACGTTTTCTTAGCCATCGCGCCACTTTGCCTTTCTCAGCTTTGCGTCTTCAGGACCCGGCATGGCCTGGGTACTCAGGAATCAGATGGTCTGCAGGGTAAATCTGAGAGGAGGGGAGGTGGGGGAGAAGGCATCGGGGGAGTAGGTGGGACAAGGAAGGACTATCTGCACGGCCCGACTGCTGGTTAAACTGTGCTCGGGGCGGTTAGTGTTCACCAGCATGACAGCAGCAGCTCCACCAGGTTTCTGGGTACCAGGGAAGGGAGCCATCCTGAAGCCCTTTTTATAAGCCTTGTAGATTGTTTTCCCCCTGGCTCCAATTATGTGCTTGCTGGTCATTGTCAGCGGGCACCCGAAAATGAGCTTTGGGAGGAAGGACGTTTTCCCTGTGAAGAAGAGATATGAAATCTTTCCCCTGAAGAGCATTTCAGCCTTCCCTCGAATCATTGCCTGTGACTCCAGCAGCATCCTGGGTGACACCATGCCCCCCATCTGCCTCCTGATTCTTCCAGCCTCAGGGGGTTTTAAGTGGATCAGACAGTCAAACACGCCAGTCTACATCCAGCCCACTCTTTGACAGCAATTTCTGAATCTGAGGAAACCTTGATCCCAGTTTCCAAGGCTGTCCCCTCTCTGATAGATGGTTGTCCTAACTCTGGCCCCAAAGCCCCACACGGCTGAGGTGGCCCAGGCATCACAGCACTCGCCCATGAGCCCACCTCCCCTGGGAGAATGGGGACAACCCTCGCGAGCCCTTAGCCCAAGACAGTCTGTCTCTTCTTTCCTTTTCTCTCCCATAAGCCACTGCCCAGAGATGCCCCCGCAGGATCTCTGCAGCCCACCCCCACCTGCCCATACTGCACCCTCCCATCAGGACAAAGTCGTCACTCAGAGGGGACAAAAGCTCCCTGCAGCTGACCACTGTCATTTCCTGCTCATCTGGCCTAAGAAGTAACATGGGAGCCACCGTGGGTGCCGGAGCGCAGGCCACAACCAGCCTGGCCACTGTCCATCCCAGCGTGGGCACGGGAGCGGGTTCCCTGTTCCCCACCAACCCAGACGAAGTATAATAAGTGAGTCAAGAATATGTTCACTGAAACCAGATTTCCCAGGCTAGAAATTCTGGCTCCACCTCATAATCTATGAGACCTGAGGCAAGCACCTTAGCCTCTTTGTCCCTAGTTCTTTCATCTGTAAAATACGGCCAAAAATAGCTTCGATGTCACAGAATTGTGAGGATTCAGTGCAAGGCATTAAAGCACTTAGAACAACACCCGGCAAAGCTGAAGGATCCAAAAAAGGGCATGGGCGACTCCATTTTTATCTTCCCCCCCCCCCCACTTTTTATCCTTTTATCAATTTTTATCATTTTTATTATGACTATTACCTGTGAAGCCCACACCACACTTGGCACAGTCGGCCTTTGGCACGCCCATGGCCTCACATGCCTGCAGCCCCTGTTGACTGCGGGTCCTGGAGGGCAGTTGCAGACTCATATGGAGAGCCGTCCAATATTTGGGTTCTGAACAGATGGACGTCCACTCCCTTTATTCTCACCCACTAGCACAGGGCCAGGCATGGAGTGGGCACTTGATAACATGTTGGAATGTGTCGAGGGCTTGCGTGTGTGAACGGATAAGCATGTGACCACATGCCGGGTGGCGAGTGTGTACAGTAAGAGGCGGCTGCTGCCTCCAAGGAACAAACCAGCTCGCGGGGTCATGCACAGTGTGACATGGTGTCGAAGTGTCCTATCAGAGGTGACAGTAGGTACAGTTTATGGAAAACCTCATACATGCCAGGCCCCTTCCTCTCAGGCTTTGAATCCAGGCTCTGCTGTTAACTCGATTTGGAAATTTGGGCAAGTCGCTAACCCCGTCTGCCTGGGAGCTGGAAGTGCTCATGGACGCATCGAGGAGTAAAAAGCCAAGGTTCAGAGTGAGTGGATTCATTTTCTCAGGGTCACGGGGGTGGGAGGGACCGTTATTTCCTATTATTTCCAAGGCCAGGTGAGAGGCTTCTGTGATGCTGGGTGAATAGGGACAGAAAGACTGTTGAGAAAGAAAGGGGTAAAGGGCTTCTTCTCTCCTCTGGCTCCCGAGCATGTCATTCTCACTGGCATGGAGATTGTCTGTCTCTCTCCTTGACAGGGAGGACGCATAGCCAGCCAGGGTCCCAGACCTGGGGCGAAAGGCCATCTGGTGTCTCCATTTGTCTCTGAAAAGCCAGAGCACATCCCCAGGGCCCCCCTAATGCTCCCTCCATGCTGGGGTGACTTCAGGCTGGTCAGCGGCTGGCTTTCAGGGGTGATTGACATATGCAATTTCTCTCCTCCTGTCTAGCCGAGGTGTGAAGGGAAAATTGGATGTTACTGAATAATTGAAAATGAAAATCCCTCCAAATTGATTCCTATAAAAACAAAATTGAGTTCCACAATTAGGCAGGCTGCCTCTGCAGGGCATCTGAGGCCTCAGTCTTTCCAGGCTGTGGGCTCAAACGTGGCTTTTCACAGGATCCCTGGGCCTTTGGAGCCTGGTGGCTTCAGAAGTCTCAGGGCAGCTGTGCAGTGGGCAGCATACAAACCCAGGCCATCGCTAAATGGGACCCTCAGGGCCTCTCGTCTCTGTCTCTGGTTCTTGGGCTCCTGGGCTCCTGGGGTGGGCTAGGAGAGTTCGCCTTTCTCACGCTTCCCTGGGGTACCCAGTGCCATGATGACATGCTCCGTCTTGGCTTGTGAGCTGAGGGACTTGGGACTGCTTCTTCTCTCTAGGCGGGGCAACCTCTTGCTTTCACTCCGTCACACCCCAGCGCCATTACATCTTCTGATCCGTGGCCCAGAGCATGTCCCTAAGAACATAGACTCCTGGAATATCTTGGGTTTTTAACCTGGAGCTTGTGATTAGAATTCAGCGGGACCATGAACTTGGATGGAAAAGAAATTATATCATTATCTTTTCTCGAGTGTATTTTTTTTTTTTTTTGGGTGTGGTGAAAAAAAAATACCACATAACATGAAATCTACTATTTGAACCAATTTAACGTGTACAATTCAGGGGTTTTAAGTGCTCTCACAATGCTGTGCAATCTGCATCTCTATCTAGTTCCAGAACTTTTTCATCACCCCAATGGAAACCCCATACCCATTAAGCTCTCCCTCCCCACACCCTCCCCCAGCACTTTTTACCTAGCTTTTGCCTGAAAATTCACTATGGCTCTCAAGTGTGACTTTCAAGACAAACCACAAGAGCATTAACTGTACCTGTGACTCTATCACCGATAGAAATCTCAGATATTTTCATACCACATTACAATGTTACAGATATCTTGAAAATTCTTTATGCCAGGAGTTGGCAAACATTTTCTGTAAAGGTCAAGTAGTAAATATTTTTGCCCTTAAGTAGTTGTGTCTTATATAGCTGAGGTCTCAACTGTTCAACTATGCTGTTTAGTGTGAAAGCAGCCATGGACAGCGCGTAAACAAATGAGAGTGGCTTTGTTTCAATAAAACTTTATTTACAAAAGTGAGTGGTAGATGGGACTTGACCTGTGGGCCATAGCTTGTTTTTATGTTTTTCTTTATGTTTTATGTTTTTCTTTATTTCAAAGTCACTATAGTCATTAGACCACCACTGGATATTGTTACTTAGCGTGTCAATTGAAAAGCACATATGTATCATTCCTAAAATATTTTGATATATGTATTTTAACATAAGTTTTCTTTATCATCCTATTTATATTATTTGTACATTTACAAATGATATTCCAGGAAATGGTGTTCAGGTTTCATCTGACTTTTAAAGGGCCATTGACACAAACAAGCTAAGAAGCCCTAAATCCTTGACCCATCATCTAGGCAATGCTAGACTGTCTTGCAGCAGTCTGGAAAGTGGGTATCTAGCTTTTCCTTGTATACTTCCAATGACAGAGTGCTTGCTACTTCCAAGGGAAGCTTACTTCTTTATGGGGACAGCTCTGACTCTAAGAATATTATTCTTTTTCCTGCTGAGCGCCTATCTTTTTTTTTTTTTACACATTTATTATGTTTTCTACCCCTCTAAAGCTACCTAAGACAACTTACATTCCACTTCCACTCAATACTGGAGGACAGCACTCCACCCACCCCCAAAGCCCCCTCCCTATCAGGAGTCAGCAAACTTTTCCAGAAAAGGGCCAGCTAGTAACTATTCTAAGCTTTTAGGTCACACGGTCTCGTCTTGACTACTTAGCTCTTCTGTAGCGTGAAAACAGCTGTAGACAGTATGTAAAAAAATGGACGTGGCTGTTTTCGTGGAACTTTAATTGCTAACCCCTGCTTTAGGTTAAAACCTCCCTAGTTCCAAGTCATCTTGCTACAGTGGCTATCATCCTGTGAACACACACCAACGTGTCTGTGTGGCTTTAGGTACATGATCCATCATTCATCCATCTATTCACCCACCCGCCTATCCAACCAGCCATCTGTCCATCCATGCATTCATCCATCTATGTATAAGGAAGAGAGTCACTTAGCTCGTATATCAATAATTTATAATGACTGGCCACGATAAGACCTATAAAGGGAATAGACGGGATATTAAAAAATAATGGTGGGCGGGTTAATACTGACATGGTGGGATGAGGTCACTTCTCTGAGAAAGTGGCATCTTAGCCTCAAAATAAAGGGGGTAAAAACAGGCAGCCATGTCAAGGGCGGAGGTGGAGCATTTCAGCAGACAGTGGAGTTTGTGGGGGGCCCAGGGCAAGGAAGAGTGTGGCATGCTGTGGGATGAGAGGAGAAAAGGGTGGCTGGATGTATTCGCTAACTGCTGCTGTGTAACAAATTACCCCAACACTCAGCGACGTAAAACAGCCTTTGTTATCACACAGTTTCTTTGGGTCAGGCCTCTCGCAGGCAGCCATCCAGGAGTGTCACATGGGGCTGTGGCTATCCAGGAGTGTCATTGGAGGCTGTGGTCATCTGATGGTTCAACTGAGGAAGGGTCTGCTTTCGAGTGATCTTTCCTTGGTTGCCTTCATCAGAAGCAAGTCCCTAGGTCTGGTTCACAGTCAGGGAGAGGGGACCACACCAAGACATGAGCTTCAGGAAGAAGGGATCGTGGGGGACCATCTTAGGAGCTGCCTACCGCACTGGAGTGTGGAGGGCAGTGGGGAGTGTGAGGCAAGGAGTCATCCACAGAGACTCCTGGAAGGTAGCCGGCAGCCGGAGGTTAACCTTAAACTCCAGAAGGGTCTTAAGCCAGGAGTCACACGATGAGCTGTGTGTTTTGAAAAGATCGTTTTGACTGCTGTGTGGAGAATAGATTGAAGGGGCAGAGAGAGGCAGTGAGGGGAGCCAGTGGGAGGCCGTTGAGGTCACCTGGAGAAGAAATCGCAGTGACTGGGACGAGGGTGATGGCCGGAGGGAGGAGGGGTGTCCGTCCTCTTTTGGAGGTAGAGCCTGGAGCATGTTCTGATGAACTGTGAATAAGGACTCAGTGGTCCCCCTCTCCCTGCATGCCCTCCTTCTCCCTGCGGTAGCACCCCCTGCCCCCCGTCTCCCTAGGCTGCCGTGAGCTGTGAGGATCTGCCACCCATAAGCCAGGCATTGACACATGAGAACAAAGACATCGCTAATGCTGTAAATCCTGGATCTAATTTATTTGTTATTTCCACTCATTTGAAATGCACCTGTTACCCAGAGGCCTTTGAATGCTATCAACAGCAACTACAGAATCAAAGCGAAATTGGAACCTTTCAGAAAAAAAAAAAAAAAAACAACAGTCGTTCAAAGGGGAGACAAATAGGGAAAAAAATTGTTTTTTTTTTCCCCCTTTCTTAGATAAGCTATTGGCATAAGAGGGTCAGGCTAAGGAAAGACCCCCAGGAGCAAGATCCCAGGATGTTTGTTTTTCCTTTCCTCTCACTTCCTGCTCCCTCATTTGCTCGGTACAGTCAGATGGCCCTGACATTGCATTGCAGGGTTTTTAGAAACTGCCACCCTCCTGTAGGCGAGGATTGTCCAGCTCCCATTTCTGTGAAGTCCATTCGCAGAACATCCCCGATATGGTGGCTGCTCAGGCTCTGCTGTCGCCCGGCCAGCTGAGCGTCGGCTTAGAGACCGTTTGCCTGGCAGCTGGGTGGAGCTGGTGAAACTTCATTGTCCACGTTCTGCGTCGAGCCTCACGACGCATTTTGTGATGTCGGTGGAGGGGGATATCGTTTCGGCCCTGCCGAGGTCATCCAGGTGTCCAGTAGGCAGTCCGTCAGGAGCATGGAAGAATCACTGAATTTCTGGTTATTTGCTCTTTGTTATTCTGTCTATAAAAATGAATGCGAATCAATGAAAGCACAGCGTCTAGCATAGACTGGCAGCTGGAGGAAGGAAGATTCTATGGGGGCCAGGAATGCAGGAGGCCGCGTAATGTCTGGACGACCCTCCGGAGGGTGGGGACCAAGTCCCAGCAGGAGTGGTGGCTTCTAGCTCCTTTTGAGTGCGTGTCTGTGGGCTTGGTCTCGGAGGTGAGGTGAGACTCCCTGGGAAGATGACAGATAGCAGCTTGGAAGACCCAAATCTAATCACACAGACGCCGTCTCTGTGTGTCCCCGACCCATAGAAAGACACTCACGTCCTCTTCACAGCTGCGGCGTGTCTGTCTGTCCTTGCCGCTGTCCATTTCCCAAGCAGGTTCCACTCTGCCTACTGCTCCCCATGACTCTAACAGCACTGACTAGCTCCTTTTGATGGCCCAAAGCCAGTCCCACCTTCAGGCCATTCCCAGCTACTCCCTTTGCTCCCAGTGCCTAAGACGCCACCTCTGCAACCAGACCGTCCCATCTAAATGGGGCTCCCACCTGCCACTCTGTCATGTCCCCCGACTCTGTTTCACTGTGGCCCTTGTCACCATGTAAAAGTAATCTGCTTGCCCACATAGTACAAACATCTGTTGGATGTCGCATATTTGGTGTTCATTAAATATTTAGTGAAAGAAATGACTTTTTAAGAAAAATGAACCCATAAGCTCCTGTTGGTCGAAAACTTAGTCTCGTTTGCCCCATATTTCCACTGCCCCAAACGGGACGTGGTAAGTCCTCAAAAACTGTGTATCAAGTCTCTTAATTTTAGGGGAAAGGCACGACACGTCCATTTGGTTGAAGGAAGACCTCTGGCAGCACCAGGCTGTGATCTAGGACCCAGCTTTGAGGAGACGGGACCCAGCTAAGGGCTCGGGACAGAAGCAGGGACTGGGAGATTAACAGAACTGAGTGGGCAGGAAGCCAGGTCACCAGGGTCCGGTATCGCCCGAGAGCCTAAGGGAGCTTGAACCTCGGATCCCTCCCCAGACCCTCCAACTGGGGTGAAGGCAGCAAAACAAGATCCCGACCCCACCCAGTTCCAGATGGCATCGACATCAACGGATGGACCGGGGAGGGTGGGCCCGCAGAAGGAAGGCTTCCATGGCAGACGCGCTCCGTTCAGCCACTTCCCAGCTCTGTGATCGTAGACTGGCTTCTCGGCGTCTCTCCACCTTAGTTTCCTCGGTTTAAATTGGTGGTGAATAATTGTCGATTTCCTGGGGCCGTTGCAAGACAGTATCCTGCAGATGCAATGCTTAACTCACAGCCTGGCACACACTGTTGGACAGTATACAGTACCCGTTGGCAGTCTTTATTGTTTCTGATTGAACTGTGATTCCATCTTAGTGCTATGTCTGCCAGGAGCCTGTGTGCCCCATGAGGACAGCTGCACATTCACAGGGCACCCTGAGCAAGCCTATCAAAGGTCCAGTGGCTTCTTAATTGAGGCACTGCAGACTCAGCAGAGGGAGGAAGCTGAGTTCTGGGTCTTAGAGGCAGAACAGGAAGTGGAGATGCTCCAGACACTGACCTCCTGTGGACGCCAGCTCTCTGAGGTCAGTGCAGGGAGGCACATGCCCCTGAGAGTAAATAGAGGCCTTGCTGCCAGTGATATGGTTAAAGGCTTCTCAGAGGCCATTTCAGTCATTGCCCTGCTATAAAAATCTGACAACTGAGAAAGAGATCCTCCAATGGTGCCTCTCTCTCCATTTTGGGGCCACAAATGTTTTTGAGAATCTGGTGAAAGCCGGTGACCCCCAAAACCCATCAGCACAATTTTACATCCAATTTCAGTGTGTCCACAGACCTCTAGAGGCCAAGGAGGAGAGAAGGGTCTGGGTAAGACCCCCATGTGGAGTCTTAGTCATTACTAAGTCTCACTGCCTATGTAGAGTCACCCACGTGAAGAATAAAAGGAAGGCGACAGCTCATCATGATTTACTAATTCAGCAAACATCTGTATTAATAAGAAGTTTGCAAAATGTTAAAAGTGAATGAGGCGGTCCACTTGTACTCTCTTATAAAGGCAACGTAGCCATTACAATGTTTCCCATTAAAACACTCTTAGAGAGTCTTATTTAATTGAAAGATAAAGATGATTTGTGATCAGTAAATCAAGAACTGACGCGCATGTTGGTCCTTGAAATATTTGATGTTGGGAAATCTCTCTCCCTTGGGAGAGGGAGAAGGAGGGAGGAGAGACAGGGAGAGTAAGGGGGTGGGGTGAGGGCAAGGGACTGGGGAGAGAAAGACAAGAGAGCTATTTTATTTCCTTTGTTTTTCAGCTTAGTTACCCCTTTCTTCAGTCCAGTCTCTGTCCAAATTATTATAACAATTTTGGAAAGATTGGAGTCTCAGGTATTTATTCACATGTATGCTACTCTCTCCTCTCCAAACCTGGGTGGGGGAGGTTGGCATTTTGCAGCACATGGTTGAAGCTCCCATTCTGAAACTTCATTTACCTTCCCATCCTGCAAATGCACATAAAGCAGGGGAACAGGAGGGACTGAGAGTCCCTAGGGGACAGGAAGTGTGTCCTCCCCAGATTAGGTGCCTGACCTAAGCTTGGCTGCTCTCGAAGATAGGACACCTGAGCTGGGCAGGGTGAGCACATGACAGCAAGGCAGCGTTGAGCAAGGCAGCCACCCCGGTGGGGAGCCCAAGTCCAAGGTTGTGGGCGGAGGCAGAACAGGGCACATGAGGACAGTGGCTCACAGCTCTGCGGAAACTGTAGACACATCGATCAGCTTTGTAGGAAATGGCATCACGCCTCTTGTTCTGATTAATTCTGATGAGGAGGATTGCGGAAGATTAGCAGAGGAAAGGGGATTTGCGTTTGTCGATCCCAGCGCTGCCAGGCTTTATAGGTATCGAAAACTTGGCCTATTTGCTTAAAAGAATCCTGATTCCTCGGTCCCGCTCGGATCTACTGAATCAGCATCTTCGAAGACGGGACACAGGAATCTGCATTCCTGACAGCACCCCGGGGGATTCTGAGGCAGGTGGCCCTTGGAGAAACACTAAACTAGATGATCCCCAAGCGACGTTCTTTCTCAAGGTCTTATGAGGAAAAGTCTCATCTGCCACCCCCATAAAATGTGTTTCCTGTCTCATCCATTTTAGTTCTTGATTAAACTCAATTTGGCAAGTCGTTACATCTGATTACTTATTCATCTTCTTCTGGAGTCTTTGTGGGGGACAATTGATGACAAACTCCTTGAGGAGCCATGCTCATAGCTTCCTGTCCTCCCATGGCTCAGTCCCAGGAGAGACACCTGACCTAGGCTCTCTCCATGCCCCTTGGGATGGTGGGGACACAGGGACATCTGGGGAAGACAAGGGACATCAGGGGGCTGACACTGCTTGGAGGAAAGGCTCTGGGCTTCAAGTTGAGAACTCAGATTAGTCCCTGCCAGAAGTTAGAGTGCGAGGCAATTTAGCAAATTGTAGCTTGCAGCAGATGTTTAATTAGTCGTGAGGCTGTGGATGACTGAAGTCTGAGGAGTGGGAGGGCACCTCCGTCTGCCTCCGCCGCCAACCGGGGAGACGTGGGCTCTGCAGCTGGGGGGCAAGGCTGGTCCAGGAGAGCCAGGTCGCTCCTGAAGAGCGTGGCCCGCAGGAAAGAAAGGTGGTGTTGGCGGGGGCGGGAGTCGGGCTATGGGAGGCCCAGGTGGACCACGTGGAGCTGAGAAACTCGGTATTGGGGGGCGAGGAGACACCCAGACCCCTCGTCCAGAGAGCCAGGAAGCTCTGAGGCAGTTTTCCTCTGTACACATGCGGAAGACTTTCCCCAACGCGTCCCAGATTGGGTTGTTCATCCGTACCCCTTATTACGCCTCCTCCCCTGCGCTCCCCATTTTAATGGATGGAACTGTGGTCTGCCCTGTTACTTAGGGCCCATCCTTGATGCTTCCTTGTTCTTCACCCTCCACATCCAGTTTGTCGCCAAGACAACTCCAACCCACCTCTCCACCTCTCTCGAGGATTTCTCAGCCTTTGGCACTGTTGGCATTTTGGGCTGGGTGACCCTTTGTTGTGGGGGGCCGTCTCGTGCACTGTAGGATGTTCAGCTGCACCTCTGGCCTCTACCCACGGGGTGCCAGACATTGCCAAATGTCCCCTAGGGACAAAAGCACCTGGTTGAGAACGCCGCTCTGAACCTGCCCAGGTGGCCGACCTCTTTTTCTTCGAGCATCTTTGCTCCGGCTCCCTGTCTGGTCTCCTGTCTCCAGCCTTGCTTCCCTCCATGCATCCTCCGCGTCGAAGCCAAAGGAACGTGTCCCTAATGAACACGTGATCATGGGATGCTCTTACCCACAACCTTCTAGTGGCCCTGGGCACCTGTGGAAGGATCCGTATCACCTAACATGGTTGAAGAGCTTTCGTTATCAGGACGCTGCCTATGCGTCTGGCTTCATCATCTACCACTGTCTCTCTCACCCACTCTGCCCCGACCCTCCCAGCTTTCTGTCACCTCCGCTTCTCCTCCCATGGAGCCGTCATGATCTTCATATTCCAGGCTTACTAGCCTTTTCTCAGCCCCTCGAATTACACGCATACCACTTCCTCCGCCTGAACCACCCTCGAGGAGATAGCTCTGAGGGTCCTGAATAACATAAATTAAGATGAGGGTTTGTCTTGCGAGCAGAATCCTAAGTGATCTTATTGTTCACATGGTTTGATCTGTCGTCCCCACCCAAATCTGATCGGAGATGGCTTTTTCAAAAATTGCCTAAGCCCCAGAAATGTGGTGACTATCAGTCTGACACCCACATCTCTCAGCTCCCAACTCTACCAGTTGCCACCCACACCCTCTGCTCGGGAAGGAGGAGGTGGGGAAATGCCTTTTCGGGAAAGCTGGCTGGCAGATGTCAGCTTCCTCCTCTGTCCTGGAAGGTTCCCAGTCTTCCTTTGGGAAAAATGTGGCAGGACTGGAGTTTTCTGGATCTACTTCCATTCTTGGTTTAATTTTAGGGCTCCAGGTGATTTCAAGTGCAGGTCATCGGTCATTATTTGTGTCATGTTGGTTTTCCCAGCCAGACTTCCACGAGGGCAAGGTTGACCATGCTTATCTTATTGATCATTGCATCGCTGGTAATTACCACGGTGCCTGGCGTGAAGTATGTTTTCAATATATACCCTTGAATCAAATGGAGTAGAGGATCCTGTAGGAGGCAGGAGGGAGGGGGCTCTTGGGGAAGCCCGGATCAGATTTCTGCTTCAGAAAGAGGCAACACAGTTCCAGCATCCACGACATCTGGACTCTGATTCTGAGGCTGGTGCTTGCTTGTTATGTGACACTGGTCCAGGCACTTTTTTTTTTTTCTCTCTCTCTGGATCTCCATTTCCTTATCTAGGAAATGGGAACTTAGATCGATGAATGCCTATATTCCTTTCAGCTCTAATATTGGTGAGTGCCAAGTCACGCTGCAGGCACAGCGAAACCTTCCTCGAAGAACAGTAATCATCATGATGGTTCACGTAGACTAAGCGCCTTTTGCAGACTACCTCCATGAACTCGCACGTCAGCCCCATGAAGTCATTGTCATATTATTTCTATTTTGCATATGAGGAAAAGGAAGCCCAGAGGTGTGTTCCGCAGCCAGGAAAATTAGCACCCCAGGTGACATTTGACAATACCTGGAAACATTTTTGGTTTCATGACTCGGAGTGAGGAGCGTTCCTGGCCTCTAATGGTGGAGGGACATTGATAAACATGGGACATTGATAAACATCCTCTAATGACTAGGAGAGCCCCTACAGCGAAGAATTACCCAGCCCAAATGTCAGTAGTGCCGAGGTTGACAAAGCCTGACTTGGAGATGGACTCGGCTTAAACTCACATTAGCCTATTCCAGAGTCCATTGTCCATACCACCGCATTTCGACGGACTCAGACCCCACATGAATTTCTCCACCCTCTGCTCAGTCCTTACCAGGGAGAAAAAGTATTAACTGAAATCACAGAAGATCTGAACCAGAACTCCAGCGTCTCTAACTGGGAGGGAATGAAGAGTTTTTTCCCAAGACCCTCTTTCAGTCAAAAGCCGTTTTCTTAGTTTCTGGCCATAATTTATTACATCCCCTTCTCCTCCTCAGACATTATTGTTCTATTGGCAGTATCTGGTGCTTACTCATCAGATGTAGACCTCCTCTAAGTTCCTCCAGTACAACTCAGGAAACATTTATCAAGGGCTACATCGCCTGGAGTGTTTTGAGCTGCAAACATCGCATCTGGCCAACCAAAGCTCATTGATACTATCTCACTCAACGATAAGACTGGAGTCAGATGGTTTCAGGACTAGAAGATAGCATCAGGAATCCAGACTTTGCTCCACAGTTTTGCTTCACCACCCTCAGCACAGTTGCTTTCATCCTCACGTTTATCTTCTCATCATCACAGGATGGCTGCTGCAGCTCCAGGCATCACGACTTCCCACTCTGTCTCAGGGCAGGAAAGTGGATGAATGGCAGCTTTTTCTTCTTGAGGCTCTTTTTGTCTAAAGAATTAGTTCCTGAAAAGATGCCATCATTGGCAGTCCTTCTTTTGCAGCTCATTGGCTAAACAAACAAACAAAAAAAATCAATCTTGTGGTAACTCCTAGGGCCAATCATATCTGAGAAATTAAGGCAGACAAGGGAGAAGGTGGTTGGAAATGGCTATTTGGGAAACAGTCTATGGTTTCTGCCATAAGAACCTACTATGTGCCCGAGACTGTGCTAGACACTGGGAATAGTGACCAAGGCACTCATGGTTCACTGCTTATTGTCCATCTAATATCTAACTCAATAAAACACCCCTTCCTCAATCTCCCCACATCCAAAGTCAACCAAAGCTCACTGTGTTTCATAAACTGACCTGGGCACTGTGTCACGAACCAGGTGAGAAGTATAGGACAATTCTCTGTCATCTCAATCCCAGTCTCCTCTCGACTCCCCACCTCCCTGTGGTTCTATCCTTACTTGAACCAGAGGCAGACATCTGCACCGCAGTGAATCAGAACGCTCTTCCAAAGAGTCTGGGAGAACAAAGCCACCCCCAGAGAGGCTGCCCCCTCTTCCTGGTGTCATTCGGCCCCAGGGAACGCTCTGCTCTGCTGGGTCGAAAGCCATCACATGCCCGAGGGTAACCTGGCTTGGCTCCTCCTCTCTCCTGCACCTTCAGACCCCCGGAGCACAGCTCTCCCTGAGTCAGCACGGTTTTTACATAAACATAGAGCTCTGGGAGAAACAGCTTGGATGGAGGAAGGAGCCGCTGGGATGAGAACCTGGGCATACACACGTGAGGCGATGTCAAAGGGATGAGGGCTTAGGTTAGTTAGCAGTGGGGCCATCGGTCCAGGTTACCTGGAGGCGTGTGTGTGCGTGCACAGCAGAGGGAAAGCACCCTCCAGCAGCAGGTGGGCTCCAGCGTGGACCGGGCCATCCACCCGGGGAGGTAGTGAGTTCCCCGTGGTGGGAAACGTGCTGGCACGGCCAGGAGGAGCGCCTCCCAGCACTGCTCTGGGAGAGAGCCTGGGCCGTCAGGGGACTTCCTGTGAGTGAGGTGCTGTGCCTCTCTTGCTTCTCAATGTCCTGGTCTCTCTCAAGCTCCTTGGCCATTGTGTGTGTGTGTTGGGAGGCAGGGCGGGGTGAGCTGCCTGCCCTGGGAAGTGTTCCTGAATCTGGCCACCACTTGTCAAAGATGCCGTGGGGAGCACCTCACTAGTAGACGAGGCGCACTTTCAGTACTGAGAGTACGTCTTTTAAAAAGTACGGTCTTCATTTGGGTCAGAAGCGCTCAGAGGAGAGGGAAGGAAGCAGAGGGCTACGTGCACGGAGGACGGTCCGCGGACCTTCCCTGCCTCCTCCTCCCCCAGGCGCCACCCCGCCAGGGGCTGATCTGGTGCACCGGATGCCAAGATCAGGCGAGCGCAGCCTCTGCTGTCCCCCAGCCCAGAATCTCCCACCTGCCATTCATGAGAACCCTGAGGGGAACCCAAGCCAGCCACAGGAAGCAGGTTAATAGCGGTTCACGCTTCACTCCCAGGTGTGGGGCTGGGCTGAGAACCTGTTAGGGTGGCGGCTTAGCATCATCCTTCTCTGCCAGCCTCGGCAGGCGGAGTGGTAGTCTGAATAATTGTGCCTCCAAAGATGTCCGTGTCCCAAGAACCTATGAATGTTACCTTACGTGGCAAAAGGGATTTGCAGGTGTGATTAAAAGCTGGGGAATGCAGAGGATGGTTTCTAGAAGCTGGAAAAGGCAAAGAAAAGGATTCTCCTCTAGAGCCCCCATAAGGAACGGCGCTGCCCACACCTTGAGACTGATTTCAGACTTCTGACCTCCGAAACTGTAATAGAATAAATGTGCATTGTCTTAAGCCACTCAGTTTGTGGTAATGTGTTACAGCAACAATAGGAAACTAAAGCCAGAGGTTAGACCAGAGCTCAACAAACTTTATCTTGGGCCAACTACTAAATACTTCAGGCTCTTAGAGCCATGCAACTATGTAGCAACTACTTCAGCTCTGTCTTTGTAACATGAAAGCTGCCACAGAGAATATGTAAATGAATGGGTGTGGCCATGTTCCAATAAAACTTTATTTACAAACACAGAGAGTGGCTGGAGTTCGCTGGTCCCTAGGTTTGAGAATGGTGCTCTCGTAATAGCTATGGTGGACAATGATATGGATTGGCTGATTTCCAAGCATTCATTGCATTCAGAGCTTTACATAGATGATCCATTTAACCATCCAAGCTCTAACTATATAAAGTAGGTTCCATCACAGCAGCAGCCCAGTTTCATGAATGAAGAAATGGAAGCACAAGGAGGTGAAGTAACTTGCCCAGACTCAACAGCTAAGAAGCTGGAGAGCCAGGATTCGAACCTGCAGAGCTGGATCTAGAGGCTTTCCTCTTAACCACAGCCCTGTGTTGCCACTTGAGTGACTTCAGACACTGAATAATCCATCCATCTGCCTCCTTCCTCTCTCTGTGGTATCCTTTTCTGCAGAGTAACAAAGGATCTGAGAGAATTATTTCCACACCCTGTCCCTCCGTTAAAAGGTTGTCAGATATAGGAAGTAAAAATGAGGGATGCCCAGTTACATTTGAAATGCAGATAAACAACAAATGTTTGTTAGTGTATACAGGTCCCGTTCAGTATTTGGGACATACCTACATAATTTTAAAAACCTATGCTTATTGCTTTTCTGAAATTCAAATGTAAGTGGGTGTCCTGTTTTTCTCCTGGCAACCCTACTCCCCAGCCCTCTGAGCCTCAGGAGCCTGACCCCTAGCCCACCAGGGGAACAGGTCTGATGCGGCCCAATTGCCATTCAGCCAGCATCAAGAACCTCCTTCTATCCACAGATTAAAAGAAGCAGAAATAGATGTGTCTGCTTTAGAAGACACCACTGCATTCCCTGGGCCGTCTCTGCCAAAAGTCAAGAGCCCCAGGTCCGATTTGAAATAAACCACTGCTAGGTCTTTTCTCTGGAAAGACTGGGAGTCACATCCAAGCCCCACCCTCCTCTCCCATCACACTTCTCCTGCCCCTAGGGAGATGGTGACTCTCTTCCCTGAACCAGGGACTTCTTTGTGTCCGGTTCCTGGAGAGAGCTTTGAGAGTGAAGAGGAAAGGGAGCCGCCGAAATCAAGTTCAGACTCGTTAGAGGGAATCGTGTTTAAAAGGCGCCCCAAACACGTTAACTGCAGCTGTTCCCGGCATCGAGAGAATGGCAGTGATTTTCCTGGCGAGATGCAGAAGATCATCATATCAGAAGTAGTTAAGGAATAATTTAACATTGTTGTTCTGCCCTAAGCTGGCGTGAGCTGCTTCTGGCAGGAGGATTGGAGAGTATTTTGTTCTCTCCGTGGGAAATCATAAAGGCCTTCAATCTGATTTTCATTTAAGTCCCTGAGTGTTTGGTTGTAGATGTTCATTCATTCATTCATTCGTTCGTTTATAAACAAACACTTTGTCAAGCACCTCCTACATGCCAGGCACTGTTTAATTTCACTTCCTACATGTTTGTTGCAGGTGTTCACTCATTTATCCGTTTATTTTTTCATTTATTAAGCAAACATTTTTCAAGCCAAGCGCATGGCCCGCTCTGTGCTAGGTGCTGGAGGATATTTAAAGGTAGGAGTTAAGGAGGTTCAAGCTTTTCCTCGGTGGGGGAATTGCACATCTAAGCAAGTAATCGAAACACAATGGGTCTTATAATAAGAACATGGTCTTATTTTATTGAGCATCTACTGGGTACCAGTTACTCTATCGATATTAACACATTATACCCGAGCCATTCCTTGAAGTGAGATAGCCATTAGCATCGCTGATCTAGAGATGAGAAGAGAGCTGTTCTGAGGGGTGAAATACCTTGCCCCAAGCTATGCAGCTACCAGGAACAGAACTAAGATTCAAACCAGGAGCTGTCTTTAGCTAAAAGCCCAAGTGCCCACTCCACCCTATTGCCTTAGGCACAGATGAGAGAGAAAAATGCTTTCAGAGCAAATAGAAGCAAGAAACATGGCTCTGGCAGGGGAGTCTGGGTCGGGTTCTGCAGGCTGAATTTCACAGTTTTGCCGTCAGAGATCAGGATGGCCTTCCTAGGGAGGCAAACGTGGTGTCTTGAAAGAATGAGATGTTTGAGCACAGAAGGAGGTGAGCGAGGAACACCGGGGGGCACAATTTCTGGGCTGCCCAGATGGCCTAGAGTTGCTTCGTTTCGCTACAGCACAGGCATGAGCGTCTGTGACTCTTCCTAAGAGGAAGGCTCAGGGTTTTAGAGTGCCAGGAATGCCAGCCATCACCCACCCTGAAAGCGTGAGCGTACACGAAGGACAGCCACCATTCGTATTAAAGTTTTCCATCCACCCTCCCTTGAAACCTCAAACTTGGAACCTCCGCCCACACATCAGTGCAGAATTGCCGGCAGGAAAAGATGCATACTGCATTTTAAAATCTCGTCGGTGTGGCTGATTATATATGCTGTTTTAAAGAGCCCCGGAATAAAGTTTCCCATCCCACCAGAGTCCGAGCTGGTCCCCAAAGTAATTGGCACTGAATTATTGATAAAGGTCTTGGGCCATGCAAGAACAATGGTATCCATCTTTCTCCCTGACACCCGATTATTCCATGCAGCTCGTCCATTCACCTTGGGCATGCGTGCAACTCCGTGGGCACAGATTCCGGCAACTTCAAAATGGGCTGTGTCCAAGTGGGGGGTGGGGGCGAAAGAGAGAAAGGAATTAGTAGTGCATCAGTTTCAAAATATTTGTCCTGAATTAAAAAATAAAAAGCGGACTTCGTTTGTCTTGTCTTTTCTCTGCCGTCTTGGAAATTGGATTAGTCATTATTAAACATTTTGAAGTGGAAATAAAAAGAGGGGGGAAGATTCCACGGGGCACGTCGCAGCTTTGATGTTAACAGAGCCGTCATTGTCAGGAGCTGACACAAAGGCAGTTACACATTGAGATCCTGGTAATTAGGGCCTTGTAATGACCCGTTCCAAAAAGAAACAGCTCTGTTCCTTATTTGCCATTAAAACACCAAGAGTTTATTTGCAGAGAATTGGGTTTAATTCAATTAGCAGGAATTGTGAGGCGTTCACAACACAAGGTATATTAGCCCAGCACTTCATTTGTAATGAGACCCAAAAAGCATTTAGGGAAAGAAAAGCTAATTATCCAAGTTTTTTTTTTCTTTTTTTTTTTTTTTTCAGTAACATGGAGGGTTTAGTCCAAATTTCAGAGGCCTGTATTCCCAAATCCCTTAAGCTTTAATTAACGATTAACAGAGAAGCAGGATGTGGAGGACAGGAAAGCTTTGCCACAGAGTCAGTGCCAAGGGGTATTATTAATAACCCCCACCCTGAGACAGCACTTCACAGTTTACAAAGCGTTTCCACAACCATTATCTGCTTTGAATATTCATTTCCTTCTCCTTCTGGGCCAGTTCCCTAGTGCTGGGAATATTTCTCCCCAGTCTGTCTTGAGTTTCAGATCTTGGTTTGGATTTTGGAGTAAGTCCTTGGCCAGCCAGAGCAGTCCCTCTAGGACAAGGGTCCCCAACCCCCGGACTGGTACTGATCTGTGGCCTGTTAGGAACTGGGCTGCACAGCAGGAGGTGAGCGGTGGGCTAGCAAGTGAAGCCTCCTCTGTGTTTGCAGCCACTCCCCAGCACTAGCATCACCGCCTCAGCTCCACCTCAGATCATCAGGCATTAGACTCTCATAGGAGCACCAGTCCCTGGTGCCAAAAAGGTTGGGGACCGCTGCTCTAGGAAATGCACACTAAAAACTGGCAGGTGTGGATTCAGCTCTCCCCTCCACCTTCATCCAGGTGTATGACCTTGAGCGAGTTGCTGAACTTCAAATATCAGCTCATTTCTTTTTCAGCTCCATCTATAGCTGTGCTGTCCAAAGTGGTGGCTACTTAAATGTCAGTTAAAATTAAAAATCTAGTTTCTCGGTCGCACTAGGCACGTTTCAAGGGTTCGGTAGCTGCAAGAGGGCAGCACAAGACGTAACGCGTTCCCGTTGTTGCAGAGTTCTGTGGGCTGTGACATGGGAGGCGCCATTCACTTTTTCGAGGGTAATGTAAGAATATAGTCAAAAATGCAGAGGAAGCATGTGGCTCATGGCGCATGCTCAGTGATAGCATCTGTGAAGAGAGAGGAGGAGGGAGAAGAAATGGGCACCCTCATACTCGGTACCCTCTACCTTCTCAGGATGGGCAAGAACAATGGGGAGATGAGGTGCGGAAGGGAAGGAAGTATCTATGAAGGATATTGAATGTGCTCTATTTGAACATCTCTGTGCTACGATTCAACAAGTGTTTATTTAGTGCCAACCGTCTTATATATTCCTCGCAATAACCCAGTGAGGAAGATTTTCTATCCCTCGCTGGACAGGTAGATGGAGAAACGGAGGCTCAGACAGGTGACGTGGTGTGCCCAGGGCTCCAGGGCCAGCAGATGGTGGGTCCCCCGTCCTGAAGGCGAACAGTGATTACTCTTCTCTCCACCACCTTCCGCTGCCTCCATTGGCAGAGTTCCGGCTGCTTCTTATTAATTAGAGGAGTGGGCACCAGTGCTCCAGGTGGCTGGGGATGCTCCACTTCATGGTCCTTGCACCCTGGATAGATGTGAAGGGCCACACCACCCCAGAAAGGGCTCCAGCAGCTTCTCATTGCCCGCTTCCCTGTGGACCGGGGAGTTCCGAGTTCCTTCAGGACAGCCGTAGAAGAGGCGTGCTTTTGAAAATAGCCCAGCCCTGCACACAAACTGCGTTATTAAGCCGATAAATCAATTAGTGCATTGGGGCCCAGGCCTCACACAGAGCAGCCGGGACAGATGGCCATCAGTCTGTCTCCTCCCCCGAGCCAGTGCCTGCAGATCCCAGAGAAGGGAAGAGTGAGATCCCAGCCTCCGGAAGAGCGTTGACTCTGGGAGCCCCCGATGACATGAACCAGGGAATCTGCAAATGGCTGTGCGAGGGCCGTGCGAGGGCCAGATCGTTCTCTGAAACTCATTGGAGGAATGAAATTGAATTTTGTGGCTGGCTCGGGGAAGCTCGTTGGCGTGAGAAGCACGCGAATTTCAGGTAGGAAAACACATCAGCGAAGACCCCGCCCCTGGGAGGAGCTGGAGGAAGGACACCTAACCGGGAAGAGGCAGGGCCTGGATTCCACTTCCGGCTTTGCAGCTGTCTCCTTGCAAGGCTTGGGGAGAGCCGTGTACCCTGCGGGGCCTCATTTTCCTTAATTGTAGAAGGACAATACATGGGAAAGCTCTAAAACTAGATGCTGCTTGCCCTACGGAATGGAAATGCATTCGCAGACGTTACAGGAGAGAGATCCATTTCCAGACGGCAGGAACCCCAGTGCAGTTTGTAAAGAAAGCGAGGAGGGCGACGTTGGTGGACTTTTCAGGGTCTCCCCGAAGGCTGTGTTTTCATTCGAGGTCTGTTAAGGTGCTGCCTGAACGCTGAGGGAACAACATGGTGATGAGCTGAGTGGAGTTTGTTCGTTCCTCACCTCACTCTTTGATCCTTTCAGGAAAGCTGCTTGGCGCTCAGAGCCCGACGTACTTGCCACCCAGTCCCACAGCAAGCCTCCCAGCTGCAGCCCCGGGGCCGGCTCTTGCACAGCCTCTCCTTGTCCCATCGACAGAGATGACAGCTGCCTCTTAGGGTGGTCCTGGGGATCAGTGAAATCAAGACCCTATGGGTGCTCAGTTCGGAATAAACACCCAAACTGTGTTAGTCATCAGCATTGCCGACGCCGTGCCTGTGGTTGTCCAGGTGCTGGGCTGCCCTGTGGTGACGCAGGACTAAAGGCGTTATCTGGTCTGTGAGGAGTTCACAGCCAAGCTCAGTGGCTGTGACGTTTTCTGGGATCGGACAATCTTTCGAGAATTGGATAAAAGCAATGGATCTTCTCCCCAGAAACACACACACACACACACACACACACACACACACACACACACACGTGTTGTGTGTGCGCACAATTCTGGGTCAGGAACCACCAAAAGTCTATTAACTTTAGATTTCCAGGTTAAAAGACTCATCTAGTGTGGCACTGTGGGCAAAGCAATGTCTATAACCTGTGCAACAAGGTACAAAATAGATTTAAAAATCTGTCGGAAGAGGCGAGCGTTGGTTGCTGTGGGGGTTGGTGGTGGGGGCAGGGCAGGCCTGTCCCAGCAGGCGATGCTGGTTGAGAATGAAGCAGAAGTTCATTAGAAGACGTCGGGGTGGGGGCAGGGTGGGGGCTCCGGGTGGGAGAGACCACAATGTCCAAGGCGAGGGGAGCGGAAAACTCGCACAGGAACGTTTGCAGCCTCCTGTTATGAAGAAGAAGGGAGGGTCCACTGGCACCTCCGGGGGTCAGAGGAAGGTGACATTTAACTTGTATTTCCAGACTTCGGTTTCCTGCATGCAGGAGGTCCCCGACTTTAAGAACAATGCAGTGCCCTGGACTTTGGGGTTACGTGGATCTGGAAATGGCAGTAACCGGGGTCACCGGGTGGTTGACCCGAACAGGAGACTTGAGGCTACCAGAGTCCCATGCGGCTCTTGTTGACTTGGGGACAAGTCTGCACAGCGTCTCTTACTCAGCCAGGTCACCGACTCCAGTCCTCCCCGCCCTCCGCCAACATCCTTGTCTTTGGCTGAATCCCTGTAAGCAGACCCCAAGATAATGCTTCGAACGCATGTGGCTTATTTGGGAGTTGGCCCCAGAAGCAGTTGGGGACGCGAAAAGTGAGACAGGGTGACAAGAGGTTAACACAAGAGCAGGTCGCCCTGTGGGCAACTGAGGCTCAGTCCCAGCGGGACCTCTGGTGGTTGCCGGTGTATCTCAGGGTCGTCCTGCCCAAGGGCATGGAGGCCTCATTAGCTGAGGGACACTCCCGGCCCTCACTGCCACACCCTTCCAGCCAGCTGTGTGCACGGAGCAGCCAGAGAAAGCTGCCAGGACAGAGTGACAGGTGCTGCCTCGAGATGACTCTGGTGCAGGAGTGGCTAGGGGGCACGTGTGAGGCACTCATGCATTTTGGCTTCTACTATAGCTACTCATTTTGCTACAGGCTTCTACTATAGCTACTCATTCCCGGGTGCCTGTTTTCCCCAGAAAGGCATCCCAAATCCACACTCCAGGGCCCATCTCTGTGGCCACGGCCCTTCTGGTTTCTATCACACATGCTTGGTTTTTCTGGGTCCTGGAAGAGCCGTCACCACTGGTCCTATCTGGAAGGCAGATCGGCCGGCGGGGCCCCGGCCCTGACAGCATGAGGAGGCCTTTCTTGTGTGCACAGCCACCTCCTCACTTAGAGACATCCTCTCGCCTGTGTTCTGATGATTATTTATTAGCATCTCCCAACGCGCAGCTTCCCTGCAGCTCCCGTGTGATCTTTTGGGGAGACCCTCTCCTCCCGTGTCTTTGGAGCTTGGAGTGGCACTGTCATTGTTCCCGAGAAGTAAACACGGAAGCGTTTTGTTCCCCTCAAAGCGTTTCCAGCTACTCCCAGTGTAGCCCAGCGGGATCCCGCTCCTAACGCAAACGGAATGTTGTCTGTCGGATTTATTTGCCTCCGTACATCATCTGCTCACAGATGTTTGTCCTTTGGCTTGTTTCTTTTTCTAATTAATTTTTGATTAAGTTTTGAAACACCTTCTGTCTCCACCACTTCCCGCCACCCTAGGTAATCCTATTTACTCTGAACTCAGGAGGGGGATCTGGGCTCTCAGTGGCTCACTCTGCAGTCTCAGTAGCTAGGAGAGGATGGGGATTTTTCGAATAGTTGGTTAAGTGGTCATATCCCTCTTTTCCAGACAGGAGAGATCGATGCTCGGACTAAGCGTAAGGGATGGAGGAGAGTGGATGAATCTGAGTTCTCTCTTGGAGGGAATGGGTGGAGTGGAAATTACCTGCCGGAAAAGAAAATGGTGCTGATATTGAGTGTATTAGAACACATGGGTACATGCACACACACGTCCTCATTCACCTTCTTTGAAGCCGTAACTCTGTTTTGGGGCATTGATTTAGAGAAAGGAGGAAAAGGAAATGAACAAAAGTACAAAAAGCTAGTATCCTGTGTGCTTAATACTGTGCTAGTTTCTTTAACAAAGTAGCAGCAACAGAAGCAGCAGTAGACCCAATAATAATAACAGGAACTGATGCAGAGTGATAGTAGAAAACTCTGACAGCGTTTTTACTTGGCACCAAGAACTGTATGAAAGGCTTTATGTGGTTTACCACATTTGCCCATTAAAGAATACTTTAGAGTCCCCATTTAACAGATGAGGACTCTATGGCACAGAGAGGTTAGGCGACTTGCCTCGGCTTACACAGGTAGTAAGGGATGGGATTGAAGTTGATCCCAAGCAGGTGGGTCCACCACCTGGCCTCCCTTGTGTTCACCTGCCACCTGCTAAGGGTCCCAGACCAGGCGTGAGTTCAGAATTGAGCCACCAGTCAGGGAGACGGCCAGCCCAACAAGGGGAGAGAAGGAAATGAAAGATGACTTTTCAGAGGCTGAAAGAGCAGGTGTGCAACCTGGCTGGAGGATGGTATTGGGTGTATCCCCTGAGCCAGGCCGAGCTGTGGCCACCTGCCCATGTCTGTCCCTGTGGATTCCCTTTGCAGAACGCACCGCAGCCCACCTTCCCGTTCCTTCTTTATTCCTCCAGTTTGCACACTTTGATGTGGAAATTACCTGCCCTGGGAAATGAGCCCCATAGCAGTGAACCGTTGTGCCAGCATCTATTGTGATGATAACTCTCCTGATAGTGGTTATTGTGATTCTAAATTGTGTTCCACCAGCCAGGGGCATTTCAGTGTCCATTCAAACCAATGCTATAGATCCCCGCCTAACTGGAAACAGCGGCTCCTCCCCGCACACAGGGGTGTTTTGCCTTTAGCCTTCAAACACTGGCAGTGGAGGGACCCGCCCAGCTCGTCCGTTTTGGCTGTCGACCTTTCCCCAAGACTCCCTCTCCAAGCCCCGCCCCCATCTCTTCCATTTTCCTGTTTTCGGTGGCATTCTCCACTGTGCCAGGGATGTCCTAAAACCTGCCAGCCCTGCCAAAGATGAAATACTCAGGGGTCGACAAGCAGGACAAGGTAATAAGAAAAGCAAGCAGTCAACAGCAGGCCCAGGCCAGTCGCAGCAAGAGTTCTGAGCATTCCTTCCTGCTGTCCTTTTCATTTTGGCTCCGTAAGTACCATGTTCTTTTAAAAAGAGTCACTGAACATATGCACTCAAAGGTGACAGGAACCACAAGCTTGGGGTTCCGCGTGTAGGTGTTTCCAAGAAACAGTTGCTGGGAAGATTGGTGAGTCGAGGAGGCAGGGTGTCTTGCTCAGGCGTAGCAAGTTTGCGAATACTGGCGAGGAGGGCTCTAACCGGACCCACCTGGATTCAAATCCTCATTCCTCCACTTATTAGCCATCCCATTGGGGGCCAATCGCTTCACGTCTCTGACCTACTGTTTGTTTGTTTGTTTGTTTGTTTAACTGGGGGCAATAAAATTCTACAACATAGTCATAATGAGGACTGAGATGATGTTTAAAAATACTGAGACAGAGGTTTTTTTTCAGAGCCCAAAGGATAACCTTTAGTAAATGTTAACTTTCCCCCCGTTATTGATAATATTGCACAGAAAGCTTCCGACTTTCTAAAAGCATGTCATGTATGCCCCCAAACCTTTGCCCGTGTGTTCCTTCTGCCTAGAAGGCCCTCCCTCGCTGCCTTAGATCTCTTCTCGCAGGCAGAACTGAGATGCGATTCCTGTGCAAATAGAGATACACGGTTGATAGGTTTTTCTTACCATAAGCCCTTCCCACATGACTGACGGGCGGAACTCGTTGAGCAGTGAGGGAAGTCGATTGAGGTCTCTAAGGAAAGATGTGGTTTGGCTGGAGCCGCACCTCCCCAACATCAAAACACCCCGAGTTGGTCTGTGCCTCTCCTAACCTCCACCCCGATTCCTGTCCAGCCATTATGCCTTATTGCCTCTCCCAGGTGTATATGCATTTTCTTTCTTTCTTTTTCTTTTTTTTTTTTTGCTTCTTTTTTTTTTTTTCTTTATATGCATTTTCAAAGAAGATGAGTAGAGGCTAGAGTTATGGCTTTTTAAGCTAAGGGAGAGATGACATCTCCGAAGATGAGATTCCAGACACTGTGACCATGAAGAAAGACACTGGAGCTTGGGGGACAGTGGCCAGGGATGATTCCATGGGGATTCAAGTTTTCCCACCAGGGTTTTGCAAAGGAAGGACCGTGACAGCTAAGGGGTCACGTCACCTGTGCCTCTCTCCACCTGTGGCTGAGGGTGAAGGAAGCGAAAATCAAGGCTTGGATTCAGGCTGACTTAAGCTTACATCCCCACCTGGACTCTGAATTGTTTTCTTGTTCTAGAAATTTCTCGAACCTCTCCAGGCTCTTAGTTCCCACTCCACTGATACAATGGCACAGCTCCCACCTGGCCCTCTTTGGGGACTGAGCGAGTGGACATAA
This sequence comes from Eidolon dupreanum, assembly GCA_028627145.1. Lineage (NCBI taxonomy): Eukaryota > Metazoa > Chordata > Mammalia > Chiroptera > Pteropodidae > Eidolon > Eidolon dupreanum. The sequence goes on along the minus strand of CM053501.1, from coordinate 9,157,859 downwards.
AACTCACAGCCCAGTGCCGAACACCTGAAGTGCTCAAAACTAAGGCTCCTCCTCTCTGTGCCACTTGGAGTCAAACAGCTTTGTTCTAGGAGGCGCCCCACTCCCTGGGGAAATAGCGTTAGGGAAATGGGTAGAAATATTTGAAAGGACTGGCAGGAACTACATGGCATCCAAATAATGGCTTTCTGTACGTCTGTTAACTAGAGAGAACTTGGAAAACACAGAAAAGAGAAGAAAATGAACTGCCCAGTGTTGCCTCCCAAAGAAAAACACTTTGTTTTTTTTTTTTTTAATTTCCTCCCCTTGTTTTTTCTATTCCTGTTTTTACATAATTGAGATTGTGTAGTATGCCGTTTATGTTTTTTTCTTACTATAAGCATTTCTCAAATTATTTCAGACTTTGGTCGTCAGTTTAGTAGTCACACAGACTGTGAAAGAGGATGGCTGAGCTCACCGAGTTAGTTCCCTATTATTGGACTACCAGTTTGTTTTCCAAATATTATATTTTTCATTGCAAAAAAAAATGTTACAAAACATCACTTTGTGCCACAAGCTTTTGCTGTCTTTCCAGTATGTCCTTAGGCGAGATTTCTGGGAGCAGAATTAGTGGGTCCAAGGGAAGGGGCGATCTTTATCTACATTTCCAGATGATTCATTAAATTTCAAAACGAAATCATCTAGGAGCCTCCTTTAACCTTGCAGCCTGGCCTCAAAAAGCAACCAAGGGGCTCTTTGGAAGGAGACGTGAGTGGCAGCAACTCTTCCCAGAGATTACCGGATACAGTGGGAAAGGATGCAGGAAGCCCAACACTCCCTCTCACACCCCCCCCCCCCCACAGACTCCTCTCTGCCTTATAATTAAGCTTCAGATAATGTTTGCAATCTCTCCGTGTTTTCCAGCACATGTCAGGGTGACTGATGGGCTCGTCACAGCTTAGACACCGATCAACCCAGGGCTGTAACTACTTTAACCTCCCTAATACACGAACTTCAAGGGCAAACCAAGGGCAGGGATTTGTCAGCCCCTCCCTGCTTGGCCTCCCCACCTAGAGCAGGTTTTCCTTTCTTCCAAAGCTGCAGCCTCTTGCTCATCTGCAAGATAGACCTAAGGCAGTTGTTCAACACCCTAAGTAAAACTATTCTTAGGTTACAAGCTGCCAGGATTTTAAAGCAAGTGCATGTAAATATTTCATTTCTGACAGTGAGAGTTATTAAGAGAAACCTTGTGCATTTTCTAGAAGAATTTTGAGAGACGTTTATTCATTGGACGTGTCTGGAGCCTATGGAATTTGGTTGGGGGTTGCTGAATATCATCTGTGAATGGGCTCTTTCCTTTTTTTACACTCACACTAAAAAATCTGGGCTGAGTCCCCGCAGCTCGGCGGCTGGGACCAAATCCTGGGCTCGAATCGAGGCGCTGGATGGCAGGGAGAGGAGAGCTGCCAGCTTTCATAAATACCCCTTTAGGTGGTCTGTGCACAAGCTGCTCCATTAAATGCCGGGGAGCTCAAATTATCGGGCGTTGACGACTGCTGCTACTATTACAGTTACTACACCAAACGGACCCAAAATGACAGCTATTCATTCTCCATCTCGAGGCCAGACATTCTCACTGAACCCGCAGCAGAAAGGCAGCACGATGGATTTTTTGTGTCTGTTTTCCAAGAGAGGACATCGAGGCTCAGGGAGGGGAGGCAAGCTTCCCTTTGGTCTCACGCACACACAGCTTTCTAGCGGTGGAACAAGGCTTGGTACAGCCCAGGTGTGTCTGACTCCGGAGCAATCCATGTGCATTTTACTGACTCGAAATCAAATTGAGCGCTCTGAAAATCATCCCTCGACACCTCATCAGGACTATTGCACGTGGAGACGCACAAAGAACACAGGCGGTGATGGCTTTTGAAAAAACGAAACCGCTCGTTGCGTCTCAGGGAGCATGTCAAGCACTTTGAACGTATACTTTCTTAATTCTTAGAACAATCTTGTAAAAATGTATTATGTTTTTCATTTTGTAAGTATAAAATTACAGGCTTAGAGAAGATAAGTACATTTTGTCGTGATCCTCTATTGCTGTGTATCAAACGACTCCAAAACTTAGTGGCTCAAAACAGCAACTGTTTATTATAGCTCAGGATTTTGTGGGTCAGGAATCAGGGAAAGGTGTGCTAGGCATGGGTTGAATGAGGTTTCTTGGTGGCATTCAGCAGGTTGATGGGCTTCCTGAAGGGTCCGAGATGGCTGGTACCCCAGCCAGGAAGGCTGGACGTTTTGGCTCAGCTGGGACTATTCATCAGAATATTAAACTGTAGCCTTTCCAATATGGCAGTCTTAGTATACTCAGACCTCTGATGGCAGCTGAGGGTACCCAGAGAGGACTCTACTGGACAGTCGTAGAAGCTGCCAGTCTTTTAAGGCTGGGCTTAGAACTGGCATACCATCCCTTCTGCTGCAATTCATTGGTCAAGGTAGTTATAGAACCACCCCCAGGGGTTGGAAATAAAGACCCTACCTCTCAATGGGAGAAGTACCAGAATAAGGTGTGGCCACTTTCACTTACCACATGTGCCCAAGATTACATATCTAGAAAGTGGTAGAAGCAGGTTTTGAACCCAGGACTCAACTAGAGTCTCTGGTGCCCAGGGAATGAGACATCACAGGTAGGGGGCTGGAGATGCTGGTGTTGCCTGTAACATGTAGTGATCCCATCTGGTGAGGCCTGCTAGCTCTGTTCTCCAAAAACCATCTTCTCTTCTTGGACATACAGCTGGACTCCATGTCCAAACCCCCTTGCCATTGTATGTGGCCGTGTGACTGATCTCCAACCAACAGAACGTGGGCTGAAACAATACATACCACTTCTGGGTCTGGTCCATAATGACCAGCCACTCATGTTCCTTCATGCATTCGCCTTCTGGCCGGCTGGGATGGAGATGGCCACAGTGACCTTGGAAGCCACATATTAAAGATGGCAGGGCCT
>CM053501.1:9132473-9154382 GCA_028627145.1 Eidolon dupreanum | reverse complement strand
TCTTTTCGTTTGCTGTAACCAGAATATGAGTCTCTATGTATTGAGCAGCTGTTATGTATCATTTGCTATAGAAAGGCTTTACATGAATCATCTTCTAAATTCCTCACAAAAAAAATCTTGTGATATAGGGGCTATTATAATCCCCATTTTATGGAAGAAAAAACAGAGGCTCAGAAAGACTTAGTAACTTTCCTAGAGCTACTGAACTAATGAGTGATAGAGCTGGGACTCATAACATGTCTGGTGGGACAAACTGCTGGCTATTAACTGGCATCTCATGTGTCTTCATTCAAGTTTCCATAACAAGACAGTATAGATGGGGGCGGTGGGTGGGGGGGCTAGGGGGGGCTTAAATAGCAGAGATTTATTTCTGAAGGTTAGGAAGTCCAAGATCGAAGCACTGGCAGAACTGATATCTGGTGAGAACTCTTCCTGGTTTGCAGACAGCTGACTTCTCACTGTGTCCCCACATAGGGAGAAAGCAGCAGAAGTAAGCTGTCTCTTCTTATACAGGGCACTGATCCCATTCATGAAGACTCCACCCTCATGATCTAGTTACTTCCCTAAGGCCCCCCTCCTAATACCATCACATTGAGGGTTAGGATCTCAACGGTCGGTGTATAACACACGTAAACCACCCAGATCATGGCCTGGTGCATAGTGCATGTGCAATAAACATTGGCTCTGCCACTTCTCATGGGATGATTGTGCTTTCTAGGTCATACCTGAATATATTACAGTCCTCCTGGTCAGCACCATGGACAGACGCCGGTTTCCTGTGATCTTCCATCTTTCTTTCCCCTAGGCACAGTCTCACATCTGGGCCACGTTTGGCAGTTTAAAACAATCCGCCAATAGTAAAACACCTGTACATATGTTGACCCTTTTCAATTCCACAGAAGTCACACGTGGCCAGATCTCGTCACCATTTTACAGATTTAAAAATGAACTCGTGGAGTGTCGAAAACCTTAGACATGGGCGAAACAGTACTTAACGAGCAATTCCACTCCTACTTGTGAGCCCCAGAGAAATGAGTGCTTATATCTATGAAAAAAAAAAAGTACACAAGAGTTTTCACAGAAGCTTTATCACAGCCCCAAACTGGAAATGAACCAAATGTCCATTAAGAGGATAACAGATAACTAAATTGTAGTGAATAACGCACTACAAGACAGCAGTCAAAAAGAGTCACCGACAGACATGTGAAACAGCCTGAATGAATCTTAGAGATATAAATGTCAGAATAAAAGAACACACCCTGTTTGGTTTTATTATTATACACATGAAAACAGCACTCATCTCTGGTGATACGAGGAATGGTAGTCGGTACCTCTGGATAGAGCACAAGAGAATCTACTGAGTGACAGGAATATGCAGCACCTTTGTCTAGATGTTACGTAGGTTACATAGGTAACCGTCATCTACAAAACATATAGAGCTCTACACTTAAGACGTGTGTACTTCATAGTAGGTAATTTGTATACAAGAAAAAAACGAAGCTGCTTAGCAAAAAAAAAAAAAAGGATAAAACAGGATAACGAGGAAAAAAATACAATCTGGTAGGGGAAGTAGAACGGTGAGAATGAGGAAGCGTGGGAATCTAGCATATAGACAAAACTGCAGATCAAAAAGAGCCTAAATTCATTCATTCATTTATTCATTCATTCCTTTCTTTTTTGCTCCAGATTCTCCTTTCCCAGATGGGTCAAGTCAAAAAACAAAACAAAACAAAACCTTTTCTTTCTCTTAACTATTGTTGCTAAGGCTGAGTTGTAATTGCTGTAGCCGGACCATATTTTTTTTTGGGCACTACTGAAGGGAGGTAGCCTTTTATTAATTAAATTTCCAATGGCAATTCACCAAAGCAAGCGATCACCATTATTTAGTGCATGATCCATATGCATGGCATGTTCTGTTAGGTAAATAATAATGACTCTGAAAAAGTGTTTCTGTGAGGCCTTTTTCCTTCTCAAATGACTTTTTCCTAAGGACAAACAGTTGTAATCTAAGCAGAACAAACCCCACCTGTGGAGGAGACGCTGGCTAAGGGGAGACAGGAAGGATTACGAACGCGCAGCATCAGTGAGAGTGAGTGGCTTTGCCAGTTCCCTTCCTCTCTGCAGATTGACAGTGAATATGTGAATAACGTTTGCTAAATCTGGACTTTGAAAACATGACAGCAAGCTGTTTGCGCCAATAATTTTTCATGGCATATGCCACCCCTTCCTGCACCACACACACAGTTTTAATAAGATGGCACATGGACTATTGAGAAATGTTAAAATCCTGCAGAGGAAAGAGCTTTATCTTCTGACCAAATTCTGCCCAGCGATGTTTATGACAGCTGAAGAATTTATCTTAAATTCCCTCTGCTAGCCTCAAAGCACAAGGCCCTTTGTCCCCGAGCAGCCTGTAAGAACCAAACTAAGATGTCACATACATAATATAACAGATAAATGGCCCAATTTCCATGTCCACATGATGAATGGAATGCAAGTTCAGCACACACATATTTGCACATTAATCGGCCCTGCATGGTTCCATTTTGTTCCTAAGTTGCTACTGTGTGTCTCCTGGACTCCTTCCCCTTCAGAATCATTAAGCCCGTTTTATCACACAAATGCATGCACATTTCCCCCCTATTTATCGTCACGCAGCTTGCCCTGCTGAGAGAGAACCAAGTAACCCGGGCACAGTCATTGGATTGCAAATGCCTACGTCTGAGTTCTCTCCACCACCAACTGCACGCTAACACACAGATCTGAGACCCAGCCCCACATTGCCTGTGCTGACAGCTACACAAAGGAGGTTGCAGGCGAGGATGTTTAAAAAAAAAATCATTTCTTTTCAGTTACCAGTTGGTTTCTTGCCTCACCTTAATGATTTCCTGTTGATAGTTTAATGGCAATAGAACCCAGTGGAGGGCCTCAATTTTGATAGATTGGCCTGCTCCTATTTCATGGCAAAGCAATCGAACTGAGATTGATCGATAACCACAGTTTTGCAATCCCGAATAATTGTAATGGCAAACCACGCAGGTCACAAAACCCGGTGGCCTTCGAGAAACATAGGTAGAATCTCCCTTCCACCAATCCCTTTTTCCTGCCAGAAGGAAGCTTTATCCCAGGCCAAGGAATCATTTGTTTCCTGTCTCAACTCTGGTTCTCAGGAAAGCAGATCCAGGGCTTCAGAGCCCCTTAGAAGCCTGGCCGTTGGGAGAGAAACCAGTGCTTTTGATTGAGAAGGGACCTGAGTTTCTGTTGCTATGAACTAAAGACCCGCCCTGGCCACTCCCAGTCACTTGAGAGGCCAGAACATTTTATAAGGCGACTCTGAGCTCTTGCACCACAAGTGTTACTATGGAAAGACTGTGAGTTTTGGGGTCTTATAGCTGAGGTATAAATCACAGGGCCACGACGTACAGGTTGTCTACCTGTGAGCAACTCCCTCAACAGCCTCTCATCAGGAAATGAGAATAAGGAAACCCACCCTGAAAGATTGGTTTGAATTTTAAATTTGATAATCTCTGTGCAATGCCTAAGATAGTACCTGGCACAAAACAGATGTTCTGCGATTGTTATTTCGCTTCCTCACACAACCCCCATCCTTTATCTCTTGCGTAAAGTAAGACAATAAATAAACAACCTAATTAGCAATTTATTTTGAGACCCGTGGCTTTGAAAACTTGCTCTGACGATTTCTCATCATGCCTGACCCAGACCCTTACCAGGCAGATGCTTACTTATGTGGCGTAATTCATGTTGGAGTTAATGGCCCTCTTTGATTCACCTGAGGACAAGACCCACTTGAAGAGCAGAGACACTTCCCAATGAGCACTCGTGACTTTGTCTAATTTTACCCTATCACATTTTGATGGTCTTCTCTGTTCTTGAAGCCCGCTCAAAAGAATGTTTAAAGAACCTTAAACACTCATCAGGTCTTAATTCAAGGGCTCAGAATTCTCAGTTGGAGAGATGGTTGCTGTTTTTTAAATTCAAGGGACACTTAAGAGACAGCTATTCTGGGCAAAGCACCAGGCACTGGGGTACATATATGTTTGACACACAGTTATACCCTCAAAGAACATATGGTCCAATATTGTTGGAGGAGAGGTTATATCCTAAATTGGGAGGGAGGTTGTATCATTTAGGTCATGAGGTTTCTTATAAGAGCAAAACCTTCTCCACAAGCCCTGCTCCATATTCCCACATTTGATAAGTTTTCAATCTGGGTTCAAACATGAGTAAAGCTAATTTTGGAGTGGGATATGTATGGAGGCTTCCCAGAGCAGGTAAGATGCAGACTGGAGCCTCGAAGGCTGAGTTAGGTTGTCATCAAGTAAAGTGGAGAACATGAGAAAAGGCACAGATGGAAGGGGAGCTGCATGTTCAAGGAATAAGCGAAGGAAAACGGGAGTGAAAAGAGAGAAATGAAGGCCAGGTATCCTCATGCAAAACAGGAAGTGGCGTACGAGAAAGAGGTCAGGGTGTGCAGTAATTCATTGGGGTCAAAGAGGGTGAGCACTGTGTTGGTGGCACTGGGTCGGTCAAGTCTACCATCATTAATGTCCTCAGTGACTGCCTTGCCAATGGAGGTGGTAGAAGCAGAAGTTAGATGTGGCTTGAGGAGTAAATGGAAAGAGAAGACATATAATCACAACGTAGACCAGGCTTTCAAGTGGGTGAGCCAAGGGAATGATGGTCCCTGGCTGGAAGAAATTTTGAAGATGCAGATGAGAGAAAGCTTAGAGATGTGACGATTTAGGGCATGTCATTGGCCCGGAGATGGGCATCAGAGCACTGATAGGCTTTACCTGCTGAAAGGTGGCCAGAGGGTCACCTCTATCCCCCAGGGTACTGTGCTTTGCTTACCATGTGTCACTGGAGCTCAGCACCATGCCCAAGAGCTGTGGCATTAATTGGACTGAGAGAGGACATTTTTCTTTTGTGACACTGAGAAAGGATGGAGAGTAAGAGTGGACAAAGTTGGAGGAGAAGAAGGAGAAATCGAAAGAGTTATGTCTGGCCGTCTTCGTCTTCCCCATGAGTAGCAGAGGGAGCTGCGTGCTGGGGATACAGGGAGCAGAGGTAGGATTGGAGGTTAGAGGGAAAAGCAAACAGAGAGAGAGTACGGCCAACCTGAGGCCCTGGGGAGCGGCGGAGAGGTCCACGCGATCTGTCCAGCAAACTGACATCTGGACAGGCCTGGGGAGGGAGACCAGCCGGTGCCTGACACAGCCGCGGCAGTGAACACAGTGACCGTCATTCCCACGTGCTCACCGAGGGTCAAGCACTGTGTCATCGTCGCAGCGATCTTCAGAAAAGAACGCCATTGGCCATAGTTTACGGAGATTCCGAGAGGTGACATAGCGTTGACCAAACCTGCCTAAGAATCCCATGGCAGGCCCAGGGTTTGAATCAGTTTGTCTCACTGCGGTGCTGGGATTCCTCCCGCTGTGAACGATTCTGTGCGCCCGGGTAGAGGCTGTGGAGCTGACGCCTGGGTTTAGCTCCGTCATTTCCTCTCTCCAGTTCCTACTGGCGGCAAAACGCAGGCAAATCACTTAACCTTTGTGTGTCACGTTTGTTTCCCCTCCATAGAATGAAAATAATTAATGAACCTTACGACATTTGTGTGTGTGTGTGTGTGTAGGTGAAAAAGCATGATAGGAGGTACGGAAGGCAGTCAGAATATTACCTGGTACATAAATAGCTCTTAATAGATGCTAGTCATTGTTTTAATTTTTACTTAGCATCATTGGGGATTCACTGTAAGCGACATCATGAAATTGCCGGGGTACCAGCTAGAACCAGTTCCTAGCCTCTACACCAAATAGACGCATGAGTCCCGGAGTTTTCCAGAAGCAGCTTTCTCTGCGGAAATTATTAACGGTTCTCAGAAAAGGGAAATGGTGAGCATTTTTAAAATTTCTTCTAACTGTTTCTATCAGAAAAAAAAAAAGGGTTTCTGTTGCTGTGAGGTTTTGAGGATAAGTTAGAGAATCTCACTATTTGGACATTGCAATGGGGTTAATGAAAAAAAGTACCCCTCCCCCCAAAAAGCTAACTTTTAAGTAGCATCTGACTATATGCCAGGCACTCTCCAAGTCATTTTACATAGCTTATTTAATTTCACCATATAAGAACCCTGTAAAGTTAGTACTGTTTACTCAAATATCCTATTTCACAGATGAGCAAAGTGAGGCTCAAGGTAGTTGATTAAATGAGTCTTGGATGGGATCAGGAATCACTGATTTCTGTGATTCACTGTGTTCACTGCTGCAGCTGTGTCAGGCACTGGCTGGTCTCCAAAGCCAGCTGAGATGACGAGAAAGTGGATATAGGAGTCACCTCCCATCCCTCAGAGGCAAAGGGCCTCGCAGCCCTGGAGAGAAAAATCTAATCCCTCTTCTTCCAAATTCTCCCTTCTTCCAAGCTTTCCTTTGCCACAGCTCAACCAACCTCATCGACTCTCTTTTTTAAGGCTTTGTAAGTGCTCTGTGATCACAAAACCCATTCCCGCACCATAAATTATTTCCTACAGTTTTGACACCATTTATTTCCATAGCATTATGCATTCCAACCTTCTGACTGTTTAAGATCAAAAGATGTGCTCTGGGCTCATATTTCACTCTAGCTCTCAGACTCGATGCACCAAATTAGACTGAACAGCAGAGGCTCCAGCCTGTCATAGTCTGTAATGTTGCATAATTACAAGGGTTCAGCATGTTTTATCAATGGCAAAGGAGAATGGACTCATCCACAGTGGTGGGGCTTCCATGGAGAAGATGGGACAGGACTTGGAGAGATGGCGGTGTCAGGGGAGTTTTGGGATGTTCAGAATCGGATTAGGGGGTGGGGAAGTAAGCTGGCTGGTTATGGAAACCAAGGCCGAGGGCCAAGGTTTGTAAAGGGTCAGAGAAGAAAGAAGATGTCCATATAGGAAACTGTGGGCACCCCTAAGGGAATCATGGAAATCTTGGGTCTAGTGAGGAGGAAGGAGGAGGCCCTGTAGCTGGCATCGAGGTTGGGCTCAGGGGTTCTGAACCCAAGCAGACTACACGTGTACTAGCAGATGGACATCTCTGGGGGCCCATACAATGACCGGCAAACTTAAAGAACATCCACTGTTTGATAGCTCTTCTTTTAGGCCCTGGTCACTTAAAATGAGTAAGACACAGGATTTCAAGGGTCCTGTGAGCTAGTAAAACATGCAGATGGATGAACAGATGCTTTTAGCCAACTTCTAAAGTAGAGGCGGGTTTGAGGAAGAGAGTGAACACCTAGAGGAGATGAAGAGATGATCAACTCTCCTGGGAAGTCTCAGGAGACTTCCAGATGGTGTGAGTCCTCCTTTCCTGTGCACTCAAGTGCCCCAGCTCTAAGATCAGTAAGAGGTAGTGGGGGCCAAATACCCAATACCACATTCTGTGGCATTTCTAATAATCTGGAGCAAATTTGACAAAAAGCAAAGAGACTGGTTTGGGTTGACTGCGTATCTAAGTGAGGGATGGAAGAGGAGAGGATTAGAAAATCCTCTGGACATATGGAATAGCACCTAATAGTAAAGGGCATTGAAGGTGACTTCGGATGATGGCGGTGATGATGTTGGTGGTGGTGATAGTGGTGGTGGTTATAGTTGGGGTAGCGAGAGGAGCCACACTTACTGAATGCCCGCTGTATGCTAGGCACAGCGTTAAGCATTTAATAGGGATTACCTCTTTTATTTCTTCCAACAAACTTGGACAAATGACTGACTATTAATGTAACCTTCATTTAATGGATGAGAAAACCAAGGCTCAGAAGAGTTGATGGGATCCACCCAAGGCCATATGGCCAGTAGGCAGAGTTTGTATTTGATGCTAGGCAATTTGCCTTCTGAACCAGCCACCCAGCTAAGATGGGGGAAGCGGGCTTGCAAACTCCCCGGTGCAAAGTCTGCCTTGCTCAGCACAAACCTCTCATGACAAATGATGCTGACACACTTTGGAGAAACTTCGTGACTGTGCCTGATTCTCGGCACTAATGTAGCTTGACTCAGGGATGATATCCCACTTATCTCGCCAGAATGACAATTAGGGGCGAGGGGTGGGGGCAGAGTTATTGCTATTCCAGCTTCCTCTATTGAGCTATGAATAAATGATGATGGCCATGAAATAGTGTGGTGTTCAGACCGTTTCTGGTAAATTAAAAAAATAAAAATTGAATAAAGTGGTAATCCATGCGGCTGTTTAAACAAGAGAAGAACAAAATTAGTAAACTCTTTGAGTCTCTTTCTGGCCTTGTCATTCTAATGTAATTAGTTTGCAAAAATATTAATTAATGCTCAAACATCTGACACGTTTTATGTGTTGATTTGAAATGTGTTAATTATGTTTTATACTACACCCTATTGCTGTCCTCAGCAGCGGCACGGGCGGGAATAAACGGCCTGCATACGGCCCCCTCCTCTTCCTCCTTACAGACTGGTGGCCAGTAGATATCGAGAATGTTTTTTGCAGTGTCCAGAGCTATTTGTACCTTTGGAGACGAGGAGAGTGAATTGTGTATGAAAACGGTCTGTTCGTGGGTTCAGCTAACGTAGGGTCTGGCTGCAAACACGGTATCCCAAGAAGGCTTCCTAAGTTCAAGTTCCTGCTGTGCTTGGTCAGCAGGGTTTCCAGCCAACGAGTGGAAGGTGGAGTGAGTAAGCGCCATGTGTCTTTCCTTGGGCTGCATTGAGTCTTTGGACCAGACTCTGCCCAGGTCTTCCAGATGGTTGTATACTCATGCCCTCGAGGAAGGTGCTGAATTCTAGGTATGTCACATGACAGATCTAGCCATTGTCATCAATATGGGAAATCATCTGCCACTTTGTTGTGTTCTTCGTTAAGAAAAGTCTGCTTCTTTGTGGTTTTCTTAGTTAGGAGAGGTGAGGCTATGCTGAAGTAACAAGTTAACCAGGAAATCGCAGTTAACCAGGCTCACTCAAGAGAGGTTTATTTCTTGCTCATGCTTCATGCCCAGCGAGCACCGGGTGGCTCTCCACGGAGTGAGCCATGGTGTTCCTATCTTATGGCTCCACTGTGTCTACGCACACCTCCGCCATCAACATGGCAGGGGAGGAAAAAGAATGGGGACTCTCTCTTGTGTTTTTCATGGTCTCAGCGCAGAAATGATGCGCCTCCCTTGCACTCACAGTTCGCCACTGCAAGGGGTCTGGGAAATGTGAGGGAGATGTGGATATTCCATGCCGCGATGTGATCATGACGACCATGATAATGATGCTGACAGTCACCTCCACTGTCATCTAAACCATTGTGCTCCCCTGAGCCCTATGCCGTGGCTACTTGCCAGATACTCCATCATGTGCTTTGTGGTTCATCTCATTTCACTGTACTTGTTTTCGTCATTAAAGAAGAGGAAACAGAGTCTCAGAGCAGTGAACCTATTTGTCCGAGATTCAACCCAAAATCTGACTGCAGAGCCTCCGATGGTCTCTGCCTCCCAAAGTTTTTGGCGGCTTTCCTTCTGTGGCACTCTAAGAGGAAGGACTGGGGACAACATTCAGAACACCCCTGAGGAATCAGGGGAGGGGTCTGCTGCATCTCCAAGGCACGGTATGATTAAAGCCTAAGTTTGTACAGAATCTATTGCTCTCAGCCAGTAGATTCACATTTTGCATAACATTCGACTCGTAATAATCTTATGGGAGATTTGGGAAGAATGTTGGTAGCTCCCCTTTATAGGTGCAGTAGCAGAGGAGGACACCTGCCAGAAGGTACCTGAGTAACCAACAGGTCTCTGAAGTCCTGACCTGGCCTCTTTGTGTGTAGGGATGGAGTGTCCTCAAGACTGTAGACCAGAGACCCATTATCTTTTCTGTTCCATGAGTCCCTTTTGCATCTGGGAAGAACTGTGGGCCACTTTGCAGAATAAAGTCTTAAAATATGTAATATAAAATACTTAAAATCACTAAGGAAACCATTTCTATTGAAACACATTTATTAAAATAATAAATGTGATCTAGTAAAATCGTCGCTTTCTTCATTAATACAGTAAATCAAAAGCAAGTCTAGTGATTACTGTAATTTGGAAAGAGCAACAGGCATTATGATTTTTTGAGATATCTGTGACAATTGTGACTGAAAAAGTCTGTGATTTCTGTTGGTGAGAAAGTCACAGATACTGGTAATACTACTATGATTTGTTGCTTACGTTTATAATGAAATGGAATGCTAGATTACAGCTAGTAGCTAGTGGAAATAAAGTTTTACTTTTTCTATCCAAGTTTATGAACCCACCGATTTCTATCTAGGGAGCCTTTATGGGCCTTGGGTCCTGAGGTGAGAGCCTTGTTTGTCCTTGGCTCTGGGTTGCCTCCTGATTCCAGGGGCAAGGCCTGGAAGGGGACGCCACAGGGTCAAAGGTGAAGTTTGATTTGAGTGTATTTATCCACTATTTTCTCCCATCTTAGTCATGTCATTCATGCCGGTGTCTGGTCTTAAGCCTCAGATCCTTCTTTTCCACCAGATCACACATGGCATTTACAGGACCAGAGGTTATTAAAGGCTTACTTTTTTTTTCTTTCCATTCAGGGTATTGTGGTAAGGCTTTATATCCATTATTTCACTTGATTCTGATAGATTTTATCATTACGTATATTTTACAGAAATTCATAATAATAGTTAACATTCAGTGAATACTACTACGCACCAGGCACTCTTCTAAGTACATTTTATGTACTAAAATAACAAAAATTATTATAAAAGCAGCAGTATCAACAGTAGTAATAGTGGCAGCTAAGACGTAAGTAGTACCCACTGGATGCCAGGCTTAGTATGTTCGAGGCATTTTATATATTTCATTTCAATTATTTCCCAACACATTCCTATCCAGTGAGTGTTAGTTATTCCCATTTTACAGAAGGAGAAATAAGTGTAGGGAGGTTAGAAAAAACACTTGCCCAAGTCACAGAACTCTGAAGGAAAGCCTTAAACTCAGACATTCTGATTTCACAGTTCATGAGGTTTACCACTAAGTTCTGCTGTCTTGTTTTGACTTCATTAAATGTTCCTTAGAATAACTCCAGAGGTGAAAGCTATTTTACCCTCATTTCATAGATCAGGCAGTTGAGGAACAGAGAGATTAAGAAACCTTGGAGTCAACCTCAGTCAGCTTAAAAACAGAATAAGAGCACAGGTGACAATTCAGGGAACTTGTTATGAGCTGTGCTTAGAAAAGTCATACGTCACTTCTGCTCACCTTCCATTGGCCAGAACTCCATCACATGGTCCCATTGAACTGCAAAGGGTGCTGGGAAATGTAGTCTAGCTATGAATCCCAAGGGATAAAGGAATGGGTTTTGTTGAACTGAGAGCCATTTCTGCCACAGGCACTAAGCAAGGCTCTGAAAGCTCATGCCTCATCAGGAAAGTCCATCCATAGCAGGAGCAGGATTAGGGTGAGGCAAGTGAGGCATCTAGGATGTCTCACCTCAGGCAGCCCTAGTCTTACGCCTGAGCCACAGCCCCATGTGGCGCCTGGACTCAAACCTCAGCCTGCTTTCTCAGAGGCACCACCAAATGCTGGTCCTGCCCTCTATGGTGGCTTGTAAACTGGATTTGATACAAATACCTACCTGCATATTAGAGAACGTGAAAAATCTCATGCCATGCGGATTTGGACTCTGGGTCTAATTTTAAAAGCCATAAAGAGTTTGCAAATGAAGTATTGTCAAATAGAAAACAGATTAAAATGTACGATAGTTTGTTACTATACATTTAAATGAGTATTTAAAAGGTCTAATTTTTTAAAAAGAAAAATGGTTGTTGGCTTTTCTCCCCTTTTATTTGGTTTGCATTTTTAATTTGAACGATTCAGCTCCAGCCCTTAGGACCTGCTGCTCAAAGCCTCCACAGGCCGCCAGTTTATTGTCACATGATCAGGCCCACGGGGTGAGCAGGAGAAATGGACACTTCAGCTCTGAACCATTTAGTACCGCGTGCTATATTCCCTCTATTCTCAGATATCATGGGTTATAAATCACGGCCTGCCTTTTATAATGCTTTTTTTTGGAGGGAGGGGAGAGGATGAGGGACAGAAGCAACAAGAGCACCAATTTAAAAACATGTGGATTTCATATATGTTTACAAAATTATGTGCATATTGAAATTGGTAAAATCTCTCCACACATGCAGGGAGAAAATAAACCGGTCAACAACAATAGCGGTGGTGCTACTGTGTCCTTGATGATTCTTTTCTTCACATTCTCCAGATATGAAACAAAGCTACTCGATAACTACCCGTCTCTTAGCGTCCCATCTTGCCACACAGGTAAATAGAACACCTTAGGGGAAGATGCAATCCTGGGTGTGCATGACAAATACCCACGGGCCCAGCGTAGGGCTCCATTCATTGCTCTGAGTGAGGACGTCGACCACACATGACCTTTCACTTCTGGGATCTGAAGCCTGTTTGCTTGAGGCTGAGAGCGTGTCAGGCAGCTCTGTCTGATGAGCATGGCATTCTTGTTCTGAGCCGAACACCAGTCACGTAAGGCAACTGGGTAAGAAAATCACTTTGATTAGTGACTTTCCTGTGGATATATTTCTTTTCTTTCATATTTCACGTTCTGAATATTTTATGAAAATGTTTCTCTTCCCAAGTGAGTTAATGCTGTGGTTTAAATAATATAACTAGAAGGTAGAAATCCTGATATTTCTCCCTTGAGGGACAAAACGTAATCTCTTCGATGGGAAGGAATATGCACAGACATGTAAGAGCTGTTGGCTTAAGCTCTTGAACTCTGGGATCAGACTAATGCGGGTGTGATTTTCAGTTCTCTCATGACTTGTTGTGTCACCTCTCAACATTCCAACTTCTCATCTGCAAGAGGACGGTCATCGTCACAACCCTGTACTATCAGAGTGAGGAGTAAATGACATAAGGCAGTAATGACATGGGGTACAGCATCTGGCACATAATAAATTGTTAGTAAATAGAACCTCAATTTTGTATTCAATTAGCATCTCAGAAGAGTCCAGAGATTTCCTACAGATAACTTTGATGTCTACCCCTCCTACACTGGGTACGGTCCAGTGATATGTTTGAAAACGTTCATTGTAACTCTGGGTGTGGGCGAGATGGATGATTGAAAGATTTGATGGAATGTGATTTTGAATCTGGTTTCTCAGACTAATTTGAGCTCTTCAGGACTCTGCTTAGTACCTGCAGTAGAGATAGCTCTGAGTTCACCAAAACCACTTTTCTTTTCCCTTTTGGGTTAATAGCTAGACTATATTTCCCAGCCTCCCTTGCGGTTCAGTGGGACAATGTGACTGAGTTCTGGCCAACGAAAGGCGGGTGGAAGTGATGCATAACTTTTCCACACAGAGCCCATAAAAGTTCCTACGGATTGATTACCTGTACTCTCTCTTGTTCCATCTTTTAGCTGAATGAGGCTGGCTCTGAGGCAAGTTTCTTAACCTCTGTCTTGCTTTCCTGATGTCTGAATTTGAGTCTTAATGGTCAGAACGACAAGTAGTTGTCATGAAAGACCTTGGCAGATGTCGGATGAGGTCCAGAAGGTGCTCACAAGGGTTTCTGGGAAGGGACTTCAGTGTCCAAGAGGCCAAGTATGGCCTTGGCTTGGGGAGAAAGCCTTTCTCCTGTTTTGCCATGTTCTGGGGCTCCCAGAGTCCCTTCAGTGTCTCCCATAAATAGTTGGAGGTTCTGTCAGGGGAGCTAATTTCCCACTTGGGTACAGAGGTGTCGGAACTCAGAGCCATCGCTTTGCGAGCCTGCGTGTAAATGCTGTTCTAATTTGTAAGGTCTGGTCGCTGAGCCCAGATGTTCTTTGGATCCCTCGTGCATGAGCATTTTCCAGATGGAGAAGCTTCCAGACCCCTTCACCTTTTCCACTTCTTCTAAGGCAGGGGTGGCAGTCACAGTGTACCAAGCTGATGTGAGTCCCCTGCCAGCTTCCTCTCCATCCCCTCGATGATCTGCTGCCATAAAAAGGTTTCATACTTCATTAAGAGAGATGTCATATGCATCAACATAATGCTGTGTTCTTACCCAGAATGTCACATTAGACTCCTGGAGGCTTTTAAAAAAAAAAAACTTCAAATACAACCACATTTTTTTTTCCCTCTTAAATCATTCAATCTGCCATCTGATGCCCCAAAAGGAATCTGCTAGTAAAATAGCAACTTACAAAATTAAGAAAAGCATCACAGAAAATGTTAGCTAAAAATGTGAACTTTTGCAGCCCGTGTTTAGGGAGTGGAGTCGGGGGTACAGACAGAGACGTCTTGCTTTTTCAGAAGCTCCTTTCCCTCCTCGGAGTGATGAACGTAGTGGTTGGGATGTGGCTAATGTTCCCTAAAGGCCCTGGCTTGGTTTGAGTTCTTGACGTTCCCTTTCAGAATTTCCCCTGTGGTGTTAATGTTTCCCAGAGACATTTGCTTTGAAGCCAAAATAAAGAAATGCGTTATACACACTCAAGGAGTTTGGAGGCAGGAAGTGGTTTTCTTACTTATGCATCACTAACAAATATTACTCGGTGTCTGCTTGGGATCAGGCGCCTCTGATGGGTCCTGGGGCTTCTGCTCTCAAGCAGGGTTCTGGCTCTCAAGTCATTTGCTGGGGGTGAGGCTTAAACAGTCATTGAGGAAAGTGCTGTAATGCATGTGTGGACAGTGCCTGCTGGGAACCCACCAGCAGAGGGAGTGACCCTTCAATTCCACTCCGGTGATTCTGATGTGGGAGGTTTTTCCCCCACTCCAAGCAATTCTGACACCAGCTGGGTGTCCTACGATTCGACTCAATTCTGACACTATCTACCTGGAGATAATGGCAGATCCCACAGGCTGAGGGTTCGGCTTCACAAGACTGCCCCGATTCAGATGCCAATCGCAAGTCCACGTTGTCACCTGTGATTCTGACAGACTGCCTATACAGCTCAGAGGTTCCCATGACTCCGTTTGGGTTCAATCAGTTTGCTAGAGCAGCTCGCAGAACTCAGGGACACGTTTTACTTGCTAGATCACAAGTCGATTATAAAAGGATGTAACTCAGGAACAGCCAGATGGACATGCATTAGGGCAAGGAACATGGGAAGGGGGCACGGAGCTTCCAAGGCACTCTGCCTAAATCTCCATATATGCACTGGCCTACAAGCTCTTGTCCTTTTTGGTGTTTGTGGAGGCTTTCTTATGTAGCACGACTGACTAAATCATTGCCCATTGGAGATTGATTCAATCTCCACCCAGTCTCTCCTCCCAGGAGGTCAGGAGGGTAGGACTGGAAGTTCCAACCCTCTAATTACTGGCTTGGCTCCACTGGCAACCAGCTTCCATCCTTAGGTGACCAACAGGCTTTTCAAAAGCCACTCATTAACATAACAAAAGCCACCTTGATTGCTCTCAACACTTAGGAAATTCCAAGGGTTTCTGGAGCTCTGTGCCAGGAATGCAGATGAAAACCAAATATATATTTCTTACAACAAATCACAATATCACAGCCCTGCTCAGCACCATGTCATGCCGTAAAGGGTGGTGATTTAGGGCCCAGAGTCCCAGATCACAGCGCCTGAGGTCACACCCCTACTTCTCCACTTACTAGCTGTTACCTCAGGGGAGTTAACTCGGATCTCTGCCTCTCTCTTTCCTCATCTGTAAAATTGGAAGGATGGGTGTTCTTGAGGATTAACACATTAGTACAAGTAAAGTGCTTAGCCCTAGGTCTGGCAGAGGAAGGCTTACAAAATATTGGTCATTACCAGTCAGGAGAAAAGTTCTATAAAAAACAGACAGAAATAACGTTTGGTTTATGTATGTCCTGGAATTGTGGGGAGCTCTATTTTTCTATGGATGAATCAGGTTCCCAGTGGCTGTTTTTATTTAGATTAATTAATTTATTTTAATTAGTTTGAAGTATAGAATATATTGGTTAGACATCTATATAGTTTATAAAATGATCCCCAGTTGCTCTCTCCCTCCCTGGCCCTCCACCTAGCCAACATATTAATGTTAACTGCATCCCCCTAGCCAACATATTAATGTTAACTGCATTCCCTATGCCGTGCTCCCCATCCCCATGACCATCTATCAATGACTAATTTGTACTTCTTTAACCCTTCACTTCACTCCGTTCTCCCAGCCCCCCAAACTTCCCACCCTCTTCTGTTACCAAATTGTTCACTTCATTTGTGAGTCTATTTTTGAATAGTTTGTTCTTTTTGTTCCTTAGATTCTGCATATAAATGAAATCTTATGGTATTTATCTTTCTCTGTCTAGTTTATTTCACTCAGCATAATAACCTCTAGGTCCATCCATGTCCTTGCAAATGGTAAGATTTCATTTTTCTTTTTATGGCTGCGTACTATTCCATTGTATATGTTAACCATAATTTTTTTTTATCCGATCATCTGTTGTTGGGCATTTAGGTTGCTTCCATATCTTGGCTATTGTAAATTGTGCTGCCATGAATATTGGGGTGCATAGATCTTTACAAATTATTGTTTTGGTTTTCTTTAGATAAATACCAGTGGCTGTTTTAATTAAAACTACTAACATTTGGTCATGTCATACAAATGAAAATCATTGGGCTTACTGTAGAGTGATACATTATTCAAACCAACCAACCATCCATGCATCCATCCATCCATCTATCCATCCATCCATCCATCCATCCATCCATCCATCCATCCATCCATCCATCCATATGACCAATTGTTTCCTTATTCCAGGGTTTCTCAACCTGGACACTATTGATATTTGAGACCAGAGAATTCTGAGGTGGGGGGCTGTGCTATGCAAGGTAGGATGTTTACCAGCATTCCTGGCCTCCACCTGCTAGGTGTCAGTAGCATCCCTTCCAGGACAGTTGGAGCCCTAGGAGGACTTTGGAGATAATCCGCCTCAGAGCATCTTTGTTTTGGAGGAGTCCCCCGTGCTGGGCAGCACAACCACAACCCTAGTGCCCGGCCCCGCCCGCCACAGCAGCCCCAGTTAGTGCAACAACCAAACACCGTGCCACCTTCTCCAGGTGCTCTGGAGGCCATCATGCTGCCACTGCCATGGGTGGACTTCCACCTGGCGTTCCTCTCCTCTGTTTCTGAAGGAGTGAAAACAGAGCCCCAAAGAAGGGGATAGGTCCACCCCGGAACCCAGACAGTGCAACTGAACGGTCGTGCCGGAATTCTGTGTGGTCCCAGTGCTTTGTGTTCTCGCCGCAGACACTGCTTACACACCTGCTACCTTGGAGCAAAGTTGAGGGGTATGTGGCCAGTGACATGAGCTCGAATCAAATGATGGCATGAAGAATTCCGGTTTTCTGAATTTCAGACCCTTACCCTCAGAAGACCTGCGATGTCTTATAGGACTGAACGCCCCCCATCCCTTACCATCTCCCAGCAGCCTCACCTCAGACCACTCTCTGCTCACTCCCTCCCCAGCCTCACCGACTCTCCCGGGCCCTCTGCTGTACCACATTCTTCTACCTCAGCTTGTTTTCTCTGCCTGGAATGACCCCTAACTAGCTTTCTACTTGGTTAACTTCTCCTCGTTTTTCCGAGATGCCTTCCTTAATAATTCATTCCAAAGTAAGTGCCTTCCATTATTTTATATATGAACCTTTAAAAACATATGACTTATTAATTACCATTTATAACTCTGTCAATCATAGCCTGCTCACAGGCCGGCTTTCCCCAGAAAGTGTCAGTCCTATGGTTAGTGTCACGTGTTCCTGCCGCCAACATTTAGCCTGTCATTGGTAAACACTTAATAGATATTGTGTTGAATTAAAAACTGCACTAATAGAAGATTGAATGAATAAATAAATGATTGCACTTACACAGCCTTGCCTAGAAAACTGGACATGGCAGGGGGTTCTAACTTCATGCCTCTTCCTGGCTGAGGGGAGGGTCTTTTCACCTCCTGCTTTGGGTCATGAAAGCCTCTTTTCTGAGAGTATTAACCTAGGCCCTGGGCTGGTCAAGATTTGACTGAATAATATGTTGAGTCTCACACATTCGCCAATAAAAAAATGCCATCATGCGTACTTGCATGCATGCATGCATTCATTCATTCCTCAAATGTCTGTTAAGTACCTGCTTTGTACCAGACAGCATTCTGGGCACTGAGGAAACAGTACAAACAGATCCCATACAGGTCCTCAGCAGGGACATAATGACAGCTAGCTGAGGACAAGCACAGAGGAGCCCCAGGTGCTGGCGGGGAAAGCGGGGAGATCCAAGCAGGGTCTTGCCGGTCTGGTTAGGGAAAGCTTCTCAGGCGAATTCCTGTTTAAACTGCATCCTCAGCGACTAGCAAGTGTTGGCCAAAGATTGAAGCAGCGGCCTGTGTTAAAGCTAACATGCATTTTAAAGAACTGAACCCGTTTCAGAGTGGGCAGGCAGCAGAGAGCCAGGGCACAGCCCTGAGCACGTACCTGGTGGAGAATAAAGACCAGATGAACGGTAGCCAGTATAATTATCACGATGATCATGCGTTAGATACAGCTTCTGCTTTCCCTGTCCATGTTTTCAGAGGTAGCCAGGCAGCCCAGGGTGATACATGGGGCGGGCCGACTGGAGATGCTGCGTGTCCCAGCCTCACCAGGAAAAGACTCTGAATCACACATCTTGAGCAAACGCCGCCGTTCCCTCAGTCGCGAGAGAGAGAACACGAGCGTGGAGACCTGGCTCTACGTCCCAGCTGTGTGTCCCTGAGCAAGCTTCTTTACCTCTCTAAGCCTCTTTTTCCCGGCTATAAAGAGAATAATAACAGTATTACAATGAGTGCTCATAATGCGTATTGTTTGTCAGAGAGTGGGCAAGGCGCCTCTCCTGCATCCGCTCAGCTCACGTTATCCTCTCCACCACACAGCGCTCATTCGAGAGCCAAGTAAGCTGAGGTGCCGAGGGTTCGCGACCTTGCCCTGTGGTCCCAGAACTGCTACATGGAGCTGCTGGGGTTTACCCCCACCTCTGTCTAACTCGGGAGCCTGAGCTGTTCACCGTATGCCATGTATACTGCTGTTTAGATTATTAAGAAGATGAAGTGGAATAATCCATTCACCCCGCATTTTGTCTGGTACAAATTCAACGAACTATACTGTGGTTGGACAGATGTGGGCTCTAATCTCAGTTTTATCTCTTGCTGGCCGTGTGACTCCTTCAGTTGCTCACCCGTCTGGGCCTCAGTTTTCCCTCCTGTGAAACAGGAATGAACTGAAATTCTCTCTCACCTGATAGGAGTATTCTGTGAGTTAATGTCTGTGAGTCCCTTAGCACAATGCCAGGTGCATAGTAAGTACTCAACACGTGTCAGCTGTCATTATGACTAGGTATATAGTAGGTGCTACATTAATGTCAGCTCTTCTATGAACTCTTTCCAGGTTTTCTTCTTAGCACAAGGAGACTTCAGAAAATGCAAAGCCCCTCACCTCTCCCATACGTGGTGGAGACCAGAGTATCTTGCCTTTGAGGCAGTAACAGGAGCCCAGGGCGTGGGGAGGAGCCATCTGAGCTGTTTCTCTCCAGCTGATTGCAATGTGCCTCCGGGCATGGGGAATGCCCTTGATTTGAAGTTCTTCGTGTTCTTTTCCTAAAACAAGCATCTTCCATGCCAAGCCATCTTTCCTGCACAACACTTTAATTTACATCTTTTAATAACTTTGGTTGCCATGGAAGCATTGGAATTCAGTTTTAAAATAGACAAACTAATTGTTTCAGTCAGTTTGGGTATTTGCTGTCAAGGAAACAGCCAGCTTTTCCCCACCACTGAGAGCCCACCTAATTGGATGTATGAGGTGACAAAATGGCAGAGGGGTCCTTCCCACCCTCCAAGTGGGGGAGACACCATGAGGCACCAAAGAAAACCCACCTGGTCCCACCCGTACGCCTAGGAAGGGGAGGGTCTGGAATAAGGGAGGGGCCAATGGGGGTTGGGTGAGAGGCATGGAAAGGTCACGGGGGACACAGCTCCTAGGCAGAGCTGGAGCAGAGCACAGGGCTTGGGAGTTCTGACAGCCAGGCATGGCTTCTCTGACCTTGGACGGAGGCCCAGAGGCCCTTAACCTGGTTCTGAGGGATTCTGGAAATGACAGCAGCAACAATAAAAGCACAGCACCTTGGCCTGGGGCCGGAGCCCACTTCCTCAGCGAGACTGATGAGGAGGCATCACTCTTTCATCCAAGGACCAATTTTCACTCATGTCCTTCTCTGGGCCAGGTATGCGCAAGGCGCTGTGAGTCCAGCTGATCCAGAGTGCAGATGGCATCGTTCATTTATTCAGTCATTCGACAAATGTTTATTGCATTCTTGCTAGATACATCCGTGAACATGCTAGTTCTCTGTCCTTGGGGAGTTTATGCTCTAGCAGGGTAGACAGACAATGAACAAGAAGAATAAATGGATTACACAGGATGTTGAAAAGTAATACATGGAATGTCAACAGGAAAGAAAAAGTGGAAGAGAATGAGGGATTGGAGTGCTGGGTACAGCTGTAGCACTACTAATGGTTGGTCTGGAGTCTCCCCTGAGGAAGAGGTCTGAGCAAAGACTCGGTAGAGGTAAGGGCATTAGCCAAGCAGTATCTTGGTGATTAAGTGCGATTAGGAGTGATTGGAAAGCTCTGCCTCTGTGCCTAGAGCAGCTCTGAGTTGGAATTCCATGTTTTATCTCACTCACTCCTTGGATAATCCCTACCCACGACTGTACCTGTTTGTGCCTCAGTCTCTTCATCTCGGTAGTGGGAATGATAATACTCTCCATGGTTAAGTGAGCCCATGCTTCTAAAGTGCCTGGCGTATAGTGAGAGCTACGATGGTCATGACGATGGTGGTGGTGAGGAGGAGGAAGGAGAGAGAGCTCATAAACCAAGGAGGGCTGAGAAGTGAGAGAGAAGCAGAAAGGCATTGACCATTTTTACAAGATACAATAACTGCTAGAATGTAGCCCGAGCTTTTGTGAGAGCCCCAAAGAAGATCCAGTCCAACCGGAAGTGATGGGAGGTATTTGCAGTCATTCAGATGGGAGATAATGCTGGCTTGGGTTGTGGTCTGGGGAGAACAGATGCTCATTGGGACTGTTTCTTAAAACATATTCCACTAGATCTGAATACAACCTCAGAGGTCCATTTTTCCAGCTGTTCCTTATAACAACACACTGATTTATTTTTAGTCTTTTACTATGCATATTTAAAAATTTGAGGTAGGCTGATACAGTCAAACATAATAAAAACTAAACACTTAAAAAAATTCAAAAACATTTTAAGAGTAGACATCCAAAATCGATCTTATCCATCAGAGCTGATTGAATTTATCTCTGAGCTTCCTGGCAGCAAAGGCAAAATGAGAAATATATTGGGTCATATAATCTATATTGCATGGTGAAAAGGAACATAAAATTTATCTGTAGGACGGAACATTGCACAAGCACTGATCTCCGAAAGGGAGGGAGTCACTTGCAATCATATTTCAGGGGTATGTTATAATAGAAAAGCAATGTCTTCAACAAAATGATTGTTCATGTTGACATTTTTTGCCCTCATCTGCTATAAATGCTGAGGTCATAGTGTTAAGTCTTAACTTAGTTTCATGGGGGGGAGATAACATAATAGGGTCCAGGTGCCTGTCTTTCTAACCTAATACAAAACTAGAGCTTAGAGAATCTGAAGAAATGGATGACTCATATGCCCATTAGATTATCTATCTCAGATATTAGATTTCTCAGCTGAGTTTCTGGGAGTAGGAGCTGGATTTCAGTCAACTCATGGCTGGACTCTAGTGCCTGCCAACCTCTGTGTCATTGACTGAAGAAGAAAACGTACGTGCTTGAAATACTGGGGCTCAAGGAGTCTGCATTTTCATGCTGAGGTGAGAGCTTTGCAGCTTGATCTTTATTCTTATGAGGCTGGAGA
>CM053501.1:9087938-9131973 GCA_028627145.1 Eidolon dupreanum | reverse complement strand
AGGGAGGGGGAAGGGAGAGAGAGAACCCCCAAACAACTGCATTTTTGCAAAGAGATTTATTTCAGTAGATGTGATTAAAGAGATGGAGATTCTATTCCGTCAGCCCCCTTGCCCCACTCACCTCAGCCTCCCTTCTCTGGTCTCACGCAGCTGGCTCCTCATCCGTATGCTTCCCAGGCCATGCCTTCAGCCCAGCAATCCATTTCTGTCCTTTCACGAAGTTAATAGGACAAAACAAATCACCGCTCTCCAGCAAGTCATGCAGGGTTCTTGGGGACCTGGCGGCCAGCTCCAGGAAGGATGTGTGCTGGGCGGGTAGTGCCAGGAATGCCAAATCAGCCTTCCCTCCTGGAGGAAATCACAGCTGCCATCAAGACCTCCGGGAAGCCGCAGGAGCCCCTTCCAGGCCTCTGGGGCCCCAGCCCCTCAATGTCAAGGCGACACAGCTCTGATTACCTGGGGAGATGAACGGAAGAGAAATCTTTCCCCTGGGAGGTAGGACGGTGCCGTGATTCTGAGGCCCATGAGACGCAGAGAAGCTGTTTTTCTTCAGTAATCACCTCCTTTGGCCCCAGAAGTACCTGCCTCCTCCCCTTCATTCCAGATAACAAGCCCTTCTTCTGTCTCCTGTGCCTAGGGTCGCAAGACACCGAGACACACATCGATTAAGTTTCACATCTCGGCATCCCCTCCGTCACATTTGTCTCCCTTGACCCTCTCGACCTACCATGTTCCTGGTGGCCGTACCTGGGGGCTGTTTCTCACACCTGTCCTCTCCTCTCAGTTCGCACTGTCCTTGTTCTAGGCAGAATCCTAATTCTTGCTCTTCTGAACAATTTTAGGCTCCGGCAATCTGATGCTCTCACTCTGGGGTCGCCTTTTAGAATTCATCTTGCGCTCTGCCACTGGAATGTCTTTCCAGAGCTGAACTGTGATGGTTTATGACAAAATAGAACTTAGCATGGCACAGTCTGATATCAATTCATTTGTTCAGATGGCTTTTTCCTAATTGCCCTCCACGCCTATGCAGCCCAATGCGGTGGCCATTAACCACATGTGGCCATTATGTTTACATTTAAAATAATTAAATAAATGAGAAATTCAGTTTCTCAGCCATAACAGCCCCGTTTCAAGCTCTCGGCATCCACGTGGAGCTCATGAGTGCCATATTGGACTGTAGAATATAGGACATTTCCATCACCATAGAAATCTGTGTGGGACGGTGCTGTTTCACACATCAGAAGCCCAGCCCAGATGAGACTCTTTGCTATTCTCTGTTCGTATCTTCTGTTTTCCCACCTTAATGCTTTTGCTCGTGGCCTCACCTCTACCGGAAATGTCCTCCCTCAATCTCTCCACGCCCAAGCATTCCCGATTCTTCACAGTTCCTTCAGGAAGATGTCCTCGCTCCTTCACCTGGAAATGACTTGTCTTACCTTTAAACTCTCATAGCCTCTAGACTTCCCCTATTGGTTCTTGTGACCTCCCATTGCTATGTATAGTTATACATGTACAGTGTCTATAACATGTGCGGGGCTCAGGGGATGTTTGTTGAGTGAGTGAATGATGCTCCCTCTGCTGCACTATAAGCTCTAAATACTGACAAATATTTATTATTGTTCACCTACCGTGAGTTAGGCATCCTTTTAGGTTATCTAGTCATAATATCTCTAACCCTTACAATAGAAGCATTAAGTAAGAATTAATATTCCCATTTTATAGATGAGTAAACTGAGGCTCAGGTATTCAGCACCCTGTCCCAAAGTCCATCGTTGACAAACAGCAGAGCCCAAGTTTGAAAGTAATTTTTAATGACTCTGAGCCTCTGTTTTTCCATGGAGTACTACTAATCTGCCTTTCCTTGAAACAGGATTCCTTCATTTTATTGTAGGGCCGAAAAAAGTCTTCATAAAATCTCTCTTCCACTTCTGCCCATCCTCTTCCCCTCTACCCCAATCCCAGGGCCTGACATGGAGCTGTCATTCTAAACACTGAATGGCAAACTCATAAGTCACAAAGAGACCCCCAGGACCTGGTGATCACCTCCAAGCTCACATGAACTCTTAAGCCTATGGAGTTGATGCTACTGTTAACCTTGCCCTTGACCCTTACAGTTCTTATCCCAGGTGAGTCATCCTGAACTCCCCCGCCCGCAGCACACACGTGTGCCCCTTGCCAGCTCTCCATGGTTAGACTTTGGGCCCTCAGCCTTCGCTTAGACTTGCCTGAGTTGACTTACTTTCTCTATTATCGGTGTGTGTGTATTGTGTGTATATCTGTGGGGAGTTCTTTATTGGAAAATGCAGACAAACCCTATCCAGTCTTATCCAGGGTGCCCCGTCGACACATGACATCATAATCTCCACTCCACCTCTTCGTTCTTATTTTCCAGATGCCTTTTATTCCTCACCCTGCCCTCGTTCATGGCCCAACATTGCTGCACGTCCTCTGAGGAGTCAGCCCTGCCCGTTCTGTCTTCCTGGTGTTTTTATAGCCTTCAGAACCTGCATGACACAGAGACGTGGCTGGTTAGATGCTCCTGTGCATAAGGGGGCATTTATTAGCTACACTTACTATACGCTCCTTTGTCTCTTCTAGTCCATGGAACAACCCAAGCTCTTTTGGAGAGAGGTGGATGATAAGCAGGTAGAAAGGTGTGGTGGCAGGGTCGGGGGCAGGCAGACAAAAACACTGTCTATTTCAACGGCAGAAGTGATAGCCACTTCCATTTCACCTAAGAGACTTCAGAGGCTCAAAAAGTAAAGCCGTCTGTTCCAAGTCACCTTCTAATAGTGGAACTTGTCCTTAAACTCAGGATTGACTTCATGTCATCACTTTTTCTCCCCTCCCTCCCCCAGCCCCCCTCACCACCTGTCAGATCTAGGCCAGCGTAGACATTGCTCTGTCCCCAGGGAATGATGCACCCTCCTGACTTCACCTGTCCTCATTGCCAGACACCGCAGGAAAGCAAATTCGGGGGCCTTGGGTGGTGCACACCACACACATGCTCCCCGGACCTGACACCCTCTCCTCTTGCTGAGGGAAGCTGGTGGGGGCACGTGTCCCTCTCAGCCAGGCATATGTCACCTTCGGGCAAAAGATGAGCTAATAGAATTGAGATGAATGTAATTGGCAGAAGGTCAGCAAGGGAGCCATGTGCGTCTGGAGCTTCCCGAAAAGGCCAGCGTCTTTTCTGCTCCCCTGTCTTGCCATTAGTATGCAGGTAAGGCAGATGGGCCTCCGCAGCGTAATTGGATCATTCGGAGATCGGCAATGCCTGGTGTATGTACAAAGCCTCAACAGTGATTAGATCCTGCCCGCTCATCTCGGCAAGCCTTGAAATTCTTCCCACTGTGAAAAACTAATTTTCTGTGGGAATTTATTAAATAAGAAATCTGCATGCCACTTTACCTTGTAAGCCAGGCCAGTGGAATACAAAGATTCCCCTCTACTTTGATGCCTGTTTTTAGCAGAGACTTCTCCATCACTTGGGGAGAGAGATTGAGGAGATAGTTTTGTTTCGGGGCATGTGTATTTATCTCTGTGTTCTCAGGGCAAGAAATATGGGAAACCCCTCAACTGAAAGGCTACGATGAGAGAAAATAATTGGGACGAGCAGCGTATAGGGTGGGCGGGGACAAAAAATCGGGTCTTGCATTCAGAACGTGGCATGTTCTCTGTCCGGTTCTGGACTTAATTGCATTCCCCTCCTCAGAAAAAATCACATGTTGAAATTCGTATCTCTGGTACCTCAGAATGTGACTGTATTTGGAGACAAGGTCTCTAAGGAGGTAATTAAGTTAAAATAAGGCTGTTAGGATGACCCTAATCCAATATGACTGGTGTCTTTATGAGAGGAGGAGATGAGGACACAGTTGCACACAGAGAGATGACCATGTGAAGGCTCAGGGAGAAGATGGCTATCTACAAGCCGAGGGGAGAGGCCCGAGAGGGGACCAGCCCCACTGGCACTTTGATCTTGGACTTCTAGCCCCTAGACCTGTGAGAAGCTACATTTCTGTGATTTAAGCCACTGTCTCTGTGTGCACCTTGTTGTGGTGGCCCCGCACTGCCGAAATGCCTCTTCCAGAAGCCATCCTGATTTCTCTGTTTGGAATGAACCACCCCTTCCCCCCAAATCAAAGATCAGTAGGTTTTACCTCTGCATCAGCTCTCTTGGTGGGAGGCGGCCACCAGAAGCCCTGCCTTGGGATGAGGTGCTTGGGCTGAATCGGGACAGGGGAGAGTGCTGTGCTCAATTTTAAGCCTGTTTTGGTTGTGAATAGGGGTTGAGGCTACCCATGGGCCCTGCTCAATGTGTCTTAGCTGACACCTAGCGCTATTTTCCTTGAGAGGAGTAATATGGGTTGAATTATCTCCCACCTAAATGTATATATTGAAGTCCGAGCCTCCGGTACTTTAGCAAGGAACTTTGGGAATAAGATTCTCGGCAGATGTAATCGGTTAAGATATGGTCATATTTGGGTACAGTGGGCCTCTAATTTAATATGACTGATGTCTTTATAAAAAGGGGAAATTTGGACACTCACAGGGAGAATGTCGTGTGGAGATGGAGGCAGAGATCAGGGCGATGCTTCCGCAAGGAACTCCGAGATTGCCAGCGAACCCCCAGAAGCTAGGCACAGAATAGATCCTTCCCTCTCCGGCCTCAAAAGGAACCAACCAAATGCGACACCTTAATCTCAGCCTTCTGGGCTCCAGAACCACGATATGATAAATTCCTGTTATTTAAGCCAGCCGGTCTGTGGCATCTGTTAGGGCAGCTCTAAGGAGAGCCATACCGGGATGAAGGCTCGTTTTCCTGGGGACGGCCCTGGACTGGGAGTGTGGACCTCTGGTTTCCGGTTGCTGCCTCACCTCCGGGGTGGGCACCTGTGGCAGAGGGAAGTAAGCTCTGAGATGAGTAGTGTATATGAGAGGTTTGCAAGGAAGTTCTCCTGACTTGACACCTGCAGAAGGGAAGAGAACGAAGCAGGAATTGGGCAGAAGGAGAAGCTGGGCTACCGTGCCATCTCAGCAGAAGCCTCAGCCAGGCCTGGGGGAGTCTGGAAGATGAACTGCCATCCAGGAGTACTCCATGGCGGGGCGGGAAGGCCAGAGCCTTGTACCCGAGCATCCCAGGAAGAAGGCATGCGTGTCAAAGAGGCAGCTCCCTTCCACCGAGGCAACCCTAACAGGTGAGAGTTGTTTGCAGCTCACACTCTCAGAAGCTGGGGGAAGAACTCCTTGATTCCCGAAGGGGGTCTGGTGGCTCACGACAACATCTACCACACAGCCTGACCTTGGTTGGATCTCTGGGTGAGAAAATGCTTTGCCAACTGCAAATGGTAAGCCTTGCTAGGTCTTCAGGAAGATGCATTGTCGAATTATATACTATCCAAAGGATCATTTCCTAATTTTGAGAGTTATTTGAGTCACTTGGGAGGGGCGGGAGCACCACCATTTGGGGGTATTCCAGCAGAAGCTGTATGCGTTCCCAGGGGTGTTAGGGAGGAGAGTGGGGCTGAGGGATGCATACTTTCAGTGGATAACTTTTGTAATCCTTCAAAACTTGGAAACTCTGTAGATCACCAACCTGCAGTGGCTTCATGGTGGCATGAACAGACCCAGTGATTTATTGAGAAAACATCATACAAATGAAAGAGGGTGAGATTTGAAATTAAGACACTAGAGTCATCATCATGCCTGGCACACTTTGCGTGACCTTGAGCCAGGATTTTCCAGATTAAATGCCTCAGTCTCCCGAAGTGTCAGGAGAAGAGCTTGAATGAGGCAGACACTTTTCTGTGAAACAGTTCCCACAGAGCCACGCTGCCTTCCTTGTGAGCACAGTACACATTTGCGATTGTGTAATAATTTGTGTGACCGCGTGAGCCACATCATCTACTTCAGCGGGCTAGGATTTATGCAGAATAGAGACCCACCTTGTTTACGCCGCGTGACGGAGCATCACACACACGTTCAGCGCACGAGGATGCATTCAATCCTCACTGTACCATCCGGTGGGACTCAGTACACTGGGGGAAACGGCACGAGGCCACGCCCAGGAAGTGGTCAACTCATATGTGTGCTCAGGGGGCTTATTCTGAATTACTAGATATTCCTACCCAGGCCCCCCGACTCCCGGCCATGGTAGAACACTACAGAATCTTAGTTTCGGTTTGATCACCTGTGGATGAAAACTGGTGGGCGCCTTTCTGTAAGAGAATCTCATGTAGATGCTCAGTATTACACAGAAGAAAGGAGAGCCGTTTGGTTTGTGGGAAGGGATGCCCAAAGAACCCTCTTCTCGCCAAGAGAAGAGATTTCTATACACTATATGAGTGACATTACCAGAGAGCCCAACTCTGCAGACCCTTCTCCCTGGGCATCTGAGGTCTGTTTAGCATTTCAGTTTCTGGAGGGTGGCTGCTTGGCTGCTCTGGGTGGCTCATTCACCAAGGATGGGGTAAAGGCAGAGAGAAAATCCAGCCCCCATAACATGTCAGAGCATTGAAGTCATCGTGATGTGTTTGTATCCCCCACTAACCCTCTGAAAAGCAACCTGACCACACGGGTCAGGTTGAAGCCCTTTCTGCCAGCTGTCTAGAATGGTCGGTCACCAAAGGTACTCAGAATTAAAGGCAGGTAGAGTTGGTGGAGACTTCTATACAGCCTGGGCATTAATACTTCAGGGAGAAATTCCATTTAGCTTCCCATAGATGGGGGCACTGTTTCCGCTACACGACACCCCCAACTCAGTACACGGTCTAGGGGGAGCCCAAGACTTCTTGACTGGAAGTCACCCGCTCCTTCTGTCCGGAACACTGAACTGTGAGTCAGTTTGTCCGTCTCTGTGGCTTCACGCAGAGGACAGTTCTGACGGCGGCTACTGTGAGAGTCTTTTCTGAGCAGCAGGAAGAGAGGAACCTGGTAGGGTGGGTGGGAAGATTCAGAGGGCCTGGGGGCTGGTCCATGGACTGGAGGAAGATAACCACCTCAGGCTGGGTTAGCAGAGGGAGGAAGGGAGCTGTCCATGGTACTTCCTGGTCAGAGGACGAGAAGGGTTGTCAGCCTCTGAATTTGT
Source organism: Eidolon dupreanum (assembly GCA_028627145.1). Lineage (NCBI taxonomy): Eukaryota > Metazoa > Chordata > Mammalia > Chiroptera > Pteropodidae > Eidolon > Eidolon dupreanum. Next base: position 9,124,886 of record CM053501.1, on the reverse strand, counting down.
CCTTCTATCCGTGTCCTGCTCCTGTCCTCGCCATCCCAGTGCACAGCACCCCAACTTCCAGCTGGCAACATCTGTGTCTCTACCTGAAAATTTCTGTGTGTGTGTGTGTGTGTGTGTGTGTGTGTGTGTGTGTGTAGCCATTTGAGTTCCTTTGTGTACAGACCAAGCTGGAAGTGCTATCATACTAACTCCTCCTGGAAGGTCTCCCTTGTCCATGGCAGATGGAAGTTGGTGTACGAATACCCCAGATCCCCTGCCCTCTGGGTAGGATACCTCTGACCTTGACTCTCAGAGTTCCCCAGGGATGTCAAGCTCCAGTTACCCACAGAGGCAATCTGCATAACAATGCCAGTCATTGTCTCTTTTCCCACTTCCCTTACCTGCAGTCACCTCCTATATAAACTAACTACCTGTGCTTAGATCTTTGACTCAGCATCTGCTTATAGGGGAACAAAGCCTAAGAGCCCATCATTTGTTCGACTCTCTTTGTGTTGAGGCGGTTGGCAGAAAGGGGTCTTATCATTTGGGCTGGATGGAACCGTCCTGTCCTCTAAGTCCTCACGCTTGGACTCCGCTCTCTGTTTCAACCCCAGAAGTACTTTCATCCTCTGTTTTGACTCCAGAGCTATCACCGATTTGGATTTTCAGTGGATACTTGCGGAAGAACTGAAGCACTAAAGTTCCTGTTCCCCTTATCTTGTGCCACAGCCGTATCTTCAGAGACCTCTGCTGCTGTGATAAGCACAGCTTCCCTGGAGCACCGTCTTAGTCTCTCGCTCTCCAGCCCCACAGCATTGAGAGCATGTTTATTTTCTTCCCTAAGAAGGTTAGACAGCAAAGGAGCTGGCGTGCATCTAGAGCCTTCAATGCATCAGCCACTGCATTATGTGCTTAATCCCATTTAAATCTTCTGAGGGAAGTATTGAGGTGTCCTCATGGGGAGAGGCTTGAATGCAAGGAGAACCTCTCAAATAAGGGCTCACCTACTCTTCCATCTTTACCTCTCACCCAAGTGCTACCTAGGGTAGAGAGTAATGAATGAGACAGACCTGAGATCCAGACCCAGCTCTGTCATTTAATAACTTCATGGCTTTGGCTAAGTCATAGAGCCTTGGTTTTCTCATCTATGTAATGGGCATGCTGACAATTACCTCTGAGGCTATTCTAGTGGTTAAGTGAGGCAAGGCATGTTAATTTCCTAGAATAGCACTTAGCCTGTAGTAAGCATGTAATAAGCATTAGCCATTGCTTTCACTCTGCACCCCCTTGAAGCACACACATTCAGCCCTGCCTGGGGAGGAGTTGACCAGGTGGCAGCTTTGCACTAATCAGAAATCAGGAGTCTACCCTGACAACCGTGTGGTCTAGGGACCCCTTAGAGACAACACTGTTTCCCCATCTCCTCCCACCTTACCCCAGTCCCCTCCGTGTGACAAATTTGCAGGAGGAAGCTCTCCCCAAGCCGAAAAGGATTTTCATGACAAAGTCATATTCTGCTCGTGACCTCTTGTTCTCATTTGAGAACTTAGTAGGTATCTGGCAACACATCAGCCACAACCTAGATAAAAGAATAATTATTTCCTATTTGCTTGCTGGGGTTTTCAAATCAGTGCGGTAATTTAAGCATGACTCTTGGAGGCTTACAAAAAGATGTTATGATTAGTTTTATCTCCTTTGTTAAGGAAAAATAATTACAGTGAAATAATTAGAGGCGGCAGAGTTGACATGAGATTAGGAGAGCTGGCTTGGCAAAGAAAGTGAAGTTCTAATGAGGAAAAAAGTTTAACAAAGGGGTAGGTCCATGGGGAAAGTGTTAGGAGCTTGTCCAGTTCTGGCTTCGGAACTCAGAGACGGAAGGGAAGAAGGACGGCCGGCTCGGTGGCCAGCTTCATAAAGGAATTAAGCCTTTCAGGAAAAGTGCTCTTCTTGGTGTCATTAGACCCAAGCCTTACTTCAGACTCCCACACTCCCAAGAGCATGACCTTAGACCTGTCCTCAACATTTCTGAGCTACATTTAGTAGCTAGGTTTTGGCTTCTTTTCCTTTGTGTAGAAATGAGCTTCATGGAGATAGAAAGATAGTAGGCTTAAGAAGTAGAAAGCCACACACATGCAAATGCTCACCATTTTGTGTGTCCTACAGTTATTTATTTACTGCCTCCTTCACCCCACGTATGAGGTTGTCTGAACTTACACAGGTGTGGGATCAGGTCCCTGCCCAAGAGCAACAACGTTCTGAATGTCTGGTAACTCGGCCAAAATTCCAAGGATTCTGCACTGGACCTTCATTAACAGCCCAATAAAAGATAAAAATAATACCTAACATTGTATTAGCACCTACCATGTGCTGGGCACCTGCTAAGCACTTGGAGTTGGTTAACTCTCTTTTAACTCCAATGCTAAGAGGTGGACAAGGCAGATTCTGTCACTCGCCCGACCCTACTCATGAGGAAACCAAGGTTAAGAGATGGTAAGAAACTTGCCTAGTTGCTTCCTGCCACTGACCTTGCATTGGCGGGGGTCTGTTTGACTCAGAGGTGGAGGCGCTAACTCCCAATTGTAGTGAGAACCCTGTTGTCTCCTCATTTGGTGATGGTGGCCAGGAGGAAAGGAAGTCCTGGACCCGAAATAGTCTAAGAAGAATGTAGGAAGCTATTTTTATTCTGAGTTAGCAGTACCTAGATGATATCTTCCCATGTGTATTAGTTATCTACAAATTATCCCAAAGTTTGGTGGCTCAAAACAACAGATGTTCATATCCTATAATCTTTATGGGTTAGGAATCAGGGAATGGTTTAGCTGCATGCCTCTGGCTTAAGATTTCTCAAGAGGTTACAGTCAAGCTGTCAGCCAGGGCTGCAATGTCGTCTAAAGGATGGACTGCAGTGGAGGACTCACTTCCAGGTTGAGTCATGTAGCTGTTGGCAGACCTCAGAAGACCTGCCTCGAAGCTCACTCATGTGGTTGCTGGTCAGCCTCACAATGTGGACCTCTCCGTAGACTGCTTGAGTGTTCTCAAACATAGCTGCTGATAATGTGGGGGGTGCGAGAGAGAGAGAGAGAGAGAGAGAGAGAGAGAGAGAGAGAGAGAGAAGAGATCCCAAATTGGAAGCCACAGTCTTTTTATAACCTAACATTGGAAGTGACATGCCATCATTCTTGCTGCGTTCCGTTCATTAGAAGTGAGACATTAGGTTGAGTCCACACTGAAGGGAAGGGGAGTACTCTAGATCACAAACACCAGGAGGTGGGGATTATTGAGGGCTTTCTTAGAGGCTGCCCACAACACCATTTTTACCATCTACTCTCTTCATTCTAAGTGTCTAGAATGGCGATGGACCATTTTATTGCATCCTCGATGAATTCACAGATCCAGAGTTGACAGGCAAGGTCATCACTGATTTGGCTTGTACTCTCCATTTCCACCCATGTGCTTCCACACAGTTTGGACAGAGGTGAGGTCACTCAACTGGCTGTCAAATACTTCCCATGTTTTAGGATGCTGGAGCTGGCTGAAGTCCTTCAGAGTCTAAAGCACCACTCCACACTTGTACTTTAGCGGTGTCCATTTATTCATTCAGCAAACAATCGAATCCCTTCATGTTCCTTAGGGGTGAGAAGAGACAGTGCAGATCAACAAATCACTGCCTGCAAAGAGCTCGCATTCTGGTTGGGAAGACTGACAATAAGAAAATAAATAAGCAATATAATTTTAGATTGCACTAAATGCTGTAAAGAAAATGAATAGGATAAGAGAGAGAATAACAGGGAAGACCTACTTTTATAGGTGGTCAGAGAAGTTTTAGGAAGACAAGAAATACAGCACATTATTGCCATGGCCTACCCTGACCCTCAGTTGTCATTGTATTCAAATCCATGATGAGCACATTGGGAATGACGCTCCGTAGAGCTGTTCGGTGCCCTGCCCTGTGAACTGCACATAGTTTCCCTGGCAGGAGCTGGCTTACTCATCTCATAAGCCGTCAAGGCCGCCGATAATGCCCGCCCCCTGGTAGATGTGAGATTAGATTGTGCAGGTCCCTGCAGACCATATGAAGAGTTTTATGCTCTATCTCAAGAACACATGGAAGGCACTGGACAGCTTGAAGCGGGAGACCATGTCTGATCATCTGTGCAGTGTCTGAACTGGCTCTCTGATCTTGGGACAGTCATCACAGATGAAAGGACTACTTTTTCTTCATCACCACAGCAGGTCAGGTGACTTTATCCATAACAGCCCTGATCACTCCTAATTCCCTTTTTGCTTGTTGGGGCATGCTGGTCTCTTAGTTTCTGTCTTCCTGGCTCATTTTCTCTCTTTTCTTTCCTTTCCTCCTTTCCTCAGCTCTTATAAGAATACACTCAGAGAAAAGTCTTAGGGGAGAGGCCTCTACTTGACCATGACTTCTATCTAAATTAGGCCATTTATCATGAGCCTTACGCTTTTGTAGGGGTCTGGGGTGCGCCTCTCCCCTCAGCATTTTCCCTTTAAAATTCAGAAGTGCTGAATCCCCCACTGCATCCTGGCCTTGGAACTAATTTCTGAGGAAACAAGAGGACGATCTCCCAGGAGGGGGAGATAATTCTCACTTTCCCTTCTCATCAGCTCCACAAGTGGTCCTCAGGTGTGAAAGCTGCCAGGTCAGCAGCAGCCCCCCATGCTAAGCCTCTTATCGCTGCCTCCACGGCTTCTGCTTTATTAGCTTAACTTCGGGAAGGCACGACTCTTGGACTGAGCTGGGAGAGAGTGGGAAATGACATCTTCGTAGTCAAGAGAGAAATCTCTCTCACTGGTGGGGGGAAGAAGACTTAACATCCCCTGGGTAACTCCTGCCTGGCAGTAGAATTCGGCTATGACAGTAGCATAGGAGGAGGTCCAAGGTGACCTCTGGATGGTGCTGGGCACATATAGGTGAGTCTTGCCTTCTCTCTCCTGAGCTGAGACATTGTGTCAGTACAGAAATGGTCATACCCCTGCTCCAGGCCACCTTCATCTCTCACCTGGATACCTGGAACAACCTCTCTCTTGATTCCCTACCTGGTCCCGCAAATGGGGCAAAGTGTAGCCAGGATGATCTTTACAAAATGCAAACGGGAATGACACTTCCCTATTTAAAGCGACTTCCCATTGCACAGTCCGGCCCTGGTTCTTCCCAGCTTCACCTCACCTGCCTCCCCTCCCTTCCTTTCTCTCTCCCAGCTGCACTCACTTTTTTGGTTGGTTGGATATGATCCTCTTCCTTGAATGATCTGTTCTTCCTGCTCGTTACTTGTTACATTCTCCCCACCTCACAGATTCTCCTGCTCAGGCTTTAGGGCTCAGCTCAATCACCGCCCTACAGGGAGGCCCTCCTTGGCCCGGTGAAATCCCATATCCCCAGCACTCCGGACAATCAGCAGCAGCCAACAGTGCTCTGCACCGCTCATCACAATTGCAATTTTGCCCTTTTCTTCTTCAACACTAGACCATGAGAAACTTACGTCAGAGACCATGCCCACTTAGTCCCATGTAGAATATTACCAGATAATAGGTGGTCCGTTAAAGCCGGGTAAATGAATGAACGGGCTTACGCGTTCTCCATCTCAATTACAATGGATACGTTCAGTTGACCAAATTTACTCAAGAGCGCCAATGTAGTTATTACAATTGCAAATCCAATAGGATGTCCTTCCTGTCCTCAACCTGATGACTGTCAAGAGGGATGGGGCAGATGCGCCATTCTAGTGATCAGTACCATGAATGAGAACAAGGTGAGAAGTGACACTGGGCTCTGCCTGGGATGCTCAGGGCAGACGTCTCTAGTTCACGCCCCCAGGAATGGCGCTTCCTCAAGCGCCCAAGGAGAGCAGGAATTCCAGGCAGAGCAAACAGTGGATGCAAAAGCCTGGGTACTGCTTTCCCCGGTACCAGAGAGCTGGGACAGTTGAAATATGTTGCTCTCACCTGATACCATGTAGAGACTTAGCAAATTAGTTGAGATGTTTTTACATGTTGTCTAGATATGTAGAAATAATGTAGAAATCGTTGACACTGGTGAAGTTTGATTCATACTTGTGGTCCTGGTTTAATTCTTAAAACTCCTCTAAAAGATCCCAGATTGGACAATAAATTATGTGGTCACCCTGATGAAAGCCCAAAGCAAAAATCACAGCTTTTCATTTTAATTGAGATGAAACCTATGTAATATAAAATTAACTTTTGAATTATACAATTCGGATGTATTTTTATACATTAACTATGTTGTGCAACCACCGTCTTTCATTTCAAAACATTTATCACCCCAAAGGGAAACTCTGTACCCACTAAAGAGTTACTCACTGTTCCTCCTGCCCTAGCCCCCGGCAATCACTGATGTATATCTATCTGCATAGATTTGCTTCTGGATATGTCATCTAAATGGAATTATACAATACTATTTGTTCTTTTGTGTCTGGCTTCTTTCGCTAAGTGTCATGTTTTCATCCATGTTGTAGCGTAGATCAGTACTCCATTCTTTTTCATGGCAGTATAATATTTCATTCAGTGGACAGGCAATATTTTGTTTATTGATCAGTCGATGGACATTTGGGCTGTTTCTACCCTTTGGTTCTTATGAAGAGTGATGCTATGAACATTTTTGGACAAATATTTGTCTGAGTACATGTTTTCAATTCTTTTGGGTATTGCTGGGTCATATGATAATTCTTTAACTTTTTGAGGAATCAATGACAGCTTTTTGAGTATTTGACATGCTGATCTTGACCTGGCTCCCTTGTCCTCATCACTGCAGCCAGACAGGCAGGGCGTGCTGGGCCATGAGAGGGAGGGAGAGTCCTTTCCAGGGACAACTGCAAGCCCTCGTCCAAGAAGGAGACCAGCCCAGAGACCAGGTGAATGCTCAGGTAAGATCCTGGTCCCAGAGACATGGCCTTTGCTGGATAATTATGTCAGTGTGGTATCAGGAATAAAATGCCCGTCAGTAGGGCTTTGGTTGAGAACTGTTCCTGCTAAACATTATAACCTTCAAAACTGATTGAAAGTGGGGGTGTGGGGGCAGGGAAGAGAGATGCATCAATACTTCCTGCCACATGGAGTTGAGTATTCATATTTGTGATGGTGGCGTGTGAATATGTACAATGTGAAAAGGGTGCCCGAGGAATCGGTTCTCTTCTCTGTGTGATGCTGGGCAGGGGACCCCATAGATAACGGGGGTCATCGGTTCCGATTGACGCTCCATCTCCATTGTGATAGTGGAAATCTAATTTAACCCCTCCAAATTCCATGCAACCCAGTAAATGTTACTGAGCCCCTTTCAGGATATAGGTTTCATGCCACACATCTCAGAGAGTAGAAAGGTCACAGTAAGCAGGGGATTTGGGGGACCGCCAAGAAGCAGGAGCTCTGGTTCTGTTCCAGTTTTTAATGGACTTTCAAGTGGTTTCTGACATGGCAAGAATCTTGTCCCCTCTCATCCACCCTCTCTGAAAGAATATCTTTCTTTACTGACTCAGAGGTTCAAATTTGAGCGCACATAAAGCAGAATGCCATTTTGGAGGGAGAGAAGAGAGGAGAAGGGGGTGAGGACAGCATTCAGATGGGAAAAGAATCTTAGCTGGCTTAGAAGGACCAATGAGGACATCAACATGAAATCAATTTTGGAAGGAGCCGATCATCGATACTGAGGAGAGTGTTGATAATAGCAACTATTTCTGTTGCTGTTACTTCGGGTAATGAAGGGAATGAGAAAATGGAAAAGGAAGGATAGAAGGAAGGAAACAAGGAGATATAGCAAGGAGGGGACCCAGCGAAGAAGGAGAGACCTTGCCCACTCTGTGGTTTTGCTGGAGCAAAGTGAACACACCAGAAGTTTCTACCTGGCTCAGGGCAGAACGATCCCTGCCCACCGGGCCCTACAAGTACTTCTGAGAGCCCACCCCTCTCCTTGCTGGACACATGACCCAGGCGAGAGGAGCTCACCTTGCAGAGTCCCCAGGCAGAAAGCCACCACTGGCTAAGGCCACTTCTTCCCATCTTTATCAGCCACTACCCTACCCCTATGTAATTTATTTATCTATTCAGAATTCTCCTTACCCAGATTTTCATGAATTCCTCCAACTCCATAGTGTATTCAGATGGAAATAAATGAGTTTAATTACTTAAAGTAAATTTGGAATTCAGGGGCGATTGCGCTCCATTCTGCATGTGAGCCCAGCCGCAGAAGGAAATGTACGATATTCAAGCCTTTGAAAGATGTCAACCACTGGGCTTGGCAAACACGCATGTCACCTCCTTTCCTGGATGAGCTCCTGAGCTGGGTGGAAGGGATTGGCTCTGTTTTCTTTGCTGGCTCCAGCCGGGAGCAAGCACAGAGACAGACTCAGCCAGTGCTCAACCCTCGCCTCTTCCTAGAGGTCCCCGTCCCCTAGAGGGGCCTGGGACAGTTTCCACATTAACCTCTCTAGCTGCTTGCTGGAGCAGCTGATAATTTTTTGCTCTGTGCCCAGTGACGCATAGGAGCGATCAGAAAATCTGTAACCAGAGGGGAAACGGCTGCTAATGTTGCAGTAATGGGGCAGTTTAAGAGACTCTTCCAGGGAAGGGAAATTTACAATTTAAATAAGAAAAATAATAAACTCTAAATTAACAAAAAAAAAAAAAAAAAAAAAGAGAAGACTGCTATGGCTGTGGTGGGGGCAGGGGTCTTCTTTCCTGAACCTCCCCTTCTCCAAGTCATTAAGCTGGTCTGGGAGCCTCAAGAGTGGCTCAAGGGGGACTTTGGGGGGCCCTCAGAACAATGCTGGGAGGGACCCCACTGAGTGAGAAGGGAGCTAAGGGTTGCTTGTGTAGCAAGGTCCTTCTGTGTAGGTCTCCGCTTAAGCAAACACACGGGGGGCGGTGGGGTCAGAGACACGTGGGACTGGAGAACCTAGCCTGACGTCACACCCGAAGTGGCCGACTGTGAATTCAGACCCAGATGCTCTGCTTCCGGAGCCAGTTCCTGACCACCATGCTGCCCCACATCTCTCTTGGGGACCCTCAGAGACCTCCCTGGCTTTCCTGCCAACCCAGCAACACCCTGCCCGTGCGAGTCTGTCTTCCTGGTCTTTACCTCCAGCTTATGCATTGAGATATTGTCCTCTTTCCCCAGGACTGTGATGATTCTGTGGGTCCCAGGGGGCGGAGAGCAATATCTGGCTGAAGAGTCTCCTTTGCAGAGACTGGGGGCACAGTAAGGACGAGAGCTTTCTTTAGGCAAAACAACAACAGAATACCCTAAGTTGGTTCCACGGATCTTCTCTTTCTTCTTGCATACTCTGAGCTCTTCCAGCCAGAAGTATGGGATTTTCCCACTACCTGATGCCTCGCAACACAGACTCCAATTGGGCCTGGCTATTCATGCTACCCTGCTGTCCCTCTCTCCACATCCACACTTGCCTCTTCTAAGTAACAGCCTTCAGACCCCTCACATTGGTAGGTGAACTTTCACTGAGTTAGGGGCCTCCATGTAATCCCTACCACCTGCACACAGATGTTCACAGCAACATTATTCACAGTAGCCAGCAGGCGGAAACAGTCCAAGTGTCCATCAGCTAATGAATGGATAAACAAAGTTGTGGTATATCCATACAGTGGAATATTATTCAGCTATAAAAAGGAATGAAGTACTGACACATATAACATGGATGAACCCTGAAAGCATTACACTGAGTAGAAAAGGCCAGACCTAAAAGGTCATGTGTTATGTAATTCCACTGATATAAAATATCCATAATAGCCAAATCCACAGGGACAGAAAATAGATTTGTGGTTGCCTGAGGCTAGAAGGAAGGGGGAATGGGGCATAACTGCTAATGGATATGGAGTTTCCTTTTGGGATGATGAAAATTTTCAATGGTTTGAATGTATTAAATGCCAATGAGTTGCACACTTTAAAATAGTTGAAATGATAAATTTTTTGTTATATGTATATGAAGTAGGGAGGGAGGGAGGAAGAGGGAGAGAGACATAGAGAAAGAAAGGGAAAGAGAGGAAAGAAAGGGAAAGGGGAAGGAAGGGAAGGGGAAGGAAGGGTAGGAAAAGGGAAGTGAAGAAGAGAGAGAAGCCAAGGATGTGAAAATCAAGTTTCTTTCTCGGTCTTAGGGCTGCTCCACCATCTTACCTGAAAGAGGAGTTCTCTTTGCCCTGCACCAGACAGGCCCCTACATGGCCTGTCCCCTCAGCCCCCTCAGGCAGTGCTCACTTTCACAAATTGAAATTCTAAGAGTCTGATGAGCCAATCTCATCTTTCCTTCGGTCATTCATAGGACACATACCAGGCATTCTGTACCTTTTCCACCTGTTGTCCTATTTACCTGGGAAGAGGGCCAGTAAGACTGGGGGACCTGCTTGCTCGCGGTGGAATTCTAACTCAGTTAGCTGGGAAGTGGAACGAAGGTAAGCCATGATGCAACATCAAGTCATTCCAAGACATAGCGTTAGCTTTCCTAGTGAAAGGGGGAAGGTGAAAACATGAGAATAGGGCATTCTATTCAAAGCCAATGCTATTTGACATTTGTCTGCATATAATTAATCATGACACTTCAGCAGGACCCAGGTCCATTGACTCTACTGCCTGGGCTCACCAACGCCACACCTGTCATTAGAAATCTAATTTCTAAAGTACCCATGGCCAGAAGAGTGAAAGAAGGTCAGGAATGGGACAAGGACATCTGGAGGATTTTAACTGGGGCAAGGTGCTACCTCCCTAGGGTGTCTTTGGATTGACTGAGGATGCTTTTGGAATTTAGTATAGGGGAGAAGGGAATAGGGATGCTAAACATACAGTACAAGCAGGACAGACCCATGTGATAATTATCCCATCCCGAAATATCCGTAGCCCATTTAATAAAGGAGATTTGGGTTCTCGTTGATCTCTGATTCAATCATTAGTCATATGACCGTGAATAAATCACTTAAGCCTCAATCTCTTTATTTTTTATTTTTGCGATGCATGGATCCATGGTTTACAAATTACATCCTTCCTTAGCCATGTGCTTGGGGTCTGCAAAAATTTTCACCCATCCTGTGGAGCCACGAGAATTCTTTTTCCTTCAAAGGGTGTCCATGCTTTATTTGTTTGAGAAACATCAAGTCAAATGATGATCTTATTTTTAACAACCATAATATGAAAATGGTTACTGAGTGATTGCTTTTTATAAACCCTCAGATGAACCTCTTGAGTTAGATATTTTTATTAGCCCTGTTTTGCAGAGGAGAAATGGAGGTTTATACGACTTAGGTAAACTAATACCTGGTAAGCTAGGTATGAATGCATGCAGTCACTCTGTAATCCAAACTCTTAGTCACCAAACCAATGTCCCCAAATTTGGTTTTCCTCATCCTCTTTATTTTTGTGGTATCCAGGGATCAGCATGGTTTTTGTTTTTTTTTTTTGCTATATTTTTATGCTATAACTCTTATTCATGTAATACTTTTACATTGATTTAATCTTAACTGAAATTTACTTAAATTGGAAGCTACTATCATTTTTCCTTGAAATATAGTGAAAACAAAACTATGTTACTAAATTCTATACAGATTCCCAGAGGGCTCCGTGTGTGACATAAGAAAGTATTGAAAGGTAAAGACACACACGTAGCAGACTTTTTGCTTGACGAATTCCAAAATACTGACAAAAACTTAAAAATGAAGTCATTTTCTTATTCTAGGCACCAGTGGCTTTTGATGTCATCTATAAATGATCATCTACGAATTATCTAAAGTCCTTTCATTAGGTACCATTGGTGAGCCACCATACCTTTCCATCTCCATTCATGTCCCTTCCAGCTATCAGATTCTAGCCCTCTAACGTTCACACGAGAAGGGACACTAAATGAGGTTCTGCGCTCTTCTACCAGTGTGGTTCAGTCTGATGAAAACATCTCAGCACCCTCCCTGGCTGGCTCCAGTCCCCATACTACGGACCGCCATTTTGGTTTCACAATAGTCTGACCAGGCCTTTCCCACCCTGGCTTCTGGAAGGTTAGAATTCTTTTGTTTTTCCTTCCTTTCAATTACAAAAGCCTGTTTGAACAGCCTCTGTGACAGCCCATGTTCAAACAAGCTTTTGTAATTGAAAACAGAGCTTGCAACTGGCTGCAGGGATGCTCGCCTCAAAAGGAGGAGATGCTGAGCATGCTGTGTGCTGGTCCCCGAGGCCACTTTCAAAGTGTTTAAAGCTTCTTTCCAATTAAAAAAAAAAAAGGAGGGGGGGGGGAGAAAATCCTGTTTAAACACACAGTCCAGACCGACTGGCTTGTGATTGAAAATGGAGATTTTGACCCAGGCATTGCTTTGGACCCAGGGACAGTGGTCTTCTTGGGAAGGGGGCAGAAGGGAGAGGCTGCTGCCCACTGGGCATTTTCACCCATCTTCTGAGCCCCTCTTGCTATTATTCTAAGGGGTCTCTGAGGTTGAATGCACAGGTCTCCCAGTATGTTCAAGTTCACACCCCTGTTCAAGTTTCAAGTTCAGTCTCAGTCCCTCTCTTTCTCTCTCTCCTCTCTCTCTCTCTCCCCCTCCTCCCTCCCTCTCTCCACCTCTGTCCCTCCCTCCATCCCTCCCTCCCCCCCCCCATCCAAGAATTGCAGAAGTAGTGGCTAAGAGCAAGGCTTCTGAAAGGAGAATTTGGTTCAAATTCTAGTTGTGTGACCTTGGGCAATCATTCTCCGAGGGACTCAGTTTCCTCTCCTATAAAACAGTATCACATTAGCATTCATTTTAGAAGATTGTTTTGAAGATTAAAAGGCATAATTTATTTATTATTTCTTACCATATTGCAAGGCAAAGTCTCAGCGTGTCATAAGTTTAGTTATTCTTATTATTAATATTAATAACAGTATTAATGAGAATATGATAATTAAGTGAAAGACTTTATAGTGGTTAAGAATGTAATTCTGGCTTTAGATTGGTCTGAGTTACCTCCCTGAACCTCTGTTTTTTTTTTTTTTTAAAGAAGAAAATGTTGGTAGACCACCTCCCTCCCCAGCACTCACAAACAGAACTTGTCAGTCATTTACTGTGTGTCACGCATGGGGATGGGATGTGAAGAGGACTGAGAGCAGACGCAAGGGAGTAGGACTAAAAGGTAGATACATAGGTACAAACAGAGTCTTCTGAGAGTCGAGAAAAGGACAACAGTAACTCTTACGGTGGGAGAGGATGGTACAATGTGAAATACAGGGTGTCATTTGAACTGAGCACTATGTGGATAAGCAGAGGAGAAAGAGGGACATGCCAGGCAATGGGACTGTCACCAGTGAAGGTGAAAGCACGGGAAGGGCGTGCACTTCTGCCTGGCTGGAGATGGCGGGGAGCAGGGCTGCACCCTGAGAGAGTAGGATGAAAGAATGGGCTCAAGACTGGCTATAGGACCGTCTATGTTAGTCTTTTGATTATAAGGGACAGAAACTCAATGCCAAATAGCTTCAGAGAAAGAAGAGGGAATGAAAGGGTGAATAGATACCTGGATGGATGGATGGATGGATGGATGGATGGATGTGTTACCGGAGAGTGGGGGATCCTCTCCCGGTGCTTTGTACAGGTTCTTGATGTCTCAAACAAAGAATTGAGCCAGACACCAAAATACAGTAGAAAAGAAAAGCTTTATTAGAAGGGAAAGTACACTTCTAGGTGTGGAAGCGGGACTGAGCAAGAGAAGCGTGACTCAAAAGGCCTGGCAACAAAGCCTTTGGGGGTTTTATCCCTATTTGCTGTGGGTGGTTACTTTTCTTAGAGGGGTGGGCTTCCTTGATTGATGACTAAGATTGACAGGACTCAGTGATTTCATCATTTGCTTTGTGCACATGTTCGTTCCCAGAATTCAGTCTGTTATGATATTAATGAACTTTTGGGCAAATGCATCATATTATAATGATGGTATAATGAGGCTCAAGTGAGTTGAAGGTCATTGGGGTCTTCATTGCTCAGGTGCGAGTAACTGGCTTAAACTGGTACCTAATTCTCCACTTGTTTCTTTGTGGAAGTTACTTTTAGCCTAAAAATGCCTTCTGGCTTGCTTAATTGTGGGTGGATTAGGGCGGACCCCTTCTAGGCTAGGATGACCTCAGTGTCTTTGCAGGTAGACCCGAAACCCCCTAACTAACTTTCCTTCCTCTTTTCTAAGAGCCATGAACCTCCTTTATTATTAGTATGGATGTTGAAGGATGGGAGGTCTCTTCTGTATCTGCTTCCAGCTGAGGAGGGTCATTGTCTCTGCCTATTGGGGTTTCATGGAGCTCTTTCCCTTTCTGACTTAGTCAGGCTGGGGTCATGGGTTTCTTGCTGAAGTGCCACCTCAGTCACTGACTGGACAAGGAAAAGAAGATACAAACATGTTATTTAAATCATATATCTATTAATTTCTATCATTGATTTGCCTATTAAGCGAGTAAAGGGAAAGAGGATTGGTTAATATATTTCTTAAAGAGTAAAGAAGACTTTGGCCTAAAGTCCCCTTCCCCCCTCAGATTCTGGGGGCCCTGTCTGGCCTAACACCATTTCTGCTAACAATGGGCTCCGATGACCCTTTTCAATAGTCAGAGGATCTGAGGAGTCACCAGTTTCAAAGCGATTATTGAGATTTGAGGGAGACGGCTTTTTTCCCAAAGAAAGGAGAGAAGAAAACTAGGATTACTAAAAAGATTAAGAACTCTGCGAGAGATGTTTCTTATCATTTCCTGCTTAAAGATTAAGAATTTTACAAGTGATGTCCTGTATCAGATGGATAGATGTATAGATGGATGGATGGATGGATGGATGGTTGGATAAATGAAGGAGAAATAAATTAGTTTGTCCAAAAGTAGTCTAACCTCAGGCTCTGTATGATCAAAAGGCTCAAATAATATAATTAGAACCCATTTCTCTCTGCTCTCGGGGCTGCTATTTTGAACTATTTTCATTACTGGGCTCTATCTGGTGACCCTTTCAATTCCAGGCACATCATCCCGATTGCTTATAGCCTCAGCGAGGTAGGGGGAGCTCCTTTCTGACAGCTT
The DNA here is from genome assembly GCA_028627145.1 of Eidolon dupreanum. Lineage (NCBI taxonomy): Eukaryota > Metazoa > Chordata > Mammalia > Chiroptera > Pteropodidae > Eidolon > Eidolon dupreanum. The sequence continues at coordinate 9,109,872 of CM053501.1, read as the reverse complement.
ACACCAGTCTGCCTGGGGCCGAATTGATTATTTAATCATCCAGACACTAGACACTAAGATCAAAAGGAGAAGGGGTCTTGAGTTGACCGAATGAGCATCTCTTGCTCATCCTCGGAGCTAGAGATGGGACCCTTTTCTGAGGAATGGTTTGACAGGAAACGGAAACCGAGGTGCTATTAACAGAGAAGGGTAGTGGTTTCCAGAAAAACCCAACAGCTGACCACCAACGCTTTGCATGCCCAACTCTGTTTTTCCTTTCTATGTAGGCCATGGTGAATTTTTGAGCCACTGAGTCTGAAGAAGAGACTAAAGACTCAAGCTCAATCTAAGGCCACCGAAATAATCCAAATGGGAGCTTCTAAGACCAAAGGAATCAGGCAAAATTAGATCCAAGTTTTATGAGGCCTGGAACTTATGTATCTCAGATCCTTTCTTTGTGATACGCTGATTTCCCACCCTCCTTGTATACATGCTCCGCATATTCCTTGGGACTGTGGCCTTGATGGATTTTACTGCTGTGGTTAGATTGTTATATGGTACAATTGACCTTAAGATAGGAAGATAATATGGCTGGGTCTGACCTAACCATGATTCCATCGAAAGCAGAGAGTTTTCTCCAGCTGGTTGAAGAAGTGGAACTCAGATTCAGCAAGAAGAATTTGACACACCATTACAGGCTTGAAGATAGAAGGACCGTGTAGTAGAAATGAGAGAGGTCTATAGGACTGACAGCTCCCGTTAGCTCACAACCCCTAGGAAATGGGACCTCAGTCCTTCAACCTCCAGTAACTGCATTCTGCCCACAAGGATGAGCTTGGAAGCAGATTTTCCCCCCGTGCCTCCAGATGAAAACTCAGCCAGGTCGACGCCTTGGTTTCAGCTTTTTGAGGCCCTGAGCAGAGACGCCTGCCACACCAGGACAGACTTCTGCCCTCCAGAACGATGTGCTGATGAACAGGTGTTGTTTGAAGCCCCTAAGTTTGTGTTCGTTTCTTACACTGCAATGGAAAACAAATACGCTCTTTAAAACAGACAAGTATGATTATAAAATTAGGTACGAGGACCCATTTAAGTGAGGGTCCCTGACATTTAAGTTTCATTAGCTTTATGGAAAATCTTCCTCTGGGGTCATATTTATGTGCATTTCATGTTTGTCCCAATTCTCTATAAACGTGAGATGGGCAAGAATTCACTGATGCTTTCCCATTTGACCTCTAAAGCTCTGTTCATGCTTTTTGGCCCCGATCCCCCAGGCCCTCCCCCGCCCCACTTCCCATCTCCACGATGCGAAAATGCTGCCAAGACATTTGGTCCATTTTCCTTCCTGACAAAGAGAAAAAAAAGTAAAGCTCTCAAAATTATTAGGTAATGATATCACTTTAAAAAGCGACACAATATTTTAACAGCATGACGCCACTTAGCTGTGGTTTAATAAAATGTATAAGGCTCGGAGCCGGGGAAGCTGTGGCTGCGTTAGGTGGGGGCAGACAAACAGCTCTCAAAACTCACATCAGGAAAATTACTTTTTCTTCAAATGGAAACTTTTCAATTGCTTTCAAATAGCTGGAGCTGATGGAAATAATTTCCTTAGCACGTTTGCATATGCTGCCCGTGTCTTCTCTGCACGGTGCCGGGAGCTTCATTAATAAAGATTGTTGTGAAGCTCTGATGTTGCCAGGCCCCTTGTTATTTAGAAAAGGCACCAAACCAAGTCAAGGGGAGTCAATTGATTACTAAATGCAATTCCTGTTCGGTGTCCCCGAGGCAAATAGAGGCCAGTGGGGGAGCGTGTGTGTGTGTGTATGTGTGTGTGTGTGTGTGCACGTATGTATGTGAGTATGCGCGTGCACATGCTCATGTGCACGTACACAAGTGTGCAAGGCAGCTCTGAAGTTCAAGCCTGATCCTCAGCCAGGTTTGAGGGATACCAGGAATCCAGTCTCTGTATTTTACTGATGGACAGACCCAGGGAAGGACATGAACAATTTGGGTACAGCCACATATGCGCACAAAACACACAGATTGCCTAACCATTTAGGGGACCACGCTATTGTGTTAGGTCCGAGCTTTTGTGTTTCGATGACACGCGTAGGGAGTTAGACTTCCGCTGTTCTGCTCTGGGCCTTTGCCCTGAAACGTCATGCGGAAGCTTGGGGCAGAGGGTGAGTGAACTCAGGGTTTTCAATAATGAGGTCTGGAAACACTGGTGGCCGCGACGTCGCTTTAGGTGGACGTGGTGCGGCATGGGATGCAGGAAGTCACGGTGAGCGGCGTGCTCCCGTTCGGCTTTCCTTCCGTCACTCAGATTGGTGCAGCTGTGGCTTTCATGCCTCTCCAGAGCTCATCGACTTCCCTTTATTACAAAGAGGCCACAGAGCCTTGGAAAGACAGCTGGACCTGGCTCGTTGTATTTATTGTATCTGTTGTATTTATTTTTACGATTGCCTATTATTTATGGCAAGCGATATTGATTTTGCACTTACGTAAAGCTTCCTTTTAAAACCCATTTCTTACTTTTTAAACAGGCAGTCCATTTAAAGAAATACATAAACTATGGCAAGAATCCTAAGACTTCAGAGTGATGTCAAGAAATATTAACCGAGGCCGTGACATTGCTCCAGATCAGGAGACTGAGGCCTGCGGTGTGGACATGACCCAGCTGAGTGTGTTAAAATACAGTGTGTTGATGGAATATTCAAGGACTAGTAAGGCCGACCCATCAGAAGGTCATTGCCGTTTAAAAGACAGTATCTTGCAGTTCCTATGAAGACAGTAACTCAGACTCAGGAGAATGGGGTTGGGGTGAGGGCAGGGGTTGGCTCTACCATTTGAGAGAATTTGTGGATGTATTTTAGAACCTCTGCACTGGTCGATAGAGCCTCACAGGGAATTGCAATGGTGGGGTAGACTTCCTCAGAGTCCCAGCCACGCCCAAGCACAGGGACTCAGGCACCGCTCCAGGGTTACTGTGCCGTGGGTCGAGAGCGTGGGGGCTCCGCAGTTTGAAATTCTAGTGTGAGAACCTACCTGTTCGCTGTGTGACCATGGGCAGGTTCCTTACCTTCTCTGAACTTCAGATTTCTTATTTTTAAAATGGGGCAGTTGCCCTTTCCTCATAGGATTATCGAATCAAAAACGACCAGAACATAGTGCTACCTACATTTACATCCCTTCGTTTTTCCCTCTTCTGCCCTGCATGCCTCTCTATTTCCGACACTGATTAGAGTCACCTGGGATCATGGAGAAGAGGAGGAAGCTTTCTGAAATATTGAACTTGTGAAGATACTAGAATAACCATTGAGAAACTGTCTCTAGCTGTGTGACCTTATGCAAGTCACTCCCCCCTCCTGAATTGCAGTTCATTTCAGTGTTTGGCCTCGTTTAGCTTCATATCAAGGCCCCGGTTTTGCATGCGTGCCCTAAGAGCACAATGTGCACCACCTCCTCGGAGCCTCACGACGGCCCCAAGGCAAACAGGATGAAACAGAGGCTCAGAGTCAGAGGTCAATCCCTGAGAAGCGATGGAGGTACGCTGGCCTGAGCCCAGTCCAGCGGGGAGATTAAGATGCTAGCTGTGAGGTTTGTGGAATTTTAAGAGCAGCTTGTTTGGGGAAATTATAATTCTTTAAAAATTCCAATCAGGACTCGCAGAAGAGCACACCAAAGGCCCCTTCAGGAAGCAATTAATGTGCCTGCCCCATACTGGGGGCACCCGTGGTAAATCGACACTTGAGCAGAGCTGTTTCCAGGCCAGGAATCAGAGGGAAAATGAGATCATTCAAGTGGACGGAAGAGGAAATGAACTCTTTGCTGAGGCCGTAGCCAGCCATGGCACGGCACTTTGTCAGGAGGCTAAGCCATGTCATAGTTTGGCTTTAGATCAGGGTCAGAGGACAGGGTCCCATCTCTGCCTTTATATGTTGGACAGTTTTCTGAAAAGGTTCAAGGCCTGGATCTGGAGTCAGACTGCCTGGGTTCAAATATCAGTTCTGGCACTGATTTGAATGACCTTCTCAGTCTCTCCTTGTCTTTACTATAGGAGGAATGATGCATTTACCTTGCAGGTGTGTTATCGTGAACATTCAATGAGGTGACACGTGCAGAGGTTGGTGCCCAAGGCCCAGCATATGGCCATCCACAATAAAACAGCATAAACAAACAAGAGGTGTTTGAATAATACTAACTTGGTGATATAGGGGGAAAGTCAGAAGAGAGAGTAGTTTAAAAGGGTTTGTGTTAAGAAGTGACTATTTACTAAGGGTCCCAGGAGAGCCGAAATTGTCCTTCTTTTACACACAATTGTTTCCATGAAAATGCCCAGCTCATAATATGCACTCAGTTAAAACGGGCAGAAGCAGGACTTCGTGGGGCATCCTGCTTAGTCATTTGAATTGAACTAGGCAGGAATTATTCCATCTCTTTTTCTCACAGAGGTGGAAACTAAAGACTGGAGAGCTAAGAACCCTTTCCGGAGCTCAGAGCATCTCAGCGGGGCTCCGGTGTGTCTCACTCCGTGCAAAATGAGAGTGAGCAGGAGCTTTAGCTGGGAGACTGCAGAGAATCCTTCTGTCAGGCCTGAGTCTGCTCCAGAAAATGAAGCAATGTACTGGTGTGCATGTTCTACTCAATACTGGAGAAGCAGAAGCACCCTCATTCGGGTGGTTTTCTAAATTAAATCGCATCCTGAAATTTCAGCATTCTGGGTGGAGGCAAATCAGATATCAAGCATTGGTAGGGTTCCCACCTCCAGTCCATTGGCTAATTTAAGAATCCTAGGCCGGGTGAGAGCCCGGGGTTGGGGGAGGGACCACTGGGGCTCATCGCTTTGTTCATTGTGGCTGCATCTTTACTAGGACTCCTTCAGACATGCAGTGTCCCTTCGGCTGATCCTCTACCCCCGGCGGCTCGATTGCTACAGAGGGGCTGCCGAACTTCCCACAAGGGACTTGGCTTGACCACGAGCTCAGTATGGGGATGGGTCCCTGACCGTTGTTCTCCAGCCTCTGTTCCTATCCCCTCATCAGAGGTCCGTCGGCCCTGTGGGAGCTGGCTCTGGACGGCAGTTCCGAGACACGCATCCTCAGCAGACCAGGTCAGCACCTCTAGAAGCCTAAGCTGGGCTTCCCAGGTGTAGTTCGTGAGCCACCTGCTTTAGCATCATCTGAGACAATTATTTAAAAGTGCACTTTCCACAACTCCACTTCGGATATACTGAATAGAAATTTCTGTGCATTTGGCCCGAGAATCCACGGTGGACTCCTCAGTGATTTTTCTGCACATTAGAGTCGGAGACTCGTGGGGCTAAACTCTCAATGCCAGGCATGTGACTTCTCCCTGGGTCCACACACCCAGAACTTGGAACACAGTGTTTGCTTGGGCAGGGAGAGGGCCCGAAACATTTCCTTGTCAGAAGAAAGTAAAACACAGAGAATTTCTCAGTCTGGCCACAGGGTCAAGTGAGAGTCAGATCATCTGGTACCAGAAGAAGAGAAAAGAGGCTGAGACCAAGCACTAGGGTAAACCTGAATCTCCTGGGCACCATCCATCCGTCCATCCATCCATCCGTCCATCCATCCATCCATCCATCTTCTGTGACTAACCTTCTGGGTCACTTTGGCCAAGGATCTTGCCTTCTCTGCATCTTGGTTTATTTACCTGTGAAATGGAGCTAATGAGGCTTTCCCCAGAAATCTGGGAAAGATTCCAAGAAGTTTAATCAGGTGAGGCTGAATTTGTCAGCAACATTGTGCCAGACAAATTGCAAATTTTGCCTGAATAGGGCCCAATCATGACCAGATTTCACACCCATCTATCCGTCTTCCCTCCCTTCCTTCCATCCATCCACCCATCCATCCAGCTACCCACCCACTAACACATGTTGAGTGTTCACTCCATGCACACGCATGGACACAGGAGTAAAGAAGACTTAGTGATGATCTTGATGTACAGGATAGCTATTGACCAAATGATCCTAGTAATGAGTGAATATTTATGAGATGGAGTTCCGAAGGGAATAACTGGATGCGACAGGAGTGTATCACAAAGCAGCTTCCCTGGCTTACACTCCTTGAGCTGTGTACATTCAATTTTACTTGCTTAGGTATGGGAATAAATGAGTGGTCATTGGGGACAGCAGCTGTTGGGGGTTCTGAAGAAACTTGGGGGTTTCAGGACTTTTCAGGAGCAGGATAGGCAATGATGTATAAACGTAGCACACAGTTATTGGAACCGCTTTCTTGCTTGTGTCATTCAGTCGGGTCTGTTGGCTCCAGCCCAGGTGGTAGCGTGGGAATAGACATCTGAGGACGGAGCAGCTTTGCTCAGGTGTGTTTATGTCCCTTGTCTGCATCTGTCAATGGAGAAAGCAGGCCTTTGCATCCAGGCATGTCCCAGTTCGACCCCTTGGGGGCCGTGTGAGCCGAGACCCAGTGTGAAGTCAGGTGGAGGAGAGAAGAGGAAACCCATCTTTCTCCAACGTTGTCACCCCCAGAAAGCCTGTGAGAGAATGCCATCCTCCCTTCCTTCCCTCCCTTCTTGGAACTCTTTTGGAGGGAGACTCGAAGTGCTACGGGGGGGCCCGCTCGTGCCCCCAGCCGTCCCGGCTGGGCTGTGCCGATGGGGAGTGAGCAAGTCGTTACGGCATCACTCCCAGGCTCTCCACGTGCCTGGAGACGAAGTATTCGGACGAAAAGGCCCTTCAGGGGTCCTGGCTTCACTCTTGGCCAGCAGGGTCATGAGGACCCAAATGTGGCTGGATATATGTCTGGGGCCCTAATCACTGGGGATGAGGGGTGAGCTAGGATGGCTGTGACTGGACGTGGGGCAGCACTGTGCTTTGAGAAATGAGATTCAGCTGCTTTTGAAACATCGGCTGTGATTGTCAAGGTCTGTGCTTTACCCGGAGCTGATGACGGTGACATTCATGAGCTTTCAGCACGTGCCAGGCTTTGGGTTGAGAGCTTTATCTGACTGACGCTGACCTATTCCAGTCCTTGCTACCCTCTGAAATGAATATGGTTCTGAGGTCCTCTTTATAAAGGAGAAACTGAGGCTCAGGGAGGTGAAATAACTCCTGGGGGGGGGGTGGGAGATCATCAAATCAGGGATGGAGCCAGGGTCAGAATACAGAATAACCCTCTGCTACTCACCATCATCCATTATGTCCCCCAGGTCTTTTTGGGTTTAGGGGGCTACCCAAGGATGCTCTAGAATTCACAGCCTGGCTCCAACATGTCAGGGATCCTCACACACTAGTCTGTTAGAAGTCTAGGCTCGTGGCCAGTGTTCCTGAGCCCCTCTGACGGTGTGCCAGGGCCAGAGGGGGCGAAGATGACATAATTCTGCCTTCATGGCAAGTGCAGGAGAATAGACTGGAGTCCCCACTAAGGCTGGACTGGAAAGGAGCTGTTTCAATTGCCAGTAGGATGAGGGGGGGCTTCTGTTCTAATTAGTTGACTTACTTAGCAGCTACCCCTTGCCCACTTCTCCTTAGACTTTGGAAATAGCCCGGACCTCACGCCGTGGCACAGCACAATGCAATGAAAAGCACTCAGAGGACCCGAGCTGGAGGGCCAGGCTCTGCCGCATCAGAGCTGGTGCCTCTGGCAAATGCCCAAATGTGTCCAGATATCAGTTTTCTCATCCGTAAAAGGGAGATCATAATAGCGCCTCCCTTGTAGATTTGCATGAGGCCCAAGTAGAATAATGGATGTGAGTATGTATTCATTGACTTCCTCCTTCATTCCTAGTTTTTATTCGCATTTACTGCTTGCCAACCAAGTGTCAAGTGCACTACTGGGTGGAACCATGCAACCTCAGCCAAGGGATCTGCTCCCGTGGAACTTATGTTCTAGTGGGCGAGGCAGACTGCCATGAATGTGCTTTTCAAAAATCATGAATTAACAGGTGTGGTCAACAGGTGCTAAGGGACAGGAAGATGATTGAACAGTGTGTGGTGGTAGCACCTGGTGCAGGTGGCTGGGGAGCTTCTCCAGAGAGACAGCGCCTGCACTGAGGAAGATGTAGGGGTCACGCATTCCAAGTGGGAGGAACAGCATGTGCAAAGGGCCGGGGGCAGGAATTCGTGTGGGGTGTTTTTAAAGCAGAAGGGAGGCCAGTAAGATCAGAGCAATGTAGCAAGGAGGAGGGCGGCCCAAGCTGAGCTCAAACACCCTCAGAAGGACACCCCTCTTACAAGCCTGTGCCACACGTCACCATTCCAGACATTTTTATTGTCACCCTCACCGTCTTTTTTTTCCATGACACATTTTCTGCCATCCTGGGAGAGCGGGAATGAGGATTTCTGCACTTGTTTTTCTCCGTCAGTTTCTCAGGGCGCTTCTCTACTGGCCAGTGGAGGGACACACCTGCTAACTGCATTTTTTCATGAAGGAAATGGAAACCTATATTGCTTCTTAAATTTGCTTAAAGTACCTGTTATAATTGCCATGCCACCCGTAATGGCAGTTTATGTAATTATTAGTTTGCGTGGCTCTGCTCATTACGGTACAAATTTTTAACTTGCACGTCCTTACCAGATTCTCGATCGAATTCTCTTTTACCTGTGAAGCCGAGTACATAGGTTTGTACATTTTCATGGCTGAAATTCTTTGGCAAGAACCGCTGCAGCTCGGAAGAGGCAGGTATAGAAGGGTGATGGGTAGGGGCTGGCGGCCTTGGCCACGCCCAAGTTTCCAAGGGAGGATGGGTCAGTGGGTAGATGGCGCCACCTCCTGCACGTACCGTCAGGGGTCGGGAAGCAGCCTCTGGTGGCCGTATAAGGGAGGAAGGTGGTGGCTTATGATAAGTGGAGCCCGCAAAGCCTGGCTGTCTGGGTTTTAGCTCTGAGGAAGGCTCGTCAGTGCTGCTGACCTGTGCCAAGGCTTGCCCTGCCCTGGACACCGACTTCCGTGATTTCAAGGAGAGAAGGCGCCCAGAGATTTGTAGGAGACCCATGCCACCAGGCTCCCGATCACTGTCTCCCTCAGGGCTCCATCCCAGGAGCACGGACACTTATTTCTCAGGTCCCGCCATAGACTAGGTTGACACGTAAAATGAACCATCACACCTGAGAACTCAGTGGGCGTGTGCATTCTCGGGCCCCACCTTAGGCCATCTGAATCAGAAATTCTGGAAGTGGGGCCAGCAATCTGTGATTAAACAGGCCTCCTAGGGGATTTTGCCATGGGCTAAAGCTGGCAAACCACTGCTACGGAGTGTCTCACCATCTGGCTTGTCTGTTTGGTTTCCACGAGTGGATTCAGGTAAATAATTTTAGGGAAGAACATTGCATCAGCGATGTGGGTATCACTGAGCACGTCACTCCTGTCTGCAGGTGCGTGCCTTCAGTGGGTTCCAGTGATTGGTGATGATAGTTTTAATCACTTGTTAAGATGGTGCTCTTTCGACTTCTCCACAGTAAAGACTTTTCCTTCCGTAACGGGCAAGAATGGCTACATATGTGCAAAAGCTAGTGAAAAATAAGTTTGGAACCCCTTATTCAAAAATGATCAAGAATTTCAAGACAGACAGCAAAGCACTGAGCTGAACATGAGCTCCATCTGAGCATGAAGCCCATGCAGCTGGGTAGACCAAATGCCCATGAAGCTGGCTCTGCCACAGGGTGACATTGAGGTGGTATCAATATCCTGTTCCCTGTCGACAGGTAAATTTTAGCCTCTACCAATATCCTTGTTTGAATCAATGTTAACATTGGTTAGTTGCATAATAGTGGTTTCAAACTCTATCATTCCTTCTAAATTTCTTAGCATTCTTCTGTAAAGAAGAGAACCACCCCATACACACTCCAAATTTTGAGAATCCCTATGGGCTCATAGATTATTTTTTATTATTTAACACGTTATAATCATTGTTGTCATAATTCTTTTTGATGCTTAAGTTGTCCTGAGTCTAGCCAGTGGGAGCCTCTCAATGATTATGTTGCTCTTACCTGACCCGGCTCTTATTTCATCTGTGTTTCAGCTCAGTCCAACCAACATGTATTAGCCACCTACTGGATGCTTCTCTCAGGGCTGGGGACCAGGGGTAAAGATGTGTCTGAGATAGGGTCTTACCCTCTAGGAATACTCAGTACAGTGGATACCTGCCTGGCAGAGGTCTAAGTGCCAGGAGAGAGGGGGGTTCGTGTGATACGGGAATTATGAAGGAGAAGCATCCAACCCACGCCACTGGGATTATGACCATCATCCCACAGATCAGAGAGAGCAAGTGACTTAGCCAAGCCCCACACATAAAGCCGGGCATTTAGCTCCAGTCTCCTCACTTCAAGGGTAGTTCACTTCCCATCATTGTCCATCAAGGTGTAATCTAAATGCCATCTGCCTCAGACTCATCAGGTGCTTATGAAAAACGAAGATTTCAATGCCTCCTTCAGACCTATGGAATCTGAATCAGTAGAGGGGAGGACTCTGAACTCTTCTCCCAAATATATATATGAGAGGAAGGCTGTGCACACAAAACAGTGTTTTGGTTATACGTAAGTTCTGAAACCTAATGTTGAAATGAACCTCCTAGAGCCCACCACGTCACCCAAGAAGCAGTCATTTCCAGCAGCATCGTGTCAACCTCCACGATCCTCTCCCCCGACTCATTTCCACCAGTAACCACCTCCCTGGATTTTTGTTGTATCCTTCCCGTTTTGTAGGCTCACTACGTATTTACGTATCTTTAAAGGGCACAAGGAATATATTGTTTCCGAGTTTTAGACAAAAGGTGTCTTTTTGGTTTTGATTTCATCTTATGTCCCTTTTACGCATCAGTGTTGATGCACGCAGCTGTAAATAATCCGTTGTCACTGCTACATAGCATTCTGTGGTGTGACTCTACCACAATTTTGTAGCCATTCTCCCCTAGATGGACATTCGTTTTCTTCCCCTCTTTGACAGGTGTTAGTATGGGCGTCTTGTGTACAGGTATGAGAGTCTCTCTACAGCAAGGCTTCCCACATCTGCCTGATGAGCAGAATCACTTGAAACTCTTGTTAAGCGTAGAGGGTTATCAGGCCTCAGCCTCTGAGAATTACACCTCACTAGGTCTGCACTGGGGACCAAGAATCTTTTGTTTGTCTTGTTTTTGTTTTATTTTCACAAGCACTCCAGGTATTATTATTATTGTTATCATCAGGGAATTTTCAGAGAAACAGTGGCAGCAGTTCTCAACCCGGCCGTATAGTAGAATTTCCTGAAGTTATTAAAAAAAAAACGGAATGAGCTATGACCTGGCCCAGTCCCCGTAGATTCTGGCTTAATTGGTCAGGAGATCGATGTATTTTAAAAGCTTCCTAAGTGTTTTTTATATGGAGTTAAGACCAACTTCCCTGGGGCAGTGTTCCCACCTGCGGAGTGATTTTGCCCCTCAGGTAGGGTCACCAGATAAAATACATGGATACTCATTTAAAGTTGAATTTCAGATGATAATTTTTTTGGTATAAGTGTTTCCTAAACATTTCATGGGCACACTAATATTGAAAATTCTTTTTTAAAAAAATCCGAAACTTAAATTTAACTGGGCGAGCTATTTTTATTTGCCACATCTGGCAACCAGACCCCCAGGGGACGATAGGAAATGTCTGCAGATATCTTTCCTTGTCACAACTGGGGTGGCGGGTGCTCCAGGCGTCTAGTGGGCAGAGCCCAGGAAGCTGCTAAATATCCTACAGGACGCACGACAGCTCCCCCCACAGCAAGGTGTTACCCAGCTCGAGCGCCAATGGTGCCGAGGTCGACAAACCCTGCTCTAGTGTATATACCTCTGTTTTAATGTAATACCTCTGTTTGAGAAATGCTTTATCATATACCTGGCCGGCCAGAGTCTAGTGAAGGGATGAGGGTTCCTGGGGTTGGGACAGTCAACTTCCCCCCTTGGAGGTTGAACCCCCACCTCAGGAAACATGAGAAGGGCTCGCTCTGGTGGGGTGTCCTCTGACCTACTCTGGCCAGGTGGGGGCACCTGGGGGCAGGGGACAAGATGATGAGCAGGTGGTGCCAGGGCTCCCCGTTCAGCAAAACTGCTAGACACTGCTGGGAGAGAAGCCTTTAACCCAGCAGAAAATGATCTCACGGAAGGTATAGAACAGGGAGATTTTTCATCTTAATTTCATAGATGCTCTTGTTGCCCTTGGTGGCATCTTGAGTCTTCCATTATTAAAGCTGTTCTTAATTAAACTGGTTTATGACCTTCAAAGGGGCCAGGCCAGAGAGGGCACGGTTTTTGTGGTTGTAAGCAGAGTTTTTTTCAGCTCTGAGAAATGTAATGAGGACTCATAAGTTAGCAGAGCAGTCAGTAACACCCCTTAACTCTTGGCAAGCCCCCGATTGTGTGGGCCACGAACTATTATTTAATCTCTGCTACCAGGAACTTGGCCAACCTGCAGTGGCCAAATTTAAAATGCTTCTTTCATTCACCTCCTGCAGCCTCTTTGCTTCTTAGCCAAGGGTTCCGGAAAGTTGTGCAGGAAGAGGGCATTCCCAGGGGGATGCAGAGGTGGGGTCTCTATAACTTGACAATTTAGGGAGGATCTCGCTGTTTCTAAACGAATGGCCCCCTTTGGTCATTGAGTCTTGAAGAAGGAAAAAACCTTGATGAAGCAGCAATGTCAGTCTTTCTTTGGTGCCTGAAGATTAACTGTATTCTCTCAGACATTTTTCATCCTGGAATCCAGGGAGGAAAGAAGAAATAGCTTTTTGAGAATAATAATAATAATAATAAACATATTAGTAGCTAAGTTGTATTGAACACCTGTCATGTGGTAAACACTATTGAAATACATTTATAAGTAACTCTGTGGGTGCTGTGATCATTAATTTATGTCATCAGCTTGACTGGGTCATGGGGGTGGGAGCAAATAGACATTTGGTCCAACATTATTCTGGGTATGTCAGGGAGGGTGATTTGATAAGATTAACATTTGAATTGATAGACTGAGGTAAGCAGATTGTCCGCCCTAATGTGGGTGGGCCACATCTAATCAGTTGAAGTCCTGAATAGCACAAACAGGCTGGGTAGGTGGGAACTCCTGCTTGATTGGTTGAATATAGACATCAATTATTTCTTGCCTTTGGACCGAAACCTAAAAATAGGCTCTTCTTGGGTCTCTAGCCTGCTGACTGTTGGACTGAGACTTATACTACTCACCCACTTTCATGACCTCATTCAATCCTAATTATCTCCCAAGGGCCCCATCTTGAAACACCATCATATAGGGGGCTAGGGCTTAAACATATGAGTTTGGGGGGTGGGACACGAACATTCAGTCCATAACAACACCTCATTCCATGTGTCTAGCAGCCATCCTTGTTCAGACGTGATTACCTGAATATTTTCCAAGAGGAACATTCTTCATTTTGGGGGTAGGGAGTAAGAAAAGAGAAAAAATTTCAAAATGTCCAAAAACGAATTTCTTATTTAAACTTATGATGAAGGGTAGGAAAAAAATCCCATGGTAAGGCTAAAGCAAAAGCACAATTGCATGGCTGGATTGAGCTTCAAGGATGTGCAAGGAATAGCAAACTTCAGTCAAAAACAGAAAGAAATGTGCAGATTCTAAAGCAATTGTCAGGGACTCTCCTAGTCTCTCTCTAGCACCATCAGGCCATCAACGTGCGTTTTAGGATGACAAGGAGCCCGGGTTTACTAAACCCTTTTATCGACATAATTTCACTTGATTCTTAACCACAGCCAATTTTTCTTTTTCAGTAAATGCATTCATTGATACTGAGTAGAAGAATGTGACTTAAATCTATTGATTTCAGAGAACTACCAGCCCCATGCCTCTCCCACATGTCAATCTCCTTCCTACCCTCTCCCCAAAATATCACATCAAAACATAGCACAAACCTGTGACAATGTCATCTTCAAACATAGTCCTCCAAAGTAGCTATAACTACGTTTGCAGTTAAACTATTTGTGTCCCCACCCCCAACCTTTTTTTTTTTGGTTTTGCCTGTTTTAGAGTTAATCAGAGATTCGTGACTTTCATAGAGTGGTTGTATTCCAGGACTTCCAGCTTCTCACGATGTGTTTGGAGGTGGTCTGTTCTTCCCGAAAGAGTTTTCGACTCCACAAAACTCCAGCCCCACCTCCTCCACCAGCCTGTCACTGTTTATCAGCCCCAGTGTGTTGAAAAGCCAAATATCCCTTTGATTTAATCAGACCCTTTTATGCAGAAATGAAGCCAAGAGCCTCTTCTTCCCAACAGCGCAGCAGTTCCTGGAACATGAAGATCAATGGTGTTGATAGACTGTTGATGAAGTGTTGCGCCTAATCCCATTAAACGGGATGTGAAACTGGAACTATGGTCAGAGGCCCCATCTCCAGGTGGCCAGAAGCCAGGGGGCCGAGAAAGCCACTTTCTCTGAGCTTTTCATGCTCACAGCACCAGGGTGGTCCTGGGAGGAGGCAAGGAAGCTCGAGAAATGCGTTTTCCAGGAAGCTTTTCTAACTCCCCCCAACTTTCTGGCAAAAGCGGTCATCTCGTCCGTCATCGCTCATGCCCTCTCCACCAAAAAATTTTGTGCCTTCTCTTTGGGCACATCGCATTCTACTTCATTTAGCATCACTCAATGAGCATGCTGACCATTTTATACTCGTCATTGTGTTTAATGATTAGGGAGGATACTAAGAACCCATTAGGTAGGTACTGTTTATTATTATTCCACATTTAATCCTCGTTGAAACTGAGGTACTTGCTTAATCTTCCAAAGTTACTGAGTGGCAGTGCCACTCACGTGGCAGGGCACACATCCTTAACTCCTGCCTCAAACTATATTTGCTTGGCTCGTTAGGTCTCCCCTTGTTCTCTGACCTCTGTCATGTGGGACTTGTACTTCTGTCATGTGGCATTAGTTACTTCTAGTAGAAACTCCAAATAGCAGTAACTTAAAGAAGGTAAATATTTATTTTTCTCTGATGCAAAAGAGATGCAGAAACAGCAGGTCATTGGTTTATACGGTGGCTCCATGAAAGTATCGGAGGCCCAGATCTCTGCTTCATAATCCCTTCTTTGTGGCTCTAGTCCTCAGGGAGCAGAATAGCCTCTGGAGATCACTTCTGTGTTCCAGGCAGGAAGATGAATGAGGGGACATATGAAAGATGCACCTCCTCCTGTCAGAGGTCACACTTCCAGTCATACATCTTTGGCCAAAACTTAGTCACACTCACTTTTTACACCTAAATCTTTGTGAAGGCCCACATCTCATCACGACTGAGCTACTGCAGTAGTCTACCCTGACGCCAGTCTCTTTCTGTTCTAATTTTTATTCTTCCCTGCTGCTAGGACAAATTCCTTGAACAATGCTTTGTTGTCCCAGTCCCCTGATCTGAAGCCTTCCACGGATCCTCTATAAGGTTAAGTCTACATTCCATTTCCTGACAAAAATGCCTCTCACTTTCTCTTTACGTGGCATGCGTACCTCCATCTCCTTTTTTTCTGGTTACATCATTCCCTCTGACCAGACTGTCTTCACCCTTTTGTCTCCACTGGTCTAAATCCCATGTTTCCATGAATAGCCTTTTCAAGTCCCACATTATTCACTCATTCATTCATTCATTCATTCATCACCATGCATTACTATATATAAAGCCCTCAGAACAGCAGCTAATAGAAAATAGACGGTGACTACTATTATTAATAGTAACTGTAGTGGTAATAGTGTGCAGAGCTCATTTCTGACTTTCAGATTAGGAATTGAATTATTTTCTTCTCAGTAATCTCGACCCTGAAATATAAGAAGAACGGGATTTCACTGATAGTGATAATGGTTTGTTCCCTTGGAAGAAATTCTTTTACCTGACAGAGCTTATCTTTGGGGCTCCAGCCAGGGATCCGAGCTCAATTTGGCCTTCTAATATTTGGGATGCAATTGCCTCTACTCTAGTCCTCCATTTAGAAAGTGTTAACTCAGAAAGAAGGACAGTCTACTCATTTATAATTGTATCATGTATATTAATTGCAGTATATGTGAGTTCACATTTGACAGTATATATATTTTTTGAAATTTACTATATTTTACTAGAGTTTAATATGCGAGAAAAGTGCACACCTTGTACCCGTGTAGCTTAGTGAATTTTCACAAGTGAATACACCCATGAAACTACCACCAGATCAAGAAATAGAGCATCATCGGCCCCCTGGAAACCCAGCGCATGCTTCCACCTAACCACTTCTACCTCTGCTCCCAAAATAGCCACAGTCTGACTTAAATCACTAAAGACTTATTTTCTCCAGTCTCATACTGATTGAAATGACTTGGTTAGTCATTTCTCTTGCACTAAACCAGGAGTCAACAAACTATAGCCCTGATCCCAACCCAGCTGCCCCCTGTTTTTGTGGATTAAGTTTGATGGGAACGCAACCATGCCCCCTTATTTATATATTGTCTATGGTGTCCTGTCTTAAAACAGCAGAGTTAGTAGTTGTGACAGAGGCTGTCTGGCAGGCAAAGCCAAAAATATTTACCATTTATCCCTTTATAACAAAGTTTGCCAGCCCCTTGCTTAACTAGAGGTCTTAAAGCTTTTTTGATTTATTGACTAATGAAAATGAGCATACCCCAAACTACATATATTTCTTTATAAAATGTATACAGTATATATAACATGAACGTGGCTCCTGAGTCCTTTCAATAGGACACTAGCAGTCCTTGATAATTCCCTTGCTGATAGAAAATGTTCCAGGTTCATTATCTCTCTCTCTTTATTTATATATATATATATATATATATATATATATGTATATATATATATATATATATATGTATATATATATACATATACATACACATACACCTATATAAACAGATAGATAAATAGATAGATAGATGATAGATAGATAGATAGATAGATGATAGATGAAATATGTATATTTCTTAACCTAGTATTGAAATCTATAATTTCCCCAAGAAGCCCTTGTTCCTTTAAGAGAGGCATGGCATTGCGAGACCATCATCTAAGTGCTAGGGATGGTCATTATTACTGGGTTATTGATTGTTTCTAGGTCTTTACAGCAGATACAGGGACGCACGCAGAATGGAAAGGTGAAAGGATAAACTACCTTGTAAGTTCATACTGATACTTCCAATTCAAATTCTGTACCACGGGGATTTTAAATAATCTCTCTATTACACCTGCCTTCTCTATCTTTCACACCCAGAATCCTGTTCAGAAAAGACCCATAATATTATATCATTAGGATACTCCAAAAGTATCCATTTTTTATCCAACTTACTTTGTTCCACAATATACTTAACTGCAGTCTCAGGATCGCATGGCTTTTATTACCGCCATCAATTTTGATATCTGAAAATAGGTTTTTAAACAAAATTTCTTGTATATGTCATTTCTATTGT
The DNA here is from genome assembly GCA_028627145.1 of Eidolon dupreanum. Taxonomy (NCBI): domain Eukaryota; kingdom Metazoa; phylum Chordata; class Mammalia; order Chiroptera; family Pteropodidae; genus Eidolon; species Eidolon dupreanum. The sequence goes on along the minus strand of CM053501.1, from coordinate 9,092,509 downwards.
CCCTCTATTTTTCATGGCTGTGCCGTATCGACATTGTCAGGTCATATGGCTGTTAGATAGGATAACGCTGCCCTTTTAACTCTCATTTAGTGTTGGTTCTACAAGTTCCTGTCTAATTAATGCTCACCCTCAGTCCTTATGTCAGTGTCAGTCTGGCAGTTTTGATGATCTGAGGCTCTCTCCCTAGTAGATTCCTTCGGGAGAATTATATTCCCTGAGTTATTGCATATTGCTTACCGTCTGCCCGCCCCTTTCTGTGGAAAGGTCACTTGCATTGATATGCAATATTTGGCTCACCTTCTCTTTAAGTATCTTACATATCATTACCCCGTTTCTTCTGATCTAAAGTGATTTCCTCAGACCGTATGGAAATAATCTAGTTTTCTTTCCCTTATAAATCGTGTGTGTTCCATAAATGCCTAAAGGATTATTTTTCTTTAAAGTCTAGGAATTTTACTAAAATATTTCTTGGTATTGGCATCTAGACAGTGTTTTCATGTATATCATCCACTCTTTTAATATGTGGCTTCATTTTTTTAAAGAAAAGTTTTCTCGAAATAGAATTTTTAGTATTTGTTCTTTTCTCTTGCTTTTCATTTCCCAGAACTCTATCAGGGATATTTTGCCTATCTTTAACATCTGTCACTTTCTCTTAAATCCTCTTTTTCTTTTTATCCCTTTTTTATTTCTCTTTTTTGGCAGCTTTATTTACACATCATAAAATTCACCCATTGACAGTGTACTGTTTACATTTTTCTTCTTCTTTTTTTTATTTCTCCTAAGGCATTATTTTCATGTTTATTTGCCCTTATGTTTTTGCGAGTTTACTCTTCATTACTAAATGATTTTTTTCTTTTATTTATAATTCTTGAATTCTGTCATCTCATTTCTAAACTATTCTAATGTTGATTTATGTTGTTTTCCATTTCTTATATCACTTTCTTAATGCCTCTGGGCACATTTTGAAATGGGATGTCACAATGTTGATCATATTTTTGACAATATCTATCTCAAATGCTTTTGCTACCTTTAAGGATTATATTCTGCTCCATCACCTATCATTGTTTCTTTTAGTAAATTTGTATGTGATATGCCTGATTCATTTCTGCTGCTCATTTTTATGTGAGATTATATTTCATGAAATTTAGAGTCTTGTTTCAGGTGGCTTTTCTAACTTCACAGAGCTCCCTCCCCTGTTTGTTGTTGTTGTTGTTGTTGTTTCATATAGTTTTAAAAGTTGTGGCTTGCTCTCTGTGATCTCCTGGTTTTGCCCTTTCTTACTTTTATCGGACTTTTTTCTTCCTTCATCTCTGTTGTCCTTCCTCGGCTCCCTTGCAGCAATGTCTTGTCAGTGTGGGACAGTCCTAAACACAGCCCTGACTAGTCAGTTTTGGGGGGTTGCAAGGACTAGATGGATTTGGTGCCTTTATATCTTACTGGGGATACATCGCACCCACTCTCTATTGGACTAGGAAATACCCTCCCTCGTTTCAGCTGTTGTTCTCAAGTTGTCGCGTCACACATTCCGGTGACTGCCTGTTGGTCATATTGGGGTCCTTTTTTGGCAAGCCTGTCACACGACCTGTTGTTTTCCTTCTGCTTCCTCCCACGCGGAGGTTGGTAGCATACAAGCGTTGGAGATGTTGATGGTTTGTCCCCACTTGCTTATAGTTTGACATTCACATAGTCACTTTATTAATTTGTCATAAACGTTGTCTATTTTTTACCTTAATTAATTACTCCATCTATTTTTAAAGTGGGGATTTCGGAAAAATCAGAAACTGTGTCGCTACTGCTGCCAGCCATATTTTTAGAATTACAAATAATGTTAACTGCATGTTTCTGATGGAATCTGAAACTCCAGAGGGTGAGTGGCCTGCTCATGCCCACTCATCTGAGATTAAACCCAACACAAACTGCTCTCTCAATTATTATGGTATATTGCTGCTACAAAAAATGAACATTCTTGTGTGGTTTTTTTTTTTACATTTATTGGGATAACATTGATTAATACAATTATATAATTTTCAGGTGTACATTATAATTTGACATCTATATATTGTGTGATTACCACCCAGAGACCAGTTTCCTTTGCTACCATATACTTGTTCCCCTTTACCCACTTCACCCTCCCCCTACCCTCCTATATTTGACCCCCTTTACCCTGTCTACCTCTTCCCTCCTCACCCACCCCCCATCCTCTGGTAACCACTAGTCCATTGTCCATGTTCCTGAGTCTCTGTTTGTCCTGTTTATTTGTTGCTTTTAGGTTTATTTGTTGCTTTTAGATTTATATCCCACATATAAGTGATATGTGATTTTCACCTTTTTCTGTCTGGCTTATTTTGCTCAGCATGATTACCTCGAGATCCATCCAGGTTGTCGCAAATGGCAGTATTTCATCCCTTCTTATGGCTGAGTAATATTCCATTGTATATATGTACCACAGCTTCTTTTGCCAGTCATCTATCATATGGCACTTTGGTTGCTTCCAAGTGCTGGCCACTGTGAATAATGCTGCTATGGACATTGGTGTGCAAATATCTTTTTGGATATGAGTTTTCAAGTCTTTGGGGTAAATACCCAGTAGAGGGATTGCTGGAGCACATGGTAGATCAATTCCTAGTTTTTTGAGGAGCCCCATACTATTTTCCATAGTGGCTGTACCAATTTCCAGTCCCACCAACAGTGTATGAGGGTTCTTTTTCTCTGCATCCTCTTCAACATTTGTTATTACTTGTCGTACTGATTATAGCTATTATAACAGGTATGGAGATGGTATCTCATTGTGGTTTTGATTTGCATTTCACTAATAGCTCACGATGTTGAGCATCTTTTCATATATTTATTGGCTATTCATATGTCCTCTAGGGAGAAGTGTCTGTTCAGGTTCTCTGCCCATTTTTCAATTGGATCATTTATTTTATTTATTTATTTATTTATTTATTTTGTTATTGAGCTGTATGAGTTCTTTGTATATTTTGCATATTAGGCCCTTATTGGAGGCATTGCTTGCAAATATATTTTCCCATTCGGATGGTTGTCTCTTTACCTGTTGACAATTTCTTTTGCTGAACAGAAGCGTTTTAGTTTGATGTAGTCTCATTAATTTATTTTAACTTTTACTTCCCTTGCCTTTGAGGTCAAATTCATAAAATCCTCTTTAAGTCCAAGGTCTTTAAGTTTAGTTCCTATGTTTTCTTCTATGCATTTTATTGTTTCCAGTCTTATATTCAGGTCCTTAATTCATTTTGAGTTAATTTTGGTGTGTGGTAATAGACAACAGTCTAGTTTCATTCTTTTGCAGGTGGCCTTCCAATTTTCCCAACACCATTTATTGAAGAGGCTTTCCTTTCCCCACTCACTGTATGTTTCTGGCTTTTTCGTCGAAAATTCTTTGCCCATATGAATATGAGTTTACTTCTGGACTCTCGATTCTGTTCCACTGGTCTGTGTGTCTGTTTTCCTGCCAATACCATGCCATTTTGATTACTGTTGCTTTGTAGTATAATTTTAAGTCGGGCAGAGTGATGCCTCCAGCCTCATTCTTTTTTCTCAGGATGGCTTTGGCAATTTGGGGTCTTCTGTGCTTCCATACAAATCTGATGATTTATTTTTGAATATTCTTGGTTTTAACTCAGACGTTTATGCACACTAATCACAATTCCAACCTTGGCCCATGAGCTTCTCAGGTTTAAATAAGATAGCTACCTTGTTCCTGAGTGATTTGATAGTATGTAGGAAAGACAGACCTGAGATCAACCTGGTCAAATTAGCATCTAAAGGATTATAATAAGAGTTAAAGCAAGATTAGAATCCAGCTCACACATATAAAATCGTGTTATAGAGCTCTTTCCTTTTTCTAGGCAAAGGACCCTACCATGTTGACTGAAAAGACAATAATGACAGCAAAAACTTGATGTCTGTGGCTCTATGACCACATTTTCACTGCAATAGCCAGATATGCCTGCAGCCAGTAGTCACATTGCCATGCATTCATTTTTCATTCTCAGAATTAGTTGGACCAGAATATGCAAATACAGTCACCGTTATCAAGCATATGTTTTCAGTGCACCCTAAACCACTTATCCAAATCTGTTTATACCCAGATGTTTTGTCCAGAGCCATCTCATCCCAGAAGGCATATTTATCCTGGCTTGCTAAGTGTCTATACCAAAGGGGGTTCCCTGTGTGAGGTGACATGACAATGTGCCTTTCCCCTTTACGTATTTATCTTCTCTACTCCATTGTCCAGCTGTCCATCAGTCAAGACATTTGTTGGGAGCCTACTATGTTCTAGGCATAGTGCTGGCTCTGAGGATCAAGGAGTGAATCAGACATACGGAATACCTTTCCTCAAGGAATTTATATCAGAAAGGCCAGAAAAAAGACCTCAGGACATATCTCTGGACTGGTTCTGAGCCAAGGCAGTTAAGTCTCACATAGTAGGCCTCATCATGTGAGAGGAAATGACTTCATGCTGGGAAGTTATCCTTGGCAAAAGGAAGCCTTGGGATTCTTATGGAGGAGGCATGGGGGTGGAGACACAGAAGGTGCTGGGTTAGGGATCG
>CM053501.1:8827527-9087438 GCA_028627145.1 Eidolon dupreanum | reverse complement strand
TCTGTGATCCGCTGCTAATGCCCCTCCAGGGAACCGTGTGTGGGGGAGATTAGTTTGAAATGGAGAGATGCTTTCTCCGGGCCCTGCCAACTCACTCTGGAGAGAGCATGACAATGCTTCAGTTTCCATGGCGACCAGGTGACTGTACGCTCCCCTTTGGCCCTGGAAACAGCCTCCAGCTTCTGGGAACAACTGCAAAGCTACTGCTTATTATGAGAGGGGAGAACACCAGGTTGAGGGGAGAAAACCAGCTGCCGTTTCAGAAACTGGCTCCGCTGCTCGTTCTGAGCGGCAAGAAAGTTAGAAAAAAGCCCCACAGCAAAGATGCAGAAGGCCCAGTGAGACCTCGGCCAGGCGAGGCGGATGTGGACAGGCCACCGTCAGGTTGCGGTGTGACCCTCTTGACAGCAGCATTTCTTATTTTGTCATTTCCTTCTTTTTATTCCCGAAGAGGAAGCATGCATTCTGTGTTTGATGGTGACCGTGGAGGGACCAGCACCGTAATAGGTGTTTAACTGAGCATTTACTCTGTGAAGGTGCCGCAGACGCATTACCCCCGTTTAATCCTCACATTTCTCTCTGGTACGTTTCCCATGAAGAGATTAAGGTGCGGGGAGGTTGAGTTATGCCTCACGGTCACATACGCAGGTGGCAGTGGCGGAACTGGGACTTGCACCCAGACTGTGCTGGGGCGTTTGACCACGGGACTCCTGGAAAGTGTCTGATTAGCCCTCTCTCTCTAGAAACTTTGGCTCTTTTTATTTAACAGATATTCCTCTCCAAACGGCAGGACGCTGCCTTCTCAGCCATCGTAAATGGTTCTGTTTATTTAGCTTGGGATGTAAAGGGCAAGTGTTAAAATGCTTTAATGCCTCCTACCCCTGTTTGTATCTCCCCTGGCTAAGTGATTGCCATCTCGACATCAAAATCGACTTCTTCTCTCCAGCAGGGTCTGTGACCAATGGCAGAGAAGCCGGATTCTGCAGAGCAGTATGGAGGATAATGGCTTCCAGCCAGAGGGACCTGGCCCTAGGGAAATGGGCTAGACGGAGCTGGTACTGATGGGGTGGGGAGCCTCAGGGTGTCTCAGGACGCTGAAGGAGGCAATACCCACTCTGGCCTTGAAGTGACAGACAGGAGACCCTAGAGCTGGTCTTCAGTTTTCATCAGCCCCTTATGATCTTCTATAGTCCTAGCTCTTTAATGGGGTGAATTGGACTAGAGCAGCATTTCTCAGAGTCTGAGGGTCTGTAAGGTATTTTCAGAAGGTTTTGGGGATCATTTTTGATGGGACACAGACCAGGCATTAAAAAACATTAAACAATATAATGAAGAAAGTTCATTCCCTTTCGGTTCTCCTGGTGACCCCAAGGAGGGAATAGCAGTTGGATTCTCATGTGTGTCTTTAAGAACTTTTTAATCTCTGCTAATGTCCCCTTTTATCAGTGGAGGGGACAGACCTGAGACTCAGAGCTTTGATAGGCAACAGCATCTCCCTATGATTTAACACGGCTTTGTCCTTGCTTTTCATAACTACCTTCCATGTCCCACAAGGAGAGTCCCCATTTCTGGAAGTGACACGCGTTTCAGAAGTTGGGGTGCTGTCTGCAAGCTGACAGCGTCCCCGAGAGCTCACTGGAAGTGGGGATCAGACCCCACCCCTGGCTGCGTGCACGATCTTGGGATGCCCGGTGGTTCCTGCACCTTCGATCCCAGTTCGAGAACTGCTGATACAGTTTCCCGTTTTAGAATCAATATTTCAGTAAAAGGAATGGGCCAATTTAAGAAAACATATGACTAACCGATAGTACAGGTGAGCAACAATGGAGAGGGGCCACAGGGAAGATGGGGGATTGCACTTATCTGTACAGATTCTGAGGCACCGTGCCCTGGAGAGATCTGGGTCTATATTTGGGAGACACAGACACACATGCACACACCCACCCAAATTGCAACAAGGTGTGGGAACTACAGGATTGGATTATTTCTTCTGTCTGAAAGTCAGGTGTTGTCTAAAATAGTGGTTCTCAACTAGTGGCCCCTCAAGGGACATTTGGCAGTGTGTGAGGATATTTTTCATTATTGCAATCAGAGCCACTACAGGGGTCTAGTGGGTAGAGGCCAGGGAGGCAGCTAAAGATTCCATGATGCACAGAACAGCCCCTGCCCCCTGCCCCCACACACGAAATTATCCAGCCCATAGGGCCAAGGGTGAGGAACTCTGTTCTAAAAGGAGTTTTTGTTTTCTAGGGTATTTGGGTGCAGGTCGATGAAATGGCAGGGCACAAAACACCTCCGCTTCAAAGCCTTTGGTTTTATCTTATGGAGCATAAGAGCCTGGGGCCTTTCAATGGCCTGTAAGCTTCGCCAGCATCTGATCCCATTACCCCCTCTAACCTCATCTTTTTCTACTCCTTGCACCCCAACACACTCAGCTCCAGCCATGTTAAATCATGGGGAGATGCTGTTGCCTATCAAAGCTCTGAGCCTATCAAGTCGTTTTTGGAACAGTCCAAGTGTACTAGCATATTCTCCCCCCAGGGCCTTTGCACATGATTATATATATATTCATGCCCAGAACTCCTATCAATAGGGCTCTATCCATTTTCTGCAAATGGGCCTCTGCTCAAATCTCATCTCACCACTGAGGCCTTTTCTGACCATCTTGTCTAATAAATGCCCCCTTCTTCATCTCTCTCCTCCTTTCCCTGTCACGTTTTTCCTTATAGCGCTTACCATCAGAATATATGTTTATTTCCCATCCCTCTGCTAGACTCTAAAGTACCACGAATGTGTATCCACTGTCATATTCCAAGTGGTAACAGTGTCTGGCAGATGGATGCTTTAAATGAACAAAGAGCGAATGAATGAATGGATGGATGGATGGATGGATGAATAAATGAAGGCCTGGATGGTAGTCCCAGACAGGCCGACTCCAGTTGCCTCCCTCTCTGCCTCAGTTTCCTCCTGTGTTAAGGGAGAGAGTTGTGTAGGTGGCCCCTAAGGTCCATTCCAGCCCTGATGTCACCGGCGTGATTCCAGAGCGAGTGCAACTTCAATTCTGTCACTTCCCAGTCTCACCAAGTACCTGCCTGCACCCATAGCCGCCCCCACCCCGCAGTACCCCAGACACCTCTGTCAGAGCTGAGAGGCCTCGGGGAGTTAGGGACGTCAGGTACCCTCAGGAGTGGCAGATCCATTGTGCGAAGCGCTGAATTGGGTAATTAGGGAGGTGGAACTCAGTCGTTTCAGAAGCTTGGTGGGTGGGAAGGAGGACCCGGTCCCTGACAGCCATGCACAGCCACTGAGAGGTGGGGCTTGTCCCCAGGAACGTCTGGTTTTGTCTCTGAACAGTGTTTTATCAGTCCCCGAAGGAGCGCGTGATGGAGAGGGGATGAGAGCTGGGGGCCTGCCGTGGACTCGTGGGCCCTGCGCGTCAGGAGAGGAGGGGGACGGGGTGGCAGGTGGACGAGCCTTCCAGCTCACGGCAGCATCACCAGCGCGTGGCGCGGATGTCAGCAGCTCGAGTGCTCAGAAAACATCGCCTTCTTTGTTCTTTATAACCAATTTCATTTCTGACCCTGGGCCGAAGGACCTTAACCTCCATCCTGCTTGGGGGCTCCCCCACCCCCGGGGGCCACAAGGTTCAGAATGAGATCAGATTAGATTGTTTCTTCCACCCCTGAAGTCTGTGCTGAACGGGCGGTTTCTAACAGAGGGTAAGGCTTTGGGGTGGCATCAGGGTCTGGATGTTGGTGATGCTCAGGCTTACCCATCCCTCCTCCTCTGCCTCCTCCTCCCTCTCTTTCTTTGTCTCCTTCCTTTCCTCCTCCTCCTCCAGAGTCGCCAAGGCAGGGACATTTTTCTTGTGGGAAGGAGGATGGAAGCCTCATTTCTTTCCTGTACCCCCAATACTTTGCTTCTCCCCATATAGGGCCTTATACTTTTTTCTTTTCCTTTTTTAGAATTTTTACTGTAATATGGGTATTTTATTTTCCAATATTTTTTAAATTTTATTTTATTATTAGTTTCAAGTATACAGTACATTGGTTAGATATTTATATAGTTTATAAAACAATCCCCCTAATTGTTCTTTCTCTCCCCTCCACCTAGACATTATATTAATGCTAACTGCATCTCTATGCCATGCTCCCCATCCCCATGACCATCTATCAACTACTAATTTGTACTTCTTTAACCCTTCACCCCATCTCCCAGCCACCCCTCCCCTCTGTCACCAAATTGTCCACTATATATGTGGGTCTGTTTTTGATTAGTTTGTTCTTTTTATTCCTTAGAGTCCACATATAAGTGGAGTCATATGGTATTTATCTTTCTCTGATTTATTTCTCTCAGCATAATAACCTCTAGGTCCATCTGTGTCATTGCAAATGGTAGGATTTCATTTATTTTAATGGCTGAGTAATATTCCATTGTCTATATGAACCATAACTTCTTTATCCAATCGTCTGTTGATGCGCTCTTAGCTTGCTTCCATATCTTGACTATTATGAATAGAGCTGTAGTGACCATAGGTGTGCATAGATTTTTATGAATTATTGTTTTGGTTTTCTTTGGATAAGTACCCAGAAATGCAATTACTGGGTCAAAAGGTAGGTTCATTTTTAATTATTTCAGAGACCTCTAGACTGTTTTCCATAGTGGCTGGACCAATTTGCAGTCCCACCAACAGTGTACGAGGGTTCCCTTTTCTCCACATCTTTGCCAGCACTTGTTCTTTGATTTATTGATGACAGCCATTCTGACAGGTGTGAGGTGATATCTCATTGTGGTTTTAATTTGCATTTCTCTGATCTTTACTGACCTTGAGCCTCTTTTCATATACTTTTAAAAACAAAAGACCGATAAGAAAGTATGTATAGTAACCTTGACTTCCTTGAAGAATTGAACTACTTGAATGGAGGCAAACTCTAGGGAGAAAAGAAGTGCATCCATTAATTTCTCAAGTTATCATCCAGCTGTCATGTGTTTTGACCATTCACTGTTGGGCAGGCACTGGGCAGGCACTGTGCGAAAGGTTCCATTCACTCAAATCACTTCCTTAATCCTTGGGACAACCTTGTGAGAAAATAATGCCGCACACTCTTATATCGTCTTACTGTGGATCGATCAGCACAGGGTAAGCACCTGGCCTATATCAATTCAGTTCATTTTCCCTGCAACCCCATAAGGCGGTTGGTATTATTTTTCCCATCTTACAGATGAGGACATGCAGCACAGAGGAGTTAAGTGATGTGTCCGAGGGCGGAGAGGCTGGTGAGTAGCAGAGCTGAAGTTCACACCCCATCACCTGGCTCCTCAGCCAGACCTCAGAGCTACCAGCTCCCAGGTGAGGTGCAGTTGGCTGCCTTGCCTGGGACTTTTCCAGCAGCTTCCTCGCTCTGCCTCACCAGTTGGAAACTATTTGTAACTTGTAGGCAGCTGCACACACCTGGCACCTGGGCGCAAGCTGGCCCTCAAGGCAAGGATCCAATGCACGGTCAGCTACTGTGATGGTTTGTTGGGGAAGACAAAACACCCAGCTGCCTCCGGGGGAGACTCACAAGGCCACAATCTGAACCAGGATGGCTCAGCCATAGCACATATATCTGGGAAGAATGAGGTCAAGGTAGCCTGTGCTACTATTTCATGCAGACATACGAATAAATTAGTGTCCACCAATATATAATCCAAGAGACATTCCTTTTTATAGAAATAATAGCTTTTTTTTTTTTTCCCCACCAGAAGACCGGCCTTATTTTTCAATTGAAGTTTTTTGAGATGGCTGTAAATTCACATGCAATTTTAATATGGATGGATGGATGGATGGATGGATGGATGGAGAGAGAGAGAGGGAAAGAGAGAGGTACTGTGTATATTTTACCTACTTTCCTCCAATGACCAACATTTTTGCAAAACTATAGTATATCTTATGAGACTGAACAGTTCTACACTGTGTAGATCTCTTCTGTAACCGCATTTACACCCCCGCCCCTACATCCCTACCTTGCCCTTAAAACCCTTGTGACTGCTAATTTGTTCACCATTTCTAAAACTTTGTCATTTCAAATGTGTCATATAAATGGAATCATATAGTCTATACCTTTTATGATTGGCTTTTCTTCACTCCTCGAAGATTCATCCAAGTCATGAGTGTCAATAGTTCATCCCTTTTTATCATTGACTAGTATGCCATGGTGTTGATGTACCACCATGTGTTTAAGTAGTCAGCTATTGAAGAACACCTGGGCTGTTTGGGGGTATTATGAATAGAGCTGCTATGGACAGTCACGTACAGGTTTTTGCGTGAACATAAAGTCTTCATCTCTCTGGAATACATGCTCAAGAGTGTAATTAAAAATCTTGTGGTAATTGCATGTTTCATTTATAAGACACCACCAACTTGTTTTCTGGAGCTTATACCATTTCACATTCCCACTAGCAATGTATGAGTGACCCACATCCTCACCAGCATTGGATATTGTCATTATTAATATTATTTTTAATTTTTTGATAGTCTTATAGGTTGTGGTTATATCTTATTATGGGTTTCAATTGGCACTTCCCTAGGACTTATGATGTCATCCATCTTCTCATGTTCTTATTTGCCATCTGTATGTCCTCTTTGGTGAAGTGTCTGTTCACATCTTCTGCCCACCTTTACTTGGATTGCTTTTACTCTTGTTGAGTTTTGAGAGTTCTTTATATATCCTGGATAGTCTTCCTTTGTTAGATATTTGCTTTGCAAATATCTTCTCCTGGTCTGTAACTTGTCTTCTGACCTTCTTTATAGGATCTGTTGCAGAAGAAAAGTTTTTAATTTTGGTGAGGTTCAATTTATCCATTTTTTTTTTCCTTTATGGGTCATGCTTTTATTTTCATATCTATAAAGGTCTTTGACTAGCCCTAGATCACAAAGATTTTATCTTATATTTTTCAAAACTTTCTTTTTATATGTACACTTAAGTTTATGATCCATTTTAAGTTGATTTTTGTGTAAGATGTGATGTTTAGGTTGATTTTTTTTTTTTGGCCCATTGATGGATGTTCAACTGCTCTAGCCTCATTTATTACAAAGTATAGCTGGTGTTTTGCACCTTTACTTGTGTGCTTGACACTGAGCTAAGCACGTTTAGGCATCATTTTATACAATCCCCCCAGTTACCCTATTAATTGGGAACTGTATTCTAAACTTTATGGATGCAGAAATAGCATCAGAGAGGTTTTCCTGAAGCCACACAAGCAGAACCAAGCCTCAGATCCCCGCCTCACTCCTGCCTACAGCCGTTTACCACTTCTAGTTTGGTTTCTGAGTGCCTATCTCTATGCTCGTACAGAAAATTCAGACTCACTTTGAATCAGTGCCTATCATGAGACCTCTCTTTGGGCTAGAGCTAAATCAAATTTTCAGGAGGTGCAAATGTAATATAATATGGAATATCTGTTCATCAGTTAACTCAGGGAAGTCTTTTCCCCCTCACTAATATCCATGATAAAGCATATGCAAATGCCTGTAATTGAACATAATTAAAATAATGAGAGTTGAAAGAATGTGATATTCAAAATAAATGCAATAAGGAGTTGGACACAGCCATTATCCTAATTCAAAGTGATTACTTTATGATTATATTATCAGGGCCTCTAATATTTCTGTCTTTAATATAATTTTATTTACTTTTGGGAGGCAGGTGCTCTCTGGGATAGATTCCCACCCTAGGTCTGTTTACTCATCACTCCACACTCCTCGGAGGACAGACAGTGCCATTTTGACCAGAACCACATGCCTTTGCTACCTCCCTGCCACCCTACCCAAGTATAATTGTATAGTGAGATGATTGACAGAGTGCAGTGACATCTTCTAGCCCGGTATTCCAGTGAGCACATCTCAGATCTGCCTGAGAGTGGGTAAGCTGGAAGAATCAAAGGGCCAGGGGTTACATCCCAGGGCGTGCCCATTCTGATGCCATCCTTGTAGATTTGTCGTCTGAATGATTCAGAGAGGTTTCCTTGCTCTGCCTTCTCCCGAGAGTTTTATTTAAAACTCAGGTGCATCATCATAGCTTACAGAGGATCAGAAATTGTCGAGGGTGGCTCTTTTGTGGGTCGGAGGGAATCGTATAGGACAGAGGACACTGCCCTGGTTTTGGATGGCTGTGCTTCAAATCTCACCTCTGCTTTGGAACAGCTGTATGACCTTGTGCGAGTGACTTATCCTGTCTGGGATTCACTTTACTTTTCTTGAAATGGAAAGACCAAACCATAATTTGCAGGGGTTCTTTTTCCTGTGAAATGGGAGAATTTGTATGAAGAGCTTTGCATTAAACGATGCTTAACAAACACTGGATATTGACTATCACAGGAAACAGAGACACTATTAAATGTTTTGTTCAAACTTAGTTGCTGCAGAAGATGGGATTTGAGGACAAGTAGGTGAGACTGTGGGTTCCTGGTTCAACAGGTTCACTGACTTTGGGCGGGTGCTGGTGGGGTGGGAAACATGGGCAGAAGGCATCTCCCATTCTTTTCTGAGCTTCTCCACCTCCAACTCATAAGAAGATAGTAGCATCCAGAGATGAGTTTCAATTCCTTTGGGGGTGAAGAAAATTACCTCACTCACTAACTTATGCTGGTGATGACAGTGATCCTATTTCTTTTAAGTCGTCCAGACAGAGGCCAGCACCTGCAGAACACAACTCCTTCTGAGAAGTGAGGAACTAGTAATCACTCCAACACACAAATACACCCAACACCCAACCTTTAGAGCAGATGGAGCCACATAGAATGAGCCTGGCTGAACCCAGAGGCCAGTGGGATTTGCTATATCTTCCTCTGTGAATCTCCCCAGCCCATCTTGTATGAAGATTTCCACTGGCCAGTGTTGAAGGGAGTCAGCTGACCTTGGACCATGATCATAACATTACACACCGTGAGCTGAGCACTGGGTGGAATACTTCATACATGTGCCGTGACCACACTTATTCACACTGGAGGACCCTCAGCCTTTGTACTCCCAGTAACTGGATTCTGGTTTGACATCTTCAACTTCTTCCCTTCCCCTGGCCTTCCAATAAATTTCTTCTATAGCCAGACTGATTCTTTCAGCTGCAGAATCAGGAGGAGAGAGGGAATAAGAAGATTGTGATAGCGCATGGGTCACAGTTCTTTTGGAGAGAGGCATGGAGATAGTTGTAGCATATGAGGGAAGTGAGTCGGGAGCGGGTTTATAGAGAGAAGTCCTGTTTTTGGTTATGCCTCCCATCAAGGGTCTTAGGAAAAAAGAAGATGCTGAGTTGACTTTGAAAGCATTCTTTGTGTACTTGACTTTTTTCCCTTCATTACTGAGCAGAGACCATCTGGAATCTGATGGTAGGGTTGTAACGTATTGTGTTAAGTGGACCTTCGCAACATCCCTACGAGGTTGATTTCAGTATTCCCGGTTTACAGAGGAGCATCGAATTGCTAGTCCAGGACCACGCAGTCAGGGGATAGGTTCTCCTGACTCGAATCCAGACTTCTCTGGTCTGATTCCGCTGCTTTCCCTGTCTGCTGGTGAGTTGCAGCTCACGGTTAGCAAAGTGGCGTGCCCTGGGCTGACAGCACGTAAGAGGAGTTAAAAAATAATCATCATTGTAGTTCTGAGCTGGGAAATGGCAATTAGCCTCTAGTTTGTTTGGATTAATATCTCCAGAGACCTTTATGGAAGGATTGTTTATTGACAGAGAACATACACAACAGCCCACGAAGAGCTGAGAGATCCGCACTCAGTACTCTTGGTGGGATGTCTGTCCAATACAACAACCTCCCTCATCATCCCAGAGAGGTTGCGATTCGGTTTGGGAAATTATTGTGACGTTTCTGGGTTTTCTTTTCTTTTTTTTTTTCTTTGAAAGTTCATGACTTCTGTGGAGACGGGTGCTCTGTCAGATGAGCTTAGTCTAGGGGCCTGACCGACTTGGACAAATTACAGCTCTGCCAATAATCAACGCTGTTACTGGGGGTAAATAAGACTCTTGAACCCTTTGAGCCTTGGGACCCATTTGAGAAATTCAATAACACGCACATGAAGCTCCAGCATCTGAGGTTCTGAAGGCATTTCAAAGCAACGGTCATTATTGTCACAATTAAAAAAATCTAAACACACGTTAACATGAATTTCCCAGCACAGCACGCTAACATGAATCAGGCAGTGAGAAAAAAAATACTGAGATTAAAAGAAATTGAAAACGAATTGTTCACAAAATAGGTATTCTGCACAGCGAGAGGTAAGGGTTGAGCTTAAATAAATACAGGGAGAGATGAACTGTAAAAATTCTCCACCAAATTGTGAATGGGATTAGGCTGAATTTACCCTGACACAAAACATTAAAGACCATTGAGAAGAGTGGAGGAGGGAGGGAGGGAGGGAGGGAAAGAGAGAGAGAGAGAGAGAGAGAGAGAGAGAGAGAGAGAGAGAGAGAGAGAGAGAGAGAATAACTTCTTTCTCCAAAGAAAGCATTTTGGAGTTCATTAAAAAACTGTTTTTGTGGAAGGGATGCAGCTGCAGCATAGATTGCAATGGAGGGGCAAAAGAAAGGTTAACATTGCTTAGGCAACTCTCTGCCACAAAAGCTACTTCTGTAATTGACTCAAATCTCATCTGTTCATTAAAGTGAGCCTGCTAATGGGTAACCCTTAGTGATCACTAAGGACCGTGTACGATGAGAGTGGGTAAGTCTGAATTCCTTTCAACGGTAGCTCCCAACTTGCAGCTCTTTAGATGACCTTCCTGCAATTAGTGTGAATCACTGTGCCTTCAGGAGTACATGTGCATGTGCGTCTTGGGGTTTCACTGTTGTTTCTCTAGGAATCCAACGAGGAACTAAAATTCACTGTCAGCGGACACCATGGAGACTCCCAAGGTGGCAGCAGATACGGCCGACCTGTCGGTATGAGGACGCAGCTGCTCCAGGCAGGGGGCACTCTGGGTTCGAGCCTGCTGTTCCCCTTTCACTCTCAAGCCCTCTCAGACCTACAGGAACTGTCTAGTCTAAACTGAAATGGGCACCGAGCATGCCATGCCCATGAGGTTGAACCTGTGACCTTCTGTCTTCCGATGTCTTTCTTAGGTCCACTTGCACATGATGAGTAGAAGTGTGTGGGTACAGTGGCCTCACAGTGAATATGACTGGGCTTGGAGCCAAACAAACCCATCAATTTTTCTTTCTTTTTCTAGCATATAAGTAAAAACTATAAGAGGGGAGGTGCCTCTCTGTCTGGCTATTTGAAACTGCTTGGCATGTGTGTGTGTAAAAGAGAGTGAGCGAGAGAGAGAGAGAGAGAGAGAGAGAGAGAGAGAGAGAGAGAGAGAGAGAGAGAGAGAGAAATGAAGAGAAAGAGACTTTCAAGCCTATTTCTTTCCGAAGTTCTCAGTAAACCCATCTGGGTGAAGGAGGCAGAAAACAGCCATGTCTATAGGATTTACCTTCTTACCCAGCAAGCATGAGACTGTGTCCATTGAAATGTTGGCCATTATTTTCTGTGACATCTCGGATGTTCGCAGGTTGATATGTTTAAGATTAATGAGGCATTAGTTCTCAGTCAAGGAGCCATAATCAAGAATGCCTATTTAGCTGCAGCGAGTTGTGTCGCTGCATTAATTAATATCGTTTGACCTTTGTATTTTGGGTGGGATGATGTATCACAGTGTTTTTCTTGAGCAGTGCCATAAAATTGATAGCTCGAATATTGCTGCTCATAGGGCCAAACGGTTCGCTTATGTTAAATGCTGTGCTTGTAATTAATATAGGATAGGTAAATCTGGGCAGTAAGTCTGGGCAGACGATGTTTTAGTTCTTATTTAGCGAAGCAGGCCCTGCCGGGTGGGAGGCTCAGTGCTTGAACTACCTCAACAAAAGTGCTTTGCTGCTGGGGTCCTTGGCACTTATAGGAAGATTCTCCCAAAGGTACTTTGTGAGGAGTCTTTTTTTTTTTAACTCGGTGATCATGTGTACACAAACATTTAAATATACAAAACAGGCATGACACTACAGGGGCTTATCAGTCCTCTATATTAGTATGTCTCCAATTGCAGATTACAGGTCCCGCTTAAATGCAGGTTACGGTTCCTAAGGGCTTGGGAAACGGAGGTTGCTATATTTTTCCAGGTGGTGCTGATGCTGCTGGTCTCTATACCCCAATTTTAGTAGCAAGCTTTTAGGCCAGGGGTTGGTGATCTTTTCTGTAAAGCTTCAGAGAGTAAATATTTTTGGCTTTGTCAGTCATATGGCTTCTGTCACAACTACTCAATTCTGCCCTAGAGTGAAAAATATCTATAGACAGTATGCAAACAAATAGGCACGGTTGTGTTTCAACAAAACTTTATTCACAAAGACAAGTGACAGGCTGCACTTGACCCTCGGGCAGGAGATTGCTGGCTCTGCTCTAGACCAAAGTCCCATGTGGGCAGAGCTATATTTTATTCTCTATGCATGATAGGGAATGCAAAAAACATCTAACAATTGAGTGATTAGTTCCCACATTTCTCCAATGGCAAGGGCAGATCAACTTGAACTCCAGCATAAGTTATATCCACTGATTCAGAAACCAAAAGCTCCAGATTCCTATTTTCTCTCACCGGCATGAGCCAAGGAGCAGAGGCAGGAAGAGGATTCGCCACCTTCCATAACCATCAGTTGAGTTTATATGAGTCTCGACTGTACCCCAGTTTTCCCAAAATACATTTATGTTCATTGACGCCTTTTCCTATGTATTTTATTTACAGAAATTGGATCGCAGATGCACATACACACAATAGCCTGCTTTGAAATTTTGACAATGTTTTAAAAACATCTTTTCCCTTCATTAAATATTCTTTTCCTTGACTGTTTTTCCTGACTATACAATATTCCATAATTTTCTTCACCAGTCTTCTATGGGAGGGCATCTATCTTGTCTCCTTTGTTCCAACTGCAAATTACTAAACATTGTCACATATAATTTAGAACCCAAATCCACATATTATCTTAGAATGAATACCTGAATAGAAATTTCTCCATGGAAAGGCAAAGAAATTTTCCAGGTTCTTGACTCCTTGAGACAAACTGCCCTCCATAAATTTTAGGGTCTTAATCAAAGTGCATCACAACACTTGCTTTTGTAAAAATGTTTGAAGAGGAACTTAGAAAAAGAAAACCGATAACATCTCTTTAGGGATGATTATTATGCCATATGGAATAGGGAATGCAGAAATGTTTCGAGGAGGGCGGGGGTAAAGAAGGGTTTGTCTAATCGTTGCCCTGAAGCATTGACTTTAGAATGAAGTTTTCTAAAATATGGCAGGCAGAACTCTTGGATGCTTGGAGTCAACTTTGCTTCTTTACAAGCAGAGATTATGTTCAGGCTTGGTGGCAGTCTTTACACGGATGGTAGAGGTCCTTGGACTTGTAGATCAAACTGGTTTATGAAGTATCAGAATGGAAATGGAGTTGGATGGGGGCTTGGTCACTCTTGCCATTTCATTATTGGGGATATGATTAAATAAGGTCTGGCAATAACTACATATCTATTAACAAGTAATTCAAATGATAAAGAATTCGATGCTCCAATCAAAAGATAGGATGGCCGGATGGATCAGAAACCGAGATCCTTACATATGCTGCCTTAATCTGAAGACTCACTTCAGATTAATACACACACAGACTAAGATAATGGGATGAACCTATTTCATGATGGTATAGTGCTGAGTGGAGTAAATCAGATAGAGGAAGACAAATACCATGTGATCGCATGTATATGTGGAACTAAAGAACAAAAGAAAAAAGAAAAAAGGAAAAACAGAAACTTATAGCTACAGAGAACATTTTGAAGATTACCAATTGGGAGAGGGGTTGGGGGGTCAGTGAAAAAGGGGGAAAGATTAAGAAGTACAAATTGGTAGTTACAAAATGGTCATGGAGATATAAAGTATAACATTAGGGATATAGCCAATAATATTATAATTACTATATATGGTGTCAGAGGGGCACTAGATTTGTTGGAGTGATCACTTTGTGAGTTATAGAGATGTCTAATCACTATGTCGTAATATGATATTGTATGCCAGCTATAACTGAAAAATAAAATATATCATTAAAAAGAAACAACTCAAAGCCTAATCAAGGAAAAAGACACTGAAACACGACAATGGTCATTTTTCTCGGGACTTTGGGAGTTCTATAGAGGTGCAGCTTTCTCCACACCCTCACTGTAGGAGAGAGACCCCACAGAAGCTGTGCTTCTGAGTAGAGAACCATGAGAACCAAGGTCAGGACAATTATTGGGGACAAGAGTTGGGGTGCTTTACTGTCATATTCAGAATTGGCTTTGCAGTCAGGTTGGACAAGTTAAGGGAGGCGTGAGGTTGATATATTTTTTTCTGCTCCCACTAAGTGATGAGAACGTTGGTGTGTGTAGTAGTGGAGGCCCCCACAGGAAAATGTGGCAGGCTCCCATCAGATCACTTGAAATGAAGGACTATTTACAAAAGCCTGGGCAGAGTATGGGAGAATCTCAAAGGATAATTCTATAACCTAGGGCCAGTAATAGGCAAATGATTTCAATCTCAAGGATTGAACGGGTAAGAGAAGGAGCAGTTACTGGGACATTCAGGTAGAGACAACTGTGGGACTCAATTGAGGACTACAGTCAACTCACAGCTGCCATGTAGGGAGTGAGTCTGGGGGGTAGATATCCTGACCTCACTCTCCTCCCACTTCCTGTCTCTGCTGCTGCTCCCTGTTGACCAAACCCACTCAGAAACCAGAGTCCAGGGAGCCCACTGCGTGGTTTGCTGAGATCAGCCTGCTGCCTGGGCACAGAGCAGCATGGAGATGGGTGGAGCTTGGAACTCTCTGGGTAAACAGAAGGTAAGTAGTCTAGTGTGGCCGCCTGGACTATTTATCTAACTCTGTTTTCTAAGGCAATGCACTTTAGCATAGACCCGAATCTGAGAACGTCATGAACTTGTAGCCACATGATATGACTGGTGATATGATTAAAACAAAACAAAACAAAACAAAACAAAAAACCAAGAGATGAATCAGATGCCAGCTTTGGGATATTAACCAGGGAATTGCGTGACTGTGTGGTGGGTGGAGTGGTACACAGCTGCACTTGATCTGACAGGTTCCTTCTAGGCTGTTTCGAGAGCTCCCTGAAGAATCACCAGATCGCTAGGCTGACTGGACATTCAAATCATTTCTCCTGGGTCCCAGATGAGTGGTGAATGATGCCAAGGAAAACAAAATATTGATGTCATTTTTAAAGATGGAAGAGAAGTGGTGTCTGCGTTCATGCCGAGGGAAGCTATCCAAGAGCAAAGTGAGCCCCACCCCCATAAAGTTTTCCCTTAAATTGAACTCAATTTTCTGGAGCCTCAGAGTTAACGTAAACTGGCTTCGTTTGGTTCTCGTGTAGTTTTATGCTGTTGTCTGTTAATTTAGTTTATTTTTTCTCCTCCTCCTCCTCCTCCTCCTCCTCTTCCTCCTCCTCCTCCTTCTTCTTTTTGCATACTATGTATCACTGACTAAATTTTAAATGTTGGAATACTTAATATGAAATCTGAATTCTGACTTCTCTTGAAAAATGTGAAAATGTGACAGCCTTGAGCTTTTATCCCACATACATTGGAGCTAAGAACGGGTTTTTGCCTCCTCAGTTGTTCTCAGCCATCACTCATGAACCTGGATCAGTAGATACTTGAGTTTTCAGTCTCTATAAACTAAATTCCCATGGAGAGGGCATAGCCTCAACCCAATTTCCTTCTCTCTTTTCTTCGGAGAAGTCACAGACATATACCAGAAGCTTCAGATGTGGCAACTTCTTCTTAGAGTGCCTTAGATCTCTTTGAAAATCTCTAATCTCAACAGTTGGACCTCACTGCAATTTTTTTTTTTAATTTGGGGAAAATTGAAGTAGACTTCCCCGACATTTATATTTGCATTGTTGATAGTAAAGGGAAAAAAGCAAAGAATTGTCAAAAAGTCAGATGTTGGGTGGGGGAGAGGCTACCCCTAAGTGGGCAAACTTGAATTTTGAGTGTTTAGGCTTTGGCATACCCAGGGCTGGTATCTTTTCAGTGAGGCGATGGAATTTTCTTTCTCTGCGTGAAATGTGTGTGGCTGCTGGACATGTAAAACAGATCAAAGCTGAGGGGACAGTACGAGCCACCTCTCTTACCCTTCTCCATTTCTGTCCTCGGGAGAGAATAGTCCTGGCGGGCCTCTCTCATGTCCTGAAATGCAAAGATGTCCCCCTTAATGACTTTCATGTTTACAGCACATGAGAACTTCATCAGATATCTGATTGTCCATAGTTAATGTGCAAATGGTATTTTTCATGTACTCCTACTCTGTCCGTGCCTTGCTCAGCACCCATGTTGATGTTACTCTGTATATAAAAATTCATATGTCATATTACAGTCAGATTTTGACGATCTTCCGTTGTCATCCCCTTGAGTTCATCAGGACTTTTCTTACTCTATGATCTTCAAAACACCTCTCTATAAAAGATGCTGGCATCCCTGTATTTCCCATTCCAGAAAACCTATGTGAGCAAAATGTCACAGAACACGTTTTTTTCCGAATCATCTGAACAATTTGTCACAGGCCGTCTTAGCCCTCTTTTTAAGAAGCGTGGGCACGTTCTTGAGTGAAGCAGGAGGCTCAGGAACCACCGGCGATTCATTAGTTAGCTGCACCGTTCTCAAGAGTCCCCTTTGTCTTCACTCCTTGATGTTAAGTCTGGCCTCCTGCTAGCACCCCTTTTCCATTATTTATTCAACTTCTCCCTTTCATTTTGTCTCTACCGCAGGGCCTTTGAATATGCTTTTCTAACTGCCTAGGTGCTCCTTCATGCCTCTTCCCTAAACTAATCAATTTTGGCTCTTGCTCTCCATTCAGATATCACTTTTGCAAGTGAAGTTTCCCCTGACTTTTAGACTGGGTCAGACTCTTCCCTACAGAGGGCTCTCTTGGCAGCTTGTAAATATTTATTTATTTGTATGGTTATTTGGTTTATTATTTTTTTTCAATTTCAAGTTTCCTTGAAAGTAGAACCTGAGATAACACTGCACGCTAAGGCTTTATAGAGAGCTGCAATAATACCAGGACAGCTAGAATGAAGGAAGAAGGAAAGGGAGGCAGGAACAGGAAGGCGAGCATATACAAACAGTGTGTTGCTGAGCCACCCACAGCTTCATAAGGAACAGTGGTGAGCTGCTCCATCACACAGGAGGTCTTCCAGGCAGCCTGTGTGGGACCACTGGACCTTCGGACAATTTTTCGGAAGGATGAGGATATGTCTGCTAGGGTCTTTCCATCTCCTTTAATTGGTCAAATTCACTCTTCTGGAGAATGAACTCACCTACATTTACAAGGTATATTACCTGGCCTCTTAGCATAGCTTCTGGGGAAGCCAGACCTTATGCTCTGTAGTGTGATACTTCTTCTGAACCTGAAAGCGGTGTGTCGGGGGGTCTAGTTGGGTTGAACTTGGGTTATAAAATCACAGCAGGCATAACTGAAGGTCATGCCAAAGTCCAACTGCCACCTGGGAAAGGCCAAGGCAGCCAGGGATTGTAGGGAGATGAAGCGCTGTAGTAAGGACTGGATGTCTCTTTGAGGAAAGGACCAAGTCCCAGGGGATAGGTGGAGTCAAAAAACCTGGGGATCTCATACATGCCTGCCTGTGTCTTCCACTATGTTGTAAGCACTGTAGAGGTAAGAACTACATTTGTTTTACTCTGCTCAAAATTGTATATCCACCTCCTGGAAAGAAAGTTACTTAAATATTTGTTAAATGAATGGATGGGTGGATAGGTGGATGAAAGGATGGGTGGAGGGATGAATGGATGGAGGTACTGATGGGTGGATGGATGAGTAGATAGATGGATCGATGGATGGATGGATGCACAGATGGATAAATATTTCAATGTTAATTGAAATCTCCTAGCTTCTGTCCCTCTTCTTAGCAATCATAGTTAAGTTCTCATTAGCCAGTGGCAGTAATATTTGATTGCTTGAAGAACTATCTTTGTATATCATGAAAACCCTATACTCTGCCATATGGAAGTCAAGCACTCCAGTTGCTGAGTGGGCCCTGGAATTCTGAGAATCCCCAGTGAGATATTTTTTCTCTGCATTATAATTTTCCTCTCAGAATGTAAGTGTTATTGGTACATAGATGCTAGAGTCTGAGCGACCTAGGAAACCATCAATAGTGTGGCTTACGGAGCTCTGAAAGGTAACATTTCTTGAATGTCTTCCATGAGCCAGGCATGGTGCCCCGCACGACTCATTTAATACATGGCAAAGTTGTATAAGGCAAACTCTCCTGAGTGGTGGAACTGGGACTTGAACCCGGTTTTGTCTGGCTGCAGAGCCCATGCTCTTAACCTCTACGCTGACATTTCCCAAAAGATGCATGTGCGTGCTACTGAAAATATGCCAGGTGGGTTGGAGACACCACACAGACAGAATTGTTAATTTTAGTGGTTACGTATTTGCTTAAGTGTACATTGGAACGATACTAGTTTTTGATTTAGGACAAATGATGTTTATGTTTCAAAATACAGTCATTTAAACAAATTTCCAATTTTTAGAAAAATATTAAATATATAATAGTGCAGAGGGTACAAATATGGCAAAAACATGAAGGTGGCAGATGGATGAACGAAGTGTGGGAAATATTGCACTCTGCCGAATGAACTATCCCAAGAAGCTCAGAACCCCTGAGTCCTTCCTCAACCCCTACCCTCCATCCCCTTGCCCCCATATTTATCATGGGGTCACAAATTTTCCCTTTAGCACAAAGGATCCATAGCTCTTAAGCCCTCGTCAACTGCTGTGTTCTTTGTATGTTTCTTTTTCATCCTAGGTTGGGAGGCTAATGAACTATTAAGAACTAAAGGAGTGGTACGTGAGAAAGATAAGGTTTGACATTGGAATTAGAGGAGGGGTGACTATAGATAAGGGGTACCAGTTAATAGGACTCACATTCAGCACGGGAGATACCTTTGCATTTTCAACTCATTTTGGCTCCCTTTCTTTGAAAACAGGAAATCTTCTTTGCCCACGAGTTTGAGTAAAAGGGCAGAGTAAATAGAGGTGGTCCAACCCCACGAGAGAGAAGAGGATCACCGAGGTCTCTGTCCCCCTGTCATTCCCCTGCTCCTCCCCGTTTCCAAAGAGGACTTCATTCCTGGCACAGGGCAGACACTTAGCAACATGAGTTAGCCCATGTGAAGTTCTTATGAGAGTAGGTGGCACATCTGAGCACCATGTTTGTATGCGATTTTATCCTTAATATTACTGGAATGGTAAATGGATTTAATGGTTAGATCAAAGGAAGTGGGAAAAGCATGATTTTTGGAATCCAATGGGGCTTGTGAGTGCAGTGTATGTGTGACCTGCTGGCTGTACTTTCCTGCCTCCCCCATCTCGCTGTCTTACATCAACAAGATCCAGTGTCCTCTGGTGGCCATCTGTGTCTGGCCAGAGGGGAGTCCCCAGCGAGAAATGAGAGAGAAAGACAAGAAGGAGGCCATGGTGTTTGCTCCCTGTGAGATTTCCTGTAGGTCACCTGAAGGTCACTCTTCCTTCTCTCAAAGCACCTGCTCTGAATAGTTCTGCTCTTCTGTCCTTACAGTTCCCTCCTTTTGTGCCTTGAGACCTAGGGACAATGATCAATGATGGCTTCATTGATTTTAGTCTAGGGTTGTTGTTTCACACCTGCCACACCTTTATTACTAGTCCTTTTATAAATTGCCTCAATTCAAGGGTGCCATGTCTTTTGCATTAGGACCTTGCCAAGTTTAAATCTAACCTCTGCTCTCCACTAGATCTGAGGCCTGGGCCACCTTCCTTAACCTCTCTCTTGGCCTTAGCATCTCCATCTGTAGCACACCTAGGCCAGGATGTCAGACTCACGTCAGGGACAAGCCAAGTGTCTCAAATGAGCAAGGTGGGTCTGTGCCCCGCCTGAAGCTTCTTCCCAGTTCCCACCATGGTCATGCAAGAAAGCAGGCCCAGGGGGACAGACGTTATGATTTACTAAGAGAATTCAGAAGTCCAGCTCTCGTGTCAAGCCTTCTAATTTCAAAATGTTGGCAACTAAGTTAATTTCGAAATAATCAGGCAGACTGAAATTTCAGTTAAAAGTTTATTGAGTGGACTTGAGGTGGTACACACAAGGCAGTGTGGTACAGCAGTTAGGAATACTGACTCTGACGCCCGACTGCCTGGCTTTGAATGTTGAATGGAGGCTCTGCTGCTTACTAGCTGGGCGACCTGGGCATTTCACTTAGCTCCTCTGAGCCTCACTTTCCTTATCTGCAAAATGGGGACAATGTTATACCTGTTTCATAGGATCATAAGGAAGATTAAAAGACTTAATGTTTGAAAAGGCTTAAGACTGGCACATAGGGAAGCACTGTATTAGTGTTGGTAAATAAACACAAATAAATGTGATATGCCTAATACAGTGCTTGACATCTCGGAGACTTGCAGCATATGGGAGCTTAAACAACAAGACGTCCAGAAGGTTTTAACTCTGGGAATATAAAGACAAATTTCCCCAGCTTCTTGTACATTATTAAGTTAACATGAACTCTCAAAATAATGGGAGCTTTTAATTTTATTTCTCGCTCCAGAATGGTCTGTTTAATGCCACTTGCCTGGAGATAGTGTCCGACTTCAGAGGTTCTCATCAGGTACATTGATACTCAGCCCTAAGATTGTTCTAATAAGCTTTATTGACTTGCTGAACCTTGGAGTTCTTTTTATTGACATGCCGTGTAAATCATTCCATCTGACATTTGAATGTCCTTTCTGAGAAACGTATGAGACCTTATATGCTGCTGATCTCCCGATGATGTGTGCATTCCTTAGTCAAGCGTGCAGAGGCTTAGATGAAGATATCACACACACACAGCCTCGTTTTAAACTAAAATTCAACGAGGGGAAGGCCATGAAATTTTGGTTTGTTGAAAGAAAAGTTTTCTAAGCCACGAGAAGGGCGTACGTTTTAACGGGGCGATAATTGTTTCCCCTATCTTTAGAAATTGTTAAAAGCCAAGAGGGCATTTCTTAATAACGGATAGCACGGGAAGTATAGACAGTCAGACGAGCTTGCCTTGCAAGGAGAATCATGTGACATTGAATTCAGAAACTTTGTGTCCTAATTTATTCTTGAAAAGGAGGGAGGAGACACACCCTGCAGCTGAGATTTTATAATACAATAGCCATCTGAGGAATCATCATGCCTTCTAGGAAATTCGGTTTCTTGGATAATGTTTCATAAGCCCATCTGGACACTTACTCCCTTCTTCAGTCATTCTGCCAATGTTTATTGAGCATCTGCTATGGGCCAGGCACCTGCTAGTTCTGGGAGTACGTTGACAAATGTAACAGTGTCCCTGCCCCTGGGGAGCTCATCATCTACTTGGGAAGATATACAATTGATAATTATAATGCAATGCATCACATGTTATAACAGAGCAGGAATTGTGAACATTGGTGCCATGGATACTTGGGACTGAATCATTCTTTGTTGTGGGGGGCTGTCCGTGCATTGCAGGATGTCCAGCAGCCTCCCTGGCCTTCACCTATTAGATTCTGAAAGAATCCCCCCTCTAGGGATTACAGACAATTATGTTAACAGACAGTGACAAACATCCCTTGGAGAACACCAATGACCCCCACCCCCTACTCTGTTGAGATATTCACACAGTTTCTTGGGAAAGGAGCAACTGATTCAGCCAAGAGAAGTGGGGTAGGTTTTTCATTTTTTATTAGAATGATGGCACTCGAGCTGGGTCTTGAGATAACAACACAGCCCAGCAGGCGGTGAAGTGGAAGTTCGGGACTCCCCACGACAGGGCTGCGCTGGTATGACAGAATATAGGCCACTCTGAGAACAACGTGTGCTTCTTTGTGGGTGAAATTAGACTGCGTGGCAGATAAGGCTGTAAAGGCAGGCTTGGGCCAGTTCATGGAGGGTCTTGGATGAAAAGACATTTGGACTTTATCCCATAAGTGAAGGACAGGCAATGAGATATTTAACTAGCTAAGTAAGGTGTTCATGTTACATTGTACCGTCTATCCGATTATTTGACTGTTCAGCACCCGTTAACAGCTTTCCGGTTTCCTTTGGGGGAATTTCCTGTCCACCATCCCACGACTAGGTGGTCTGGGTGGGATCAAACCCATTCTCTGGTTCCACAGATCTGGTAGGCAGGGCGCAGTGTCCACGTGGTCACGTGATTGGTTCACTGATGGGCGTGTGAACCCATCCAGGTCAGTTGGTGCACACTCCAGGAATTATTCTAGAACTACTGATGGGGAAAGGATACTCTCTTCTGGGACTACTCGTTTGATAGAATGTTATCGTCACGTCTGGATGTAATGGAGGGCATCTTGACACAGTGATTGAAGAGCCGGTCAAGGAGGGCACCAACACAGAGAAAAGCAGAAAAAAGGGACCAAGAGAGAATGAGCTTCACTGTCTGAGCGTTGGGCTCCAGCAATGCCTGAAGCCAGTGCTGCTTTAGAATTTTCACCCCCAAGTCAATAAATCCCATTTCTAGTTGAAACCGGTTTGAGGTGAAATTCTGTCACTTGGAATGGGAAGGGAGAGACCTGAATATAGTATTTAAATATGGTATTTAAAACACTGTGTTTGGATATCTGAATATAGTATTTAAATATAGTATTTAAAACACTGTGTTTGGATATCTGGGAAATGGAGTCGGGGCAGGGAAAGGTATAAGGAGACCAGCTAAGAGGCTGTTGTACCAGTTCAGAGAAAAGATAAGATGCAATGATCTTTATTGAAGGGAACATAAGGGAATTGAAGGGGGAAATAAAAGTTTTCTTTCAGACATCTCAAGTTGCACGCCTTTCCATAACGCTGATCCAGCCTCTCTCCCCATCCTTGCCTCTCATATCTCTGTCGTCCGTTTAGGATTACAACTCACTGGAACCCAGCTTCCTGGAAATGGGGATATGATAGTCCTTAAGAGGGCACTAAATGATCCCTCTCTCCTAGCATCCCCATTCTTGCGTAACCTTCTCCTTACGAGTATGGTCTGGACTTGTAGACTCCAAATGAGTGGAATCTACAAAAATAACGAGATACCACTTCTAATATTGGATCATGATAAGACAGTGGCTTCCCTTTTAGGTGCTTTTTTCTTGCTCTGAGTGAAGCCAGTTGCCACGTTCCTTGACTAGGAACTGAGGGTGGGTACCAGCCAACAGCCGCGGAGGAACTGAGACACTCAGTCCAACAACCTGTGAGCCCCACTGAACCCTTCCAACAATCACATGAGGGAGCACTGAAGCAGATCCTTCCCTAGTCAAGTCTGGAGATAAAACTGCAGCCACAGCTAACACTGTGATTGCAGACCTGTCGGAGCCTCGAGCCACAGGCACCCATCCAAGGATGCTCCTAGCCTGCCTCCTAGATGCTGTGGGTTAGTTAATGTTTGCTGTTTTGAGCTGCTAAATTCTAGGGTAAATAGTTACAAATCAAGAGATAACTCTTACGGTGGGCTTTTATTCCTATTTATTTTATACACACAGGAAGCACTCCATAAATACTTGTAGAATGAGTGAGTGGACTGAATGTAAACAGCAGCCCCAGATGCCTGGCAAAGAGCCAGATGACAATGGTATGGAGTGAGCTGGAGACATGGGGATAGGAACTCAGCCGAGAGGTGAAGGGTAACAGAGACCTTTGGGATGCGGACATAAATGAGAGTTGTGTGAAGAATGGAAGGCTGAAGAGCATCATCATCAAGGAGGGGCATGTCTAGGCAGAGTAGATAGACAAAGAGACATGGATGGAGCAGTCCAGAGATGAAGATGGCCAGGAGGGGGCTATTTCTGAAGCCAGAGAGAGTTGCCAGGATATTGTCAATATATCAGAGGTGGAAGAGATAGCAACCAAAATCAAGGACTGAACATGGCTGTGGCGAAGGCAGTCATCAATTAAGAAGATGCTAAGACAATAGCTTCAGTGGAATCGTAGGAAGAGAGAAACCAGTTTACAGTAGGATGATGGAGAAATGTGGTTGATAAACATAGATAGGATTACTGTTTTCAGAAAGCTTGGTGGCAGAGGGAGACCCCAAGCAGTGCACTTCAGATTGAACAAGAATGGAAGGAGGAGGATTAACATAAGAGAGCCTTGGCACATCGATAACCTGATGGCCAGGAGGGTTTGAAGACAGCAGAGGGAGGAATTCACTGGTGGAGACGGATCCTAGAGGAGGGGAGGGAAGACAGAAGCGAATCACTGTGGCAGAGCATTTAGCCTTGGCGCTGAGAAGTGTGTTTAGATAAGCACTTACATTTTGGTTCAACATCTGTCCTGGGCTGTTCTGTTCTGTTATTCTCTGTGAACGACTCCAGAAAACTGTGGTTGCTTCTATTGCCAAGTTGCTTAATTGCCTTACGGAATAATGGCAAGCGATTGAGTCTTGGAGCTTTTGAGCACGGAGACGAATCAAAGCAAGAAGAGGTAGAGAAATCAAATAGACTGATGGCCTTTTCATTGACAGTTGCATGCGGGTTACCCCTTCGTTTGTCAGTCTATTCATGGTTGCTGACATCTGTGAAGTACTCTATAAGCCAAAAATAGAGGAAGCAAGAAAACTATACCTGCTATCATAAGGCATATATGTTTTGTGCTCTACTTTTTTTTCCTCTTGTCATTAATTAAAAAAAAAAAAAACTTCTTGTGCAAAAGCCAGGTTCAGAACATTCCTCAACAATGATTCAAGGATTACGGTAACTTCACAATCGAAAAAAACACGCTACCGAAAATAATGGTCTACTTTATATGGTCTGCCTCAGTCTACCATTTAAAAATACCGATGCATTTTCATCTGATTGTACTTTACCCTCACACCTGTGAGTCAGGTAGGGCTTTGATGCAAAGAAACTGGTTCAGCAAGGTTCGACTATCTCCTGAGGACAAGATCTGGGGCTTCCTGAAGACTAATTTGTTTATTCTCACAGATGCATTACATCACTGTTCCTTAGTCCTACTTATGGCTCCAGAGACTCCAAAACAGCACTTCCTGAGTGGTCCCGTGGGTTCCCTGCAAAATACCTGTAGCTTTTAATATATTCATGGTGCATAATCAGTGCTTCAGAATTCTGCTAACAATTATCTTCTTTCTCCGAGTCTGAGAGCACAGCAAGCAATCATGTTTTCAAAGAGAAAGGAAATATCCATGCAGAAAGCCCTCGGATCATAAAAAATGACAAACTCCCACCTCCAACTCTATCCACAAGTTATTTTTTTTGTGGGAGTAAATACACAGTTGTTCCAAACCAGGTACTTGGAAGACCTGTGACAGGAATACATGGTGTGTGTGTGTGTGTGTGTGTAGGGGATTTGAAAATCCAGGTTCCCAGATCTCATCTTATACTTCCCGAATCAGAATATCTAGGGTGGTGCACAGGATCTGAATTTGGGTAAGCATTAGAGAAAATTTTTTATTTTATTTTATTTTATGTTATTATTATTTTGGGGGAGGGGTCAAGGCAACCCTTGGTTGACCTTGCAGATTGCAAGGACCTTGTTGGTTTACAATCCATTCTATTTTATTTTTTATGTCTGCAGCACCTGGTCTTCCTAGGTGGTCTCCCATACAAATACTAACCAGGCCTGATCCAGCTTAGCTTCTGAGATCAGACGGGGTAGGGCTTGCTCAGGGTGGCATTGCCATAGACAGCATTAGAGATAATTTTTATATTCATAACCATTTGACAACCACAGGACATTAGAACAGGTCAGGGGAGCTCCACAGGTGGTAAGAGATACAGGAACTTTTCATTCCCATAGGGCACATCACTGACTGCTCCTGCTGTCATTGCTCTACACCCCCCTGACCCCTCTCCCTATGTGTTACCCTTACATTCATGCATTTTGGACTTCTAAATATCAGCACCATTGCCTAAGGACTCCCTTTGACCACTAGATTCTACTCTAGCCATGCCCAAGGAAGGCCGGAAGTGGCTTGGATTAATACTCCCTCCATAAACAACTAATGTTTAACCAATGACTGATGAAGATTCATGTATAAATACTCAAGCACCATTGACCCCTGAGTAGGATAACTATAGTGGGCATGCTCTATCCTGAATCCCAGAATTCTTAAGTGGGAATAATCCCCAGGTGCCCAGAGTAGTAACTTGCTTGCCAACACATTTTTTTGTTGGCTCCTGTTTCTTGCCTAGCTTACTCCTCATCTCTCTTGCCATTGTTTCCTGGGTTCACCTCCCAAATTCGTACATGCTCTCAAATACTTGCCTTGGGCTCTGCTTCTGTAGATTAATGCCCCAGAGCATTTTGTGGACAAGCATAAATTAACAGGATGGGGAAACTCGGAGAAGGGAAAACCAAAGAAGGTATGGAAACCCGCTTCACAGAAGAGAGTTCACTCTTGACCTGAAGCCCAAGCTATATCATTTAGATGTTTATATTTCCAGATTTTAGCCATTTATCCATATGTCCTCATGTTAATTACTTCATAGTCTTGAAAGATATTCTGTGATTTTTTGTTGAAATTTAGAGGTTTGTGCCTCTTACTAGAAGTGTAAGGAATAAATAGAAGTAATAAATGTGTAAATGGAGAGCATAGTAATGCATACTTTGACCATGATTTACAGATATTTTACTGCGCAGAGCACCTGTAACCCACCAGAAACCACTGTGAATGTGTATTCTTCCTCGTAAGGTTGCATATTTCATCCTAAATGGCTTAAATATCTTTACTTATCCATTTGTAATAAAATGACGAGGTCTGAAAATAAAGTAAGTGCATTTTAAAGAAATCGATTGTCAATCCCCTTTGCTGCTAATACATGGAACATTTTTCCCCTTGGGGTGTTAGTATATTAAGGCAAAACTATTTATGTTCGGATTATAAATTCATTAACTATTTATACCTCATTGGCTTACAACATATTTTTTTCTTGAGAGGTCTCACTTTCAGTCTTCGTGGCTGACTTTAGAGGAGCTATTCAAAACAGCATTTATGTTTTTTAAAAAAATATTTTTAGTGGGAATTTAGAATCTGTATACAATTATTTTGTTTCATTGGCATTTGGACCCCCTAAACCTAAAGAACAGCAAAAAATATTATGGCCCTGAAGTCAGACTGTCACGAATTTGAAAATGACATCTGGAGCTTGTTAGGTTGTAAACTGGGAGAACTTGCTTTTTTTCTCTCTGTGCCTCAGTTTCTTTATCTGTAAATGGGAGTAACAATACTACCTTTTGGGTTTCTCTGAGGTTAGATACCCTACCCGAGTCTCGGCATAGAGAAAGTTCTCAAAATTGTTTTTTTCTTTGTCCTCTTTTTGTTCCTAAGTCCTAAGCCAGCATATAGTTACTTCTTATGACCTTCTCTAGTGGGAGAATAAAACCGGCATCAAACGCCAATTCGACATTCAACTGAGAGCGAGTGAAACAGGCAAACAGTTTTTGCCAATGAGCAGTCAAGACTCAGAATTAACTGTTACTTTCAAAGCTGGCAAAAAAGGATCTTACGGTCAGTACTGCACAGGTAGCCTTGGCGGATTGTCAAGGACTGTGGTGATTTCTGTCCTCTTTGTTATTAGTTCGAGGCAGTCTGGGCATTGGCCGGACACAGCCCAATATGAAGCATCCAGGGGACTGCCCGAGACCACCACTGCATTTCTTAAAGATGACCTTAATATATCGCTGTCACATAGAAGTCACCGCTCACTTCATATGAGCAGTAACCGTGTGTGCCGGGCACGGTGCTGAGGGACATCTCATGGATTATGCCATTTAATTCTCATGACAACCCAGGGTACAAGGAGTCATTACTGAGGCGAGTTTGAATCCCAAACCAACTGCTTACTGGCTTGGTGACTATGAGCGAATTTCTTCATTTCTCTGGACCTCAGTTTCCTTATCTGTCAAGTGGGGATACTAGTAAAACCTGATTTGTGGCGTTGTTATGGAGAGTCAGTGAGAACATGAGTGAAGGTGTAGACCACGATGCCTGGTACATAGAAAGCCTGAATAAATTCTAATTGTTATTACTACATTACCACTACTAGTAGTACTACTTCAATTGCCACTGTCACCATATTGATGAGAATGCTTTAGACCTCATCGAAGTGGTTCTCACCTAAGGTGACTTTGTCCCCAAGGGAACCTATGGGCCCATCTGGAGACATTTTTGGTTCGCACAACATAGGGGGAAGTTGGTGGTGCTGCTAGTATCGAGTGGGGTAGAGGCCAAGGTGTGTCTCACATCCTTCCGGGCACAGGTATTCCCCCCACAACAAAGGATTATCCAGCCCCAGGTGTCGGTAGTGTCAAGTTCGAGAGACCCTGCTTTAGGCCACGTGTAATCTTAAATGAGTTTACTCAGTAAGGGACATGTCATCTCAGAGAACAGGGAATGCAATGCTGCGGCAGATTTGAATGTTGATTGATTTAGCAGCTCCCTAACCTCATGGATGTTTCAGACTGGATGTACCTGTGGCAGGTGCAGAGATCATAGCCTTACAAGGAAACATCTGGAAGGATAAGAAATAAATCTTTTCCTATGGCTTCCACTTGACAGGGAAATGTTTCTCATAAGCACATCAACCACCTTTACCTGGATTAGATGACACAGACCCTGTGACAATTGCTGAACCGATCACTTACAAGACAGCTATGCTTGGGGTTGGGAGTGAACTGCAGTGTCCTCTGTAGTAATAGTAACTGCTATTACTTTCATTGTGTTATCATTGTCATCACCCCCATTTTACACACAAGGAAGTAGAAGGTTAGTGACATTTGAAAAAATGTTGCTTAGTTCACATTGCCGTTAAGCGATAGTTTCACAATATGCAAACAGACTGTCTTACTCCAGACCTTTATCCACTTATATTTAAAAAAGGTATGATAATATGTTTCGTAAAGATATGCTAAATGGCATATAAACTAGTCTTCCCTAAACCAAAGACATTCTGTAGTGTCTGTCCATTATTGGCTAAGCACTAGAGAATCTTTGCTCACTTTATTCTGACCATGCTTACAGTATTTATTTCCAAAGTGCTTTTTATATAAGCAGGCTCCCTTTGGTGCTGCAGATCACTGCACCTCCCTCTTTATTTTTCTTACTCCAAGACCAGAGTACTAGGGATCTCTACTTTCACGATCATGAATCACTAACATGATTTAAGCCCACTTACATGGAAGATGAGTTTTAGTAAAGAGAAGGACAAGATGCATCATGATTTATGCTTCATGAACCCAGCTGTGACACAAAATAGACTAGTTTTGAGTCCTGGCCTAACCATTCACCAATTCTGTGTGTGTGGCCCAATCACCGGACCTCCTCCTCCTCTTAAGCTTTGCTTTTCTCATTTTTTAAAAGGAAGTCATACTAGTACTAACACTTAGAGCCGTACTGTGAAGATTAAATGAGATAGTACAACTAAAGAGCTTGTAGAGTAGAAGCCACATGCTTGTTATTTCTATTCTTATCATCGCAATTGTTCAAAATGTTGTTTTTGCTCTTACTGCTTTCACCATCATTACTGGGGAAATGTAGGCAGGAGAGGAAAAGGGATAAGCCAAAGGCAAAGTGGAGACACTCTCCTGTTGAGTATTTCCAAGATATTTTTTTAAAACAGAATGTAAAAGTTTATCTTTTCAGAAAAGGGGAACTCATTCCTGGACACTGGATGGCTCATTCTCAGTATTAAATTCCTTGCTTACGATAAAGACCCTGAACTACATGATAGATGGTGAGTTAGTTGAACCGATCAATAACTATATATTGAGCATCTGCCATGTGCTTGATGACTGAGGGGGTAATAGAGAATATAAGGTGTAATCCATTTCCCTGTGGTCCTCAGACTGTTTTAATTAGTTCATTAGTTGACCCAGACTGTGATAAAGCTGCGAGGTAAGCCTGAAGACTAAGAACTTGAGGGCAGGGCATGTATTCCATTATACTGAAGGAACTATACTCCGTTTGGCTTCAGACAGTCTCATAAGCTGTATTCTTCTCCAGAAATGTCCTTCACCCAATTCTTTGGGTAATTCCTACTTATCTTCTAGAAAGCGCTACCTGACCTTGCCCCTTTTCCCCAATGTCTGGCCATATGTTCCCATTCAGTATTAGCTGAAACCTTTCAAAGCTGTTGCAACACTTATTTATATGTTTACTTGTATTAGATAGACTATAAGCCTCTTGAGTGCAGGGACCGTGTTTAGTTTATATACTAATTGGTTTACATGAGAGACTAGCCTTGGATAAGATGCATGTTTGATGGTTGAAAGAATTAAGGATTAAATGAATGGATGAACAGGATGATCTCTCAGCCCACTGAGACAGTGATCATTGCAAGGAAGAAGGAAGGGTCACCAAGCATTTATTGAGCTTATTATGTGTTTGGCCCCATGCCCCGAGGAAGGACTTGACATCAAGGACTTCGCAGACTAGTGAAGGAGAACAACATTTACTACCAGTTGAGGCAGATGACATGATAGAGTTGAGGTGCTCAGGGCGTTCAAAAGGGGGACACTGCCCTTACCCTGTGCGTGGGGTGGGTGTTATGGGGGAAGAAGCGATATCTAAATGGAGATCTAAAAGGTAAATAGAAGCTATCCAGGAGAAGAGAGTCTGCAGGAGTGTTCCCAGTTGGGGGACAGCATATGCATAGGATTGGAGACAAGCAAGAGAAGTTTACTGCCGGATCACAGTCAGTACCAAATGAGAGCCAGGTAATGCAGGAGCTCGTAACCCCCGTAGAAGGCTTTAGACTTTATCTCGAGGGGCGATGAGGAGCCATAGAAAGATCCTACGTGTGAAAGTAAGATGACAAAATTTGCACTCAGGTTAGGTCTTGAGTGCTCTGAGCAGGGTTCACGCATTCTCAGCCATGCATGAGCCCACAAAGCCATTCCTTCCTACCAGTGTTACGGAAGACACCATTTTGACATCTGCTTCCATCACACATAGCAAAGTATTTTTCATGTCCAGTAGGAGGAGCCAAAGTCTCCATGTTCTTTCCCACCAGAGCTGGGCTCTTCTTGGCCCTGGGTTGTCCTAGAAGCTGTTTATTTCAGCTTTTTACCCAGAAGTGGCTCAAAGCAGAGAAAAGAGAGAAGAACTGCCTAGAATGGGAAAGGTCATTGTGAGAAAGAAACTAGTGCCTTCCAAATAAATAGCATAATAGCATGCTATATTGATCTTTACTCTAATTCTGTTTTAAGTTGTAATAATGTCTCCCTCACTCAAACATTCTTAAGTCACGTAGCAACACAGGTACTAATGAGTCATGCTTGACACTCACTGCTAATATATCTAAGCTTATTTCTACTCCAAAATAAATAAGTCAGAGTCAGCCCAGACTGACCTTGATTTTTGAGATAGTTGAAAATGTTTTATTTCATTTCCAATGGAAAAATATATATTAAAAAATAATAAAAGCATCTAGTGATTACCACTTTTAATGAAACAACAGCCAGTGTTTCTGGCTTGAATGATTGCATTCATTTTTTTCCCTTCTGGAATAAAAATGAAGGAGCATAGAGAAACAATTCCTGTTGGTGAATTTGCACAAAACATTATATTTCAACAGAACTTCCCATTAACTGCCATTTATTTCTTCCCTCATTATTGATAATTTGCTTTTAAATTGAGAATACCTCTTTTACAACCCATCTCATATCCCTGCACGGCTAGACAATTACATTGAAATTCGGTGGTTTTCCCATTGTGAACAGTTTCTGGGGGGAAATGATTATGATGTTACTAACCCAGATTTATGGCTTCATTGTGCTATCACTGAAGGATAAGAGACTAGTAGAAAGAAAAAAAAAGTTGTTTACATACAAATATATTATCAAAGAGAGTCCTATGGAATCATGCAAAATTGCAAAAATCACCTACTGGGGTCAGTGATAGAGATGTCTTTCTAAAATTTGCAAACTTATTTTTTCAAATGATAAAATAGTATAGTAAAAAAAAAATCCAGTTATTAATGGAAATTCCCATTGTTTCATTCTAATGTTAGAAGAAATCCTAGTCTGATCTGATAGGATTGCAGAGGGATCCCATGAGTCTGCCATTGGTTAGGCAGTAGGCAATACACATGATACAAAGCAATACATGTAACATGTCCCCTACTTGTTGGAAATCTACAGGAAGCCAGGCTACAAATGAAAAAAAACAATAAAAGGACAAAGTAGGAAAATGAATATAAGGCTCAGATCAAATGCTCAGTTTAATCTGGCCTTGTCCAATCTGTCTCTCACTCAGAAGGCAGAGTGGTGCAGTGGTTTACCACAATAAATTAGGAAGACCTGCCCAGGAATCCTGGTACCTTGCCAATTGTGTGACCTTAAGCAAATTTTAACTCACTGGTTCTCAAATTTTCCTGTGTAACATAATCACCTAGAACGTTTATCTTAAAAAAAAAAAAAGAAAGAATTTCTGGCTCAGCGAGTCCAGGGTGGGGCTCAGGACAGAAGAAACACTGCTTTTACCTGTCTTAAGTCTGCATTTTCTGATGTGTGAAGTGGATAAACCCACAGTGCCTACTTCAGCTAGTTGTTGAAAAAGTTCAGTTTAAATGCTTAAAATAGCATCTGGTGAAAAGTAAGTGCTTATTAAGTGGTAATACTTATTAAGGAGTCACAGGGCTTCAGGCTCTAAGGCAACTGCTGAGAGGACAATCTCTAGAACTCTCTCGAGTCAGTGCCCAGTGCAGGGTGAGGCGGCCCGAAGAGGCCAAGGCAGGGTGGCCTAGGCCAGCAGGCGTTCGTTCCTGGGATTGCCTTGGGCCTGGATAACTTTTTGCATCTTGGAAAATGTTCCATCTCTGCCTGGCCGGCAGATTTGAAGATTCGCCGGAAAACTTCCCCAGACCAGAAGTGGATTGGACCAAGAAGCCGCCTCCACTTAGCAACTCTCCAGGGGATTTATTTACTCTCCTTGGGGGAGGGGGGAG
The DNA here is from genome assembly GCA_028627145.1 of Eidolon dupreanum. Classification (NCBI taxonomy): domain Eukaryota; kingdom Metazoa; phylum Chordata; class Mammalia; order Chiroptera; family Pteropodidae; genus Eidolon; species Eidolon dupreanum. The sequence goes on along the minus strand of CM053501.1, from coordinate 9,054,421 downwards.
GCAATGGAGGGAGACGCTGGTGCTCTATGAACAAGCCCCCTTTGGGAGATAAGGTTTTGGGGAGGAGAAGGGCCTGGGCTCATTGGCCCAACTGCCAACTCTCACGCCTTCATCCCTTTAGGCCAGAGCCGAAGCACTGGGTCGCGTCCGCTGCCGCCTGCTGGAATTCGGGGCTGCACGCGTGACGGAGGCGGCAGCGGCAGTGCTGGCGACGGGAAGGGGGAGGGGGCGCTCCCTCGCGCACCAGATTATTTTTGGCTCCGCAGCCGGGGCTGCTCGCCGCCTGTCGTGCGCGCACACACACACTCACACACACACAGACAGACACGCGCGCACACGCGCACACACACATGCACACATTTTCGCGCTCGCTCTCTCTCGCTCTCCTTTGTTTATTTTCTAATCTATATTTTTGTTTGAAGATCGCCTCCTCACTCTCTCCCACCCGCCCGCCAGCGCTCTCGGGGACCTGCCCGACGCACACAGCTCCCCTCCATCACCCCAGCCCTCCTCCTGGTCTCCAAGAGCTCGGGGTTTGAAGGTCACCTCCTTTCTAGTCCCTGTGCGAGCCGCGCCACCGCCGCCGCCTCCAGCTGGAGCCGGTGGCACAGGCTGCGCTGCCCTGAGTGGTTCTCGCCGCGGCAGCGCAGCGGACCAAGCCCGGGGGCTGCGCGGGGTGGGGAACCCCGAACGCAGGAGGGGAATCCCTCCCGCTTCTCCCCAGCCCCCGGCTGCACCCGTGGTGGGGCGAGGGTGCTCTGTCAGCCCCGGAACGACCGAGGCAGCGGCAGCCGGACCCACGCGCGCGCCTCCAAGGCACGAGGAGGAAGGAGTGAACTGGGCGCCCCGCATCTGGAGGGGACATCCGTGCGCCCCGCCCCTGCGTCCAGAGCGCGAGAACTGCGAGCCTCTAACCCAGGCAGAGCGCTGAGCCGCCGACAGCGTGCCCAGAGCTGAGGCACTTGGCGCCCCAGACCTCCCTGGCAGTGGCCGTCAGGGCCCGGGCTGTCCGGCCCGCGCCGCGCCCAGCTGCGCCCAGCCCTCTGCCCAGGCAGGGGCGCCAGGGCGGGGCTTACCTGCCAGCGAAGTTGCGGACAGCGTCGTGAGAGAAGCCAGCACCCCCCTTTAGCTGCCTCCAGCTCATGGTGAGTGTGGCTGGGGGTGCAGAGAGCACAGGGGAATTGGAGGGGCTGGGGCCGAGCGAAAGGCGACCGGAAGGCGACCGGAGTCCGGCTGGCCTGAAGTTCTAGGTAAGTCCAAGCAGAGTCACCGCCTCTGCGCCCCTCTGACCTAACCCAAAGGGTCCACAGCGGGGAGACGTGGGTCCTCGAGAGCTGGCGTCTTCCCAGCGCCAGGGTGGGCGCTCCGGACTGGGAACTTTTTCAGCCTGGTCCTCCTGCATGTCCCCTCAGTGTGTGTGTGTTGTGTGTGGGGGGGGCGAGATCCCGAGTCCCCTATGTCCCCCACCCCACGTTACTTCCCGAAGCACGCCCTTCCTCACCCCAGAGTGCCTCAGGAGCACCCAGGCTGTGCGTTTGTCCCCTCTGGGAGCGAGTCCCAGGTGCAAGGAGAGGCTGGAACCTGCCTGCGCACTTTGGTTAGTCTCCCTGGCTGGCTGGCTGGCAGCCTGCACTCCGGGAGCGCCTGCTCTGATCCCCGCTTTTTCCACCGCCCTTTGCGAAGTCTGAGCGAGGGGGGCACTTCGGTGGCCTGGGAGGGTGATGAGAAGCTCCAAACCCCTGGTGGGCGATGGGGAAGGGGAAGAGGAGGGTCGATGCGCTGGAGGGAGAGAGTCAGTGTTTATTGGCACCGGTGCCCTGAGATGCAGCGTTTGACCCCTGGGGAGGGAGTCAGTCTGGGAACTCCGCACTTGGAAACTCCTGCCTAGACCCCGGGTTCGTTTGGTGCCTCAGAATGCCACCCCCCGCCCCCGGGGAGGAGACCCAGGCGTTAGCAGATCTCTGCGCAGCCCTGCATGGTTGGAGCGCACGCAGGCTGGGGTCGCTCCTTGTCAGCTCCAATTTCCCAACTGTCCAGGGACAGAGGTGAGGGCGGGGTTAGCGGGGCGCTGCTCCCACCTTCCCGTTGCCCAGGGGCCACCTGGCTGGGATGCTCCTGGTGCCTCTAAACGCCAGCTCCTGGGACCAGATGTCATGCGGAACCCGGAAGCTGCCCGCACGGGGAGGGAGGGGAAGCCCCCTGACCCGCTGGGAGCAGACGCCGCCGACTCCATTCCCTGCCGCCAGGGAATGGGGTCTCCTCGCTCCTGCTCAGGCACAGACCCGGGTGCACCTGCCTGTTCAGGCATTTGGGGCGGGGCTGTTCACGTGCTTGAAAATCCGACAGCGAGGTTTAGGGAACTGGCACCTGACCGATGCTCTTCTCAGCTGAACTTGAAAAAGAATCAGGGGAGGTGTCTCAGAATAGCTTTGTCTGGGCTGAAATATGCACCATACATACGTTTAGTTTTCTTTTATCATACTAAGGATTGTTTTTATTTTTAAAAAAATTCAGTGCACCAAGAGGCCTGGCCTTGTCAGCCAGCCTTAGTTCAGGACACGTCCCAGCCAGTGATCGCTCCTAGTCCCTGTCCTAGTTCATTCACCTTTCATTTCCCATGTATCTTTGTTACAAAAAAAAAAAAAAAAAAAAAAAAAGATGAGAGGGCTTGGATCCTTTCAATTTCTAAGTGACCACAGAGGGTCTGGCTGGAGCCATTGGCAGATTTATTTTTGGCCAAGGTCTTTTTTCCTCAGAGGCGAATGACCTGGGGCCCATGAAGGGTAAAAGGTGGCAGTGGCAAGGGCTATATTTGCAAACAGTGAGGCTGGCTCTAAACCTTCTTGCTTTAGGAGTTTATCTGAGAAGCACTGGGCCCACAGGAATCCACTGGGTTTCCCATAAATTAGTTTATGGTTGAGTTGGGGCAGGAAGAAATGGACATCATCTGTTAACAGTTTTCGAGGGTCCAGAGAGTAGAGTTTTGTGCCTGAGAAAAGCTCAGGGTTCCTGTCTCTGTCACCTGCTAGTTCTGTGCCCTTGGGCAACTTACTTGACCTCTCTGTGCCTGTTTGTTCACTGGTCAGATGAGAGTTTCAGTGGTAGTATTGGGCTCAGAGGGCTTGGGGGAGAATAAAATAAAACAGTAAATACTTAGGATGAGGTCTGACACATGGTAAGTGCCTGGATGTTAGTTTTCTTTCTTTTTTTTTAAAAGCAAGTAGATTATATTTTGAGCCTTATGATACCTGGTAAGATAGAAAAGGCAGGCAGTTTTCCTTACACACACACACACACACACACACATACACATACACTTTAAGAACAAAAAGGAATGGAAACAAAAAGGGAGGTTAATCCTAAAGGTTGGATGCTCGCAGAAACCTCGGCCTTGTGGAGAGGGAGCTGGCCTGTCCTGTCCCCTTCTACTCTCCCATGTTCTAAGGAGGATCAGCCACATGCCACCCACCAGCTGGGATGCAGGTTTGTGGCATTTGACACAGTCTCAAGACGCCGGTCTACCCTGAAATTAAGTTTTTACAACAGTGTGCATTTCTTCTAATCATCGGAAGGCCTGCTTCTCCTTAGCCTCCAGGGATGAATGTATCCTCTTAGTAAATGTTACTTTCCTCTGAACACAGTGTCTTTCACGTCACCCTGTGGTCCTAGAGTTTTCCACTTAGAAACGAGCCAAAACGTGGGTCTGAGTCGATTTCTCCTCCTGGAATTGACCCACTCTGCCCTATTTTCTCTTCATGATAATTGATGCTATTTTTTTACCTGCTCCTCTCAGATCTGAGCACAGGCCTTTTAGACAAACTCATGTCTCTGATGACTTTTTTTTTTTAAACAAGTTTAGCATTTTCAGCTCACGCCATAGCAAACCATACTAGATTTAATAAAATTCCTTTTAGATAGGTTTTTATTTTTATTTTTTCATTTAGAAAATTGGGTCTGCCCCGTGCAAATACGTCTGACATTTCACCTTTCCAAAAATTAGACCATTTTATTTGCATGCTTTAAGCTGATGTATGGAGTAACGAACACATTTCAAGAGGGGAATCGGATCTGACACAGGAAAGACTTTGGGGACACTGAGATTTCCCAGGGGCGTATGCGAGGACCATCCTATTCAAAGTGCATTTGCTCTGAAGGACACAGGCAGCTAGTCCCACCTCTGTCACCCAGCATGGAGCTGCACGGTAAGCATGCTTCACGAATTAGTACCTGCTAACGTCCCTAAAACCATCTGATCATTTGTCATCTTGCCTGAGACAAAACTTTGTTGTGGCAAAGACCCCCAACATGGAAATGACGTTTTTAAAGAAGCTGCGAGGTTCTCCCCAAGGTTCGCTTTCGTTATTTAATAGACTGCCTCAAGACACAAGTGTAAATATTAAACCATTAATTAAAGAGTCAAACAGTGAGGGAACTTTAGAAGAGGGGTACTCAGCACTTTCAGATGACTTTAGCAGAGAACGTGGTTAGACTGGGTTGTAGGGTGTGGAGGTTCTTTTGAAAATGACACATGGACTTAATAGGAGAGACAATTATCCTCATACTTTGTATCTATAGTAGCTCTGAGCATGGCATTACCATTGATTTGTCATTGGTCGCTAGACATATGGAGATACGGGTGACTGTTGCTTGCTTCTATAGATGGTTATGTCTGTCTTGGGGGAAGTAGTGGCTAATGCAGTAAGCATTTATCCAGGACATACCACAGGTCAGAGGTTTTGCCAGTGAGAACACTGCTTTTTCGGAGCTTCTGTTGACATGGAGAAAGCCAGACAATAAGGGATGAGAACACATTTTTATAAGGATAACGACAACGGTTGAAAATTGTAATGTGACAGGATGACAGAGATGACTTGGAAGGGTATTCCAAAGAGGAGTGATTTGAGCCGAGACCTAAGTAAAAAGAAGTAGCTGATTTGTGTCAAGCTATATGTTCATTCCTTGAGTATTTCTTGAGCATCTACTGTGTCAGACACTTGGAATACACAATGATCTTACATACAGACACCCCTGCCCCAATGGAGCTTCTATTCTAATGTGGTTATCGGCATAAATAGAGTTTCAGAGACGGGGGGACAGCAAGTGCAAAGGCCCCGAGGCTGTAGCAATGATAACATTGTAGAATCAAGTTGGGTCACACAGGCCCATGAGGCCTGGTGAGGGGTCTTGATTTTATCCCATGGGAAGCCATCGGAAGGTTTAATGCAGAGAATCACCCCGATATAGTTTGAGCTTAAATATTGTGGGAAACATGGTCCGATGTTTTTGAGAAGAGTCTGTAAAGAAGCATGCCTTCGCAGCCAGTCAGCTTTTGTCTCAAAACTCCGATTCATCTCTACGACTACATTTGGTCAGTGGACTTTTAGCATCTGGAAGGGGAAGCCCTATACTGTCTAAGAAATAAAACTTTGTTTTATTCCCCCTCCTCCAGGGACTTGAAATCTTTTGTTCAAGAAGAAAGATTAGTTTATAGAGAAAAAGAACTTCGAGTTTCTCAGTAATACAGTGCGTGAGCAGTATTTATATACAATATCATACTTAACGGTTCTCTCCCTTGGCTTCCCTTCAAAGAAGCAGCACCCCCCCACACACCACACACACACTCATACTCATACACACTGTCTTTCCTGGGGCTTGCCTGACATTTCTTGTGCATGGAGACCCCCTTTACTGATCATCTATTCCATTTCAGAGTGTGGCCACATGTTTCCCTTTGGTAGTTATGATGGACACGGGGCATCGACAGGAAGAAGCGAGTTGTTCAGCGAGAGCTCTGAGTTCCTGGGAGGCTCTCCTGGCCTCGGAAGGCGGAAGGCTGGGGCATCTGGAGAGTTTGACTTTCTTCCCACATTCGATCCCCGAACTTGTCTCTTGATCCACAGCCCAGCGATTCTGTCATCACCTGTTGGATGCCCTGTAACGATTGCAGGAAGTTTAGCTGTGCTAAGCGCTCTGGGCGGCTGGGTAGCGGGGCCGTGTTTTCTTGTGGACACATGACCATCTCCCTCACCTCCGCCTCCCATACCTTGTTCACTTGCTACTCAACCTTAAGATTATGACTCGAAAGGTCCTTGCTCAGGGCAACCCTTCCCCCTTTTGCTGTGGGGACTCTCCTTCCTTAGGGCATCCCAGGGACAGCTTTATATTTATGTGAGTGACTACGTCTTACCTTTTCCTCTTCCTCCCTCGGATGGTAAACTCAGGTGGGCGGTGTACGCACCTGCTTCAGACGTCACCGCGTTCTGGCATCTAGCACAGTGCTTGGCACTGAGTAAACACTTGACGTGTTTACTACGATCCTTCTAGCACACTTTCAGGTGGATTCTTTTCATATCCCCATCCTGCAGGTAGATAGCGAGGTGTAGGCAGGATTAAGCAGTTTGTCTCAGGACAGCAGGTAAGTGGCACACCCAGGGTTTTGACGGTCCGGGCCGGTAGCCTGTGATGGAATTACTGCACGCCGCCGCCTCTGCTGCCTTTGTGCGATGCTGGGGAGGGAGGAGGCAGCGCCGGGCAGGGGTCAGGGGGACTCGGCCGCCGAGCTTGAGTTGCTCTGAGAAACGATGCTATGAGTCGATAAGAGGCATAAAGAGAAAACAGGGTGCCTGCGACTATGTGCCACACGTCTCTTCATTGTCGCATAGAGTGGCCTGTGCTGGGGCTCCGCCCTGGTGTGGGCTGGCTCCTGTTTGGCTGTTTCTCTCCTTGGAGTCCCGAGGCCCTGGCTCCTGGAGCACCTGAGGCCCCTGTCTCCAAGCCCACGCCCTGAATGCCATTCTGCAGGAGGAGCAGGGACCACCTGTCCGGACGCAGGTCGTCCTTGGACATCATGGACTCGGGGCTCGTGCTGCTGTGATGGCCACTCCAAAGTGCAGTCTGCAATCTGCCGTTCCCTCCGTCGAAGCAGCAGCATCTGAGTCAGCTCCCCTTTCATTTCTTCCTGGGGACAAAAGTAGACCTTCGCCAGCGTACAGTCACCTCGTACAATCGCCTCGTTTGTTGCTACGTCTTGTCTTTCCTCAAGATGCCTCTTTTCTGTGACTTTTAGAATAGAGTCCGAGATGTGGGTACGGACTTAGCTTTTCAAAACTGTCTCCATTGTATCATCATCAGTTCCCTAAGAGCAACCATTTGATGGCAGCTCCTTCTGTGCTATGGGCCGGGGAAGAAAGCTTTGCACACACTGCTTCATTAACTCTTTATTGCAAACCCTTTATGATCCCCGTTTTACAGATGGGGCAACTGAGGCCCCAAGTTGCAGACTCCAGCAGTTAGCTCAAGAGTCCCGTGCTCATCTCTTCCACTCTGCCCTGAGAAGTCAGGCTGGGTGTTGAAGAGAAGAGTGGCAGAACCATTATGAGACACTCAGCAGGTCGGAGGCAATGCAGGGCAGCGCTTACGATTTCAGAATCAGACCGTGCAGCTTCCAATCCCAGCCCCATGACCTGTGGCCTTACTTAATCTCAGTCTCCCCCTATAAGTGGAGAGGATAATTATTCCAACATTGCAGGGTCAGTTTAATGATTAATCGGCCTTGGAAATCTTTTAAAACCTATAGTATGTGTTCAGTAGTAGCGCTTGCAATGATAATAAGGATAAGAATTGTTATCATTTAATAATAATAATGATGATGATATCATCATCGTCATTGTTGCTGGGTAGAATTTCACAGTCTCTCTTGGTAACAGATTGGCCCCTGAGTTCCTCCACTCTCCTCTTGACTGTAACTGAGATGATAAATTGAGAGTGAAAGGGGAAGAACCCATAATAGCTGCAAACGTAGAGTTGAGGGAGTTTTCAGACCCGAGTCTCTATATGGAGTTCTGTCTGCAGAGGACGGCTGACAGCGGCCATATGCACGGGCTCTGATTGATTGGCAGAGAGAAACACTAATTTATTAGACTCGTTATGAGAAGTGACAGAGCAGGGAATCGAGAGGCTGATTCAGCATCAGCAGCCCTGGCCAGATCCCAGGGGTACTAGCTGCGGGTCTGTTTTCCCTTGGGACAAGCCCCCTGTCTTGTTCCTGGGGCCATTGCTTGTGTCCTAGAGCGAGTCTGAGAATGAGGCGCGCCTTCTTGGGTTTCCCTGAAGGGGAGGCTGGCCCGTGGCGTGGCTCGTGGTTACGGCACTGTGAAGAACACATCTTTTCCTCAGAAAGGTGGATCCAGTTCATGTTGCCGCTGATTGCAAAGGCAAATAAGATGATGGAGAAATTCCCAAAACGAAGGAAAATAGTTCTCGTTGGCACGAGTTGGCATACCTAACTTTCGAGTCCAGGTTTTGTTATATTCTAGCTGTGTGACCTTGGGCAAGTGATTGAACCTCTCTGAGCCTCCATTGCCCAGTCTATTAAAAGACAGATGATTCTGCCTCTCACCCAGGATTACATGATGCTGCAGAGCGAGGTAAGTTAAGGGGTTGTTATCTCATGGACTTCTCAGAGTACTTGGTGCTGATTCATTTAATTATCTGGGAACATTCAGCAAAAACTTCTCAGGCCAAGACTCTTTGATACAAAAGTTTCCCTAGTTAATATGCCACGGTTCTTGGAAAGATACTGTTTTCTAGTGAATTTTATTTGTTTTGTTTTGTGTGTGAAACTTGCTTAGTTTTAGTAACTGTGTGAATTGGTAAGATTGTTTGAAATTTCAGAATGACGACGAGGAATCGCTCATCCCCACTGCATAAATGCAGTTCTACTGAAATGCGCTTCACTCTTGTCAGCTTAAAATGAGTGAGATGATAAGAAAGCCATTTGATCCCATATTTTAAAAAAATAGATACTATGTATATACACGAAGGAGAAGAACAGACCATTTAGACTGAAGTCTGAGTGGTTACAGCTGAGTCCAATAGTGAACAGAAACATAATGTTGAAAGCAAATGAGGGAAACCAAGCACAGACAGTTTTTCTTATTTTCTCCCATAATTTCTTTAATTTTTTCCCCCCCTGGAGCACTACTTATGACATGTAGGTTCACTTTGATGAGGTCACTCCTTGCTTTGTCCTGCATTCAGTAAACGTTTTCAGCCCCAGGCTGGGTGTGCCACACTGTGCTGTGTACTGAAGATGTTGTGTTGGGAAGATGTGTTGACCCGTGACCAAGTCTCTGCTGCCCACAGTTTAGTCTCTAGCAGGAGAGAGCGACACAAAACATGAAAAGAAAGAAACGGACAGTATAATTTCCTATCGGAATGCATACAGACTAAAAGGGCTGACGGCCTTATTAGGTAGGGGGGTCAGGAACGTCTCCCCGTGGAGAGACATTTAGGTAACATTTAAGCTGAGACCTGGAGAATGAGAAGGACCGAGCTGGGCAAAGAGGGGCGATGGAGAGAGGGAGGGAGACAGACCATGGCGGCCAGAGGTACTAGCATGTTCAGAAGCCCGGGGAAGGTGTACCCTGCACACCCCAAAAACTGCAGCCCGCGTGCCTGCAGGAGCGTGATGCAGCTGGCGAAGCTGCAGGGCCAGAGCAAGCAGCCTGCCCGTCAGACTCCACGTTCTTTCTTTCTGAAATGGCGAAGAGCTTTACGCACAGACGTATTACAGATGAGCGTGTGTGCGCATGTGCATGAGTGCGCATGTGTGCACGGGTGCAAGCGTGTGCGGGTGTGAGTGAGTGTGCATGGGTGGGTTGCAGGGGGAAGAGAGGAGGCAGAGGGCAATGTGATGTTCTGTTCTACCTTCAGAACCCACGAGAAGGAGAAGCAGGGGCAGCTGGACATTCTGCTTTCACACACCCAGGGCAAGAGCCCTCCTTAGTCTGTGAGCCTCCCTGCTCCTGTTTATAGGTGCGTTCGCTGACTGACAGCTTCTTAGGAGGCGGAGCCAGATCCTTCTACTCCAAATGTATCTTCACAATGTCTGTAAAGTTAATGAGACCACCCCTTGATGGCCCCCACCCCAATGACTACGTCACTATTAGAGATTTAAAAAAATTAGGGAAGGCTTTTGGGATGTCAGCATTTTCAAGTCTGTTTTCAAGTGTTTTTACCTGTTTTCTAGAGTTAACGTTTTAGGCGCCCTCCGTTTTTATTCGTGTTTTGAGTTCCTCTGCTTCTCGATTCTGTGTCTTGGAAACAGGGACGTTTGGTTCTATTTTCCTTCCGGCACAGGTAGTGTTGTAACTCTGTGTCCCTCCTTCGTTTGCCAGAAATAGGGTCAGGGGAAGCAGCTCACAGGATTTGTCTCTAGCCCAAACTCTTCTATTAATCAGGGGGAAAAAAAGTAAAATGATTCATTCTCTGGAGCTCCAGATTGCTTTATTGGAAGAAGGGACAGACTCCACTCCAGGGAAAACAGACTCTCGGGCTTACTCTCCTTGGTGGTTTTCTCTTTACGTAATTTTGGGGCGCATACTGGGGCATATTAATTCTGGTAGGCCACGAATGTGCCTCAGTGCACGAGAATAATTGGAGAGCAGTGTCTGGAACAAATGCTTGCCTTTTAAAAAAAAAGTTTATGAAATGCCAGCAGATGTCAGTGTGCCCTTGCCATTTTATTATTTTTTTTCCTTTTAACTTTTCAAAGCAACATTAATTATTTTCAGTAATAAAACACACACAAGTATATTCTACAGTCACCCATGAAGAGACCATGAACAACATTTTTTAGGTCTGGGGGTTGGGTGGGGGTGGGGTGGGGAGACCAGCAGAACTCATTTATAAGGTGAATGCATCCTCTAAATTGTCTAAATAGGCAATATAATTTTGTCTTTTTCCAGAATAGCGGTGTCAAAATTCGAAGCCCAGTGTAAGTCTTATTTATTTTTTTCCTCCTTTCCAAGCCATTGTTCAGAAACTAATAATAGCTCAGGATCCAGCTTAGCTTCTGAGAGCCGACAGCCTCTGCTAATTGATACAGCCCTTCATTTGAAAGCTGGAGTCTGCAGAGGAGTATGGGGGGGAGGGGAAGGTTGTGTGTAATGTCAGAACTTTTTGTATGTGTTATAATGAGAATCTTTTGCCATTTTTGTTGTCGTGAGTACAACAAACTATGTGCTAATAGCTGGCTCCTCTGCAGATACATTTGGATTAAAAATTGGGTGGAGAAAAAGATTTGACCGAAGTATTTAAAATTATTCATTCGAAGCAAGGCCTGATTTGCCAGCATTTATGGGAGTCAAGTGCAAGAAGAAGTAGGCTAGTTTTCAGGTGGGGAGTGATGTCTTTAACTGGGCACATTTGATGCTTCACTTATTTAATAGTTTAGATGAAAATGGCACAATACTGAAAAAAAAATGTAAAAGTGTGCTGAGAAAAATATACCTTCCTTCCACCTTCCCAGAGACCACTATGGTGAAGGTTTGTCATGTGTCCTTTCGTAGATCTGTTATACACTAAGACAAGATAGCATAGGATATACATGCTCCTATACTTTGCCTGTTTTAAAAAATTAAGGATGTATTTTAGGAATTTTCCCCACATCCGTACACATATCTCTTTTCCATTTTTGTTGATGGATATATAGTATTCCATTGTTCATATTTACTCTACATTGTTTAATTGGTTTCCTTTTGGTGGATGTTTACGTTATTTCCAATATCTTGTCATTCAAGTGCTACTTTGAATATCCTTGACCACCATCATTTCCTACATGTGTATATTTATTTGTAGGATAAATTCCTAGAGATGCAATCGCTGGGTCACAGCAGATGCGCCTTTTATTTTCGCAGATATGCCAGACCTCATGCTTTGGCTGAAAAGTGCCCGCTGTCTTTGTTGGTGGGTGAATGGAGTTTAGATGAAGCCACATCGTTGTTGTGGTTTTGGTGGCCATGGTGCCAGGCGTGTGGCTGTTTCACATTGTCTACCTGTTGGAGTGTTTGCAGTTCTTGTCATTCCTGTTTTTTGTTTTTTTGTTTGTTTGTTTGTTTTTGCGGCAAGGGTATGTGTGTATGTGTGTGTGTGTGTGCGTGCGTGTGTGTGTGTATGTGTGTGTGTGTGCAGTCTAACACCTTCCATCGCTAGGTACTCTGCAAAGAGCTTTACCTCCGTTTTCACGTTGAGTCCTGTGGAGTAAGCCCTGCTGTCATCTCTGTTTCAGAAGTAGGGCCACGGGGTCTGAGAGAGGTCAAGTGTTTCGCTTAGGGTCACGTGGCTGGTGGTCAAGTGGGGATTCAGGCTCAGACACCCCCAAGCTTAACCATCGTGCTGTGTCCTGCCAGGGTGTTTTGAACAGCAGAGAACATATACCAGGGTTTTGCCCGATACTAGCGTATTATTGACATTTCGGATTGGGTAATTTCTGGCATCGTGGGCGGCCATTCTGTGCATGACGGTATGTTAAGTAGCATCCCTGGTCTCTGAGTATGGGGTGTTAGCAACACCCTCTTCTGCAGCTATGACAACCAAAAACGTCTAGCGATATCACCGAATGTCCCGGGGGTGGGAATTGCTCCCCAGTTGGAAAACACTGACTCAGACAAGGAGCAAATGCTCCCTGAGATACATATTGTGACACCAGAGACGTGGATTTGAGAAGATGGAGGGCTGATGTCAGAGCATCCTCCACTCAATTGTCCCTGTTCAGGGACACTCATTTTGCCCTACCCAAGGGTGGAGCAGATGGCCTGCCTCTCACCACAAACACCAGTCAAGGGAGAAACAAGAGGCCATGCTCAAGCCACTGTCACATGCCATTTGGATCGGAGTAACGTTCCCAACAGGACTTTGTCTTTTAAAATGTAGTTTAGAAACGTCCGTGAAAAATCGCCTGGTAAAATAGACTTAACAAAAAATCATGTTCTCAAGCACAGCCCAGCTTATCTATTATACAGTCTTTCTATTCATGCCTTTTCATTCAGCACTCAGTAATGCTCTGCATCAGAATGGCACACGTGAGGCCTTGGTGACAATGCCCCCCCTTTACACACATGTGGCACACGTTGATAATCAATCCCCCCCCCCCCATCAGAGACACTTCCTTGGAATCCTCAATATATCACTTCAGGCAGATACTCTCAGCCAACCGGAATGACTATGTGAAATGAAATTTATTTGCCATCCCTATTGCATGGTGCCTTTTTGGCCAAGAAGAAGGATTACGCCTGTGAAGACGGAGATGTATCACGAGGTATTAGCTTATTTTTCAGTTGCTCAGAGAAAAGTACTTGATGGCTATGGAGAAATGTCTATTCTTAAGGCATTTGGCATTAACATCCCACTTTGTAACGATAATTGGGCACCTGGGAATGCATCCATGTCCTGGGCATTTTGCATACACTGCCCTCTTGCAGATTGCTCCTTGTATTGTAGTGTCCGTCCCTCTCGTCCCCGCCAAAAAGAATCCCCTCCCTTTAAAGCTCCACGAGACAGCCAACCGAGTGTGAAGCAAAATGCTTTGTGTACAATGGGAACCGAGACAATTCCCTTAGCAAAGGACGTTCAGAAGCTGTGGGATATTGCTGGAACTGTGTCACTTCGCAGCATGGGGTGTGTGAGGGAACTTTAAAGAAAAAAGGAACCGGACCATCCACCATTTCCAAAAGTAGAGTCTGATTTACAGAGGCACTGAGGCCAGGTTGCTCTGACAAGGGCGACTGTGCCTAAGATTGGATGATGCTTTCAGGTGATACCTTATAACCGTCCACTGTGGCACAATGTTTTATATTTTATATCTTTGCTTCTGTGAGGGGAGATGAGGGAATTCCCACAGAATTGCTTGCATAGATTTGGTAACTTGAACACTACATGCGAATACCCACCACCGAAATAGCTTTTAACTAGTCTCCTGTTTCTGATCCTAGGAAAACAGGTCAAATTATTCCTGGGAAGATAGAGTCTGTGATTTTCGTGGGACCAATGGCAGTGTTTTTCTTCCTCTACTTCTAGATGGTTTTGTCTGTGAGATAGGGACAGATAAGACAGCTTATTGTCTTGTATTTCATCTTCTAAGCAAGGGATTCCTAACTTAACCACTTATGGGCTTCAGTGGCTTACTGAAATTCAAAGTTGTAAGAACAAATGTTTTTATTTGTATAGAGGATCCACAGCTTTTTCTTTTTTGAAATCAGATTCTCAAAGGGCTGTGGGACACATGGAAAATAAGGAGCCCACCCTTTTAAAATAATAACCGTCATACTCTTTTGCCATGACCTGACCAGGAGGGGAAAAAGAGACCTTCACTCCACCTGTTTTAACTCTGTGGTGGAGTTGGGGTTCAGAGTGGATGGGGGAGGGGCCGAGAATTCAGTGACAATCATGAAGGGTCATGGTGCAACCGTATTTGTAGAGAAAGATGTATACCTCTGCTTTAGCAGTAGGAATGTGGTGTTCATTTGAACCATAGCTGCTGTATGTCTTAAAGTACAATTATAGAGAATTATCAGCCAAAAATATAGTTAATGCTGAGGTGTTGACTCAGACACTCACACAAACCACAATAACAGTATTATAAAACATCGAATTGAATACTACTCAACAAAGTCACCAAGGCCCGGGTTGGTGGTAACTTGAAATCAGAAAGTCCTTTCTGAGCATTTGAGGAATTATAGCATGTGTGAGTGTTTGTGGATGATTTACAACATTTCCTTAAAGTCCTTGACAGCTGGACCTAGTGCAAGGTCGAATTATAGTCTCCAGCAAACTCTGGAGATGACCTATGTGTCGTTTTCAATACTACGGTCAATAGAATACTACCATCAGTTATTCATTGGTCGTTTGTTAAAAACAGCAAGTTTGTGGGTGCATTTCAGTGATGCATAATACTAATGAGAAAACTTGCATTTTGGCTTCAGTTACAGCTTATGGTGAAGAATCTCCAGGCCTATGTACTTGGGCATCAGAAATCACTACTTAAGGAGATTAAGAAAGATGGGCGTACAGGGCTCTCCCAGAGGGTCCCCATTCTACTTACAACCTTGTTTTTTATCAGGGTGACTCTAAAAAACATATTTTCAGAAGATTTTCATTTTATAAATTATCAATAGGCTACACACATATACACATGCACACACACAGAGTCTACATACACATATTCACTTGTGAGTGCATCGGAGCCAAATCTGACATACTGACATGTGTATGTCAATATCCCTATCTGTCTCAATTCTAAAATATCACTATTAAATGAAATTTAGTGGTCTTTCAATACCTCTTCACTGGCCAAGCTATTTTGAGAGAGAGTGGTCCATTTTAGTCTTTATCTATATCTATATCTATATCTATATCTGTATCTATATCTGTATCTATCTACATCTATATATCTGTATCTACATCTATGTAATATATACATACATACATACATACATATGTACATATGCACTTAGTTGGAACTTCTGTGGCCTACTATTTTATTAAGCAACATAAATTCATTTAAATGAGACACAGTTCATTTGCTTTATAGCTTTGATTTTTGATTTGGATGAATTCAGAAAAACTAAGCAGAGTTATTTACCACTTAGGTTGGATTTTCGGTTATCCTCTGTATTTGAATTCACACCCAGCAATCCCCACAGATTTGAATGGCTATGATTTTCAATATGCACCGACTCAATTGGATCCTTGCCAAGTGGCATCTTTGATTTTCTGTGCATCGATCCCTCTGTGCGGACAAGCAACATAATACCACACGCCAGCCAGTGTTCTCTACTCTCTTCATGCATCCTGGTTTGCAAAAATGTGAAAAAAAAATGCTGAATCCTGCAGAAAGTTTCCACTTCCCAGAGCAAGCTGTGTGCATAGCGGGGAGAAGCGACCAGATGGCCAGTGGGTTGAACCAGTGGAGAGCCAGCTGGGCTGCCTGAGCGGGCATTTCCTCCTCCACTTCCCTGGGAGCCTGGTCAGAGCAGGTCCCAGAGCTCTGAGCTCAGAGGTGTCAGTGTCAAGACTTCTGTCTGGCTCATAGGACCCTTGGACAAATAGAAGTTGGATTGGAAGCTGGCAGAAGATCGGAGGACAAGCTCTTAATTTCCTACTTGCTGGGGGAAAAAAACCATGCCAGCAAGACAGAAGGTTTGAGGGTAAAATACTGATGAACAGGAAGTAACCATATTTCCCTGCATTAGCAGCAGCTTGGAGACAAGTTCTGTGATGAGGGGACAGGATTTAGGTGGTTTTAGATCCTAAAGGCAGGATTTTTTTTTTTTTCCATTTAAAGCGAAACCTTTCTTTGCTACTGAATAATTATGTATTTCTTAGACCGCTAACTTCTGCAACCATGATTCCTAACCCCAAATTTGAGAATGGAATGGGCATGTTCAGTTATTTTGAGGAAAGTTACACACTTCTCAAATTCACTGATCTCTAATGAATTATTTAAAGGTGTATGTATGGCTCTTTCTTTTTTGGTTAACATATTACTTATCTATTGCTGCATAACAAATTAACTCCAAACTTAGTAGCTTAAAACAACAATTGCATCAAATCTCACACAGGTTCTGTGGGTCTGGAATCCGGGAACGACTTAGCCAGGTGGTTCTGACTCAGGGCTTCTCATGAGATTTCAGCCAAGATATCAGCAATAAGGCAATGGCTGTGGGTAGAGCCGGAGGGAAGATAGAGTAATCAGGGGGATTGTTTCATACACTATATAAATGTCTAACTGATGTACTGTATACTTAAAACTTAAAAAGATATCAGCAGAGTCTGTCATTATCTGAAGGCTCAACTGGGGCCGAAGGAGCTGGTTCCAAGCTGACTCATGTGTTTGTCGGTAGGCTTTGCTTCCCCGATGGTTGTTGGGCAGAGGCTTCAGTTGTTTGCCCCGTATGTCTCTCTGTGGAGTGGCTTACAGCCTGGCAGCTTTCTTCCTCTAGTGCAAGAGATGACAGACAGACAGACAATGACTTTTTGTTTTTTGGGTACAGTTTCCCCTATTATTAACATCTTGCATCAATGTGGACATTTGTTATAATAGATGAACCAATATTGACACATTTTAATTAACTAAAGTCCATAAATTACATTAAAGTTCATTCTTTGTGTGGCATAATTCTATGTGAGTTTTTTTTCCTCCAATTTTTAAGTTGTGGTAAGGTCCCCCCAAAAATCTACTGTCTTAACCATTTTGAGGTACACAGTTCAGTGATGTTAGTGCATTCATATTGTCACGGCCATTGCCACCATCCATATCCATTGTTCTTTTCATCTTGCAAAACTGAAACTAAACCAATTAAACAATAACTCCCTGTTCCCCCTCCCCACCCAGCCCTTGGCAACCACGATTCCACTTCCTGTTGTTGAATTTGAATGCTCTAAGCACTTCATGTAAGTGAAATTATGCAGTATTTGTCTTTTTGTGACTGGCTTGTTTTCCTTAGCATATGTCCTCAAGGTTCATCCATGTTAAAACATGTGTCAAGTTTCGTTTCTCTTTTTTTTTTTTTTAAGGCTGGAGAATATCTCATTGGATGTATATACCACACTTTGCTTATCTGTCCACCTATTGGTGGATACTTGAGTTGCTTCCACATTTTAGCTGTAGTGACAATTCCATGAATTTTTATAAATATCCCATTATAGCATTATGCAGAATAGTTTTACTGCCCTAAAACTCCCCTGTGCTTCATCCCACCTCCCCCTTGGCAAACCACTGGAAACCACTGATCTTTCTATTGTTCTGCCTTTGCCAGAATGTTCGTAGTTGGAAACATATATTATGCAGCCCCTGATCTCGGATGACACAGCATTATTTCTGCCTTATTCTTTTGTTACAAGTGAGTCCAACCCACTCAATGTGAAGACAGTTCAACTTTACTGCTCTCGCTGGGGGATATCACAGAATTTAGGGACATATTTTAAAACCACTGCAGTTAAAAAAATGAGACTGGAAGTGCTGGCATTTATTGAGCATCTACTGTGTGTCAGGCACCATCTTATTGTCCCCCCCCCCCCAATATGCAACTTTTATTGCATCTTTAACATATCACAAATAAGTCTGAGGAACCATCCGACATGTTGGTGTTTCTGTAGCTGGGCTACTTATACTTTATCCATCAGCCTGCTGAAGTGTTCTTTTTTCAGAAACACAGATACCATCCACACATTTTCTGATGTCCTTGTTTTTAACTGTTGGCTTGTGGAGTCAAAGCAGCTGAATTTGATACACATGCAGTGTCATTTCCATCAAGAAGGAACTCATCTTTCTGGCCTTGAGATACCGAATAAGCGACACCTGACCTCATCGCAACCCCGAAGATGCGTTTTCCACGTAAGAGATTTCGAATTTCAGCAAGAGAACCCTCCTCCTGAGGAACGGCGTTGATGGGGAAGTGAGCGCACGCACACCTCCTCATGTAACAGAAGCCAGAGTGATGCCCTTGATCGTGTTGTGTTCACGACTGCAGACAGTGCGAATGGCAGCCAGTTCCTTTCTATTTCCCCACCATTTGTCAGCCGAGAGCCTCTCCTTTTTTTTTTTTTTTTTTTTTTCTCCAAGGAGACTGAGTTCTACGTTGACATGACTAAAGTCCCTCTGAGGGTGCCTCTGGGGCTCATCATAATAACCGTGCATCCCTTCAGAATGACGCCCACATTTTCTGGAATGTCAGCGATCCGATCGCTGAGAATGGTCTTTGTCCTCACTGTAGAGTCAACCCGAAGAGCCTGTCTTTGTGTTTTATGTGCATTATCTGTTAACTCTTACACTGATGCCATGAGGTGACTGTCCTATTTACCATCGCCATTTTTCAGGTGATAGAACCGTGCCTCTCCCAGGTTGCACATCTCATAAGTGGCAGAGCCAGGGCTCAAACTCAGGTCTGCCTGAAACCAAAGCTTATGTTTTGATATTGTATCATGCTGCTTCTCTTTAGCCTGGGAAGAAATCTAGATGTAAGGCTTAGTTTTAGGGGACAAAGCACGACCAAAAATATTAGAAGACGCCAGTGAAGGACGATGTTGGATACCATCCCGTTGCCTCTCCAAAGGCATGCTTTATATCTTTTCACTATATTAGTTTCCTCTTGCTGTTATCCAAATTACTACAAACTTAGTGGCTTAAAACAACACAGATTTATTATTTAAAAATCTACAGTTCAGAGGTCTCACACAGGTCTCAGTGGGCTAGAATTGGGGTGTCAGGGCTCTGTGACTTTCAGGAGGTTCTAGGGGAGAATCCCTGTCCTTGCTTTTTCTAGATTCTGGAGACCAACCGCATCCTTTGACTTGTGGCCCCTTCGTCCATCTTCGAAGCCAGCAACGTTGCATCGGAGTCTCTCCTGCATCCCTCGTCCACCTTCAGGGACGCTCATGATTACATAGGGCCCACCCAGGTAATTCAGAATGGTCTCTTTATTTCAAGGTCAACTGTTCAGCCACCTTAATTCAGCCTGCGAATTGGATTCACTGGATTCACAAAGTAACATGGAGGTAGTCACCAATTCCTGAGGTTAGGAGGGGAACGTCTTTGGAGGGCACCATTATTCTGTCTTTCGTGTCCACTTGCTCTTTTTCCAAGAAACTGATAAATGCCAACTTCAGTCATTCTTCCCATGCCCTTGGATTTTCATTTGCGCTCTGCTTATGGGGGAATTTTGGCAGGAGGTTGGAGGGAGGGAGTTGAATGAGGTCGAGGCATTTATTGTCCTGGTGCTTTCCCTGAGTGGCCTGGGGTGGCCTTCGGGACAGGTCCCTGCTCCTTGTCACTCAGCAGCCCCCTTTCCTTCTGGAAAACCATAACTCTTCCTTCCCTTCACCCCCCTTTGCCTGGGGATACTAACAGCCACGCTGCTCCTAATTCGAGGTTCCTGCACATCCTGTTTGGTTTTCTTACACTCTGCCTACACCTTTGAAAATAGTTCCTCTGTAAGTTAAATCTCCTTAAGTAATCCCAATTTGAGTATGCCATCTGTTTCCTATGGAGAACTTGACTGATCCAGTGACTAAGGATATTCATATTTAAAGTTAAAAAAAAAAAAAAGTGCGTGTCTTAAATTAGGGCAAGCTGAATCTTTCAAAGCATGATACTTAACCCCTTGACAGAGAGGTTGACATGGAGCCAGAATCCTGGGGTGGCATGTTGCTTTCAGAAACCAGGTTCAATTTCCACGTTGAGGCAACGCTTTTTGACGACTTAACCAAGAACGTGCTGACAGTGTTGAGTGTGCTCGCTCTGAGTCTCTCATGGTTATATGTGTCACAAAAGGTGATGCACTCAGGAGTGCCCCCAAATTGTAGTGGGTTATCATCCTTGTCGTAGAAGACCTGATTCCAATTTAAAAGGAAAAAGGCATTAAAAAAAAAATTCAAACAATTCCACAGGTGAACTAATGAGCTAATTACAGATAGCAGTTTCAAAACATTGGCACTTCACAGGTAAACAGCATCTGCCTTTGATTAAGGTGTGAAATTTTGAAAAGGTGTGAAGTTATGGGTAATATCTGAAGATATTCTTGTACTTCAGGTGGTTTTCTCTCTTTTCTGATTGTGGAGGAAGTATTATGCAATGTGTGTCTTGCTATGAGAACCATGGACACTAAGTAGCACCCACCAAGACCCTTTCTTGGTGTGAGTCTTAAACCCTCAGTTAGCTTCCCCTTCTGGGGCACAGTCTGGACTATTATCCACAGAACTAGGGTTCTGTCACTATTCCCTCATGTTTGTGCACCCTTCATTGCTTTGCTTTGGAATAACAGTTTCCTCTGCATACACATACACAGAGTTTGTAAAATTTGGGGGTACTTGTCTAACTATCGATTGCACATTAGAAAATCTGGGAGAGCTTTAGAAAGCATCAGTGACACTCAGGCCATGGCCCCAGAGACTCTGATTTCATTGGTCTGGGAGGGGACGTCTAATGAGCATGCGGGGTTCAGGTCACTGGAATCCAAAGCATGGGCTTTCCAAATTTTAATAGGCAGATGCAACACCCGAGGATCTTGTTAAAATGTAGGTGCTGGTGCAGTAAGTCAGCGGGGGGAGCTGAGATTCTGAAATTATAATAAATTTCGGAGTGACATGTTGCTGCTGACCCACAGAATACACATAGAAGAGGAAGGAGATAGAACGTTTGAATGGTTACTGATGCTTTCTTAGAGTGGCCGAAAGTTTGCCTCTGGATCTTTGGCGACTTGAACGAGGATCAGAGAGTTCTCTGAGAAGCAGGAACGTTGTGGTCTAGTTTGGCTTTTGAGATTATAGACTCAACAGAGTCTTCAGTAGAAAAACACAGCCATGCTTCTTTACATGCGTCATTCATTCATTCATTCATTCATTCAGTGAATATGTATTGGACACCTGTTGCATACTAGGCATCTTTTAGGTGCTGAACGTCGATTGATGACAAAGAGAAATGAGGCTCTTGCCCTTGTATATTCCAGAGAAGGGAGTGGAAAGAGATACCCCCCAGTAATTGTGAGTCAAGAAGAGGAATGCAGGTGGGGACATGTACCACGAAGGACATAAAGGATGATGCGTTAGGGAGTTGCCTGAGGTGGAGGGAGGGGGCATGGCGTTTAATTTGCTACACAGATAAGCTCATCATCAGTGGGAGTCTCTCTGAAGAGATGACGTTTTGGCTAAGACATGAAAGATGGGAGTAAGGCATGCAGAGACCCGAAGGATATCATTCCAGGAAAAGAGAAGAGCAAAGGCCAAGTCTGTGAGGTAGGAATGAGATTGATTTAAAGGGTATCAGTGGCTCCTTGGTGTAGTGCATGAGGGAGTGACTTATATAAAGAGGTAGGGACAGGATTGGTCAGGTGTGGGATCACCTACCAGGATAGGGACTTTGAGTCCTGTAAGCATCA
This sequence comes from Eidolon dupreanum, assembly GCA_028627145.1. NCBI lineage: Eukaryota > Metazoa > Chordata > Mammalia > Chiroptera > Pteropodidae > Eidolon > Eidolon dupreanum. The sequence goes on along the minus strand of CM053501.1, from coordinate 9,032,708 downwards.
AGGAAAACCATTTGATGGTTTTAAGCAAAGAAGAGACATTCTGATTTACATGCTAAAATGATCACTTTGGTTGCTGTGTGGCAGATATGTCTGAGGGGAGGATGTCAAAAGCAGACCCAAGGAAACCAGTTAGTAGACTCAGAATAACCTAAAAGAGGGGTGATGGTGGCGAGTCCTAGCAGAGTGGCAGTAGGGATGGATAGAATGGGGTGATAACACTGACAGATGAAGGGATGGAGGGAAGAGAGGAAGCAAGGGTGACTCCTGGCAAGTGGGTAAATGGCAGTGATTTACTCAAGATGAAGAAGAATCGTAGAAGAACCAATTCATAGGGCATGCCAAGACTCAAGAGTGCCATTTTGGACAAGTCTGCAATGCCTATAAAACTTTCAAGTGTATATTCGAGAAAAGAGTTTATACCCAAGTCTAGAGCTCAGGGAGGAAGTCAAGTCTATACATAAAATTTTAGGAGGGCTATCCATGCATCATATTAAATGTCATCTTACTAAATGAGTTTTCAAGGCGCGAGAATATAGCTAGATGACAAGGAAATACCACGGTTTTGTAGAAATACTGGCCCAAGGTTAGGAAGGCAAACTTCAGATCCTTCTAGAAACTCATCTTGGCCTGGGTTCTCAGACCAAGGTCGCTTTTGCAGCTATTTCAATAACTGGTACTTTCAGTACACATCATTTCCCAGACATGGAACATCTGGCCAAAGTCAATATAATTTTAAATGATGTTGGCTTTATCTAGATGTCTCTCTCAGAGGGACAAATTGTGAGGAAACAGACATTATGTTGGATTGTTATGGAGAGTGGGAGAAATAAGTGTGTTGGTTCCTTGGCCAGATGTCTAAGTATATGGTAAACGGGGCTAATGGATGTTGGGGAAGAAAAACACACGTGCGGAGCAGGCGTCCTTTCAGCCAAGCCGGGCAAGGTTGCTGAGGAAGGACGCCCACTGCTGGAGATGTATTCTTGGATCCGGGGAGAAAACACAGAGGACACATTATCATATGGAATGATTACTTGGCTAATGAGCCTTGAGGGACAGGAAAATTGACTACAAAACAAATTAAACCAGCACCTGACATTCTAATGTTCTTTATAAACAAGTGATAATGTCAGTGTGTGTGTGTGTGTGTGTGTGTGTGTGTGTGTGTGTGTGTTTCCTTGCACCAGCCCACTTATCTGAACCAACCCTGCACAAAATATTCGAAATGAGATCGACCAACTCTCCTTTCCCCACTGATGCATGGCCATGATACCACGCCCGAGGATGTGATTCGGCTTTTAGATACAGCCTTTCCCTGTGGTGGTTCTTGGCAGATGATGAAAGACGAAATTTTTCTGAAAAGCTCATCCCTTTGAATTGTGTTCCCGAGGAAAGAGGCCAGATGCCACGTGACCAGAGCTTTAGAAAACTCCAGGATTTTTGGTGATGGGCATGCAAAACCTGGCTGTCTTCCATTTGCAGCAAGGGCAGGACCAGCAGGTGACAGACGGAAATGCAGAACAAGAAAAGGAAGTCGGGGGTATGGGTGACTTCGTCACAGATGGGATTATTTCATAATGGAATAATAACAGAATGGAATAGTTTAGGGTGGATGAAATCACTCAAGTCTTGTAAGGGTAGGGGGTCCTTACTTAGTATTTGTGTATTGAATACTTGCCACTTTCGGATTTGTTTTAAGGACTTTGCATCCACTATCTCATGTAACTCTACAACAACCACAGAAGGTGGGGTGACCTAGTGTTTCACAGCCAGTGAAAAGTGGAGTCTAGGGTTGGAAGTCTGGCCATTACGCTTCAGAGTCCCATTCACCACAAGATGGAGGAAATGCTCATTTAATAAAGAGAAGAAAATGATACACAGAAACAATGACTAAGGTTTTTGTCGGATTTTAAAATGGTTTTAAGTTAAAATAAATATAGCCATTTATATTACGGTTATATATGTTTATAATATGTACCAGGAATTTTTACCATAAAATTGCCGTATAGAATCTGGTTTAACCTTTACAAAAGCTTCACAGGATAGGTCTATTATTACTTTAGAGCAAGTTGGCTCAAGCAAGCTTGTTGGCCAAGGTCAGGCAGCTAAACTTGACTGAGCTGGGATTTGAGTTCCAATCTCTCTCACTGTGATGTGTGCCTTTCAACATTATTCAGTATATGCTGGTGGAAGGGTCCTTATCTTTTTTCTCCTAAATCCAACAGAATGTGTAACCTGAGCACTCTACCATTTGAAGTTCACTGATGTTTGGGAGACAGCAATATAAATATACAGTCTAACTTAAAATAAATAGTAAATTTTAGTAAATTTATAGTAAATTTTTCTTCTAGATATCTCAGATTTCTTTCTAGTGATCAATACCTCTGAATTCTCTCTAGCCTCTGATGCTTATTTCTCTTTAAGAATGGCCCATCTTGGCCAGGTACCAGTAACCTGCAAATTGTGATTTCTTTTATTCTGCCACTGAAATTTCATTATTTAATGATCCCAGTAATAATACTGGACACACATTTCTGGATTAAAGTATGTGCCTTCTCAAATGATATACCCCAGAAAGGTTATTATTAATAAAGGTAGCATTAAGACACCACAAATAACTCTGTAACCTTGCTTGGGCTTAATAAATTCCCTGCAGGAAATTTTATTTGCAGTAAACTCTTAAAATTCATCTCACTTTTAATATGCAGTGACCTTCAGTGACCCTTATCATTCATTACTTCCAGTGACCTTTGCAGAGCTGAGAAGGGTGGTTGCAATAGCTTTTGAGTATTAATACCTGTGAGAGGTAGATATGGTTTTCATTCTTTCCCACCGATAATTAATTCATGTACTTTAAAGGCATTGCGTTATTTCTCCTATGACACGGTCTGTGATGGTTTCATAAGGGCATGGATATAAATGGTTGTCTTGGCTAACTTGTGTTCTACAGTATCATTTAGACGGGGGCCGGATTTGGGATGAACAATGGCAGACTGTCAGATAATTGATCATCACTTTGATCAACATCACCTTACACCCTCTTCTACGTTTTTTTTTTTTTAAAGAAACTTTATTATGCTAAACTTAAAGCATGTACAAAAGTAGAAAGACTAGCATAAAGAACTACCATACAGAGATCACTTGGATTCGATAATTACCAAGGCATGGCTAATCTTGTTTTATCTATGCCCTTGATCCCTTTCCCTTCCTAGTCTCATGTTACTTCGAAGCAAATGCCAGATACCTTGTCATTGTTTCTATAAATATTCCAGTTTGCATTTCTAAAGGTTAAGAAGTCTTTTGCTTTTCTTTTAAACATTTTAGTATAGTTTTTATTGTGGCAAGAACACTTAACATGAGATCTATCCTTTTAATGAATTATTAAGTGCACAGTACAAAATTTACAATATTCTTAACTATAGGTACAATTAGGTACAATGTTGTGCAGCTCATCTCTAAAACTTACCGTGCTTAACTAAAGCTTTATACCTGTTGATCAGCTGCAACCTATTTCTCCCTCCCCATATCCCCTGGCAACCACCATTCTACTGTTTCTCTTTGATCATGTTAGATATTGTATATAAATGGCATTATGCAGTATTTGTCCTTCTGTCTTGCTTACGTCACTTAATATAATGTCCCCCAGGTTCTCCATGTTGCATATGGGAGGATTTCCTTTTTGGGGGGTGAATAGTATTCCATTGTAGGCATATACCACGTTGTCTTTATCCATTCATGTATCGATGGATATTTAGTTGGTTTCCATATCTTGGATATTGTAACTAATGCCGCAGTGAACATGAGAGTGCAGATATTTCTTCAAGATCCTGATTACAATTCTTTTGGATACTCAGAGGTGATATTACTAGATCATGTAGTGAATTAATTGTTAATTTTTTGAGGAACCTCCATACTGTTTTCTGTAGCACCTGTACCATTTTACATTCTCACCAACAGTATACAAGGGCTCCGACTTCTCAACATCTTTGCCAGCGATTGTTGTCTTTTGTTTTTTTTAATCATAGCCATCTTTTATATAACATAATCATAATACTTACTAAATATTAACAGTGATTCTTTAATATTATAAATTATTAAGTCATTGTTTCAGTCCAATTTTCTCATGTGTCTTTTTTAAAAAATAGTTTCCTAATTTGAAACAAGATCCAAATAAATCCCATGCATTGTGATTGGTTGATATGTTTTTAAAAGGCTCTTTTAATCTGTTTTAAGAATCTTTTAATCAGTCTGATGCCAGCATTTTTGTTTGTTTTGGTAATTTTCTTTGTGGCTATTGTTGACATCGCTGAAGAAAACAGATTGTTTTTCATGCATCATTTCCCAGTCTTGTGTTTGTTGATTGCATCTCTGTGGTGTTGTTTCACATGTTCCTTTGTCCTTGGTATTTCTTTTAAATTGGTAGGTGGTTCCAGAGTCTTGGTTAAATACAAGTTTAATTTCTTTAGTAGTTTATTCTTCCAAGAAAAAGCTCATGTTATCAGGTTGTCTCTCTTATTGTGATACTGTAACTGTTGATGCTCGATATCTAGATCAATTAATTCTTTAGAGGTTGCAGAATGGTAATATTCTAAATGTATCCTTCCTTCTTCATGGATTTACCAGAATACTTCTTAAAAAGAAGTTCCTCAGTCTGCTATTAGGATATTCAGAGGTACGGCTCATATGGGAAATACAGGAAAAATATTTGATTTTCCCTTTTTGTTTTTAAATCAACGAATTAGTTAATTTGCATACTCCAGTGGTGACCAAGTATTTTAAAATATTATTATGAACTCAAGGACTGAAGTTATTATCTCCATTGTTGCTCAGATTATTCAGTCTTTGACCAATGGGAGCCTCTTCAATTTGCCTCATGTGTCCTTTTAACACGACTAGCTTGTCTTTGCTGGCTTTCTTGTTATCTGGAACGACATGATATTCCAGATTCATCGTGTACGTGTCCTACCACAGACATAGAATAATGCCTTTCTTCAAGGACTTCTCGTCCATAACGATATTTTAGGGTCATAATCCGGATACTAGGTATGTCCACTGAGTCTTAAAAGAATCTCATCATCTGTTCCCCAACCATTTTCTCCTGTTACCTTTATCACAGCCCCTCCATCCATCCAGGTCCCCAGGTCCTTCATCCTTCTCTCTTACAACTGATGCTGTCCTTTCTCTTCCCATTTCCGCTGCCCATGTCACATCTCTACTTTCCCTCACCTGGGCTGACAAGTTTGACTCCTCACAAGTTACTTGAGCTCTGCTCTTTCTCTTATCTGATCCAGTCCATGTAAGAGCATCCAAGTCCATTTTATGACAAAAAGAAAAGGAAAGCAATACAGAAACAAAGCTGTTCTTGCCATGCTCTTGCTCAATAACCTTCTATGACTCCCTACTGCCCGTGGACAGCTCCATACTCTTGTATGGTGTTCAAATGGATGCAGTTCTTGATGCCTCTCTCTTACCAGCTCAGTAACCAGCCACTTCCTTCCACTTCATTAACCTTGGGGATTTATCCCCTGCCTAAGATATCTGTGTTTCTTCTCCTACTTCATCCAAGAACATGCAGAAACCTAAGTCAAGGTCTTCTATAATTTCTTCTTTTCTGCGAAGCCTTCCACTGACCTCCCTGGCTGCAACACTCCCTCTATTTTGCTCTTTTAACACTTGACTTCCTCAATCTCATATGCCTTGGTTTCCTAATCTGTAAAATGGGATGATAATAACAATAGGCGCATCATGGAGTTGTGGGGGTGCTAGATGAGACTGTTCATTTGCAGTCCTTAGAAGGGGGCTTGGGCACATTGTGAATGCTTTGTAAATATTAGTTGATCATATCATTATTGGTATATTAACAGTAAAAATGTTTTGCAGTAGAAATATTTGTTTGTGCCTCTATTATCATATTTCCCTATGTTTTACCTGCATCTAGCTTTTTCTTTAAATTGGACACTTTCAGGCCAAGGGCTTTAGCTTAGCCATTTTTATTTCTTAATCCTTGGGGCCGAGCAGTGCTCTGCACACAGTTGACCCTCAGTTCTTACTTGCAAATTTTTATATCATGGATATATTGGAAATTTACAAAGACTCATGATATAATTCCTGTTCCCTTCCCCCTCCCCCCCCAATCTTGCATTTGGTTGGAGACAGTAAACAATTAAATAATATCATCTGGAAACAGAAAGTGTCAAAAGTGCAGAAAGTATAAAAAGAGTCTAAAAGAGCAGAAAGCAAAGAATAGGTCAAAGCCATTCTTTCAAAGGGGAGAATCTGACCTTAAGGGGTTAGATAAAGAGGAGCAGGGATTCCTTTGAGGAGGAGAAAGAGTCAGAACATCAGTGCAGACATGAGAGGGGCTGTCCCCTCAGTGTCTACATTTAAATAAATAAAATATTGAGTTGAATATCAGTGAATCGAATGAAGAAAGCGCGAACGTAAGTGCACGTGGTCTTAGAGACACAAGGGCATTAGTCACAGTTTTAGCTTTTGGGGGAAAATGTTGTATTAAGTCAACAGTCACATTCACCACTGCACCCCACATAGATCATTGAAACACTCCTCTGCCTCTTATCTGTCTCTACTCATGGGAGAGGTCTTCAGGTCTTAGGTGGTGGTTTCCAGCAACTAAGTAAGTCTCTGCCTTACTCATACATTCCAAATGACACCCCTTGGTGATGATTGTCACTGAGGAAACTTGCAGATTGTGTGTGTGTGTGTGTGTGTGTGTGTGTGTGTGTGTGTAGAGAAAGCTGAAATCTCAGGCTCCTCCCCAAAACATCAAATTTATGTTTCGTGTTTTGGTTTGTACTGATCTGCTAATTAGCAAACACAGTATAAAATGCCGCAAGGGGGCAAGGAAGAATTTTAATAATTATACTGTATGTTATTTTATTATATGTTTATAGTGTATATAAACATATATCCTATTATATTTGTGGTCTATAATTACATTTTATATAATTACATTATAAAGTATTTACATATAAATAATATGTGAAGAAAAGTATAATTCTGTAATTATAATAAGAGCCGGCGCGTTTCGAGCTGTTATTACGAGCCAAGCGTTGGTATAAACATTTCGCTGTGAACCCTGTAAGAACCTCAGTGTCTGGTTCCCTGGCTTTTTCACTTGACAAACTCAGGCTTTGAGAGTTAATGCAAAATGTTCCAGGTCAACTGAGGGCTCCATTGAGGTCTGTCCCCTGAATGATAAACACCACATTACGTGTTGACCAGCCCATTGGACCTCTGCAGGTACAAACGGGAAGAGAGAATGGTGATCTCTTTTAAGGAAGCTTTTATTTTCTCATTTCACGTATAAAGCTGGCTGCGCTCGAACGATGCCTTTGTTGTTGTTGTTGATGTTTGTTTGTTTGTTTGGAACTAGTCAGTGTGATGAAAATTCTTACTCAAATCTTGCCTCCCATCTGCTGTTGTAGTTTACGATGTCTCTGAGCAGGAAACACACAGATTTGCATGCATCTTCCCTTAAAATTTACCAATGGACATTACTGTTGGCCATTGGTGACTATTTTACATTTAGCCAGTGGCTACCATTGACTATTTAAAATTTTCAATTGTTCACAAATACCTACACAGGTAGAATATGGAGTCATGTGTTAAGAAGGCCATTCTTTGGCAGAAGACTCTGCGTAATGACGGTGTTTCCTACACAATCTTTTCCAGAGCACAAATCTTACCCACAGATCTTTTATTGTATTTCAGAATGAGTAAAGGCTTTGTCTTGTCCCATCGAATCTTTAAGAAGCATTTACCGTTATTTTTTCTCATTTAAAATAGGCAGTCTGTCTATTGTGTTTTCTGTGCATTTATGTTAAGTGACGACAGCCTGGTAATCTCTGAGGAAACAGAATTGAATAAGGCACAGATCCACCTCTCAGGGGAGTTTACAGCCAGGGATGGGGGGCGGGGGCAGACAGAGAGGAAAGAAAGGAGAAATGATTGTGATCAGCAGGAGTGAAAGTTCTAGAAGGAGGAATCACTTGGCGAGAAAACTGAGTTAGGGAGGGGCCAAGTAGGGTCCAGCAAGTGAGATATGAGGAATTTTAGTTTATTCTAGAAAACTTGGAAGACACAGAAAAGTACCCCGTTAAGAGCCACTCAGACTCCTGCGACCAAAATCACTGGATGTTTGATTTTTCTAATCTCCTATTGGTGCACATTTAGGATTCCCCCACCCCCGTCCCCTATCATGTGAAATAGCTCCCTAGTTTCAAAAATGCTTCCTTTACATACTTGGTGGCAGAATTTATTTCATTCCTTTGCTTTCAGTGAAGGTTTTGGCAGCAAAGTGGGCAGTTTTGATTGTGCTAGCCAAATTTAAGTAATGCCATAGGGCTGCCCCAGAAGAGGGGACCTGCATTTTAGTTTTAGGTGAGTTCTCAGTGGACATGAAGCTATTGTGGTCAGTGTCTCCAGTCTCTCTCACAGGGCCTTCTCTTACCTAAGGGTTTACCGTGTTTTGGACAAGAGCGGCTGTGTGAGGTGTAGGCAAGAGAGTATGAGATTCATCTACCAAAGGTAATGTGGTCAAAGTTATGTATTAGAATCAGGTAAACAGAAGATTTAGAATTTGAATCAGTGAATAGGGCACCTATTTTTCTCTTTCCTTCTCCTTTTTCTCTCCCCTTCAGTGTCTTTTCTCTGTTTCCTTCTATCTCCTCCTCCTCCTCTTCCTCCTCCTCCTCCTCCTCCTCCTCCTCCTCCTCCTTCTTCTTCTTCTTCCTCTTCCTCTTCCTCTTCTTCTTCTTCTTCTTCTTCTTCTTCTTCTTCTTCTTCTTCTTCTTCTTCTTCTTCTTCTTCTTCTTCTTCCTTTTCTTCTTCTTCCTTTTCTTCTTCTCTCTCTCTCTCTCCTCTTTCCCCTTCCCTCCCTCTATCCCTCTCCACCTTCCTTTCTCTCTATTTCCTCTCCATGTCCTTCCCCTTCTCTCTCTCTCCTTAACCCATTTATATTTGAATGCAGGTACCTCGTGAGGTCCCATTAGCACATCTGCTGCATCCTCCTACATCCCGACTCCTGTAGCTATTACCAGGAGAGGAGACTGCAAGGTTGCCAACCAAACCAATGAAAATGTGATCCTTCAGAGCCTACGTTTGCAGGTCTTGCTTGTGATAAGCATTAGGAATACCTAAATAAAATGGTCTTTGAGAGGTACATTATAAAGCCAAATCTCCAGTTATCCTATCGTCTGTTAATATGATCACCAGCAATAAATATTTGCAACTGTGGCTGATTGAACATCTCATGAAGAAGTAAGACTTTTTTTTTAAACTCTGAAAGGAAGCTGTGTACAGACGGAGTGCAGATTAGTCACTAAAAGTACTGATGTGACAATTGATTCAACTCCTGTTTTAGGATATCTTTCCTCTAGAGTAAAAAGTGAGTTTGTGTTTGTAAATACCCTGGTGACAAGAATCTCTTTTTTCTCTGAAGAAAGAGATCCATGTATAACCGGATTTTCCCAGGAAACAAAGGAGGGAGGGGAAAAAAAGCAATAAATCAAGTGAGTTTTTATGATCCCTATAAGCAAAAACATACTTCAGTTATGATGGATTGTGTTAGAGAGTAAATTAGATTGCATGGAGGCTGTGTACTAATGTTGATATTTACAGTGTTTAAACATATCGCCTGCTTCCTCTAAATGCAGCTCATTCATTGGCTTTATGTTATGAAGGAAATATCAGAATAATGAGCTGTTTTTTTCCCCCTGTCTTCATAGTTTAATATCATGCAACTGTTTATTAATAAGCTCCAAACCCCAAAGGATTTTTCTAATCCTATTCTAATATCAGACTAAATTTAATAAGATTCATTCTTCTCCCTACTGCATATGCCTCATTCATTCATTTATTCAACTAATATTTATTGAGGGTCTCCTATGGTGGCAGGCGCTGCGCTGGGCCTGGGGAATAAAATCTTGAAACAAGACAGGCTTGGTCTCTGCCTGCAAACAGGGACAGACCAAGAGGGGGAAAAAAAAAAGAAAGAAAGAAAAAAAGAGCAAAGGGGACAAGCCAAGAATATGACCAGGCATTTAAGGGCATATATTGTTTCTCTAATTTAATGACTTTGAGATTTGGGGAGAGATCAGCATTTAGAATATTTGAAAAAAAAAAAAAAGGCATATTTGGAATGGAAGGACTGTCTCCTGGGCCTATGGAGGGGTGATGTCTTGTAATTTTCTCATTTTGCCAGGTCCCTTTGGCATTGTTGGAATTTTACGAGGGTTTGCTGTGTTCCTTTGAGGCAAACATAACTTTATTCAGGTTACCAGAAGTAGGCAATTGAATTCCAGATACAGGACAAGATGTCTTGCTGATGGTGAGGTCAGAGATGAGGAGAAATCTTCAGAGAGGATGAAAGCCTGAAGCCTTCACTTCAGACAAAGGCCTGACCCAGGTTTTCACACTTGAAAGGATGCCAGATTTCAAAGGGGCAGTGCCAGAGGAGCTAAAGGCAGACATCCAGGAAAGCTTGTGAATAGAGGGATTTTGTTTGAAGTCGAGTTTTTGAGGACTTGATGGGGTTGGGGTGTGTGTGTTGCCGGGGGGAGGGGGACGGAAAAATGCAAGTGCATGCTTTTTAATCACAGACATTCTTGCTAAAATTGTTTTTCTGTATGGAATATGAGCGTTTATTTGTTTTTATTAGTCCTTTTCTCTTTCTCAGGTCTGGATGTGCTAAAGATCCAGCCTCTGCCCATTTCTTGCACCGGCTTAGAACCATCTCTTAGACTGTGCTATTGTTTTTGTTGGTTAGATCTCTAGAGATTGATCATTATGAAAAGTTATGATGTTCTTGATGACACTGGAAAATATTGAGATCAATCTTGTGTGTCTATTTGTCCGTCCATCCATCCATCCATCCATCCTGAACATTTATGTTAAAGGCAACAGCACTGATTTGTTTAATCACTTCACCTCTGCATTTTTATCAGCGAACCTAGAACAAATCTTTCAGACTATGGCTGGATCACCCATGATCATGAGTGAAAGTCATATCTTTGCAAAAGCAAACAGCACATGCACTACTCACTAATATGCTGCTTTCTCTTTTCATACTCTTCCTGTGAAAGTCATCATTTGCATACGTGGGGCAGAAAAGAGGGTGGAAGAGGTGAACAAATCATCTGGACTTCAAGTGAAGGTTCTAATTGTCCCCTGGACTCAAGATGCCTGTGGGAAATCAAGGTGACTCTCAAGGAGGATCTAAAACAAAAGGAGATGAGGAATCCCAATTTATAAAAAAGAATCCTCACTAAATAGTGGTAATTATAAAAGTGAATTAAATCTCAGGGCACCGTAAAGAGAGGCATGGCATGAAAAGGCATCTGCCTTTGCCTGGGGGATGGGGATAGGGTGATTTCTATAGAGAAGGCTTGATTAAAATCTCTTTTACATTCTATTTTTAATATTTCGAGGAATCTCCAGATTGTCTTCCGTAGTGGCTGTCCCATTTCACAATCCTACCAACAGTGCACAAGGGCTCCCTTTTCTCTACATCCTCACCATCATTTGTTGTTTGTTGATTTATCGATGACAGCCATTCTGACAAGTGTGAGGTGATGTCAAATTGTGGTTTTAATTTGCATTTCTCTGATGGTCAGTGATCTTGAGCATCTTCTCAAATGTCTCTTGGGCATCTGTACTTCTTCTTTGGAAAAATATCTATTCAGCTCTTCTGCTCACTTTTTGATTGGATTGTTAGTTTTTTTTGTTGTTGAGTTGTATAAATTTTGGATATTAACCCCTTATCGAATGTGTTATAAGCAAATACCTTCTCTCATTCAATAAGTTTTCTATTCATTTTGTTGATCTACCTTTTGACCCAGCAATTGCACTTCTGGGTATTTATTCTAAGAAAACCAAACACTATTTCGTAAAGATCTATGCACCCCTATGTTCATGGCAGCATTATTCACAATAACCAAGATACAGAAGCCACCTAAGTGCTCATCAACAGGCGATCAGATAAAGAAGTTGTGGTACCTATATACAATGGAGTATTAGCCATAAAAAAATGAAATCCTACCATTTGCATCACGTGGTCGGACCTAGAAGGTATTAGGCTGAGTGAAATAAGACAGAAAAAGATAAACACCTCATGATTTCACTTATAGGCAGAATCTAAGGAACAAAAGGAACAAACTAAATGAAAACAGACTCACAGATACAGAGGACAATCTGGTGATTGACAGAGCAGAGGGGGATTGGGGCACTGGGTGAAAAAGGTGGAAGGGATAAAGAAGTACAAATCAGTAGTTACAAAATAGTCATGGAGACGTAGAGTATAGCGTAGGGAACATAGTCAATAATACTGTGATGGCTGTGTGCAGTGACAGATGAGTGCCAGAGTAATTGAAGAATCACTTCATAAACTATATAAATGTCTAACCAATGTACCATATACCTGAAACTAATACAAAAAACATTTTTTTATTATTTGATTCTTTTTAATGTTCTGTTTCCTCCATACTTTTTCTGTTTCGCATTTTTAAGAGAGAAGGATTGCTTGGAAAAAGAAATATTCCAAATTTGTTTTGCTTGTGGGGAGGAGAGGTGGTATTTAAATCGATTCTGTGTAAATAGATACATTTTTGACATGCGAGGTTATTCCAACTGAGCATCTCTCAGTTTTATGTATTATGTCTCTTCTTTCTTCTCTCTACTTTGTTTTACTTTTAGAAGCTAAAACAGGGCCTCAGCCATCTGTTTATCTGTTTCAGCCAAATTCACCATTCAGATAATGTACATTTCACAACTTAAGCCCACTTAGAGATCACTTTTCACCACTTAAAGAACATTTAGCCATGATTCCAGGAATAGAAAGTGTATCCTGAGACCCATAATGACTTGATGGGAGAATAAAGGATCATTTGTTATTCAGCAAGTATAAAATTATAACAACTTCCCTCTATGTTTACAGATGAAGGACATTCTGGCTCTGGAAGGGTGGGGCGTACTCCAATTTCTGACATAAATGATTGGATGCCATATTTTCCTATTCTATTTGTTGTCTTGGAAACAAATATAGGACACAATGTTTAAAGAAATAGATAACTGGCACCCCTTGGACCTAAAATTAAGATTAGGGTTTTTTACATATAACGAGAATGGAAATACATCTCTGCTTACTGATTGGGAGTGTAGGGAGGGGTAAAGGGAGGCTTTTCCCTTCTTCCCTTCTAGGTTATTTGGATGGCCTAATAATTAAATTGGCATAAGGCAGATTAACAGGAGAAAAACAAATTTAATTTTATATGTATGGGAGCTCATGAAGTGACCGAAGCAGGCAGCTTTTATGCCTCCTAGACAAAGAAACAATAAATTTGTGAGAATTGACAAGACAAAGGGGTTTGTGCTAGAGGTAATAAAATGGTGAAGAAGTAACAAGGTTTGTTTATACAGACTTCTTGGCCCTGACTTTCCTGTCTCTGTTTATAGGGATGAATTTCTCCTTCTTGGTACAGGGAGGGCACCTATCACATGGGGTATTCACTTCCTGCTTTCAGGGGGACAGAGGAGGGCCAGAGTGTCCTTCTTGTACCAGTTGTTTTCTTTTTTTTAAATAACTTTAATTCAACATAATATGCTACAGTGTTATATTTTGGGGTAACCTATTTTGATCCCCCTCAGTCAGACTGAGCTTTTTGCTACTGTGTACTGAATTTTGACTCTCAAAGTTTCTTCTCAGCCACAATTTGGCAAAGAGAATGCACACCATTTCTTCATTTGTAGAATGGTGGTAACAGCGTAGTATTGAAATGAGAATTAAATAGACGTACAGCACTCAGAGCAACACCCAGCACGTGGTGAACGTTTGTAAGTGTTGTCCATTATTTCGGACTATTATTCCACTGTTGGGTGAAACTCACTGCGATAACCTCATAGGGACTTCTCTCCTTATAATGCTTTAAGCTTGACCTTTTGTGAAACGTCTCTTCAAATCTAGTTCCTAAGTTAGCACTACCGTGCATTTCGATGATTGTTTCGAGCTTTACTTATGGTGTTGTAGACAGAAATCCTCTGCACAGTTTGTTGCCCCGCAATTCAAAATCGGTATCAGTGTCTCTGTCATTTGGCTGCAAGTTAACTCAAGTTAACTCAAGACATGAGAACGTCTTGGAAAGATTCAGAGCTATTTTCCAGAACCTAAGAGCACAGAGTTCAATCAGAGAATACAACAGGAGATAGTCCAATTGCTCATGGAGAACTGAAGATAGAAAGATGAGTCTGCAGGAGTTGGGATGTACTGTCTTTTCAGAGCTACCTGAGATCTCTGTTTTTATCTTCTATCAGTAGATTTTTTTACTCAGCACATGGCACATGGATAGGCATGGCCCCACCTCATCCCGCCCAGCTCACAAGACTGATAACAGTGTATTCACTTAAAGTTACTGAAGGTGGAACCTGGTTGGCCTGATTCGTTCCTGAAGTCTCCCCTAGTACAACCCACGGAACTCGAGGAGTAGGTCTTAGTGCCTAATTCACTTGGGGGAACATAGCGGGATAGGTTCTACAAGAAGGGCTTTTAGAAGAGCAGGGATTCACTGCTGTCAATTGACTGATAGGTTAAGAAACTGGTAAGCCAAATTACCAACCTTGTTTGCTCGAACTCCATTGAACTTGTTCTTCACATTGTCAGAACTGGAGTCAATGATGTAAGTGACAAGGGGTCAGATTTCAATTCCCAAGGAAGGAATTCCTAAAAATGTATAATTTATACATATATAAAATAGATTAAACTTTTAATAAATAGATACAGTAAATCCATATCTACATATAACCATATCTCTCTATATATCTGTATCTAAAAAGATGTATCTATCTATTGAAATTCTTTTTAGAAATTATCTCATGCGGTTGTGGGGCTTAGAAAAATCCGACTGCAGGCTAGAAACTCAGGCAGGATTTCTGTGTTTTAGTCTTGAAGCAGAATTCCTTCTTCAGGAAATCTTTGTTTGCTCTTATGGCCTTCACCATGTTTGATGAGGCCCACCACATTATGAAGGGTATGCTTATAGTTGACTGATTGTAGATATTAATCACATCTACAAGACACCTTCACAGCAACCAATCTAGATGGGGCGCCATAGTCCATCCACGTTGACACATAAAAGTAACATCTTATCAGTCTGCATCCTCTCAACGAATCTGTTCTCTTTGAAGCGACAAGAGAACAAGAAAACAGTCAAGAAAGAAGCTACTACATTCACCACCTGAAATGCCTGCTCACTAAGGGATTGAGTTTTGATTGAGTCTTCCAGGCCAGGCTACCTTCCACATAGTGAGGGCAACAAGAGAATGGAGAAATCAATGTGGATTTGTTAACATTTAATTTAAGATTTCTAGTCTGGGGTATAACAGGAAGAGAAATGGCAGATATACTTGCCCAGGTATTATTTTATCACTAGTGCCTCTGTCTCTGTTTGTCTGTTATCTATCTATCTATCTATCTATCTATCTATCTATCTATCTATCTATCTATCTTTATCTCTGACACACATATTCTCGCGCGCGTGCGCGCGCGCGCGCACACACACACATACACACACACACACATACTTAACCCATCCTACGTTCTTATTATTTTTTCACCCAATATCTTCCTCTCTGGTCACATGTCTTCTAACGGCCACCACTCAAACTCCACCATAATTCCTCCCCACACTGAGGCTCTCAAGACTACCTTTTACTCCACTATCAATATCATCATTTATTTTATTTTCAAGTGTTGTGTTCATTACAATGCCATCAGCATGAGGAGAGGGGTCTTGTTGCCAGGGCAACCAGAAGCACAGCAGGTACATTCCCTCCTTAGCGGATGTCTCCTTCCCTCTTGGGTGGATTCCCACTGTGTCTTTGATTCATTCCTTGCATGTGGTCACTGGGATGTAGACACTTGACAGCTTCCTCATCCTTTACTTGTCTGTCTTTATATAGCTTACTGGCCAAGACCTGTTCTTCAGAATCCTCTAATTTATTACCTTTCATTTCTGCAAACATAACCCATACTACTTCCAAGCATATTTAACCACATGATTATACCTTTACAAACACTCTAACCTCTACCATTTTCTTTCTTTATTATGTACTCTAGTACATTTCCCCCTTGCTATGTTTCCCTTCTGGTCAATACTACCCATTAATAACAAAGTCATCATCACTAAAGGTGGCCAGCTCCATGATCATCTCTCTGCCTGGGATGTTATAAAGGCTGTTCTTGCATTATGAAGGAGGTTGGAATAGATGGCCTATAAATTCTTTAAAAACCTTAAGCTGTAGATTTATTCCATATCTGTAATTTTCTTCCATGCATATAAATTTAGATGTAGTAGATCTCTATAAATGAAGACATTTGGAGCGTTCCAAATGCAAGCATCAGTGCAAGATGTCCACACGTAGTTTTCCATATCTGTCTTCTTGCTGCCACAAAATTGTTCAGAATTTGTGAATAATTTCATTTAATTTATCTTTGGTTATATACTTGATGAAGTGGGACTCTTAAGTGGACACTGTAATAAGGAAATCTATTCTTATATTTTCTGTTCAGATAGCATGCATACAATTTTCAGTAGGCCCTGTGTATATGTGTCTGAATAATACATTCCTGGATTTTGCCCTTGATCAGTTGTTTCCAAACTAGACATTGTATTTGAATCTGTCTCTCTCTCTCTCTCTCTCTCTCTCTCTCTCTCTTTCTCTCTCTCTCTCTCTCTCTCAGACACACATACACACCCACTCACACAAAGTTCCCTGAGCCCAAGACATGGACAATCTGAGTCAACAGTTCTGAAGTAAAGCCCAATATCTATAATTAAAAATAATAATTAAAACTCCACCCACATGATTCTTATGGATGCCCAGATCTGTTCTCGTTCTGGGGGATATGGTTTCATTGCTGTTACATTACTTCTTAACTTGGGTATTCTGTTGCCCGTTCTGGCTTTTATTGTGGCCATAGATTGTTTCAAAGCCTCTAAGAAACTCATCCTGTTTTTGTCCTCTCCCCTGTCTGCTTCATCCTTAATTAATCACTTCGACATGTCCTTCACCTGCTCAGAAAGTTGGTCCGCAGCCACAGGAACAAATTCTCATCCTTCAAATAGGCTTTCATGAACCTCCAAGCCTCCATATCTCTTTATGTTTGGGAGATGCTATAATATGGTTATAAGACCTGGCTTTGAATTCTGGTTGCTCCTTAGTAGACTTACTCAGTTCCAGGCAGTGTCCTCTCATGTCACGTTTATGAGATAGCTGTCCTGTTTAATAGATGAGAAAACTGAGGCTCAGCTAGTTGAAGTCAGTTACTTAATGACTTAAGAAAATAACCCTTGGCGTCTGGATTTTAGTTCAGGTCTATCTCCAAGGTCTAGGGTTTTTCAGATATGAATTGCTGCCTCCCGGTATCAACAGAAGGGTTCCTAATCTTGATAATTTGAAAGTGTACTAGGAGTGAGATATAGTTCTTGTTTGTTTGCTTTAGTATTAAGAAATAGAATCTAGACGTGGTAGTTGAGAGGACAAGTGGAAAGCACTAATTAAAAAACATTCAAGTTTCTAAGATTGTAGAACCTCAGCCTTTGCTGAAAATGTAGACATTAGGAGGGAAAAAAGCATTTATTCAAATACAGTGCTGCTAAATTAGATGCTACTGGGAAATAGGACCACATGCATGATGGTTATTCAGTATTTTTTTTTTGATATTGTCAGTACACGGTTGAGGAATGGATGCCATTTTAATACACAGTTCTAAAAATGTAAATAGAACATATGATTTTAGACAGCAGGAACTCCTTATGTCAGAATTTAGATTCTCAGGATAGCCGACCGGAAAGGACAGGTAAGTTTCCAGAAATAGATGAGTGGCCAGAAATGGCAATGGGGGCACTGCGCCAAGCATTGGCCTTTGCCCAGGTGCCCGCTGTGATGTCAAGGGTACAGGCCAAAGCTGGCCATATGGTTCTTGGAGTCCCACCCTTCACTCCGACTTGGGCTTTTCTTTATCTGCAGGAGAAGGTAATTGCTTTAGATGTAAGAGGCCGGGCTTGACCCTTGACTTACCATCATGCCGCATTATGAAATGAAGCATCAGCCGTGAGTGGTCTCCTGGGGGAGGGGGAGGGGAGAGAAAATGGCGGGGGGTGGGGGGCAGTGCCTGAGCTATCAACATGGAGCAGTTTAACTGTCAGGCTCTGCAATTTACAAGTGACCTGAGGTCCAAGGGAAATACAATGGAAAAGTCATTCTCAACCCCCCTCTCCCTCATGTTAGAAAATTGACTATGTCATACATTCCATGCTTTTGCTAAGTTCATGGTGCTTCTGTAAAGAAGACGTTGAAAATAGAACTCCTTACAACTTCGATTCTAGCCTAGAGAGCATCCAGGCCAGAAGTGTCTACACAGATGTTTCGCTGCCTTTTAATCTCCCTTTTTCGTTTTGGGGCCTCTGCCCTTCAGGGGCAGACTGCATCCGATATAGCTTCGTTTTGTTAATAGCAAGAGTGAACGGAGGTGACAAAACTGAAAAGACAAGGGAATGCCTGGATCGGAATTTAAAGTTTTCACTGACAATAAAATAGAAATGCACCGCTCCAAGTCCCAGTATTACTGGTGTGATGGGGATATTACCTGCTTAATATTAAGTACAGTGTCTGAGCGTGTTTGAGGAAGTACGTTGGGGAGAAGTACGTTAGGGAAGACATATTCTTTTTCATCAGAAGAAAGTTTTGCTTTTTCCTGAAGATACAGCCTCCGCCTTTCTAGAAACATCTTTCTGCATTGAAAGGGTTGTCTACAAAGGGTGGGCTGCTCGGGGCAGAATCCATTAAAACCAATTGAAGGAAGAGCTGTTATTTGCTTAGGAAGGAAAAATAAATAAATAAAGAGCTCATTACCTCGGGCAAAATGACTGCTTCAGGATTAAGAAATTGACAGTCAATGTTTAATTATGCAAGCCTGCTGAAAAGGTAGATCCAAAGCTTTCAAAACACTTAACACAAGCATATGTGCATTTATTATTTTATCAATTGGGGAAAATTCATGATAGGGAGTGCCAATAACTTGAACACTAACCCTCTAACCTTTGGGTGAATAGGCCTATTGTATTCATTTGACAAGGAAAACAGCCTTTCTATCCGTTGTGCCAAGATTTCTTCAATTTTCTTGTGTTTCCATAGTTTGCTTTAATTACTTGCAATCTTTCTGATTTTAGGCTATTCACGACTTTTTTCTCCATTAATAGTTTCATTAAGGAAACAGCGTTCCATATGGACGTGAGGCTGTCATTCTCATAGGTTGGCTTTTCCTTTGGGTCTGAGTTATTACGAACTTCCCCGGTGGGCTAGCACGGCCTTGCAGGCAGGTAGGAAGCGAGGGTTTCAGCAGTCTGAAGCTTTATGGTGTTTCCGGGAGGACAGTTGCAATTCTTGGCACAAAGTAGGCCCTCCACAAACATGTTTATCAGGAAAGAAGGAAGGAAAGGAGGGAGAGAAGAAGAATCTCACCAACTAGAATAAAATGGAGGCCTGCCATTCCTTTGACATGCCATTAGATTTTTATGTCTTCAAAGAAAGCAACACAATTGTTTTGACAATTTTTGTTAATAAGGAACTTCAGAATCTTTTCTCTGGTGAATTTCAAGGTCATGTAAATCCCCCAGAAACTTGGTTACTTTAGGAATTTAGAGTAAATTTTTGTTCAGTAAGACTATGGTTATAATCTTCTGTTAAGTAATTAAATGTAAGAAAATCTTCTTCATAATTCAAATTCAATGGAAGGGATTTAAAAAAAATCTCACTGGATCGTTATAGCAAAACTTCCTTCTGTTAAAAAATATGATTTGAGCAGTAATATAACCTTTGTATAATGAAACTTTTCAGAAACAGACCTCCTGTGGAAAGAGGTGTTATCATTCACTGGAAGATTTTGAGTAAATATTCTGCTTCCGGTTCTTTCAAAGTATGCAAATCCATTAGGAAAATGATTTGAAACAAGACGTGGCATGGAGTTAAAAGTTACAGATGTCATTAAAACTTTGCATTGGGGACTTAAAAAAATCTATTAAATGCATTAAATCTATTAAGTGTATTATTTCATACTCTTCAGAGTTCCTGCCCTTTGCAAATACAGCTCTTCATAGTTCATCAAACTTGGGCATTAATGAAGATAAGCATAGTAAAAATTTCATGGTTTCTAAGATATACTCAAATAGCACATTATAATAAAGTCTGATCAGGAGTCTCCCTTAGTCTTATAGATCTACTCTGTTCAGATAAATCAGCACAGAACAATCCAAATCAATGCAAAAGAGCAGCTAGCTTTGGGGAGGCAAAATCATGGAAATTTTTGGCAACATGAAATTGAACAACACAATTTTGACTTTTTGTTAGGCAATTCAGGTCAGTTCATTTTTGTAACCTAGTTCTCCAAAGAAGTTTGCTTCTAGGTAATAAAATTATATATAGTTACAAATTATAACTATGGATTAATATAATTAACGAATTTATAATTAATATATAATTATCTATTATATAAAATATAAACACATGTAAATATAAACAAGTTATATGTTACAATTACATGTAATTTATATATTTAATTATATGTAATTTATAAATCTAAATCTATTAATATGTAATATATAGTATATAAAGTTTTATTAACTAGAAGCAAATTATATATAATTATACATATGTTTGTATTTGCATTGATTTATTTACAAATTTTTATCTGACAGCAGGCATAGAAGTTAATATTTTTCCTTTAATGCTCAGACTAAAGCGCGACATCAAATTAAATTATTTGTCAGGTTTTCATCTTGCTCTTTTGATTTTAATTACCTAGTATTTTCTATATCTTAGTCATTATGTTGGAAGAGTTCTCTAATTTTTGTGTGTGCTGAAGGAAAATGTAACCTTGCCATGTAAGGGGCAGGAAGGCATTTTTGTGAAATACATTTTACTTAAATAAAAAGAAATTAATGCTTCTTTTGATAAATCAGCCACATAGCTACTCTACTCCTTAGATAAGAGTGAAAAATATGATATACTTAGAAATCTGTGTTATCCTCATGTGAAAGTAGCATATTTATGGATGCTTCTCAGTAACATTTTGTGATTGGTCACGAGTCAGAAGCTCTGCCTTGACTATTTCTTTACCTGTGTTCTTAATTCTCAGAATTAGCATCAGACTTTAATTAATCTGAAGGGGAATTGGGTGGTAAGTGAGCCTTCGTCTGTTTATATCACCTACTGCATTAGATCCCAGGGATGAGATGGATGACTCAAAACACATGTATTCAAGGAAAATTAATGGTGAGGGGCTGATGGAATTCACCCTAATATCTGGATATTGTAAGAACTACCTTCCTTTGCCTCTGGACCAGTTCAGTCTCATTTAACACATAATTTCAGAACTGAAAAACCTGGGAAGTCAGTTGCTGTTGTTGTTATTATTATTGTTGTTGTTTTCTTTTCAAGTGTATGCTCATAGAAAAAGGGAGAATAAATACTGGTTTCAGGTGCTTAGCCCAAAATGTGTTCATCATGTTCAGCTGGCTGACACAGTTTTTACTTGTTTGCTTTAAAATATACTAACACTTTAGTTTGGAAACTAAAATGATTAAAAATGTAAAGTCCAAAAATACGTTAAAAGTTGTTATACTTGGAAAAAAAGTTCAGAATGCGCAAGCTTTGTACATTCCTATTTTACTGTAAATGTGGGCATGTTTCAGTCCCTTGTATTACTCTTTCTTCCCCACTAATTATTTAAAGATATCTGGAACGATTTGAAATAGCACCATGAAATATATATTATTTTTGTATTTGTTAGGGCTCTTTCCGTTGCAAGCGGTAGAAACTCAGTCCAACAGGGTTCGACAGAATAGAAATTGGCGGTGGGGCCTGGGGCGTTACACCGTGGAAGAATAGCTTCTGACACAGCTGCACCCACAAACCCCGTCAGCATCGTCAGGGAAGGGGGCGAGCTCTGTCTCAGCGTGTTCCCCTCCCTCCCCCCTCCTTTTATTTCTTGCATAGTTTGCACAGGCTCTATGTATGTAGCAAGCGTGTTTACCCATGATGGCTTAGCAAACCTACCTGCAAAGGTGTCACTTCCCCCCCCACCCCCCGCAGCTCTGCAGATATGTTTGAGAAGGACCGAAGATGGCCAGGCGTCAGTCATGGGCCATCCCCGCATCGATCATGGTATAATCTGATTGGGGCTCTATCATGTATTCATTCCTACTAGAGCACGGTGTCCCTACCCTAACCACCTCTCGCATGCTCCCCCCATGACAGAAGGGGTTTCATTAACAGAGGAGGTGAAAGAGAAGCTGAACGGGCAAAAACAAAGAATGCTCTGCATCCGATATTTGCATCTACCTGATGCAGAGAATGTGACAGACTTGAAGAAAATTGCACAGAGAATAAGCGTTGAGGGGAATGCCGGTTATTAAATAAAATGTCAATTTAAAATGAGTGTTTTTCAACGTTAATGCAGATATATAGGCTTTGATTGGCTTTGAGAAATAAGATAACCAAATTTTCAGCCAGTTTTCTGAGGTGAAAGATAATAGAAAAAATTCATTCATTAATCTGTTTAACCAATATTTATTGAGCACCCTGTACTAGGTGCTGTCCAGGACACTGCAGATACAGCAGAGAACAGAATGGACAAAAATTTGTGTCCTTGGGGGTCTTGTATACTTGTATACCATGAGAATAATTGACTACTTTAGAAAATAGATGTACCTTCTAGTGATAGAACATACATACTATTTGCTATTTCTAAAGTGTGAAAAGTACATAAGATTTGTACCACAGGACGAAGATGTAGTTCTCATTCCACACACACCACACATACACATTTATTCAGGACATAAATCAAGTCGTTGTGATTACGTCTTCGATTCAGTCCACTCGACATGGGGTTGAGTAATCTTGTCTTGAAGTGATCCTTCTCTTCTTAAAATGATTAAATCATAGTCTCTGAAGAAATTTAGGGAACTTCTAATCTGTGCCTGTTTCTTGGACAAGAATGAACTTTAACCATACCCCCCCCCCCCAAAAAAAAAAGCACCATAATAACCACTGTTATTTTCTGCGTGCAATTCTTTGGGCACTGTGTGGATGATTTATCGTGTACCCCTCATTTACTCCTCACGATAACCCAGCAGAGTAGGGGGCCATTCCTATTTCCATTTCACAGATGAAGAAACAGAGGCTTATGTTGTATGTCTCAAGACTCTTAACCTGAGAAATCTTTGAAATTCTTGTGTTCGTTGAAAGTGAGAACAATTTTCTTCTCCGCCTTACTGATTCAGAGTCGGTGTAGAGAGGCAGGTAGATGGACAAGCTCATTTCCAAGTTCCTTACAGTAATGAAAATGGGACAGATGGGGTCACCTGTAGAGTTCTTGGCGAAGGTATGAAAGGAAAAACCATCAGGCCAAACCAGAGGAGGGGAAATAGCTAAGAAGCAATGATTAAGCAATGTAGCTCTGGTCTGAGGTGGGAGCCGATGGGCGGCGGGGCTCTTACCCAGAAGCGAGCCGAGTAAGGCTAATAACGATGCCGGACTCTGAAGTAGCGTTGTCCTTGGAGACTGACAGCCCATATGCAGCCTGCCTGAGAGTGCAGACGAAGCACTCGGCGAATTTAGTTTCATTTAGGGCCTCATAAGCCGGGATTGGTAATTCTCTGTGGGGTCTGTTCGTGGGGAATGGCAAATCGGGATGAGTGCATTAAATACCTTTCGGGATACTTTTAGTTTCATTTAGCTTTTAGACACTGGAGACCCGCCTCTTGCGATGTATCGTATGTCAGTCTCTGCTCTCTGCTGGCATTTTGGAGATGGGTGGACACCGTGGTGTTGCAGCTGATAAAGCAACTTGACCAGGTTGGAGCTCACATATCTAGCCTTTATTGCTTTAGGTGTTGAAAAATAAATCACATCTTTAAAAGGTCAATGTGGTTTATACTAACTGTGTGAGCATTGAAAACAGTCTGGGGCAAGCTTATTTATTATTCTTCAAATTAGAAAAGTAATATTGCCTCATTGCAGAGAATTGAGAAATGAGAAAGAGAAAGAAAATGGCTCATAACCTCACTACCATAATCCTTTTTATGACTGTGTTGTGCTTTTCTCAAGAGAAAGTGGGGCTATTTGCCATTGTGGTTTTTGCTGTTTGTTTATTTTTTGTTTGTTGTGTTGTTGGTTTTCTCTTTTTCCTTCAAAGCATAGCACTGATAACAAATGGTGTTTAAGGTTGTGTTTGCAATGGATTTAGAAGAAAGAATGCATTTGTTAGAAGAGGCAACTGACACATTTAGGTATACCAGTAGCATTTTGAAAATTGCTAATATAAAGCTGGAGTTGCTGTACAGCAGGTCATTTTAGCCAGTTTTCATGGCCAAGTGCATCCCGTGGTGTAACCCAAGAGCGACACTCATGTTTACTCTTAGTCTACAGGTGCTAGTCTACAGGTGCAATGAGTTGTCCTCATTCAGTTCTGTTGGATTATTCCAGCAGAAAAATCTTTCCTGGAGTTAGAGAATTGAAGGGGTCTGAATGTACCAGAATCAGACTTCTAGACTCAGGAAGACATCCTGAGATGCTGTGCGCATTGAAATTAAACATGAGCAAGAGAGACAGAGAGAGAGAGAGAGAGAGAGAGAGAGAGAGAGAGAGAGAGAGAGACAGCAGATTTGCGACTGAAATAGCTGTAACTTGTCACTCTCCTGGATCCCATCCTCTCTATTTAATCAAATTGTTTACAACTCAAACATCCATTCACTCAACAAATGTTTATTAAGGTACAGTATGTATCAGCCACTGCTTGGTGCCACATACATGAAGACCTAGATGATATGGTCCCTGCCCTCTGGGGCTTTCAGTCCATTGGAATTAGCCTGGTACAGTGACTGGTGATTCTCCTTGCCCACAGCTCACCTCCATAGTACGTGGGCAGGAGGGTGGGAGCTGGTCCCCAGTGGATGACAATCGATGGTATTTCGTCTACCACATCACCTCAGGGTTCATTCTCACTGACAGGCTTACTTTTGTTCTTAACCGATTTAAGCACTGTGTCCAATGCATGGGAAGATAATAAATGATTTTTTAAAAAATGCTTTAATTTCAGAGTGGGGGTGGGGTCACAAACCTAGATGCCTGCCTGGGGCAGGCAGGTAGCAGAAATGAGGAATCAGGGTGGCATATTTAAATATGTAGGGAGATTCTCCTCTTCCTCAAATAATCATGCTCTTTTCAAAAATATGTAGCTCTTTCGGTCTGTATTTTATTTTCCTGCTTCGAGAGAGACATGGGTTCAGAGAAATAGTTGTCTGCTCATAAGAAACACAACAGAACAAATGTGATGATACAATATAACAGGCCCTCGGTGTCAAGATCGGGGCGATGATCTGGAATGTCAAAGTCAGTGTCGAACTGGAAAATACACCCCCATCTAAAAGGAACAACCACACTGCAACGGCACCTTATTCTCAAGGAAAGCCAGAGAACTCAGTGGGGGAATCTGCTGACTTTTAAATATTGACTCAATATTTGTGCACTTTTTAAGCCAAACAAGACACCAGGTGAGGGTGAATTTGGTCTTTTGCACTCGTCGGTCCCTTCCAGCTGAGGGTGTCTCGATGACAAGAGGAGTCTAAGAGCTGTTCTTTGTAGCCACAGGCATCCCGCAGTGTCCCAGAAGGTGATTTGGGTGATTACTCCATGACTGTGGCTTCTTTACGTTACTTCGCCAGTTCTGGTGCTCATCCCCGATGGTGTTCCCACCCCACCACTCACCCAGCTCGTTCACACCGTATTCATAAACGTGGGTGAGGATGGCACGGGTCACGGGAGCCCTCGACCTCCTTCCTTGAAGATGGTGAGTTCTTATGGAAACATGCTCTTAAAACGGGTCTTTAAGGTATATGTTTTTTTTTTTCAACAACATGGCGTCGGGCAGGTTGGGTGCCCACCCAAGTGTGGACGTGACTCATGTTAGGAATCACTAAAGTCGACACTGGAAGGGCTGCCCTTTGTGATTTCAGTGGGATGTTATGACCAGGGAATGAGTGACGTCTCAAGAAAATGGAAAGAACTTTGCACCAAAGCTAAAAACACCCGAATCTGAGGTTGCACACCAACCTTCAGTGACGTAGCAGTCATCTGCGGCGTCTCGGCTTCACTTATCTTTCTCCAGACTTCATATTCCTCCCCTTTTAGGTGAAGATAAGTAAGAGCTGCCATGTTTCTCCTTGAGCCTTCTACTCCAAACAGGTGATGTAACGTGCGAGAAGGTACTTTGCACAGAACAAATCTTATAAAGGTAAAGGGTTACTGTTGTTGCCGTTACGATGATTAAATCCAGTTTCTAGCTGTATTTGCGTTAAGAGCGTAGACAGTGGAGCCAGACGACTTGGGTCTTCCTACCTAGCTGTGTGCCCTTGGGCGAGTTACTTAACCTCTCTGATGATCCAAGGTTTCTCCCTGGGATGTGGCCGTGTCAGTTCCTCTTCACTGGATTGCTGTAAGGATACTGAGATAATGTAGGCAAATGCTTGTAACAATGCCTGGTTCATAGTAAATATGCCACAAATGCTAGTTATTAATGCAGTTGTTATTTTGTTGTCCAGAGTTTGCATTGCTTTGTCATTCTTTTCCTACTCCTTTATCATTCTGGCATTTCTAGGTCTTTCTTCAAGTTTGCTGCTCTCTTAGAAGTACTATATTTCTGTGGCTGTCAAGACCTACCTAACTAAAACCATGCACAGTAGTAGCCCATGTTAATGTGGTAAGGACGTTATCTATCCCATCATCCCCAAGAGTGATTAATTTATTCTTCTACAGGTAGCATTTGTTATAGTATAAGCTTTTATTATACATTTAATGAACTGGTGTAAAAGTCCTTTTAAAATTGTATCATCATTGTAACTTTCCACTGTGACTTCCTTCCAATACAAAATACCGAGTGGCTAGCCCATTGAAAATGAACTTAGAGTGCTCATATGACTTGGATTGGCTTTTAAAACCCTGTTCCGGATTCTGAAACCATGTGCAATAGAGGCTTAATGCCACATAACAATCTTCCTAAATTCTTGGAGCGAATTTAAGTCCAGTAATGCTATTAAGGAAAGGGGAGGCGTTTGTTTTCTAGCGGATAGGGGTATCTTGAGGGGGCAGCATAGAAAGAGGGATCTAAGAAAGGGCTGGGAGGTGCAGAGTTTCTCTCCCAAACTTTTCTGGGCTCTGCTCCATCACTTATCACTTCCTCCTTCATCCAATGAGATGAATAGGTACCTGTGACCTTGTGTGGGTTATCGAATATGTAAGGGAGTTGGCACTGTCATTTTCTACTTCACAAGAAGAATCAGAGAACCTGGAGTGTCTCTGACCTGCAGGGTGCTGGCCCTTGCCTAAACATAACCAGTGGGTCAAGCCTCTTGAAAGCCACTGGGGACACTGGTACATTTGCAGAGGGCTTCCGTCACATGCCACGCCACGCCACGCCACGCATCGGACTGTATGCTCCTATGATCAAAACAGGCGTGATCCTCAGGGAGCTGCAAGCCCTTAGGGGGACACAAACATTGACCAAAGAAATGCGAAATGAGTGCCTAATTAAAATGGAGACAAATGCTGTAAAGGAAAAACACTTTTTTTTTTTTTTTTTTGAGATAAAACAGCAAATAGAGATGACTGGGCTGGGTCAGAAAGTAATTAGTTTATGGACAGGGATATGTTTTTAAAGGCTATACTCCTCTCTGAATGAAAACTTTATTAAATACAAAAAGCAAGAGAAACACTATAAAGGAATGCCCAGAATTTTAGGGAAGTGATTGTTGAAGGTTTAGTAGAGGGACTTCGGCCACTGGCTGATGCCATAGGCCGGTGTCATGCTTCCAGTGCACTCTGATGTGGAAATGCTATTTGTTTCCCTCTTTAACACCGATTTAGTCATATAAAAATATAAGAGGAGAGAATCAAAGATATATTTTTTTTCCACTGAAAGGCACGGAGAGATACAAATCTAAATCCCAAGAATTCCCATTGGTAGGTGTGCTTGCCATAGTTTGAAACCACTGAAAGGGAATTTTATTTACTTTCCCAACATCCTGTGAAGTTGACTGGCCTAAGAAACTGGATTTTAAATGAATGTAGAACATAGTGTCCCTTTGCTTTGGATATTTAAAAATAGACCAAGAATTTCTCCTAGGGCATCTTTCAGACATACTGTAGCAGACTGATGACGGCTGTTCCCAGGACAGATTTAAATCCGAAACGAAATGAAAATCTAACAAGGTGAGTTTGTTCAGGTTAAAAGTGCCTACCCCTTTCAGCTCATCCAAGATTACTTCTGGTTGGACAGTATTTCCCAAGACAGGCTGGGCTGGTTCCTTAGAAACGGTGCTGGTCAGTAAAGCATTCAGGAGTTCAGGTCTCTGTTATTATTTTTCTCTGTCAGAAGACTGGAAATGTGAATTTGCCTACCCATTAGGTCAGATAGATTTGACCTGGGATATTTTACACTAGGATGCTTCTGGGGCTGAAGATGAAAGTTTCTCTTCCCTTTTTCTTTTTTTCTAATATTCTAGGGATCAGGCAGTTTGCTGCTCTCTGCTGCCCCCTGTCGCTTTGGAGTGGGAACAGCCAGTTTTCCGCTCAGGGTGGTTCTTAAAATAACCATTGCAAAGAGCATCATGTGAGGTTGAACACTAGGCTCCCGGTTTCATGTGAGGTTGACTGATCTGTGAAACTGACTTTTGAGTGAAATCTGAGGTAAATGTCCCGGGAAGAAGGAGCGTAGCAGCAGCAGGAGTTCCAGAGTTAATGGGAAAGAAGGAAATGGAAAACTACGAGTCCTTCTCTCCATTTGATATCATCCAGCTACTTGAAGCTGCACTTCTTTAGGGTCTTGGTCCTTGTACTTGGGCCCTGGAGTCAAGTTCAGCTAAACAAATACCCTGTGAGTGCCAGTTTGTTCCAGGCCTGGCACTAGCTGCTGGGATTTCCAGGAAGGAGAGAGTATGGCCACATAGTAAGTGGTTAATATTCTGAGTTCCGGACTCACGGCGTGGCTTGGAATGTGAGCTTCAACTCTTGCCAGTTGTATGACTTGAGTAAGTTAGTTAAGCCCCCTGAGCCTTAGTCTCTGTATCTGTAAAATGGGAATTATAGTAGTTCCTGCTTCAGAGGTGGTTGTGAGCAGCAGTGAGATCGTTACAGTGATTGTCACCATGTGTTGCTCACTTACTAATGTCAGTGCATTTTTAAGCCCTGTACTTCCGTCATCTTTTCAATCCACACAGCATTTCTATGGGCTGTGTCTGGTGATCATTACCATTTTGCCAATAACGTAGAAAAAAATTACAGTTAAGCATACTATCTGCCGGGAGTTTTGTTGTTATTTTGTTTTACTTTGGGCAGCAAAGATCTGAAGACCCACCAAAAGAGATTCTACAATATGGGTGTTATTATCTCACATGATGATCCCTGAAGGTTAGGCTTCATGGTTGCTTAATTTAGCAGGGCAGTGATTTCACCAAGAATCCCAGATGCTTCAGCACCTCTTTTCATCTCTCCATCCTCAGTCTAGTGGCCCTCAGATTTGTGCCCTCATGGTGCAATATGGCTGCCACAGCTCCAGGCATCACGTCTCCCTGCAACCACATTCAAAGACAGCAAAGACACTTTTCTTCTCATGTTCAAATCAGGGGGAAAACCTTTCCCCAGAGTCCTCAGAACACATCCTCTTGATCTTATTGGTCATGTCTACACCTGTCGCTGGCAATGGAAATGGAATGACTTGTACTTCAGATAATCAGATCTCCCTCCCTGGGCGCGGGCCACTTTCTCTGAGCCCACACAGGGTGATCACTCTGATCCTAGCCAGGAAGAAAGAGTGCCCTGCAGGATGGCTGGTTTGTTGACAGCCAGCGGGGTCCAACCCACACAGCTGGGTGCACCAAGGCCAAGTCAAGATCATGCACTTTGTCCTAATAGCCCACTGTCCCCATGGACAGTGTGTGTGAAGCACAAAGCACAGAACCTGGCACATTACAGGTTCCTCAGCATTGCTGGTGATTATATTCCCTTGGTCACTGTTCCTACGAGCGGGAGACAAACATGTGGCAGAATAATTTTATGATAATACAGAATGTGCTGTATTAGTTGTAGCCATAGGCATTTATAGAGATTCAGACATTCTTTCAGGTTTAAAATACTGTCCCCTAGAGACGCTGTTTAAATTTGACTTTCCATTCAACCAGGTGTTGGTTCTTGCTTGCTTTGTCCCTTTGGCCTGGATTCCTAAACTCCGAAGAACCCCTTTCCACCCATCCTCCCTCCTGTCCTCTTTAACCCCAGTGGATTCTGACAATCTCCGTGCCGAAGAATTTATTCAGTGGAAACCTGTGAACTTATTTGGAGGGTGGATCATGAGGAAACCTCCCAAAGGAGCTTACAGTGTTTTCCTTTTGACTTTATGGTTCCAAAATGATGTTGAATTTTAGAAAATGAGCAAAAAAAAGCAAAAGTTCAATAAAAGATAGTGATTAAGATGTCCCAGCTTTAGCGCTCAATAACTTCTGACCTTAGACAAGTTAATTGATCCTCTGGGCCTCAGTTTTCCCATCTGTAATTAGGGGTAACTGTTACCTCTTGAGGGTGTTCTGAGGAGTGATTGAGATCATGATAAAGTGTTTTTGCACAGTACTCAGGACTTCACAGTGTTCTATCACCCCCCGCTCCCCATTATTATTTCTGAAGTCTTTTAGCCTTCAGAGGACAAGTCTCTTTCTAATGGTTTGATATTTCCTTTATAAAAACACGTAGTGACATGGCAGCTAAGTAAGGCTGCTCTCCTTTTTTTAATATAATTATCTGGATTCCTAGGTTAGGAGCCCAGGGTGAATATTCTCAGTATTGCAGAGGGCCCACCTCTACCTGGAGGAGCATTAGCTTTCTTCTTTCTATGTTTTGTCTTGTCGGGACGAACACCTGGGAACTCCACAGATGGGGAGTCTGAGACACTGAGCGACTAATTCATTTTGACCTTGAACTATTTATTTGACTTGAAGTGGCTAATGGCCAGATAACTACTCTGAGATGGTATCTCAGTTTCTACTATGTTTCTTGTGAGGAAGAAAAAAAGAAGCTCGATAGTGATCAGAATTCATTTGCAGAAGTGGTTTTCTTTTCTCCAATCAACTTGTCAGAATTCACTTCTATCCTGAGCTTGCTTTCTTCATTCATTCACTTATTCAAATATATTTTCAGGCACAATGCTGGGGGTTGGGAAAAATGGAGAATGCTCCTTCACGGGCCTTGTCGCCACTCACCATTTGTATTCTTCCCTCATAATCTTCAGATCCAGAACTTCTGTTATTGGGAGACCCACCCATTTAGTTCATACGAATCTTTCTGTCAGAAATCTCACTTTCCAGCTCTAATTGGGTTTTAAGACACCCCGATTTATTCCATCTGACTACTGGAAAACAGCGAAAGCAGCCGATCGAGTGTGTGTGGCGTGAGGGGGTAATGGGTACCACTTAGACCTTAAATTCCACCTTCCCCAAGATGGGTTGCCTTGACCAAGACTTTTACTTTCTCTGACTTCCATCTCCTCCATTGTAAGATAGAAAGAAGTGCTGATTCTTGCCTCATAATAAACCAATGTATTTATTGAATATAAATTTGAAATTGGACTGTTGGAAGGGAACTGCTCTGTGCCATTTGCATGCTATCTCCCAATAATTTCCTCCTCACCCAGTCCCATACAGCCTGTACTTCCAATTTTTCATGCCAGTGTTCTACTGCCCAGATGCTTCATCAAGTCCGAGGGTGCTTTGCAGAGGAATAAGTGGTGAATTCCTTTTTCCTGTTCCATTGGATCGGGCCTAACAGACACAGCATCCCAGTTCATTGAGCTCTGCGTGTTCTTTGAATTTGTGCTTAAACAGAAAGAGTGAGTGTAGAATCTTTAGCACTTGACATTGGACGTAGTCCTACTCATTCGGTTGAGTGCAAATATACTTGGGGTGGGGGGGTTCATTCTCATTATATATGAACACACAACAGAGAGATCACTTACTATTTCCCAATAAAAAATGGCATTTCAAAGAGCACCACCTTTCTGTGTTGGACCCATATTCATGTCTAAATCTATTCCATTACCTTGAACAAAAGACATCCTCAGTAGGTGTTTATTAAATCAAACTGTATGATTCTTAATTGGAGCCCTCTTCCCTAAAGCATCATGCAGCCGAATGTAACACAAAGGAGGCAGTGGGTCATCATTCATTCTGGCTTAGCGACTTTCCTCATGAAAATCTTTCTGACATTCAGGGAAAGACCAGGAATAACAGCCAGGAAGACATGGACCTGGGAACCCAACAGGCCATGCAGAGGGGCCCTTTCTAGTGCCAGGTACAGACTGAGTGGTGATGTGGAGAGAAAGGTGTAGATGTCCAAATGCCCCCAAAAGAAGAGGCAAATTTGACAGACATCCAATTATGGTCACCAAATTTAGAGTATAAAATGAAAGACAAGATTTATGAGGATAGATTGACTCTCCCTAGGTATTATGACTTTAGAACTGATGCCAGGTGAAAAGTGGCACTCTTTAAGGAAAATTTAGGGCTAATAAAAAGGCTTTTCCTTAGGAATGAAAACATGATCTACACATCCCATATTTTCATGCGTGTGAACACGTACATGACCAAGCTTTTAATTAACTACAAAGTTGTGATTTAATAACCACATTCATATATATATATATGTATGTGTGTATATATATAATGTAAATATGTGGATAGATATGTATTATAGATAGATATAGGTATAATAAAAGGAGTTCAAAAATTAGCTGTGATTCCAGCATCCATAGATAACCATTGGTAATGTTTTCTAATCTTTTTTCTTTATATGTGCATACATATTTGAAAATTTCAGATCACTAGAAGCTGGTTCGTCTTTACTCAAGAGAGCACAAACATTTCTGATGCCATTAAATGTCCTTTTAAAAGTCTACATATTGTTTCATTGTATGGATGCATAGGAATCAACTAAACCCCTTTGTTGGATATTTAGGTGTTTCAGAGGGAAGGGAGAGGAGGAGAAAGAGGAGGAGGAAGAAAGAGAGAGAGACAAAGAGAGACAGAGACAGTGTCTGTGTTTACCTTTTCCTCTCAATCAAGCATATTTTCACAATTCCTGAATCAACTACGGCAAAACTTCTCCCAGGTGAATTTCAACAAAAAGGAGTTCCCAGTCTTATTAATTCAACCTCATCATCTGTTGTAGGGGTTGTAGATCCTATTCTTCTGATTTATTCTACCAGAAAATGTATCTGCTAGTTAAGGGTTTTGTTTTTGTTTTCCTTTTTTTTAGCCTGGTTGCATCAGATGGATCATATCTGTTCTTCTTAGGAACATTTCTGAAACTCCTGAACAATATGGAACATGTTGTCAATAAGAGTATTTTTCACAGATGGCTTTTTGTCACACAAATGTGATTAGCCAGAGACGTGTGATTAATCTTGTTCTCAGATGTGGTTTCATAATCTTCATTTGTCTATTATTAGGAGAGATTCTCTAGATGAGTCTTTCCAATGATATATAAACATACAAGTTAATAATTCATACTGCTATCCACAGTGCAACCATCCATCCACCCATCCATCCATCCAACATTTATTGAGTACCAGCTCTGTGCCAGGCCATGTGTTGGATCTTTGGGACAAAGAGATGAACTAGATCGAATCCCTTTTCCTGAGAGCACTCGCATTTTAATACTGAGATTTTTATGCTGAGGTTTAAGGCTTTTTTGGAGATCCATGAGCCCCCTGAAATTATTTGTAAGCTATGTATGTTATATATAAAACCTGTTTGTGTGTAGTTTCATGAAGATGGGATCTCATTCTTCAGATCCTCAGAAGGCTGCATTATCCT
The DNA here is from genome assembly GCA_028627145.1 of Eidolon dupreanum. NCBI lineage: Eukaryota > Metazoa > Chordata > Mammalia > Chiroptera > Pteropodidae > Eidolon > Eidolon dupreanum. Next base: position 8,998,728 of record CM053501.1, on the reverse strand, counting down.
AAAAGGACATTGGTATTTGGGACCAATTACTAGAAGAGACTACCAGGTGATCGGTTGTTATGTGGTGTGAGGATTGTTAAAATCGAGGCATGGATTCTGTGCTGTAGGAGATTGAAGGAGGTGGATCCTAATTCAGTTGAGTAGCTGCATATGAATGGAAACGCCTTGCAATGGTTGAGCTCAGTACTGAAGAATGAATTTGGGCGCCCAACTCGGATAGTGAACAAATGGATTGGGGCGATCTCTGTCTAGGCAGAGGGAACAACACATGCAAAGGACTGGATACATTTAAAGAACATTGAGTCACAGGTTATGGGGAAAGTGAAGGAATTGATGTTATAGAAATGGTAGGGGCTGGGTGCTGAAAGGCCTTCTAAATCCTAGACTGAAATCTGCCGGAGACCTTGAACAACTTAAAGATTTCAGGCAGAGCGACTCGATGTATTTGTCTTTCAAATGCAGATGTTCCTGGGACTCTCTTTGGTCAGGTGTGTATCCTTGGGGGTGAGGCCCTTGGGGATGTGGATGTAGGAACAGGTAAGTCACTAGAAAGGTAGGCGCAAACCTTGCCAACTCCAGATCTGGCAGCTTCAGGAACAAAAGGGAACAGCCATGTTGACTGAGAATAACCCTTCCTAAGGTTCCATCCACTTTCCATAAATCAGCTCATTTAATCCTCTTAACCTACAAAGGCTTAGATTGGGAATTAGTTGCCTATTGCTGCTGTAATAAATTACCACCTCGGTAGCTTAAAAGAATGCAAATTTATTATAGTATCGTTCTGGAGGTCAATTTGTAAGGAAGCTGGTTGGTTACTCCTGAAAAATTGCTATTGCTAACATCTTTCACTGAGTGTTTCGTGGGTGAACAGATGAGTTTGAGTCCTTATGGTTTAGGATTATAACATAAACCAATTAAAACGAACAACACGTTACTCTTCAATACATAGTAGAACATTCTCTAAAAACATAATATATGCTCATATATCGAGTAAGGGTCTGGAAGGATCCTGAAAAAACTGAGATTTTCAAGTTGTCGGGGGACAGGGGTGAGATTAAGGATAGTGATCAAATGGAACTTTAATTTTTCATCTATTTTTTTAACAAAGAAAAGGTATTTATGTGTCGTGTAATTAAAATTTAATTGGTGAAAGCACATAAAAATAAAGGGTATGGGGTACTCTGAATTCTGGGAGTTCTTAGTGGTTTTATCTCCCCTCTGCCGGGTCCTGCTTGCTTTTCCAAAAGATAAATCATCTCCCTCCCCCCTCCCACATTATGATAATTTATGTCCTGTAGAGAGTTTTTAATTTGCTTTTTAAATTAGTCATCCTCTAGATTACTCAGCCCAATACTGCCATTGAAAGGCCTAGAATGTGCACAGGAACCTACTGCGAAATGGATCTTTAGCTTTGACCTAAGCTTCTTCCCAGTGACATGTCTAACTTGGTCACAGGGACAGATTGGCCCTAAATGTGCTTGCCAGGGATGAGAAAAATCAGACATTTCCCTTCGATAGCATCTTTTCATTTTATCCTTCTCTGTGTGACCATTCCAAAGGAAGAGAGACCAGTAGGGATGGGATTTTGAGAAGAGGTCCATCATCTATTTCATTTCTGTAAACCTCAGACGGTATTTTCCCGTAGCAAGGAAACACTTCGTCAAAGTGTTTCTATGTAAAACATAAACCGCTTGGACTCACGGAGAAAAGCAGAATTAATCAGACTATAAAGTCACCCAGGGAGAAACCGACATGCACACTAGATGCTAGAATGCCAACCGTAGTTTGAAAGGAGTTATCTGAGGACAAATAAAAGAAAGGGCTACTTTTGAAGCAAGTCGGTCATAGCTAAGAGCTCTGGAGTTAAGCTACTTCCGGTTTTTATTCCAGGCTCTGCTCTAGCAGTTTAAGGTCATGAGCATTGTGTCTGGTCTTTCCTTCTCTTGTTTTTCCATCTGCAAATTGGAAATAATGATAGCATCAGCATCACAGCTTTGTTGTGAGAAAAACACCCAGTAGGTCCTGTAGTGTCTATCTATCTCTTTATCCATTCTTCCTTCCTTCCCTCCTTCACTCCCTCCATCCATCCTTCCTTCCTCCCTCACTCCCTCCCTCCTTCCCTCCTTTCCTTCCTTCCTTCCTTCCTTCCTTCCTTCCTTCCTTCCTTCCTTCCATCCGTCCATCCATCCATCCGTATTAGATATCAGAAATTAGGTTTAATGAGTTTTAACTAAACTTGAGTAGATTTGAATTCCTTTCAAAGTAAACATTTAAAGTAATTTTTTAGAGTGAATGTACAAATAAGTGAAGTCAAGATGGTAAACCCTTCACGGATTTCTAAGTGAAGTGGGGTGCATTTACAACATCTCCGCCACGTCTGGGAGTGATGTCAAGAGACTCAGCCACCTCGCTTAGCCATAGACTACCTCCATGTGCTTTACCTGGAGCAGATTGGACCCTTGGGGTTTAGGCAGCCATCAGAGCCTTCACCTTTTTTCTCTTCCTTCCTGGGTTCTTACGCAGCAAAGAAAAGGGCAGAATTGGAGGCAAGTGGCTGCACTTCCATCTGCGATTCATTTCAGAAGGCAGACACCTCTAACGAGCTAGCACCTGCTAGAGAAAGTCTCTGCCTTTGCAGGGAGCGTGGAATCAGCCAGCACCTTATTTTCCTTACCTCTGATTAGTCCTGCTCTTAGCTTCTCTTCAGAAATGGAAAGAAAAAAAAAAAAAGATAAAAAAAAAAAGCAAAGCCCCAGTGAGGGGAGACAGCAGAGTGAACAGAGTGAGACAGGGGGGCGACTAATGACCTGCCTGAGTTTGAGATTGTTACTGAGACTCTGGTTTTCACAGAGACAAAGAGGAAAATGCATCCATAGTTATGGAGAGAGTTGTATTCTCTGCTGACAGGGCCCTTGGCCAGGCTCCCCGCCTTTGGAGCTAAATTACCACCTCCCAGCCACGTGCACCCTATTGGGGAAGGACTTTAAAAGAAGAAGCCTGGCGTGCTCCAGACCCAGCCCTTTTAGGGTGTAAGATGGGGGAGATAATGGAAACCTCATCATATGGCGTTTGCCTTTGGCTCCATGTTGCCATGGAAACAGAACATGGCTTGTTCATGGTAAACGACCTTGCCCTTGCTTTCATATATGCTCTTAGTTATTGTGCCCAAGTTATTTATAACCTGATGGAAGGAAGTCCCAGCAGAGGCTCTGTGTTCCACGGGAAAAGGAGAGAAAATCTGCCCCAAAGAAAAAGAGAGAAAAACAAAACAACACAAAAAGAAATGGGTAAAATCTTCTGAAAACCGCCGCCCAAATGAATTGTTGCATAATTTAGGACCGTGTGTCCTCCCCGGTATTTGTTCTCAAAGTTAGTTTGGGGGTTTTATGTAGCCATTATAACATTTTCTCAAACTATTAATTCCCTTCTTGTCCTCTGCAGAACTTTACTTAGAGGTGGTTAGCATGCTATCAAAGGTTCTGGAATTCCAGACCGAATTAAGGGCCTTTGTGAATTCTTTACCCCTACGATGGCCTTTGAGGAAATTCTGGTTTTTGGTCTGGAAGTTTTTTGATTCCAACATAACTTTCTCATTGGATTTGTTACAATGTCATCGACTCTATCATTTACCAAGTAAGGAAGTTTAAAACCCTAACCATTGGTCATCCATTTAGCATCCCTGTCACTTTACAAAATAAAGGATGTTATAAGAGCTGTGAAGAAATACTGTAACAGATAATAAATTTGATCATCTGCTGTGTCGGATGCAGTGATCTTACACCTTAGAGCGTGGTTCATTGGCCAGCTCCATCAGCTCCCTCCCCAGACCCCTCCCCAGACCAGCTGAACCAGCACCTACCATTGATTGAGGTCCCCAGGTGATGCGAATGGGCGTTAAAGTGTTGGAAGTTTTACACAAGAGAAATGTGACCAGCTATGCTGCATACCAGCTGTGACTCAGAGAGGCAGAGTCTCAGGTCTTACCCAAACCTAATGGATCAGAACCACAGGGGTGACGCTCAGCAATCTGTATTTTAGCAAGCGCTCCAGGTGGTTCTTATGAATGCTAAAGTATGGCAACCTCTGCTTTGGAGAGAGCGTTCATTATCCCCATTCTGCAGAGGAGAAAAATGAGTCCGTACTCACTGGCTAAGCTAGGGTGTGAATCCAGGGCATACAGATCTGGAGTCCAAAGACCTACCCGTTAGGCTATATCACCATCATCTCTTTGACCTGTGCTCTCCCTTGCATTTAGCACTTTCCAAAATTCTTACTCACGTGTTTGTTTATTTCCTGTCTCCCCACCCAATGCTGGAATGTCAGCTCCTTGGAAGTTAGGGACTTATCTGGCTTGCTCATTGCTATTTGCCATTTGACATTGCTAGAGAATTTAGCGAGAGTCAGTCTCCTTGGAGGGCTGTGAAACCACAGATGGCCAGGCTCCACCCGAGAGTGTCTGATTCCGCAGGTCTGGAGGGGGGCCTGGGATTCTGCATTTCTGATAGGCTTGCAGCTGCTGCTGCTGCTGGTCCGTAGATCTCACTTGGTGTAGAGAGAGTTTTTTCTTTCTTTAAAATTTATTGGGGTGACATTGGTTGAAAAAATAATATAGGTTTTGCGTTTACGATAGTATAATACATCATCTGTGTATTGCATTGTGTGTTCACCACCCAAAGTTAAATTTCTTTCTATCACCATATATTCGACTCCCTTTACCCTTATCTTTACCCTTATGAGTTTTTTTTTTCCCAAAGGTAAAAGAAGTGTGTCTGTGTGGGAGAGGGGGAGGGGCTGGCCACCATTCACTTTGTGCTTCTTGCTGCCCTTCGTCGCCTGGCGTTCCACACACTTTGCAAACTTCGCCTCATTAATCTTCCCCACCCTGGGAGGGCTTGTGTGACGGACACGGGTGCCTTTATTTCACAGATGGAGAGGCAGCAGTGCTGAGGGAATGCGACAGGCCCAAGGTCACGTCGTGAGTCCCTTGAATGAACCCAGAATAGCAACACCACTGCCTGCCATGACACCCCGCTCTTCTCACTCCCGTGAACCTGCCAGCCCCCACGCCCGCAAAGCCTCCTCACGTCCTCTCTCTCGGTGCCCACTGGCACCACCTCCGAAATTAGCTTTGTCTCTTTCACTCCACCCCCAGGAGACCCAAGTTCAAGGTTAGCGCTAAGCACCTTTTGAGTTCCTCGTAACTTGGACTCTGGGATGATTCTAAGTCAAGAACAATTAATTATAGAAGCATTAGTTCTGCGGAAGAGTGTGAGTCTCACGTCTTTGACTGCTACCAAAGGCCATAGAAATCCTCCCTGTTCGCTTCCCCTGCATGCCTTCCGAGCTCGTGCATTCATTTCCACTGACAAGCCGATCGTGGAAGCAGTTACTGCAGATAGAGATGCCCAGACACCAGCTCGGTTCTAGAGACCAGAATCCACAGGGGTGGAGACCAAGCACCTATGTTACTAACCTGTGATTCTGATGCAAACCTATCCTGGAAAATGTCTAAGGAGTGCTGATAGCCCCCCTCTTCCCTACCCACGTGGTAAACAGTCAGGATGGAAGTGGCTTGGTCAGGGGATGGCTTGGGCTGTTCTCTAAGCTGCATGCTGTAGAGTTGATAGTCCATGATTTAAATCAGCAGAAAATGGGTGGGTAGGCAAGTTCCTGGTTCTTCCTCAGGCAGAGAATGTGTCTCCATCTGGCTGAGAGTCTGTCGTATCCAATGGGCAATGAATGCATTTTAGAATTTACACAGAAGAAAATTTGGTTGAACCAGATTTGCTTTTTGCGTTAGCCAGCCCTTATCTAGAGGAATGGAAGAATTCATTTGGTTTAGTCAAAAGGGAAATTGGCCAGTGCAAATGTTAAGACGGTCCACCATTTGTTTGAGTTGAACCGTAAGTGTCTGTCTGCTTTTCAGCTTGATGTTCATTGGAAAATTGGTGACTTCATGATGAAGTCTGCAAACGGGCTGTTGGAGCCCAAGCTACAGTGACATCGGCATCAGATACGGTCCTGTAGCCTGTGTAGACGTGAAAGGGTCACTTCTGACTGCCTCTGTGGTTATTTTGAGAATTTAGCCAACTTGCACGAGGGTGACATGTGGTTTGGTGGTTTCCGGGGTCTGGGGGAGCGGGAGAATTGGGAGCAACTGCCTAATGAGTAAAGGGTTTCCTTTCGGGGTGCTGAATATATTTTGGAACTGGATAGAAGTGGTAGTTGCACAACATTGAATGTACATAATCTCGCTGGTTTATTAACTTTAATAAAGTTAATTTTATGTTACGTGACTTTCACCCAATTAAAAAAAAAAAAAAACACAAAACACATGAAAACAAAACAATCCTTAAGCCAGCAGCAGGCATCCTTCCCTGGTCTCAAAGACCTCACCTCACCCTGGCTTAAAGGAACATTAATGACAAACCTTTTCTTTTGCTTTCATATTCAAGTTCTTTCCTACTGGTACCAAGGGGGCTTTTCTGCCCAACCTTGTATTCTAAGGTATAGTTTCCTCCTTAAGAGTTTTAGGGTCAGACCCAGGTTCAATCCCATTTCTACCACATGTAAGCACTTTGACCTGTCCGAGCTCCATGAGCCATCTTTGTCCATTGACTTTCTCTGTGAAATAAATACAAGAATGACCACCTAGCAGGGCTGTTGCAAGAATTCAGAGAGACTTTATCTATGGGAACACCTAAAGTGCTGGGTTCCCAGGGGACACCCTCTCACTTTCTTTCCCCTTCTCAGTCCTCGAAGCAGTGGGCACCTTTGGTCGGTGTGGGCCACCGGATCTCAAATGCTCTTTCTCCACTGGATAGTCGTCTGTAGCCAATTGTAGAAATGACGGAGCATTTACCTGTAAACAGTGTCCTCATCCTGAATCGAGAAGTTCGTGTGTGAATTTGGTTTTGTCACAACGCAGCTATAACCTGGCTTTCTTTTGGTGTAACTACGTTTTTATCCTCTGCTTTAAAAAAAATTACTTTTATATCACTGAAACTGACTCCTCCGCAATCCCGCACATGGTCCACAGCCTCCCTTGGCCCTGTCGCCCGGCCTCAGGGCTCTTCAGGGCTGGGGTTGCCATTCCTGGGAGTGCTCATTGTGCCAGCCCCAAGAGTAAGTCCCCTGGATGGGCCGGCCTCCGGGGGGGCCCGCGTGGGAGCGGAATGTTTTGGCTTGAGGACATCTTTGAGAGTTCCACGGTTCTAATAATTAAGACCCAAAGATGCCGTGGCTGCTGCACTGACTGCATTTTGTTTCCTGTGCAGAGTGGCCTGATTTCATTTCCTCGTAATTAAAGTATTCTGACGAGCAGTACGAGTCTTGACCTGAAAGCGGTTATTAGGGTGATCTGCCCTTTCCCAGCAAAAGCTTGCACCCAGAAATGCATTTGGTTAAATCCTCTGGTGACAGGGAATGTTCTCTCTCCCTCCATCCTTCCATCCCTCCTTTCCTCCCTCCCTTCTTCCCCTTTTTCCCCCTTTTCCTCTTAGGAAGAAATTTACTGAGACATCATTAGGCCTATATTAAGGGTTCATTACTTATTTTAAGAAGTCAACTGTAATACTCTATAAACCCAATTTTTAACTATCTTGGGTGATGAGACTTAAGTTGGTGCCTTAGTCTTTGTCCCTCTAAGTCTTAGAAGGCATCAATTTGCGACAACACAAATCATCAAATTGTAGATAGTGTTGAGAGCATTTTTCACTGCATAGAAAAAGTTTCCTTTCAGATGGGTAGATATGGATGAAGAGTTTAAATATAATTTTCTTTGTAGACACAAGGTATCACTGAAGGTTCTCTCTCTCTCTCTCTCTCTCTCTCTCTCTCTCTCTTCTCTCTCCCCCCGTCCTCCCCCATCCTCCATATAAAACATTGACCTCAAATATGGCTATCTATGCTTGAATTATATATCCTCCCTTGGAAGGTTACTGAATCACTTTTTCCTTGATTTCCAACTTTCCCACCCTAGCCTCAGGGAATCATAGCTGTCAAACTATTTCTCACGGCGTCTTCCTATCTCTTTCCCTTCACCCTCCAGAATTTCAACCCTCTGGGGTTCGGCCCGTTAGAGTCTTCTGGCTCAGAACCCCAAACTATGCCCTGGTGCCTGACGTTTGCAGATAACCATCTTTACAAACCTTCCGTTTAGGGAAGCAGTAGATCTCAGTTTTCCGGCATTTGGCACACAACCCTGTTATCTCTTCCCCTTTCCATGCCTCTATCCCTCCATTTAAAACCCACAGTCCTCCGGTATGGGGACTGTGCCTGAGGAATGCTCCTTGTAACATTAAGAAGGGACCTTGAAACTTAGCGTATAAACATGTGCTTTCAGGAGCCAAGTGGCACCATCTTGGAAATAAGGTAAATACCAAGCTAGGTTTTTAAAACAGCTTTATAGAAGTATAATTTATATAACATCAAAATTCACTGAGTTTAATTTAAAAATTCAATTATCTTTAGGAAATTTACAATCTAATTTTAGAACTATTCCGCCTCCCCCACAAGATCCCTCCCCATGCCCGTTTGCAATCACTCTCTTTTTCCACCCTCAGCTCCAGGCAACCACTAATTTACACTATTCACAGGAGCACTAGTCATAATATCCAAAAAGTGTCAACAATCCAAATGTTCATCAACTGGTGAATAGAGAAACAAGACTCACTATACCCATATGATAGAAGAAATTCAGCATAAACAAACTATAAAGAGACAAAAAACCAGACTACTCATATACAGGTTATAACATGGATGGACCCCACAAAGTGTTATGCATACATTACACTCAGTGAAAGAGGTCAGATGCAGAAGACCCTATATTGTAGTGATCCCTTCTTAAGAAATATTCAGAAAAGACAAATCCAAAGTAGCTTCCCAGTAGCTTCCTGGTAGGCAAATATACCTCTAATTTCTGTTTTAGGAGCCTGAACTACTCATTGCCTTGGGTCCCTGGTGCTAATTCTCTTTAAAACAGACATACCTAATTTGTCCCTTCCTAGATCTGCTTTTCCATTTTGTCTGCCAAGAGAAGAAATTCAGAAGCCAGGAGGGCGATGGTGGCTTGGCTTGAGCTATATGAAAAGAGGCCTATCATCCCTCTCCTTACCTGCATTTTACCTGACTTCTCAAGGCCCATTTGGGACCAAGCTTCATTTTTAAGTTAATATGTTGGAGAATATATGGAATGTCTGCTGGGAACTGGTGGCAGGCAGAAATGTTTAAGCTGATCATTTGTTTTAAACATAAGCCATTTGTAACACATGATTCATCTGTTGCTAGAAGGTGCCTGGCATCTAGTGCATATACCGTGATTCAGATTGTGACAACATCCATAGCTCAGAGGGAAAAAATAATCAGAGATTTGTTCAACAGAATTTTCACAAAGTCCACACTTTTGGAATGAAAAATAATACCATCTTAGCCTATTTAAGACTGGCATTCTGGGGGCTTATTTTGTACTTTTTCCTGTTTATAAAATAATATGCTGTATACTAATCGAGGAAAAGTTTGACAATAAAAAATATATATTATTTCATATATATATACACATATATATACACATATATATTATATATATATGTAAATAATTTCCCTTGAAATTCCTATTTTGGATACTTGCTAGCATCATTCTGCTGGATTCTTTTTGTATTTTTTTTTTTTGTGTGTGTGTGTATGTGAGTATTCAGGTATTTAATTAAGCTCAAACCGTGTCTTATTACTATGCCCCGCTATTGTCACTTGACATTTTAATGTGAACTTTTCCCTCCATGTCGTTAAATATTCTTCAGGAAAATCAACTTAACGGTCCATAGTAGCCCAACATTTGGGTGTGTCTTTAGACTTATTGTTAGACGCTAATATTGTTTAATTTTTTTTTTTAACCGTTAAAGCTGCAATGAAAATCTTTGAACAGAGATCTTTGAGCATGTGTCTGTCTCTTTCAGACAAGTTCTTAAAAGTGAAACGACTATCTCAAGTCGTAGACATTCTAAAGGATTAAAGTTGTCGTTGTTGATTTCTTTACCTTATTAAGTAGTAGGTAGTTCTGCACTCCTATCAACAATGAATAACTTCCCCCCCACATAGAAATGGGTTGACCATTGATGGGAGAGCAGGTAGTGGTCCCTGGACTTTCATTCAGAAATCTGTTGGTGGCATGGTCCATCACTCATGGAAGCACATATATTGTAAAATAATTAAAACACCCCTTCAACTTTTTTTTTTGTTCTGAGGAAGCAGAGGCCGCTGTCTTTATTGGGGGCCATGGGTTGGTTGGCTTCATTCAAAGGACACGGATTTGATCTTGAAGTCACCTTCTGTCACCAGGTAGTTGATGGCCTCCAGGTCGAGGTGGTTGGGGAACTTGAATGTGTACTCATCTGACAGCTTGATGATCAAGTCTGCCTGGTCGAAGGAGATGCACAGCTCCGTGACACTTCCAGGCTGGAAGGGGAAGGCGGACTCCCGCTGCTCAGTCCCCCGGGCCCCGCCATTCTTGCTGCTACACACAATGATGTTGGTGTATATCGAAGCAAGGGTTGAAGTACAGGCACACGTTGTTGCTGTCTTTGCCCAGGTTTAGCATGAAGCCTTTGGTGTCAGGGCCACCTTGTCCTGCACTCTGAGGCTCTCTCCAGGTTGGAGATTCAGGTTGCTGGTAACCATACCACAAGCCATGACAGAGGACAGGAGGATGGTCCCTGGATGGCAGAACCAGATAGCTGAAGATGGATGGATGGATGGATGGATGGATGGATGGTATTTCCCAGGTCCCATTACCTACCTTGCACACTGAGAAGATAATAATTAATTGAGACAATTCATGACACCAACAGTTCCCTGCAACTTAAATTTCAATCAAAGTTTTAGCATTGCTTAGCCCCCAAATCATTGCATTCTTTGCCTCGCCAATTAGAATTAGGCTTATAAAAACCTCAACTATCATGTCACGCACAGCTACTATTTCTATTCATTCTAGTGGAAATGTTAGGCTCACTCTTGATATAAAAATTTAATGTATCAAAAAGTCAAATATCCAGTGAAGAGAGTGACCAGCATACCCGTTACTTCTATGAAGAGTGTTTAATGACTAGGAACTCATTATGTAATATGACTAGTCAATGAATTTAATGCAATACATGTGTCTCTGTCTTTCTTTGCTCTTTGTGATAAGGAATTATGTGCATGTGGCCATGGAGCAGAACGGTTGTGGGCGAGGGTCCTGGAATCAGCTCTCTGAGTTCTAATGACAAGCCTGACATTCGATGGACATGTGACCGTGGATCATTGCTTCCGCATCTGAACGATAGAGATTCTGACACCTGAAAGATGGTGGTGGTGTGAGGATTAAAGAACGCAGATGCGTATGTGATTAACAGAGTGCCGGTCACATGGTACGTTTGAAGCTCAGGAAGGATGTTGTGTTATCGTGGGCCATTCGTTATTACCACTGAGTCACGGATTTGGAGATGCAACAGAAAGCAGGCACTCAAGAAATGCAGTGGGTTTGTTAGCGTCCTATTGCTGCTCTATCAAGGGATCACAGAATTGGTGACTTAACACAATGGAAATTTATCTTCTCGCCAGTCTAGATGACAGAACTCTATAAACGGTATCGCTGGGTCATAATAAAGATGTTGGCATGGCTTTGCTTCCTCTGGAGACCTCAGGGGGGCGTCTGCTCTTAGCTGCTTCCAACTCCTGGCGGTTGCTGGTATTCATTGGCTTATGGCTCCATCACTCCAGTTTATGCCTCCTTCTCTTCTCCTAAAGGTGTCAAATCTTCCTCGGCCTCTCCTTTTAAGGACACTTGTCATTGGATTTAGGACCCACTCAGATAATCTAGGATAATCTCTCCAGATCCTTAATTTAATCACATTGGCAAAGACCCTTTTCCCTTATAAGGTAACATTTACAGGCTATAGGGATTGGGACCTGATCTCTTTGGGTGGCCATTATTCAGCCTAATAGAGTAGATTAGAAAGGAAACTTAATTTTTTATTTCATGGGGATAGGTGCCATCTTGAAGGGTTTATTACATTGTCAACAAAACCAATGTCAGTATTAGTGGGGACACTTTCTGAATAGTGCTCTTTGTTTTCTGCAAACTCATTGCCCCCTTTTCTTCTTTAATATTCGAGTAAAGCTTATTTTATGAATAAAAATGCCTGCAGCAAAAAAGCACTTATCGATCATCTGTGGATCAATATGTAATATTTATATTTCACTGAATCTTCATGCCATATTTCAGGTTTGCTCCTTTGTCAATTTTGAAATGATCTGTGCTAATTCCTGAAGACCTATTCTCTATTGACTTAATTTTGTCATCGCATTCTGTGAAAAGACTTTCTTATCACCCCAGAGGTTGCTGGAGGGTATTTTTGTACTGAGGCAGCCATAATATAGTCGATGATATATTTGTTATAAAAAATTCTTTTTCCATTGTAGTCCAGACTTATATTTCCCTAGTGTTCATTTGCTTTCTCTATTTTTTGAGTGCACTTAAAAATACATTTGCAGTCACGATTGCCTGGGTAAGGTATAAATCCTAGATATTAGAATTTTTATGCTTTAGAAATAATAAATGAGGGCTTACCAATTAAAGATAAAAAATTACTTGGCTGGGGATAGTAGAATATTTTATCAGTATTATTAAAATTTAAGGGCCACTGAAATGCCACAGGAATCTTTGTACAACATTTTAGTTTAAAAAGTTGGCTTAGGGATAACTTACATTCTTGTCTTCAATTTTACATCAAACAGGATATTATATAAATTGTAAAGAGGAGAGCAGAACTCCTGTTGAACTGAATCAGATGGAGAGTAGAGCCTTTCACTCACTGTAGCCATGCAAGTTTACCCTTCATATTTGAAAATCATTTTTTTTTTTTTTTTGGTGTATCTTGGGCTCCTAACAATACAGTTTCCATTTCTGCAAACTAATTTCAACATCACACGCATGTGATAAATAACCTCATCTGATTCATTACAAAACAAAATATTGTGAAAGCATCGCTATTTATCTTAAGTATGTCTGCCCTCTAGGTACCAGGGTATATTTTGTAGATGATCACGGTAGAATTTTCACTCTGATTTTTGTTTTTCTCTATTTTCTTCATTATTTTTCTTAGTCCATTATTCTTAATAGCTCTTTGGTGCTCTGGTTTATTCTCTGTAGGTCATCATGACTCTTTGCAGCATCATCACGATTCTCTATAGCTTCATAAATAACCTCCCTGGAATTGATGTTTTCTAGAGAATAACATGGAATCCTAGGTAGGCACACACACAAAAAAATAAAATAAAATAAAAAAAGATTGCCTTTTCAGAAGATGATCCTATTAGGAGAAGCAGAATTCTGTATCCTGCACAAACACAATTGATACCTAAGCAATGTGCATTTTTAAGCAGTCATTTGTGAAATTGTGGACTTAATGGCAGATTAAAACAACTACCCGCTGGGCTGTTTCAAAAAACAAAGCCCTCCAATTAAGATGGATTCATGAGAATGTGAAATCAATCCACCACATCTCAGAGTATCTTCTAGGTGAAGGACACTGCTGCTGGCGTGAAAGGGGGGAAGAAAACGTGGAAATCATCTCGGCCCTGAGAATCGTATAACCCAGAGCGATAGTTCTCAACAGGGCGTGATATTGCCGCAGCTCCACGCCCCCCTCCCAAGGCATTTAGCAGTATCTGGGGACATCCTTGGTTGTCACAATGAGGGACGTGGTCTGCTGACATCTAGTGGGTAGAGGCCAGAGATGCTGCTAAACATAGCACAAGGCACAGGGACGGCCCGCCACAGCACAGAATTAACTGGCCCTGAATGTTAATAGTTCTGAGGTCCCAAAACCCTGATCTAGAGAAGGGGAAAAAGCATACGTAGAGAGGGTTTTGATGTTTCAAGGTCATCATGACTATGCCCAGCCTGTTTATAGGGATTCAGAGCATAGAAGAGTTTCTTGAGGGTTACGTAGAGGTGGGATGTGGAGGTCAGGTCTCATACTAGAGTTAGGAAGTATAATTTACCCTAAAAGATGGGCAGAGAGAGTACGAGGGCATTTAGCAAAAGAGAAATGGCAACATGGGAATGATATTCATCATTCCCAATGGTGAGCATGACACACACACGGAGTAGTTAGAATGGATGCCCGGCCGGTTATAATAACAAACGTACACCCTCACACCACAAGTGCACTTACAGACCTAATATCAGACTATGGACAGCTACCCTTTCTCCAGGCTCAGTCAGTACTCCAGTGCTACTGCTGGGCTGGATGTATCTCTTTGAGGCTCTCAAATAAGAAATTTTGACTTGATCTGACAGGCAGAGTGGGCGGTGAAACTATCAAAAACTTGAATTAAGGAGTCTCTAAAAAATGTTCTTTTTCACTCCCCTTCCACCTGCCTTGTCAATATAGGGCAAAGCCCCATAACTGGTTTCGAGTGATGTCTCATAAATAAATAGGATACTTCTAATATTAGGCATTTGTGGTGGTAGGGCAGAAGAAATGTGATGGTGAAGGCAGTATTTTAAGGAGTTTAATTTGAGGGCAATATGCAAATATTTTGGAATGGGGAGGTACAAGCAAGGAAAACCTTTTTAACTGCCTGGGTATAGGCAGTGGGATTAGAAGTTAAGTGACGTATACTAGAGGTTAGATTTATTAAAGCATCAGTATAATCTGTTCTCTCTTACCTTCCAGTAAGTCATTTGATAAAAGGGGATAAATGTATAGATGGATTGATTGAAATGATTCACATAAAATACCTAGCCCAGGGGAGGAGTGGTTTTGAAATTGAGAGACATTTGCTAAAGGTGTGATTATGAAAGAATCAGTAAAATCTAATATTTCTCATGTTCGATTAACCGATTTGATACAAAGGTAGTTAATGTATGGGTTCGGTGAAATAATTCACTTGGAATACCTGGCCCAGTGAAGGAGTCATTTTGAACCCAATATAGATGGTGTATTCCAGTTCTGCCAGTAATAACTATATGGCAGAAATTAACCTTTGAATTCTTTATTATCATGAAGATGATAGTAAATTGTATGCACTTGCAAAGCTTGTACTATAAGGATGGTGTGAGATAATGCATGGAAATTACTGAGAATGTTGGCTTAAATTTTGCAAGTGTTCAATAAATAAATATAATAAGTGTTACTTTCAATGTTGGTCCAATATGTGGATTCAATGAGAGAAATCAAAGTTAACCTTGAGATGTTGAGTATTTGTCACTGAAATAATAAATGTGTATTAAGGAAGTCAGACGAGGAGTTAGTTTTGAGGGGAGAGATGGAGTGAAGTCAGTTTTACATGCCCAGAGTTTGAAATAAAGACAGCTCACCTCAAAACAAAATGCATAATGGGCATTTGGAGGGTACAGTTAGTATCTGAGAGACCAAGAAGGGTGTGCTGGTTTGGAAATCTGTGTAGAGCATTTGAATTGGAAAGTGTGGCAGAAAATTTCTCTCTCAGCTCTTTAATTCACTATTGGTTATTGTTTGCTTTTCTAACCTTCTTTGCATCTAGAAGAGGCCAGTGTCCACACTTCCAGCCAATGAAAATATATCAGTCAGCTACTGCCATCACAGTGCTGTGTAACAAAACATTTGAAAGCACGATGGCTCATATGAGTATTTTTTTCTTATTCATGGATCTGCGGGCCTGCAGCAATATGAGTACAATTTACCTGGTTCAGACTGGATGACAGACCCCGAGCTACAGGCTGAATCTAGACCTTCCTCAGGTGTCTTTCATCCTCCTTAGACTAGACACTTCCTGGAGTCATGGTGAATTGTGTAAGGACCAGAGTGCAAGGCCAACTGTGAAAGCACATTTTAAGCTTCTGCTCACAGCACATCCCCTCACATTCCCTGGACCGAAGCAAGTGGTATGGCCAAGCCTAAGATCCAGTGTTGTCCACATGCCATGGTAGGGATGTGAAGGGAGATAGGAAGTTAGGATAAGTGATTCACTCTCCCATAGAGACGAAAGGAAATCTGCTGGAGGCAGGGGTTTTTGAGAAAGCCTCTGTCTTTATGAAAAAAAGAGACAGAAGCAGCTGGCACTGTTTCCCAGCCCTTCTTCCTGGCTTCTGTGTGGGTTTGACTGGTACCAAGGCATCCATCATGTCATCATGATGAGCATCATGGAGACACAGCCTTGATATTGTCCAGCCATTGAAGCAAGGGCTACCGGCTGCCTACAGATTTATTGGTATTTAAGCCTCGTTTTGCTGTTACTTATAGTGAAAAGCAATACTAATGACAAAAGAGAAAAGAGAAGAGCAGAGGTTGAAGCCAAACGTTGGGTTTCACCCACATTTGGAGGGGCATGGTGTCTGGCATGTAATGTGTACTCCGGAAATGCTCATTGTCTTGGATTGATTCGGAAGAGTCAGCCAGGCCATGTTCCCCGCTACTCTTTACACCTATTATTCCTCTGCCAGGCCATTCCCTTCTGCTCCCGCCCCCAGGAAGCCTATATCACCGCCAGCATAATAATGACATTTTATTATCACGATCTGAAACCCTAGGGTTGCTATCCAGCTGTTCTAAATAGAGCAGGTTTCTGTCAAAGAGATTTCACTTAGGACTAAGCATGACTGTATTCAAACTATTGCCACCCGGCGAGAAAGTCTTTATTTACCATTCTTCCTAGTTGTCAATCTCTAGATGTATATGCTCTCATTATTTTTCTCTCCCTCCATCAACTCTCATCGTCACAAAGAAAAAAGTTTGTTGTTAAAGGCCGATGTAATATCGGAAGTAAATTCTTCTTCCATAGGTTATTTTACAATCTAGATTCTTAGATGGATATGACTTCCATCTCATGCAATTAGGGGTAATCTCATGCAATATGAAATTGTGGGGCTGCTTTTGAAATTGAAGGCAACAAGAGCACAAGTAGCACCTTTGTGTGCGTGTATGTAGCTTTTTGACCCAATTGCTTATAAGAATGATAACAGTGGCTGCGATTGGACTTACTGTTGTTTGCGGTTCATTTTTATGAATGAAATGTAACCAGTTAGAAGGCACAAGTTTTCTTGGTAATGGACAAAATTTACGAACCACAAATACTGCCTTACTTGTAATCTTTCTGATACTGTTTTTATCAGACAAATAATAAAGAACATACTCATCTTGTCCATTGGTACGAAACCCCTTTGAAATTTGTTTCAGACATTATTATAGTTTAGAATGACTAACATCAAGGGTTCTTATGAGAAATCGTTGATAAACTGTGGGATAGAAACTCTAAATTTTAGAATTTTATTTCCCAATAAAATTTAAGAAATAAAAATTAGAGACACTCTCACAGGGTTACAAACTTTGAATTTTTCTAGAGAAAGACCCTAAGGCAAAAATCGCTCTTTACCATCATGATACTTTTATAAAAGAAAGCGAATTTAAGCCGTATCTCATGGGAGGGCTGTCATAACAGAAGAGCCCTTTAATTGGTTTCTGAATGTTGGTTAGACCAGGTATTGGAGTGTAGGCACTGCAGTAGTTTCTAGAACATTCATTGAATCCCTCTACCATTGCACAGCGGCCAGATAGTATGAGTGCTGAGATGAATTCCAGGTGGAACATGTCATTAATCTAAGCCAGTGATCGGCAGACTTTTTTTCTGTAAAGAGCCAGGATTTTGGCTCTGTGGGACATATATTATCTCTGGCAACTACTTCCCCTGGCATAATGCAAAAACAGTTATAAGCAATACATTAAAAATTGGGTTTGGATATGTTTTAATGGATATTTATTTACAGAGTTTATTTCCACAGATTGGTGTGGGCTAGATTTGGCCTGTTCTAACCCACACGTGATAATCCTCAAGAACCCAGGCCTTGACCATCTTGAGCTGTCATACTATTCTGACCTACACGGGTTGATTTAAAAAAAAGAAAATGACACACTAGGCACTGATGAGATAAATATCTCTTTTGACAGGTTGCTGATGAAAGTTTTCTTATTCATGAGAGGTTATAGGAAGATACTCCCTTACCTGGCATTAGAGGTTGTCATATAAGGATGTCATCACACAAGATGTGACCATCGTATCTGCCGTAGCCACTTTACTGCCTGCCTGGAGATAGAGCCAATGCAGGTGAGGAAAGGAATGGAGGGAAGAGAGAAATTAAGCATGCTCCCATGGGTCCTGTAACCACGAAGCACCTACCTGAGTTGAGCCACTGCATTTCTTTCTCTTTGATGAAGTTTGAGTCAAGATTCCTGTTATTTGCATAAACGAATAGAGGAGAAAACAGAACATCCGTGGATATTACCATGTGTTTGAAGAAGCGGGAGAGCAGAGAAGAGACGGGAGGAGGAGATCGGGAGACAGAGGAAGGGAGACGCCTGTGGAGTTAAGGTGTCACATCACGATAATCTCCAGTGGCAGGTGCAAGAAGTACTTTCAAGAGCTAGAATATTAAATATTCACTTCCGAGTAGTGTGTGCATGAGATGTAAAACCTCTCTGGCACTCCCGAACTTCAGTAAAGTCTGATACTCTCGCCAAAGCCTTTTGAGAGGAAATGTGGATAAATCAAGGCTAAGACACTATGTTTCAGTCCTAGATAAATTAGATCTGGATGAAAGGGAAATTGTTTGGGAAGAGTAAGAGTTTAGTGAGTGTAGAAATTAAAGCCAGAAATGACTGTGAAAGTGTACATTCCTGGAAATTTGCGGACATCTTTCAAAGGACACTAAACACAAAAGATACATGACAAGTACCTTTAGAACTCAAAGAACAAGGTCACCTCAGTTTTCATGTTGGTTGTGCATTTCAAATGGTCAGAAATAATGAGTATCTACCTTGCAATAGTTGATTGCCTTCTAAGAGGAGTTAGATTTAGAATATGTAAAAGAATTTGGGAGAAAGACATAGGCATGTTTTCCCTAAAAATTTCTGTATATTTTGCTTTTCTTAATTATCTTATTTCCTTCTTACCACCATGATCAAATATTTTCTTCTAGATGTAACGTGAGGGCAATAACTTAGTTGGGGTGATAAGTGAAATATTTCTAATAAGACTACAGGATGGATACCTGAAACTTTTGAATTAGCAGCTGTAAATAATTTTTAAAATGTTTTTGAGACAATTTTTGGACTTTTTTGAGACAATTTTGAGATAGTTTTTGGACTTTCAGAAGTCCAGTACATCTATATCATCTATATCTATATCTATATCTATATCTATATCTATATCTATATCTATATCTATATATCTATTTATACCTATATATCTATATCTATATCTACATACATACATATAGATATATATGTACATGTATATTCATATATGTACATATATATTCCCATCTTCTCTGAAAAACATAGTACAATAGTTGAAACTGAGAAATTATGGTGGATACAATGCTATTAACTGAAACATACACTTCATTAGGATTTTGCCAGTTTTTACTTATTGGCCTCTTACTCTTCCAGTATTTAATTCATTATTCCTCATTGTATTTAGTTGTTACATCACCTCCGTTTCCTCCAATCGGTGAGAGTTGCTCGGTTTTTCTGTCTTGCGTGACTTTGATACTTTTGAAGAGTACTTGTCTTTTTTTTTTTTTTTTGTAGAATATCCCTTAATTTAGGGTTGTCTACCTTTGGCCCTGATTAGACCGAAGCTGTGCATCATTGGAAAGGATGCCACAAAAGCGATGTGTCCTTCTCAGTGTGTCACATTGGAGGACATGTGATATCTGAGTTTCTTATTCCTGGTGATATCACCCTTGATCACGTGGTTGAGGAGGTGTCTGCTGAGTTTCTGCCCTGTAAGGCTGCTATTTTCCCCTCTGTACTTAATAATACAATAGTTCATTTTATTAGTATTCTCTAATAGCAGTTTTCTCTTTGTCTCATCCCTTCTACCCGTATTAATGAGAACTCTTCTGTAAGGAAGCATTTTCCATTCTTCTCTGTGTATTCACTTCTTTAGTTGTTTATATCAATGTGAACTCAAGAATATTCATTTTCCTTTGGGCTGTAATCTAATTTCGTCATTATTTTTATTGTCCAAATTATTCCAGCTTTGGTTCTTGGGAGCTCCTTCTGTTTGGTTTTTGTGACCTTTGGAGACATCTACTTTTTTTTTTTTTGAGTACTTTCTATCTTTCTGGCACTGTAAGATGCTCCATGCGATCTTGTAATTTCACTGACCCATCCCTGGAATCAGCCCCTTCTCTGAGGAACTCTGGTTCCTTTTGTTGGACCGCAGTATTTAGGAAGCAAGATATCTGTGCAGCCTGTGTTCTTGTGTTCTCGTTATTATCGAAATGGCATGGTTTCTGGATCCTGTCAGTAAACATATGAAAATATATGCAAATATATGCAAACACACACACATACATATGCACACACCTATACACACACACACACACACACACACACCCCTATGTTTTGTTTTACTTCTGTGTCAGTATCTGCATATCTGTTTCAAAGCCATGAGTTACAACTGATGACTGACTGCAGTCCAACACTCAAAGATTTATTGTAACCTTTCCCCCATTTTTTGGAACTTTTTTCTCTGACGGCGAGAAACCTGACTTTCATTCACTACAACATATTTACTTATTTGTTCAACTCTAGTATTCAAATAAAGTAGTTTAAGAATTGCTGACCTATACTCCTAGGATAAACAAATGTATAAACTACTGTGTTTGTGTATGGATCTCTTTGTCTGAACATCCTGTCAAAACACCATTTCCCGAAGCTACGTAGGTCACCTTTCAGCATGTTTATGTGATTCATTTGTAATAGCATTAAATTTGTTTGTCACAGTCCACGTTCCTTCTTGATTTCCTCCCATATCCTTGTTAATTTTTTTTAGAAATTTACATGCAGTTAAATTCACCCTTTGTTGTGTATAGCTCGGTAGATTTTTGCAAATACATCACGTTGTATGTCCACCAGCACGGTGTCACATATACACTGCCATCATTTTCAGACTTCCTTTGTGTTGCTCTCTTAGTCAACCCCCCCTCACCCCTCCCACCCATGGACAACCACTAATCTGTTTTCCATCTATATATGTATTTCCATCTATTTTGCCTTAGCTGTAAATAACTTTGCTTATTGAAAAGTTAATTGCCTTGCAAATTTTTTTCTCATTTTAAAGAAATGACTATTCAGATGAATGCCACCAACAAGAGTCATCATGTGTTGCTATAAATCTCATAGTATTAATGACGAATGTGACTGAGCACATATATGTGTGTTGGACACTGTGCTTAGCTTGTTTATGGACAATTTCACTTGGTGTTCATGCTCATCCATTCTGATAGAGCGATTTCCATTTTACAAATGAGAAAACCGAGGCTCAGAGAAGGTCAGTAACTTGCTCAAGCTCACTCAACTGGAAGTGAGGTGGTCAGATCCTTTTCACCAACCTTTCCCTCACTCCACTGCAGGACCTCCTCACAGAATAACTAACACTTACTGAATATGTACTTGACACATGCTAAACAATGGGCCCCAGAGAGCTCCATGAATTATTCCATTTAATCCTCACAACAGTCCCTTGATGTAAGTGTTCCAGTTGTATCCATTTTGCAGTAAGACAGGTAGAGAGGGCTGCAGCTGCTGTCCTGAGACCACATGACTGGTTCGGTGATGATTTTGTTTCAATCCCGAAGTTCCTGTACTCCAAAGTCTATCCCTGTAATCACTGCCTCTCTGAATCAGGTTAGGTCTTTAAGGATTAAAGTGGATCGTGTACCATCATCAGTGACAATGAATGAAAAAATGCGCTTAATGATTGAGTGGAGAGAGGGGACTGGCTAGCAGTCTAGGCAGTGGACTGGAGTGGCATCCGTCTCCATGTCTATCCAGGAGAATAATTGACAGAAATGAACCCCGTGCAGCCAACACAGGAATCTCAGGAGATGTCGTAAGAGATAACAGCTAAGGGCATTTCGAGATGTGTATTCAATGAAGGGGGAAGATGAGAGGTAGGGGTGCTGCGTCTGGATCAGCTTTTGTGCGCCCCTCCCCCACTAGCTGGCACTCCATGCTAACTCCTTCTGTGTGGTTCGCGGGGACCTCCACGGGTCTTGGAGGTGAGGGGTGTACGTGTCCCTGGCATTTCCATAAGTTTGGGTGCTCATCTGGCTGTTTCTCACTGTGTGATCTTCATCACATCACCAAGGTCTCAACACACCAGTTTCCTTGTCTTTAAAGTCCGTTCTCATATATCTATAATATCATTTTCATGATATTCAAATGAGAGTGGAATGTCTTGCAGAGTTTGTCCATAATGAAAGGAAACCTCTCTGTTTTTTTTTTTTCCGTGTGTGTGTGTGTGTGTGTGTGTGTGTGAGTGTGTGTGTCTTTTACCCTTTCACTCTCAGCTTTGGGGTGACAACTTCCAAAGTGCCACTTTGTTTCGGCGAGGCTGGTCCTGATGGTCCCCTGCCTGACTTGCTCAGGACTGATTCCTTTTTTAATGAGCTGAGTAGGCTGACACTTGATTTCCTTCGAAAGAAAACAGATCATGGGATTTCTGGCCATCTTTTCTTCTGTATTTTTACTGAAGTAAAATTCACATAATGTATATAGCTAACCATTTGCCATTTTAAAATGTGCGATTCCGCGGCAATTAGTACATTCATGATGTTGTACAACAACCACCTCTATCGAGTACTAAGACGTTTTCCTCACCCCAAAAGGACTCCCCTTACCCATTAAACAGTTACCCGCCCTCACCATTCTTTCTTCCCTCCAATGCCTGACAACTACTAGTCTACTTTCTTTCTCTATGGATTTTCTTCTGGACATTTCCTATAAAAGGAATCATACAGCATGTGGCCTCTTGTGTCTGGCTTATTTCACCGAGCATGGTGTTCCTGAGGTTCATCCACTTTGTAGCCGATATTAGTATTCTGGTCCTTTTTATGGCTGAGTAATGTCCCATGGTCTGAGTAATGTCCCAGTCCTTTGTTGATGGACATTGCGTGGCTTGCACCTCTTGAACGTGTGTACACACGTTTGCGTCCCTGTGTTCAAGTCTTTGGGGGGGGTGTGTGGAACTAGGAGCGCCATCACTGGGTCACGTTGTCATCCTATGTTTGACTTACTGAGGAACCACCAGACTGTGTGCCACCACAGCTGCACCGTTTTCTGTTCCCCTCAGCACGAAGGGTTCGATTTCTTTATATGCTTCTTCCTCACACCGTGCTTTCCTAAGGGAGGAACTGAAGTGAATGGTCCCTTCCGCTCATCCTTCTCCAGCCATCTGGCTTCTTGTGGAATCTCGAGCAGACATAATTTGTCTGAGCCTCGGTTTCCACATCCATATAATAGGTAAAATTAGAATACCTATACCATGGTTTTTGTGAGGATTGTGTAAGTGATTCTTCTTGGCTCAATACAGTTTTACAATGAGTGTTATTATTCTTTATTTTGCCTTTGTTATTTATTATTATTATTATTATTATTATTATTTCTGCTCAGGCTCTTTTTATTTTCTTGCAGTCACCTCACTGTGGCTCTGATGTCAGATGGCTGAGCGATCTTCCTGCAGCTCAACCCTGGTCATTCTTCTGGGTCGGCATCATTTAGTTCCGGTGCTACCAACAACTAGTGAGGTCCCCTCACTTTTTCATGAATGCATTTCCAGCTTAAGAGGATGCATACTCCGGGGTTTGGGGTGAGGGCTGGTGGAGAGTGGCGAGGAGGACAAGGATGACAGGGACTGCTGTGTGAGACAGCTTGTCTCCACTGCACATCTATTTGTGTTATTTCTTAGAACTCTTACTTTTCATCTTACAAAAATGCATTTTGTAATCTTACATTCCTTTGATTGCGTATCTGTGTGTGTCCTAATGTAACAGTGCACGACACCCCTACATAAAAGAAATTTCCACATCCAATCACTGGTTGTTTCTCAGGTTGTTTCAGGAGTTTGTTCTTTAGTAACCCCAGGCGCTGTTGGCTAACCCATTCAAGCATGCGCATTGCGATTGCACATGCATAGTCCAAGAGAAGTAAGCATCAAACTCCAGTATACACGCGATACATTAGAGAAGCTTTTCAGAATACAGGGTTCTAGGCTTTGCTTCGAGACAAGAGACTCAGCGTATCTGTGGTGGGGCTCAGGACTCTGTATTATTAATGAGCTTCCCTGGTGAGTCAGATGTAGACAGGTGAATCCACATGGCAGGCCATGTTTTTTCAGAAACTCTGTGCTAGATGATCATGTCTGAAATCCTGGGTCCAAATTCCTTCCCTTCATCTCAGGCCATTCTCCACAGCCAGCACCCCTGGACCCTGGCACATTGTCCTTCCATTCTTGATGTCTCTGACAACACCCTCTATTTCCTTGTCATGGGTTCCTGCCCACGCAAAGGAGCATTTCTGCTTGTCCTCATAAGGGTAACTCATCCAGATAGATCCTTTCCTTTTGGGACTTAGCACAGTGTGTGGTTAACATGGCAGGGATCTTTGAGATCAAAGGTGCCTGGGGCCAGTCTACCTCCTTCTTCTACTAGCTGTGTGAATTTGAACAAGTTAATATCTTGGAGATTGTTTCCTTCTCTGCAGAAAAGAAAAAAAAAGGAGGTAATTAACGGTACCTGTCTCTGTAGGGTGACTGTGGAATGAAATGCGACAAGGCCTATACAATGCCTGGGACAGGGTTAATAACTCAATGAATGAATGCTTTTATTATTTTTTAATGTCTTTTACTCGTTTGATTACTTCCTCTGCTAATCTGCAAGCTTCTTGAAAGTGGGGAAAATTCCTTAATAATTTGTGTATCTCCACTACTTGTAAGAAAGCCTAGTGTCTAAAAAATGATTAAATATATATATGCATACACGCACATATGCACTCACATGCACATTTTAAAAGAAATTTTTTTTGTATATTGGGAACTCTTGAATGAACAAATGAATTTTATGAATCTCCTGACCCTTTTCTTTGCTGTTTTTACCATTTTCTCATTTGAGTTTATCTCTTAAGACATACACTGCCTTGAGGCCACTTTCCTTCATTGGCTATTTGTAGAGCCCAGACACATATTCCGCTGAGTCGGCATTCCTTGCAGCAACCCCTTCCCATTAATGATTGATTGACAGTGGGGTGGCCGATGTGCTGACTCAGCACCCCAGGGACTCACAGTCCTTCTCTCATCGAAGGGGGAAGAGTAACTCTATCTTTTCAGTTAATGGAAAGAGAAAGCCATGGGACCTTTATTGTTCATTCTGCAGGGTTGCAGAATGCAATCTCTGTGGCCGTGTGTGTGTGTGTGTGTGTGTGTGTATAAAAATATCCCCTCTGATTAAAGCACCAAACTTCAGGATAAGTCAGTGAGAATTACTAGTTAAGAATACCGAAATATCACAATAAAAACAATAAAACTATTTTCTAGCAACGTTTTAAAAAATTGGAAATATATAAACCACTGCTATTCTCTAGAGAATATTGATGTTAGGAATACACATGGTTATAGGAAAAATCTTTGTAACAACATAGGGACTTAATTTGGAACTATAAAATTTTAGAAGATTCTAAACAGAATTACCTGAGCAATTCCATTTCTGCATATCTACCCAAGGAAATGAAAGCAGCTCAAACACATACTTGTACAGCAATGTTCACTATAGCGTTATTCACAATCGCCAAAAGGTAGAAACAACCCAAATGTCCATCGATGGTTGAAAAGATAAACAATGTGTGATATGTATACACACACACATATGTATGTATGTATGTATGTATATATATTCAGTGGAATATTATTTAGCCATTAAAAAGAATGAAGTTCTGACATATAATATTGGTAAACCTTGAAAACGTGATGCTTAGATCAAAGAACCCAGACCCAAAATGGCAAATATTGGGTCATTCCACTCATATGCGATACCTCGAGTAGTTAAATTCACAGAGACAGAACAGAAAGTTGGTTGCAGGGAGGCTGGGCTTGCTGGGAGTGGGGAGTTAGAGGGTATGGAATTTCATCTGGGAGGGTGAGAAAGTTCTGGAAAACGGATAGTGGTGATGGCTGCTCAATGTTATGAAAGTACTAAATGCCCTTGGATTGATCGTACATTTTAAACTGGTTAAAAGGTGAATTTTGTGTTATGTGTATTTTACCATATTAAAAAAGATAAGACAAAAAGAATAATTAACTAAAAAAAAAAAATTATAGGAGAGGCAAGCTCTTGCTTGGTCAGTGCTGGCAGTGATGTTTTTCCTGATGCCTCAGACGTTGCTTTTGTGGAGGGCTCGTTTGTTTCTAGCTGCTCTTGAGCTAGAAACAGAGATTGGGAACTGACCACCACAAGCTGTAACTGGCTCATGGAGTTTGCTTGAAGCACAGTATTTATTTGAAGTTTATATTACTTGTCAGCATTTTACTGTGAGATTCTTGGCATCGAAAACAGAAACCGTGTTCCTGTTTTTCTTAAAAACGGATGATCTGGCCATGCTGGGTCCACATTCTCTCTCCCACATGGGCTCCAGCCACACAGGTGAGGCACAGGCCTGGGCCCTGTGGGCAGGGGAAGTTGCAGCCCCAAGGGAATGTCTGCACACAGTGGCTCACTTCTGCGATGATCACTGTCTTTATTCTCAGCTTTCAAAGGATCTGATCATTGTTATGTAAATGAGCCTCTATGTATGGCCCCTGGGTTGTTTACTTCTTTTGCTGCAAGCCTATTAATTCAGAAGTCCACTGTTGCCAAAATCACATTTTCTACGCATCCAATTATTTTTAAAATAGCCCCAACAGGCAGATTTTAGCCATTTAGAACCTGCCTGCTTTGCATACCCCACTGGACAGCTGTTACCCATCGATAAGATGGGGCCTTGTAGTTATAAGGCTTCGAGCTCCTAGGGTCTTAACAGCTTCAGACCGGACATCTCTGCTGTGCTGCAGAGGACATCACCTAGTCACATGTCTCCCTCTCCCTGGGGTTCCAGCCCTCCGGCCCTTATGGCTGATGGCCTTCTCATGTGAGCCTCTAGACAGCGTTATGGGCTGAACGTTTGTGTCCCTCCTACATTCATAAGTTTCAGCCTTAACCCCCCTTGTGATGATATTTGGAGATGAGTCCTTTGGGGGATGATTAGACTTAGATGAGGTCATGAGGCTGGGACCCTCATGAGGGGATCGGTGCCCTTATAAGAAAAGGAAGAGACCTAAGAGCTTTCTATTCCCACACCCACTTACTGAAAGAAAGGCCACACGCAGGCATGGCAGGTCTTTACCGGACACTGAATCTGCTGGCACCTTGACCTTGGACTTCCAACCTTCAGAACTGTGAGAAATAAATGCCTTTGGTTAGCCCCCTGGTCTATGGTATTTCGTTATAGCAGCCCGAGCTGATGAGCTGAGACAGTCTTATGCCGCAAGGAACTTCCCATCCTATTCGATCCTGTCCAGCTGCCGCCCAACCAGCCTTCTTGCGTGTTACTGCTTCTCATGGTCGTAGCTTTCCCCTTGATCAGCTCTTTAGTTATCTGAAAGGACAAATAGAATTCACTAGACAGAAGAGAGAGAAGGGGAAGAAAAGATTGTCTGATCAAGGAGGCCTCACATCTCCCCCACCGACATGAGAAAAGCAGTAAAATGAGCATTGAGAACACTTGTGTTTGCAAGAACCAGGACAGAGCACAGTGTTTGTCTGCTGGGCACGTGGCTGTGGTTAGGCCTGCCAGTAATCAGCATCATCTATGTTTGCACTTGGATATTTTACGAGGAGCTCTACACCAGCGGTCCCCAACTTTTTTGGCACCAGGGACCTGTACTCCTATGAGAGTCTAACGCCTGATGATCTGAGGTGGAGCTGAGGCGGTGACGCTAGCGCTGGGGAGCGGCTGCAAATACAGATGGAGCTTTGCTAGCTTGCCTGTCACCCACCTCCTGCTGTACGACCCAGTTCCTAACAGGCCATGGACCAGTACCGGTCGGTCTGTGGTCCAGGAGCTGGGAACTCCTGTTCTACACCAATGAGAAAACTTGAGTAGTTAAAAAATGTGAGTGGCATAGGCCAGGAGTATATTTCCCATGGGTCAAGGCTTAAATTCATGAGAAAGCAGGTACCCAATGCAGGCTCAGCCTCCTCACAGGTTCTGAATCCAAGGTGAAGAGGCCAGAGAGCCTGGTCATGGTTAGCAGAAAGGCGTGCCTAAACTAGACTGAGGGTTCTGGTTGATCAAGATTCGTAGGAAAGGGAGTAATGCAATTACTGTCCTTAGCCAGCTCCCTGTAGGATGTTCTCACAGATCAGTGGCAAAGGGCTAGTAGGTGATTTTCTTCCCCATTATATTGTGAGATGTCCAAACCTTCCTACTGATACTGCTGCAGAGAGATTTTATAAAGGATTATGAGACTGCTGTTAAAAGAATGATTTTCAGTTAAATACCTTTCAGTATTAAAATGGCAAAGCTATAAAGAAAGGGGGAAATTCTTCCAAAATAATTGCTTCTCAAGGAGCTTAGTTTGCTTGTCTTATAAACAACTTTAACTTCATTCTTTTTTTTTTCTCTCCTATGACAAATGAGAAGAGAATCCTGCAATTCATTGAACAGTCAGATTTCCAATATGGTGTTTACTTGCATTTTCCATTTCTACTGCAGCCAGGAAATGAAATCCAAAGGATTAAATGCCCCATTCGCGATGTAATGGAGAATTAAAGGGGAAAATGGAAAGTTCACCAATAAATGAGGAAGACTTCAAAGTTTCCAAGTGATATTCAGGAGTGCCAACAAATTGAGCCAAGGTGACCTTGAGCCCATAGGCCATCTGGAGTGGTCTCCTTTCCCTTCCCGCTGGTGCCACGAGATTAATTTTCCAACAACCGTCATAGCTAATGGTGGCCATGCATTGAGCGTTTTTCTATGTGCCCAGCCCAGTGCTTTTCATCCATTATTTGGGTTAATCTTTACAACTCCTCGAAGTAGTTAGTTTTGTGAATACCATTTTAGGAGGAGAAAACAGACATGACAGTTAATAATATGCCTGAGATCACAGAGCTAGTAAGTGATGGAGTCAAGTTCAAACCGTCTTCCACATGACTTCAGGCCCATAATCCAAGGTGCCGTGTGCACTCCCAGGAACAGTTTCCATCTAACTACCTCCCTCCACTTCATTAATTCATTCAGAGGTCGGGCTCCCCTGCTGGTTTTGAATAGAGCCGAGTTTATCCCAGTCTGGGATCTCCAAAGCTCTAGGGCATAACCTTCACGAGAGAGTCAACACGTATGTATATTGAATGTACACTAAGAGACCATGTACTGGGCTCGGGGCTGGGAGACGGAAGAGACACTACAGAGAATGCCCTTGCCCTTGAGGAACTTACATTCTCATGGGGAGACAGACCACGAGGTAGTAAACAAGTCAGAAGCTGGTTGCCTGCTGGGGTAGGAAGTAGGAACGAAATCACCATGGTCGTGAGATGAGGGCAGTGGGTAAGAGCCCCACTGAGAGGCTTCTCTGCATAGTGGGAAGAGCATTCCGGGCAGAGGGAACAGCACACGCAAAGGCTCTGAGGTGGGAACAAGTTTGACCTGTTTGAGAAACCGAAAGGAAGTCAATATGGCCAAAGTAACAGTCTCGGGGGAGGCAGCCCGGAACGCGATTCGACAGTTTGACTTAAAAGGGAAGAAAACGCACATTCTATATATTCTCTCTTTTTTCTTTTATAAAAGTTCTGTTTTCTTTCCGCGTTGCTTTTCTCCTGCTCCACCTTATTCAAGTACCTGCCCCAGTGGCCCTTGATTAAAAAAGATATTACTCTCTGTTGTTAAAAGGCCTTTAATTCAAGCCTTTTCATTCACGAAATCTTTGAGCATTATAGGCCAGACCCTGTGGTAGGCAATGCGGGGACTCAAAAGAAGTGAAGTGATGTGTTTGTGCTCCTTAGAAACCCGTAGCTTTGAATTCCAAAAGTGAAAATGAAGTCGACCTTGCAGAATGAATGGCAGGTTAGGTGGTGGAAAGCCTCTAAAGAAGATTTCACGTGGGATCTTTTCAAATCATTCTGTTCGCCAGTCGATTTTAAACCACCCTGCATCCTAGCGAGCACAGTATATGGCTTTGTTCGCATCACAGATTTGGAAATCAAGACCTTAGAAAGGTCACGCCATCAAATAAATGTTCAACACACAGGGAGAGAGGGGATGTTAATAGCAAATTCTCGGTCAAGTGAAATTAACATGCTACTTTTGTAATAGCTACTTTAGTTTGCATTTGTGAAACTTAACATTTTTGTTTCCCATATGTTGGATGAGACAAAGGAGGTTTTTGACCTGAGCCTTTTTCCACTGCAGAGAATTGAATAAGGGAAGCACACATGGATTGATATCCTTGGGGGTGCCAGAAATCTATTTGAAAACCCCTAAAATCTAGTGTTTCACCAATTTGTTGTGCTTTAGGATGCTCTAAGGCTATGAAGTCCCGTACAGTGGCCAGTAGCCACAGGTGAGTACCGGATGCTTGAAATGGGGCTAGATTGAATTGAGATGTGCTTACGAGTGTAAAATATGTGCTTTTGAAGACTTAAGTATGAAAAAAATAATGTAAGACATCTCCATAATCTATTGATTATACAATGGAAAGCTAATCTTTGGATATATTCAAATACCGTACATTATTCCTATAATTTCACTTGTTCATTTTTACTTTTTTCTAAATGCGGCTACTAGAACGCTCAAAATTATATGTGGCTTGCTTTCCGTTTCTATTGGATTGTGCCGCTCTAAGAAGTCTTCTGCATGCAGTCACGATCATGTAACTGCCCACCAGGCTTGTCTTACAGAAAACAGCTAACACTGAATAAAATAGATGAGGTGATTCTTTTTAGATGTCGATCAACAGGCAGTGCAGATCTGAGACCCTTGAGACAAGGGAAGAACATGCACTCAGCCTCACGAAAGTCCTGGCTTTTAGTCTGGGAGCCCCTTTCTGCTGCAGTGCAGGTGGGAAGCACCAGGCAGAGCAAGCATCTCACGGAAGGAAGAGCCGGAGATTGGAATTCTTGGCTTCTGTTGTGGAATGTTTGGGCAGAGTACCAGAAAAGAAGAATATGTCCAGGAAGTAGATCTCATAGATCTATCATTCCATTCCACTCCCCAGATGGCTCCAAAGCAGGGCAGGGAGTACAGAACTGATCCTTTCTAGAGTCACCGTATCAATAAGTAGGCACTCTCTTTGGTCATAAGGTTATTTTACTGAGTAATCTAGTCTGATCATGCTGGAGTTATAAAAGCCCATTCACCCCCCCTCCCCGCCACCTTTAGCTTTCTATGGCAAGTGAGAAAAGTTCATTCTCATCAGGGTTATGTAACCACCCTTCATAAATTTGGAGAGCCTCACATGTGATGGCATCATTAGCACATTCTCCTGCCACCATTTGGCTCTCTGTAGGTGGCTGTTTGAGAGGTTAAAAGATGGGGTGGGGGAGAAATCCACAGAACACTTTCCATGCACGTCTAATGGATAATGACACTTAAGAAGCTTTACTTAAAACTGATCTGGCTCTGTGATGATTTGAGCTTGCTCTGTAATTAGTTTTTAGGAGCATATATTGTTTATTATCATTGTTTTATTTTGCCGAGTAGAAGCTTAGCACGCTTTCGTTCACAAAGGAACCAGATGCTCTTTACTGGTTTTTAACCACCAATCATGGACTAAGAAAATGTCTTACTGCCCTGGAAAATTTTTCTCCAGGGGGAATTCGCGATGAAGATTTAGTGATTACAGGGGATACTTTGGGCAGAAACATGAATGCTTCGCGAACATGCCATTTGTGCCTCTGTATTTCCAGCATCCAAGAAGTTAGGTGGGGTCGTGTGACTAGTTTTGCTCAAAGAAACATGCGGTTTCTCTAGTCTTTCTTCCCCCATGGAAGGATGTATTGAGATGAAGTTACCACAGGAATTAAATGAAGCAGCTTGGCTTATCTGATCAGTGAATTAACGTCTGCTGTGGTGATCCACTGAGTTTTTAGGCTTATTTGTTATTGCAGCATCACCAAATCTCTTCTGACTAATATGGTGCTTATTGGCGGGGATTAAAGGACTTGGAGAGAAGAGACCCACGAGAACATTACACATGCATGTCGTATAAAGGTGTCATTTCAAATAAGGATGGACTGTTAGTTAACAGAGGAAGGACACTGACTCTTAGCTCTTTCTCTTCAGCTGTATAAAAATAAATTACAGTCAGTTCAAAGAACCTGCATAAATAGAATAGGAACATGAGCGTACCAATACACGACATATACAAAATAAATATAAAGACAATGGGAGACTATTGCTTTCTGAGAGGTCTCGGTGGTGCATTTTGTTGTGTGATTTCTTTTTCTTTTTCTTTTTTTTTTTTTTTTGAGAGAGTGCTTCAGAGGATGCAAGTCATTAGCCTCCCAGTTCTTTAAAAATGTCTTCTCTGAAGGTATTAGATTTGAAGGGGAAACTTTTATGATGCTGGAGCTCATTTTTCATAGAGCTTTGCTCCCTGCCAAGACACGCTGTTATATCAATTGTGGCATCATTCATCTCCTGTGCTGACAAGACTCACCTGATTGCTCACCTGCACTGCAGAGTTGATTGTGCCATCTTCTCCCCTCGCTAGAATGGCTATCATTGGCTTCCATGTTGGCTTCTCCTTCTAGAATGTGAACTTCAGAGGCAGAGCTTGTTTCATTCTTCTTTGCATCTCTTAGGATCCCCAGTGCCTATCTGGCACCTGACAGGCACTCAATATGTGTTTCTGACTGAACAGACAGATGGTAATTCTACCATTCACATCCCCATCTCTTAGGGTGTCACCATCTCCATTACCACTGCCCTGATCTAAGCTAGTGTCAGTCAATGATGCCTTGACTCTTGAAATTACCTCCAAAGAACCCACTACATCTACTTGTCACCCTGGCCATCAATGTTTTCATCAAAGTTGGAGAGAAATCTTTACGTAAGATTTTATTATAAATCTTGCACAAATGATTTCTTGTTAGGGGTATTGTAATAGCTCCCTACTAACTACTGAGACATAACTGGTGTTTGGTTCCATGAGCTCAAGGAAACCCAAACCATGCAGCAGAAGTGGTGGGGACTAAAGGTATGACATCAGCTCTGCCCGAATAGGTTTGGTCTGGGGCAGCAGCGATGGAGAGCTGTTGCTACTCGTGGTGGCCCAGTCATCTTTGTACTTAACCTTAGAGTCTCTTTTAAGATTGTAGAGGGGTTCCTTCCATAGCACCCTATTCTAGCAGGATGTGTGATAGGCTTTCGGAAGCCATACTTAAGTGCTGACTGGCTAAGGACTCAGAAATGGCTAATCTAGACAACATTTCCATTCACTGGCTAAAAAGAAGTTTTCATCTGCAAAAAAGGCATTCTGAGTTCAAATACTTGGCTTTTTGTTGTAAAGCACCAACTCTAGGTTAGGATTCTCTATACGAAGCTATCGGAATGACAATGAGATGACAAGGGGCCACAGTGTTTAGTGTAAGATTTTGATTGGTGGTGTTTTTTTTGTTTGTTTGTTTTGTTTTTGTTTTTGTTTTTTATTTTTACATTTTGCTTGCTTTAATGGGAGAGGAGTGATGGGAGTAGATAAAAGATTGGCAGTGTCCTCTCTAATACCATCATCATTTTGAGGAAAAATGGGAGGGACAGCAGAATCAACAGGATCAGGTGTGAAGACGAGATTTGCTAGATAGTTGGATTAATCTTATGTTCAGAGTGTAAAAGTACAAAAGAAACGTGCATTTAAATGTGGATCAATCAGGAAACGTGGGACCTATCAGGTAGTTGAGTGGTGATTCATTGAAAACGATGAGAAGGGGATAGATTGAAACAATACAAAAAGTATGAAGAGTGGCTGAGGGTAACAGGGAGACTGTTGGTGATGGAATT
Organism: Eidolon dupreanum; assembly: GCA_028627145.1. Lineage (NCBI taxonomy): Eukaryota > Metazoa > Chordata > Mammalia > Chiroptera > Pteropodidae > Eidolon > Eidolon dupreanum. The sequence goes on along the minus strand of CM053501.1, from coordinate 8,964,838 downwards.
TTTGACCTTTTAGACAATTACTTTAGGTGCTGTGTTGACCAGATGGTTGTTAAGATAATGATGATAAATCTATGAGAAGTTGTATGAAATCAAGGCCTTGAGACAGAGATTCGGAGGTTCTGTGTCTTTGCTTCTCCAGGCGTCAAAGGTGTATGCTCTACACGTCCTACAGTAGTGCCACCACCATGCTGGCGCCCCCTGATGGCCAGACCTGGCTACGCTTGATCTGCACTTTCCCCCAGTGCACCCAATAATCCTAATTACCAGTGGGACTGTGCCATACGTCTCAGGTGGGCTGGAGTAGGAAAAATAAAGTTGAAAACCAGTGATATAATTACAGAAGAAGAGCATGAGGAATCACAAGGATGAGGGCTGATGCCTTAATTCGCTGTGGCATCTGTTTTCTGGCCATCGTTTAGATTCTGTAGAAACGACCCATTTTTAGGAATGCCTGGGTTCTGTGCATTTCCGCAGAGCTCAAGTCTAAAGTAATTTGATGTAAATCGTACATTTGCAAGTAGTATTCTAGAAAAACCTTTACGGGGGCTGCAAAAATAAAGTGCAGAAAAGGAAACGATGATGTGTTTTATTCATAAGGAAGCATTTCTCTTCAAAATTCTTACACAGCCCCCTAAACACCTAATGCATCACAAACTGACATTTGTAAGGCTGGCTTTCCACATGCAGAACAGCACTGTTCCTTTTAATCAAGTAAGTTTATTTTGTGGTGAAACCTTTTGTATAATACTGAAAAATAGTCGTGTTCCTTGGAAGCTATTTCAGTTTTCTGAAATGATCATTTTTAATCATTCTCCTAGCAAAACAATTTACCAAGCAGTGGAGGATAACGAACCATAAAGTTTAATTTGCCTTTTTTAATTGAGTTGTTAATTAGCACCCCTCCACCGATGGAAACTCCCAACTTGCTTTTTTGTTTTGCTTCTGATCCGAGACATTTTAAAGAATCTAATCTATCATATTTCCTCTACCCAGGTACTTTCATGAATCACATCAATAGGTGATTATTTTCTAAATCTGTTGAAGCTGCAACAGATGCATACAAATTTTTGTCAGTTGGCAAATAATTAGATAGGGAATATAGAGTGCTGTTAAGTTGATAAAAGTATCTGCCATTTATCGAATTCCTACTATGTGCCAGACGCTCTTCTAAGTGCTTAATGAATATTACTTATTCCTCACAGCATCTCAAGGTACAAACTATTATCTCCATTTTATACACAAGTGAGCGGAGGTTCAGTTATGTCAAACGCTTTTTTCAAGGTCATCCAGCTTATCAGTGCTGGGATAAAGCTTCAGTCCCGGGCAGTCTGGCTGGTGGCCTCAAAGGTCATCCTTTTAACCCTGTGCCGTATTTTCAAGATCATCGAAGTCAAACAGACCCGCATTTAAATTTCAGTTCTATTGTAAAAACCGTTGTTAAATTCAACGCATGCTATTCAAAACTAATTCATGGGTGTGTAACCTAAACAGTCAGGGCCTTCTGCCCAAGAAGGCCCTGTACTTGGTTTAATGTTCTTCTCTTTCCATCTTGACATTCTAAATAATTTTTTGGCAAGGGGCTCCACCTTTTCATTGTGCCTTGGGTCCTGCAAATGCTGTAGCTGGTCCTGATACTATTATTGTTTTAATATGTATTCTCTCTCCTCATGATTTCTGTGGTCAGAAGTCTGGGCATGGCTTTGCTGGGTCCTCATCAAGGTGTCATCCAGGGCTGGGTTCTCACCTGGAGCTGGCTAGGGAAGAACCCACTTGCCTGCTTATGTGCTAATGTGGCAACAATCAGTTCCTTGCAGTTGTAGGATTGAAGGCATTTTGTTTCTTCAAAGCCAGCAAGGGGGGAGAGAAGGACTATGACAAGTCTTTCAACAAGGTGGGGTCTTATTACAGGTAACATCATTATAAGAGTGGCATTCCATCACCTTTGCTGATTTTTATCGGTTCGAAGCAAGCTACAGGTCTTCTCCACACTCAAGGAGAGGGATAATACAAAGGTGTCAACACCAGGAGACAGGGATCATGGGGTTCCACCTTGGATATGCTTGCCACAATTATTATGAATCGTGATTATATAGAGTTATTGTTGTCACTATCATTTTTAAATTGTTGTTGTAACTGCTAGCAACTCCGTAGAGCTGCTGTGTTCCAGGCTCGGTTCTCAGTGCTTTGCACGCATTAACTCACGGACTCGTGCGGCTGAGTCCCAAGGTCCCGAGGACTGAGCAAAGGTCACCCCCTCTCTGGAAGGAATAGTTCTCAGGGCAGTGAAGCACGAGGCAGCTGCTTTTATTTTCCTGAGTGATGTGACTGTCTCAGGAAGGAGTTAAGTAGCGATGATTAGAAACATGGAACTGAGTGCCCTGCAGACCCAGGTGATCTTCCAGCTCTCTTGCTTTCTCGTCGCGTGGTCTCGTCTGAGTCACACGTACGTGTCCTCATTAGGGATGCTCCAGGAGGGCATAGAACAGAGTGTAGGGGTTAAGGCCACTTCAAGAGTAAGGTCCCTTACAATGTGGCAATCCCACATAGTTCAGCCAGAGTCGGGATATGCTTTTGTACTTAAAATATTATCATCCTACTGAGTCCCCAAAGCTCTCTTGTCTCTGGCACCTCGTGGAGTCTGAGGCAGAGATACACAACGGAGTCACACAGAAGCTGCCTGGAAAATCACCATCACCCATATAACTACCTCCTTCTCTCTTCCCTACAGCCTTTCATTGTGCCCATTCACTTTGCCATTCTCCTTTTATCCCATCAATGTCTTTCACACTCTCTTCCTCACTCTTTCTATTTATCTTATTCTTCGTTTCTCCGTATGTTCCCATTTTTATTTCCCTTTCTCCACCTGCCCCATTCTCCATTTTTATCCCACCAAATATCGTGTCAACAATTCTCCCTTCTCGAGTGGAAGAAAACAAGGAAGAAAGACAGAGGGGAGGATGAATTTGATCATTCTCCTTTCCTCGTGGGTGCGTCTTCAAAGATGGTGTCCACGAGAACAGAAGAAGCTAATGCTCTTCCCAGGCGTCAGCTGGAGAACAGGCGGAGGGTGTGGCACTCATCTGTCTTCTGAAATGGCCTTCTGCTCCCACATTTTCCTATAATTGTCCTGAGTATGGGGTACCCATGCCACCATCCCACCCAGCATTTCGCTGCAGGAATCAGTTAAGGTGCTGTCTTTGTGTGAAGGTACTACCACCGATAACTTGTAAGGTTCTACACCCCTTCCATTGGAAGTGCTGCGACTTTCTCCATCAGAGCAGCCCGTGGCAGGAACATTCATTCACCTTTGCAAATGTCCTCTGTCCATTTGATTGGGCAGTTGCTCCTTGGGGTGGGGGTGTGCAGTAATTCAGCAAAACCAGCTTGTGCCCCTCCTCACTTTGATCCCAGCTCTTTCCCATCCATCTACAGTGTTTCTCTCTTAATGATCCTGTTTCTAACAGACGTGGTCAATCTCTGTCTTTCTAGGGGACCTTATCGTACAAACAAAACATCCTCAGAGTTTTTCAACACCTCAAGGGATGTTTCCTTCTCACTTTTGAAAAAGAGACATCCATGGCAGCTCGATTATTATCTCTGGTCTCCTGTATACGCCTCCCAACCCCTTTTAATCTGTTATCCTTTCTTCTCTACTGAAATAACTATCTCAAAAGTCACAGGGGACCCTTCTGTTGTCAGCGCCTGTTCTCAGCTCTTATTCTTCTCAGTTTGTCTGCGACATCAGATGGCACTGACCACTCCACCTTCTTGAGACTCAACCCTTTCATGTCTTTTTTGAGACTGGGTCTCTGCATCCCTTTTGACCTCTTAATTCTGTCTCCATCGGGCTTCTCTTCTCTTAGACATGGGCTGATGCAGGCGGTCTTCTAGAATATACCCCTGAGCTCCTTGCATTCTCCTTCACCTTTTTCGTGTTCATCTAGGATCTTGGCCAGTCACCACGGACAAACTTTGGGAGCAGCTACCTGTCAGATCCCATTCTCAATGCTCTTCATACGTAAATTTCTCTAATTCCCTGAAATGCCTTTCAAGATTAAATAATAATAATAATAATAATAATAATAATGTTACTACTTTGTAGGAGAAAAATTGAAATATTGAGAGTTTATGTTTTTTACTTTGTAGTTTCTGAGAATAACCCAGAGTTTGTCTTTGATTTCTGCTTGTGTGCTTATCAGCTCTCTCTTATCTGCTGGTGACTCACACTTAAACCAAACTCACCTTCCTTTCTCTCCTATCTTTGTTCATCCTGTTTTTAATTTCCCTGGTTTTAATTTACTAAAATAGTTTTAGTTGTCACTTTTTTCATCATTTTTGGTGACCCGCTTCCTTTCCCCCTCAACCAATCAGCTGCTAAGCTCTCTTCATTTCACTCCAAATACCTCCCTTTCCTATCAAATTCCATAATGTTTTTTTTTTTTTTTATTTTGAAGCTTCTTTACTTCTCTTGTTGTAGGATTACAACCTCTTTTTAAATTAATTTTATTTTTCTCCATTATACAATTATTGTATGCTGGTTCAGTTGGCAAAAGATGGAAGGGAAATTTTTAAAAATCCATAATCTGATCACCTGGAGTACAAAGACTTCCTGATGGGTTGAATTTTGTCCCCCCCTCATAAAAAAAAGCAATGTTGGGGTCCTAACCCCCAATACCTTGAAATGTGATCTTATTTAGAGATAGGGTCTTTACAGAGGTGCCAAAAGTGAAGAGACGAGGGTAATTGGTAATCCAATCTGACTGGGTGTCCTTATCAAAAAGAGAAATTTGGACACAGACATGCACACAGAGAGAACACCACGTGAAGACTGAAGTTATGTGCCACAAGCCAAGGAACACGAAAGATTTCTAGCAAACCACAAGAAACTAGAAGAAACAGATTCTCCCTCACAGCCTTCAGACGGAACCAACCCTGCTGTCACTTCGATGTTTGAATTCTAGCCTCCAGAATTCTGTGAGACAGCACATTTCTGTGGTGTACCACCCAGTTTGTGGTACTCTGTTAAGGCCGCCCTAGCGAACTAACACACTTTCAAACTTGTCTTCCCGCTTCTGGTCTCGCTTTCGTTTTTCTATCATCGATCAGTTTCTCCCAAATCAGCTTTTCTGTGTAACTTCCTGTCTAAAAGCTTTAGGGCTCCTTGGAGCTGCTACAAAACATCCAGCTTTTTTAGGCGAACACTGAAATCATTCTAGGATCTTTTAGGACATTAGTGCCAGGAGGAAAATGACTTTGCCTTGTTTACCAAGGTGTCCTAGCCTATTAACAAGTGCCGGGAACAGAGTAATAGCTCCTTTGTTGAATGAGTGAATGAACGAATGAGTAGATGATGAATCCATTCCCCTTCACTAATCCCTGGCTTCACCTGGAACGAATCACTGCCTTTTCCCAAATTGCTCCATCTTTCCACCTCTCCCCACTTGCTGTGAACAGCTGATATCTGCCCATGGCATCTTTGTTTGTTTTTAGATTTTATGTGCCATTCAAGACCCAGTTCATTGTTTTCAGTGCTTTCTCCAATTTTCCCTGATGTTTTCTGATGGGAAAAAATCCTTTTCTCCCATGTCACTCTGGGAGCACCTTTCACTTTGCATTATAGCTACTTTATGTCAGGTCCCAAGCATGGTAATGTTACTTTGAAGGCTTGGCTCCTGGTAGGTAGATTCAATGAACGTTTGTTAAGTGAGCAAATTAATTAAATAAATATTCAGGGTAACAGTTGAAGTTAGAATCCATAAGACCCACCCCAACCCACTTATGTCTGTGTCTAGGCAACACTTTGTCAAAAGATTTCCCTGTTAAAATTTTTATTTACAAATGACTCTTCAGGAATTACATGTAAGGGAAAGGAGCTGGCATTGAGCGCATTGAAAAGTTGAATTGTAGGTTGCCATGGAAACAGAGTTGAGAGTTGAGTTTTCTGTATATGAATGTTTTAATGAAAACATTTTCTTCGCCATTATAGATGGGTTTGTGTACCAGAAGAGAAGTGCTTTATCTTAACATACTATTATGTTTCATAAGTTAGATTGATGATCCGAAGTATTATTTCATCAAATCACTATACATTATTGTGGTTTCCTCACAGAAAGTGATTCCGATGCTAACAAAATGAAGGCTGTCCTCATCTGTGGAGGAAAATATCTCTATAGACCAGTTTTTTTTCTCCTTTTGATATTGAGAAAGTGCCTTTTCTGTTTTAGCCAAAGGACACTTATCTTAAGCATCTAAGTGATTCTCTTCTTCCTTTGATGTAATAATTGTCCCAAATCATGCATGCATCACGTGTTGTTGACAATTATTAAACAATTTGAAAGATTTCTTGATGGTGGTGGTGATAACGATGGCAGTGATGGGGAAAAGCTCAAAGTTTACTCCCAAACTTATGAAGCAGGAAGCTGTCCATGCACAAACCACTTTTGGTTTGTTCCCATGTTATGGCAAGTATTTCTGTAGAGTGGATCAGTAGGTTCGATGCTACAGATGATGGCCATTAAGAATGCCATGCCCTGGGCGTACTGGGGTCATAATTAGGTAATTATCGATTCTACTTGCAATCTTCTGTTAAAGATAATTTATTCAGCATCTTGTCCCCACCCGGAGGTGGCCATGCTACTCATTGTAGCAAATTTGAGGTACCATTTTGGTTACCACTTAGAGATCCCTTTTTATACAGAGATCCAACCTGTCATTCTCCTCAAGTACCTTTAAATAGGAAATCTTCCAATAAACCTATTAAAAGCATAATGAAAACCTCATTCTGTCAGGCTTCGGAGCTGTAAGTGGCTTCTAATTTGCACAAGATTGGAATAGCATTGAAGAATTACAGTAACTAAGTGAAACACTCATCGGATTTTCAATTTTCTGATAGCATCCCATGTAATTTCTTGTAAAGCGTCTGTAGCCAAGTGCGGTGACACATGTCAAGGCTCATGCTGGAGCTTCTGCCCACATCAGCGTTACACTGAGAAGCACGATGCTGTCAACTTTTCTCATGGGGATGGAGCAGAGAGGGGCTCTTGTGTGGCCTTGATGGAAATTTCATTATATGCAGTCCTCTGAACAACAATCTCATAATTTCTAACAGCTCCGATAGATGTTTTTGATGCTTGACATTTGACTTCACATATTTATTGGAACAAATTGTGAAGCGTTTTTTCCATGCGAGTGCTTGGCAGAATATACGGTTTGTCCTCCTGTAGCCTGCAGTCCCTGTTGAGTTGATTGCCTCATTGGAATGAAGGCTGTAGGCTTTGTATTCTGATAAATGAATTCCTTTTGAAGGAACCAAAAGAAGCAGAGGGCATCATGGTTATAAACCAGTGGGATAAAACCCCGAGTTTTCTTTAGTGTGTTTCATATTTTCCTCAGTTCTTGTTTTCTTGCTTAAATAATCCGTTCCCTCTCTCTCAGAGAACATAAGTGTTTTTCTTCTAACCTTAAAATGGGAGGCTCTTGTGCCTAACCTTTAGTGCCCTCAAGGTTTGTGACGTAGGTTGGTTGTTAAAAACTTCAAGCCAGTAACAGAATTACACATAGACTAATCACACTTGGTAAAGGAAGAAATAAGTCAACCAGGCTTTGTAATCTTCAAAATAATTACAATCGTCCCATTATCCATGGTTTCGCTTTTTGTGGTTTCAGCTACCTGTGGTCAACTGCTGTTTGAAAATATTAAGTGGAAAATTCCAGAAATAAACAATTCACCAGTTTTACCTCGTATGCTGTTCTGAGCTGTGTGATGAAGTTTCACACTGTCCCACTCCATCCCGCCTGGGACGTGAATCGTCCCTCTGTCCAGCATATCCACATTCCGTGTCAGTCACTGTGTAGCCATCTCAGTTACCTGATCAAATGTCTATTGCAGTGCGTGTGTTCAAGTCACCATTATTTTACTTAATAAGGACCACCAGCGCAAGAAGAGTGATTCTGGCAATAGGGATATGCCAAAGAGAAGCTGCAAAGTGAGTCCTTTACGTGAAAAGGTATGTAGGTCTAGGAGAAAACATAGTATATGTTGGGTTTGGTACTGTCTGTGGTTTCAGGCATCCACTGGGCGTCTTGGGACCTATCCCCGTGGATAAGGGGTCCCAGTTCCCATAATGGTGTTACCACGCTTTGCTTATGGCTCTGACATGACTGTCCTACTCTTTGGGCAGGTATTTTGACTTATTAATTTTACACGTGTGAGGATGAATTTGCACTAATTCAGCTACATACTCCTCAAGAGTCCCCTTTGTGACCAAAGGCATTTATTGGTGAGGTAGCAGGGTTGAAGTTAAGCCTATAGTCTAAAGCTTTATTATTATTATTATTATTATTATTATTATTATTATTTATGCCTACAGCACCTGGTCTTCCTAGGTGGTCTCCCATCCAAGTACTAACCAGGCCCGACCCTGCTTAGCTTCTGAAATCAGACATCTGGCTTGTTCAGGGTGGCATAGCCGTAGACCATGGACTGTGGTTCCACTGGGGTGCGAACCCAGGACCTTCTGTGTGTAAAGCAGATGTGCTAATCATTACACTATAGAACCACGTCCTGTAGTCTAAAGCTTTACAACAGAGCCAGGCTTATTGGCTCCTGCACTAGTATGAGCTGTGTTCTAACCATGGTGCTTACCAAGTTCCTTTAAGATTCTTCATTTCACCCACGTAAGGACAACAAACACTTATGAATTCTTATGGGAGCAAAGCCTTTGGTCCCGTGCTGCGTGATGGGGTGGGGGCAGGAACAGCTAAGAATGACTCATCGGGGACTTTCTGGGTGCTCGGGGCAGATACGATTCTGTGCTTCTATTTAAAACGTACTGATGTCTACGGCCATGCCACCCTGAGCAAGCCCGATCCCGTCTGATCTCGGAAACTAAGCAGGGTTGGACCTGGTTAGTACTTGGATGGGAGACCACCTAAGAAGACCAGGTGTTGTAGGTGTAAAAAGAGATAAATAAGGAATTGTAAGCCGACAAGGTCCTTGCACTCTGTGAGGTCAACCAAGGGTTGCCCCCACCTAAAAAAATAAATAAATAAATAAAAATAAAATGTACTGAAAAAAATAGTTGAGTCTTTCACTTTGGTCTGTCTAAATGGAAATTATTGAAAATAAGTCAAACTTGAGACTCTGAAATTCTAGATTAGATTTTTACAACCTCAAGACTCTAGACATTTGGGGCCAGATCATTCGTTGGGGTCGGGGTTTGCCATCCTGTGCTCTGTGGGATGTTTAGTAGCACTAGATCCAGTAAAACCCTCCTCCACTTGTGACAACCTAAAATTTCTCCAGAGATTAATAAATATCTCCGGAGGTGGAGGGTGGGCATGGGGTGCAAAATCACCCTCGGTTGAGAAACCGTGCTGTAGATGCCTTCCTGGCGGCTGCTGATACTGGTATTTGCTGTTTTTAGAGAGAGTAGGTGGCTGTTTTCTCATCTATAAAATATAAATATGTATAGAACAGTGCTGGGCATGGATTAAGGGCTTGGCGTAAGGGCTCAGAAGCAAATGGGTGAACTTTTTGGTATGTGAATTGGATCTCAATAATTCTATAATTAAAAAAGTGATATTGTCATTTTTTGCCTTAATTCAGAATTCACTAAACTTTCTTGAGTCTCTGTATCAGCATCCTCTGAGTATTATTTGAGCTTTAAGTGAGCTATTACCAGAGAAACATGGGCAGTGAAGCTATCAATAACTAGTAGGTATCAAGAAATGTTAGATGATTCTGAAATGTGGCATCAGTGTGGCTATTCACGTGTTTTTCTCAGTGTATCATCCTTAGCAACTGTCTTAGGCATTTCCCTACCGTTCTTCCCACTGGTAATCCATTAAAGCTTTATTATTCTAGCAACATCAGCATCACCAGGGAGCTTGTTAGAGATGCAGAGACTCCAGCCCCACCTCCAATCAAAGTTGGAGAAGCACTTCCTTAAAGGGCTCCTTCATTCCCTTTCATACCTACCTGGAAGGATCTCTTTAGACACCCACTTTCACAGAATTTCTTTGTCTCTTGCTGGCTGTAGATTCTCTTTGCTTTCACTCATTAGCATTTTAAAAAATATTTTAATACTTTTTCTTGCTCATCATTCTGCACTCCAACAAATATAGATAGGACAGTTTGCTTCCTCTGATCCTAAGGTATGAATGAACATACAGTTTGTTGCATACACTGATCCAACCCCAAACTTCCAGGCTGGATTAGAATTCTGGACTCATGGAACACCGTTCTACAAAACATGCTGGCTAAACAGCAATCCAGAATTCTAGTTCACCCTTAGGTCAACACTAGAAGTGTCTTTTTGTGTGTCCATCTGTATGCACATGCTCCTGTAGAATTTAAAGGTCCCCAACAATAACTGTCTTAAAAATGCACAAGTGAAACCAGATGGCTATGTGCAAGAGATATTAGAATAAAATGGTCCTCAAGATGGAATCAAAGTTGGGAAAATAGAAAAAAAAAAGGGAAAATTGTCATAGAGAGTACTTTCTTAAACATGTGTTAAAACTCAGTAGCCGCCCCCACCAACTCTGCCCCCGCCAACTCCACCCCTAAATCTTTTCTATTTTAGTAAATGGCATCACCATCCACTCAGTTGCTCAACTGAATACTAAGGCCTCACTACCGATTCCTTCTTTCCCTTCGATCCATCAGCAGATTCTATTGTTCAGAAGAAGGTTCCTGGATCCATCTACTTCCAATCATCTCTGTTGCTACTCACCCCCCTTCCAGGTACGATCATCTCTCACGATTTTCTGCAGAGGCTTGTAAAATCACCTGACCGATCGATCACTCCTGCTACCCCCAGACCCTTCCATTAGCATCAGCTAAAGTCGAATTTCTAAATTGCAGATCTGCCTGTTATACACCCTTGCTCACAATATACCTCCTTTCTATTCCTCAGACTCTGAGCTTGTTCTAGCCTTAGAGTTGTGTTCTCTCCCCACCCACCCCGAACACTCATCTTCCAGCTGCTTGCATGGATGGCTCATTATTGAGTCTCAGCCTCAAATCTCACCCCGTTAAAGCAAAAACATCCTATCCAATTAGGACCCATCAGAATGCCCCTGCTTCTATTCCATGTGCCAAGTGCCTGGCACAGAAGTGGTGTGAGGATGCCTTTGGAATACATCCCCCACCAAGGGACCATGTTCCGAAAAATGCTGATAATGAGGAATTTAGAACAGCCCTATGTTGGAATTGGACACTTAGTTAAGAAAAGCTGGTGACATCCAGAGGAAAGTTCATTTGCCATGCTTTGGTTTATCTACTAGAGAGAGAGATTGCCTATCAATTAAAGCCACGAGGGTTGAGCTGGGATGTGGTTCCTTGGGATTTGAAGTAATTTCATCTAATCTGGAGCAGTTTTAGAATTCAATAATGCAATCAGGTTTTAGCATTCCGCCCCCACCCCTTGGCCCCCGCCACGTAATGATTCATGTGCCATGAAATTTTTCATTAAAAAATTCCAAGGCTCACAAAGTCGAGAAAAGGAGGCCGCACACACCTCATTTGTTCAACCATTTTGTCGAGGCCCCAAATGCAGATCATCGGAATGGAGCTCTGGAATTCTAAACCAAGTTTTACTTTACAAATTTAATGAAATGCAAACAAATACTTAACAGTTCTAAAGGGCATGAAGTCATTAAGGTTTCTCATTTTGTTAGGCGCTTTGGGGGCCTCCCTAATTTTTGGAGTGAAATCAATTAAGTTCTGTGCGCCTGGGTGTGAATGTGTGTGATGACTCGAGCAGTCTGGACAGATCCGGCAGACTCTGGGTTGACATTTCTTTTGCGCCATTTGCCAGCTGTGTGTCCTTGGGAACGCTACTTAACCTTGGGTCGTATGTAAAATGGGGATGATGTAAGTTTTACTGGGAGGAGTCAGTGCAGGGGCACAGGTCTCTGCTCTTCGAAGGGCCTGTGCTTGGTTTAGTGTCCTGCTGTCACCACCTTGAAATCCTTAATAATTTTTGAATAACGGGCCCTGCCTTTTCATTCTGTATCCGGCCCAACAAATTATGCAGCTGGTCCTGATTTGATGAGATTACGTAAGTACAGTGCCTGTCAGTGTCCCTTCAATGAGGTGGATACTAAATATGCATTAGTTCTTTTTCGTACGTGTTTGAATAGCTGTGTGTTTCTGCTCCGTGGGTTAGGCAAAATTGAAAATGCTGATACTTCTCCAGTCTCTCTCTCCATTCTATTCAGCCACACCCCTAAGAGAGGCAGATTATCCTTTGATGACTCTTAAGAGTGTAGAAAGATATTCAATCCTCATAGCTGTTCTTTGGCAATGCTGGAAGAATAGATAGTATTTGGAGAACATTTGTGGCCTAATAGCTTGGTAAAATGAGAGTCTTCGTGGGAGCAGTTTGCCAATTGTAAATTGCTATTCAAATAAGTCAGGATGATGTGCACTGAACAAAAGCTTTATTAAACTCAAACTGTGGAGCAGATATGGGTAAGGAGATATGTTAGAATCTTATAGGTCACTGACATTCAAAACCACAGCCCCCCGATTCTCAGCATTCCCTCTGTCAATTGAGTAGGCCTAGAGCTCTGTGCTGTGCACTGCAGGATGAAGGTGCTGGGATGGTTGATTACAAAAAGCACAGAACTCCTGGCCATAGGCGATTACGGGATATTAGTGGCCTAGAGGTAATAGTTGAAGCTGATGGAGAAGATGCTTGGGAAGAAAGCATAGAGCGAGGTCAGAGAGAATTGGAGAGGGGATCTTAGGGAGGTGTTTGCACCTGCGGTTCTCAACATTTGGATTAACATAGAATCCCCAGGAAGTTTGCACGGTGGTTCTGATGGGGACCATGTCACCTACGGTGAGGACCACCACTGGTCTACATTTAAAGGGCTAGCAGACAGTCAGAAGAAAGGAGTTGAAGTTGAAAGTGTCTCAGGCATGCATAGATACCAGTGCAGAGATTTCTTTTCCAATAAATAATAATAATAATTAATAATAATAATAATAATAATTATAGTAATAAAAAGTAATTATCACCTGTATTGACCCTCTCTGTTCTCTGTTTCTCCCTTCAATGACCCAAATGGTTACTGGCTGTTTTAAGGACACTTCAAAGAGATGTTATACTTTTCTTCACCTTTACCTCTCTCTTTATTCTATTTCTTTCGGGGCCCCGTGCGCTTACTGAAATTATCTTTTGATGCTATTTATTATATTTTCGCTCCCTCTCCACCCCTGGATTGTAAGCTCTGTGAGGGTTTGGCCAGTTTTTTTATGGCTCTGTCTCCATGAGCTAGACCCCTGCTTGGCACAGGTAGGCCTTCAAATATTTCTGGAATGGATGAATGAGTCAGTTTTCTGCACCTGAGATGATTTTCCATCATGAGCTTTTGACATGAAGCTGAATTATTTGTATTCTCCCATAACTCTTCGATTTTCACCTTACCCCCCACCCCCACCCCCCATTTATGCTAGCACCCTTGGACTCACTCTTCCACGTTGGATGGGTCCTTCTTACACATTCAGGGCAATGGTCCTCCGCAGAATCTCCAGAATCCCACTGGAATGTAAGGTCTAGATGGCGGGACTAGAACTGGCTTTCTTGTTCATCAACACTCAATACACATGCACCCAATGAACCTTCCATAGTATCTTCCTGTGAGGAGTACAGGTGAACATCCATCGGAGCTATTCTGAGTTTGTGGCCAGGCTTAAAGAACCGGTAAACCATTTCTTTTCAGGAATCACATTGTTATTTCACTGTCAGTCTTTTATGCCATTCTCTCTCTTGGCGAATGTAATAGATCATAGCCCAAATATCACATTCCTCATAGAAGCCGATTTGTCTGTTAGAAGAGGATGAGGTATTAATACAGTTACACAGAAACTGCCGTGAGCCAGAAAAAACACAGAGTGGGTACAAGATAGTACCGAATAATATGTTTCCTAGGTCTCAGTTTTCTCCTTGATGGTCTTGAGGAGTGAGGGGAAAAATTAACAAGGCAGCTCTGCATTTTATGGGTCCATGGCAGCTTTGCTAAAATACATTTGGAATCCGTGAAGGGCATTGATAAGATGATATAAGAAGCTGCTTGTTTAAAAGAGAGAAAGTGAGCTTTAATTTAGGTGGCTGAATAGCCAGACACTAATGAACTACGATTGCAAATGTGAATAGCCATTTCTTGGGTTTCTAAAATGATTTTCACACTTCCTAAACTTTATTCAAATTTGTAATATCCTTTATGGTTTTCTTTTATTGGCCAGGAAAAAAAAACCAAAAACACATCCTGAAGACTCAAGCTTCCATCAAAGCTGATGGAATACACTAATAAAATTATATGTCATGTTAAAGTGAGAAATATATGGTGGTATAATAGTGTTTGAGTCAATCCAGTGGAATAACATAATTAATAATAGCTTCGATAATTTAGAAAGGCAAGAAGCTGATGACAGCTTGGTTCTCTCCTTCTCTCCCTCTCTCTCTCTCTCTCTCTCTTTCTTTAACTAGCTGCTGTTTTCTTCATCCAAATATGCATAGGAAAGTATTAAGTGGCTGTTGAAACTCCCAGAGGTCTGTTTACTTCGAGGCGGAAGCAGGAAAGCCTCCATAATTCAGAATGCAGCTTCTGGCATTAGATGAAAGTTAGATCAGCTCAAGTTTGGGTCAGAATTTAGAGGTCCCACCGGAGTGTTTATGCTTGTGTCTGTAGTCCAGATAAGTTAGTGGAAGAAATTGTTCCCTGTGGCAGGTCATGAATCTAATTACCCTAGAAACATTACTACAGGCACTTGATTGAAAATCGCTAAGCAATGTATGCAGGCTGTGGCTTCTCCCACCTTCAAATCGTATGTGATGTGTGAACAGCATCATCCACATGAGTCCACAGACCCATAACTCAAGGAGGGAGACAACGTTTCCCAGCTGAAAACAGACCCCAGAGAGCCCCTGGGTCTGAGCATCTGTCTAAATAAGTTCACCCTCTTAGAGAAGAGATAAACAGGACAGTCCTGGGCAACTAGAGAGGAATATCGAAAGCTCATGAGTTGACAAGGAAACCAAAAAAAGGAGGTAAATGGTTGGTTTTCAGGGCGAAGGTTTTCATTGACTAGGCCTGTTTCCTGCTGTTAGGGGCTCTGAAAACTTGATTAAGAAGGGTTTAGTTATTTCTGGTTTGACTACAGACTATAGGTTCAAAATCCGTCCCTCCTGGACACCCCTATGGGCATGGTCGGTGACTGACAGCAAGAATTTTGAAGGCAGACACCCCTGGATGGAAGTCGCATGCTCACCCTCATTAAGCCTGTATCATGGTGTGAGCTACTTATCTCAGCCTCCACTGGCTCATCTTTAAAGTGGGGCTGATGATACTTACCTCATCAGGTCGTTATAAGGATGATGGTACAAACAAGGCTATTCGAGTGATTCCTATGATGATCATTATAAGTCAAGGTGTTATATGAGAAATAATATAACTGTTGGGCGACTAAAGAATGGGTGGGACGTTGTATCTGAGTAAGTCAGATAGTGAGTCTGTTACCATAGGGATAGTTTTTCTTTTTTTTTCCCCTGTGAGATCTTTGATGGAAAGTAGGAAGAAGGGGAGTGGGAGCCAGTGACCATAAAGGTGAAAAATGTGTCTAAATCTATGAGTTCTCTGGCATCATGGCTGTCTGTTGCCTTAGGGAAGGATTCTGCTATTGATGTTGGAATCCAAAGGGAGAGACCAAGGGAATGAATATAAATGTCAAGGAGGAAATGTGATGCAGGGTCGAGCAAATATTAGTCAAATGATCTTTTAGGAATTTGGAATGGATGGAGGGCGAACTTCATTCTCAACAGTCATGCAACCGTTGGTCCTGCCTGGTGTTAAATGGTTGCCTGTCCATTTCAAAATGAGAGTAGGGTAAGTCTTGCCCAATGGCTGCTTTAGACAGTAAAATTTGTCACGTGTCCCTCTCAGGTGTCCAGAGGACTAGCCATAGGAAACTGACACGGAATGACGATTTTATCTTAAAACAAAAGATAACAGTACAATTCAGGGTCACACGTTTTGGAGTTAGGACTGTTGGGGGGTGTATCATGGCGGACTCGCCGGCAGTTTAGGAATGGAGAGAGAGCAGGAGGACCATCTGCTGCGTTAGTGGAGACCTTGGAACACAGAGCATGTGTTTTATGATCCAGAAGGTAGATTTGCCCTTGTTCATATAAAACACTTCAAGGATTTAGTAATGGAAGAAGGGGCTTTTAACCTCCAGGTTACTGGTTAAGAAATGTCCCAAGTTGGTAGTGACTAGAAGGCATTGCCATCTGCCAGCTGCTCAGTGGCCTGTAGGAAATGACATAGAGGTCTCGCAGCAAACCATAATGGACCAGCATTCCTGTCCAACCAACTGTAACTCCGTGTACAATGACCCAGACCCCTGGAAGTGGTCCCCCTAGAGTCCAAGGGGAAGATGACAGGTGGTTAAGAGTGGAGATGTCTACGTGGAATCAGCAATGCCAGCCTCTCTTTGGAATTACCAGTTTAAAAGAATCTATTTCTTCCTTTGAGAGACTTTTCAATTATTTCTCTTGCTAAGCGTTTCAAGATGATATTGGCAACTGGAATCTGAAATTCATTCTTCCAAGCACTATAAGTGCTTTACCTGCATGGTGTCATTTTATCCTCCCAACTACCCCTAGTATAGGGACTTAGTTTTCTATTTTACAAAGTAAGAGACTGAGGGTGATCAAAATGAGTGGATTTGCCTGAGGCCACAGAAATAGTAACCCAGGTAGGATTCCAGCTGGCTCTCTCTTTATCTGGGGTGTTCAGTCCATCATTCTATCTAACTTGCTGAAATATCTTTTAAAATTGGCATTCTGTTACATTTATATTACTTCTAGGTCCGAATAAACAAATGCAGGAGTGTTCAGACACTGCATAACCTACACAATAATCACTCCCCTACCCCAGCTGATAGGTCACTGATTTTATTAAAGGATGGGGAAGCTGTATGTTTCATGGAAACCTCTACCCACTTCAGGAAGTGAATCATGATTAGCTTTGGGCAATTGTAGAATGTTTTCTCACTGGTCATTTGATGAGGTGGACACGTGACTTCATTCATGGCCATGTGATGGGAGGGTTTCTGCTGGAGGATGCCTGAGATGTTTCCTTGGTCTTAGAAGAGACATGCAAAAGAGAGTACTTACTTTTTTGACTCTCGACATGGTCGTGTGGGAAGCCGGTGTGCCCATCAAGTAGCCATGAGAAAAAGGCAGTCAGACAAACAAGGGGTACGCTGAGGGTGGTGGAGGAGTATGAGAGGAAGGCCCTGTGGCTGCCAACAACCTATCTAACCTGAGCTGACCAACCTCCTTATATCCAAGTATATGAGATTACAGATGGACTTACTGATAACCCCATGTGGGGCTCTTCATTACTTGCACCTGAGCATTCTACTGGGCAGTCTGTACAGTAGACTTATTTAACGTTATTTTAATAATGATTACATTTCTTTGTGTCCCTCTACAAAGCATATAAGACAAGACATAAATATTATGGGCAATGATACAGTTTCAGGGTGTGCAGTAAGTGGGTATCCAAGTTAGGTCCGGAAGCCGAGTCGCCTGTTTACCTGGCTACAGAATTGCCAGGTAAAATACAGGATGTCCAGTTGTGTTTGGTTTTTAGACAGGCAATGGGTAACTTTTTTCATTACTAGTATGCCCCAAATATCACATGGAATATCCTTTTTGTTGTTTATCTGAAATTCAAGTTTGGCTAGGCATTCTACATTTCTATTTGCTAATTCTGGCAGTCCTATTTGGTCAGGACTACATGTATTTCACCATTTGTCCTTTCTCATCATGGACTCTTCTTTGAAAATACCAGCCACCAGCTTCACCTGATTTAAAACAAAGAGCAGTTTATGGGCTCGCATAACTCTGCTTTCCCTTGTGTTATGTTTTTTGCCATGTGAGTTCTGTGATGCGGTAACAAAAATGACCCCCAGCAACTTCAGACTTAACAGCCTGTCATCTTCGTGAACCCCAGTGAAAAGAAAGCTACTTTTCCCAGGAGCCTAACTGAAAGCACCAAGGTTAGATGATAGTGGTTGGACTTAAGTCATGTATCAGTCCCTCAACTAATACTGGACAGAGAGATGGGGTATGCCGATTGGCCAGAACTGGTCATGTGACCACCTTTGAAGCCAGAGGTGGATTTTGCAAGAAGCTGTATCCAAGCCATATGGACACTAGGAAAGGGGAGGCTCCCTCAAATAAAACAGAAGAAAGATGGGATGGATTCTGGACAACCGACAGTGATGTCCACCCTAGTTGGTAGGCATCAGACAAAATGCTGGTCGGAGAGCTCTCTGGGCAGGACCCTCGCCCTGTCTGAGTCAGTATTTTGCTTGAGAGTGGGCGGATTGAACTGAAAACTGTGAATCACAGGTAACGTGCCTCAAAGCAATCAGATGATTGTGAATGATGCTGTTTAGTTCTGTCTCAGAAGTTCAGTGAGGTTCAGCTTGTTAGTCAGTAGTGACAGAAGTAATCGTACCAGTCTCCACATATCTGTGAGGCTTCCTTTGATTTTCAGTCTGAAAGAAGCTCATTGGATTTTTACATAAACCCAAATTTGAATTTTGTTGGAATACTTATACATGATAACCTTTCATGAAACTTAGTCATTTCAATTTTAATATTCTAGCAATGGAATGGTATGTTTTTTTTTTTTTACTTCCTGTCAAATTGTTAGTTTCATTAAGCAAATATTTATTGAGTAGTTCCTATGAGGGAGGCATTGTGAGTGACAATGGAAAATCAGACAAAAATCTTTGTCTTAAGGTGCTTACTTAGAAACATTTTGCTGTGGGTTATGTTAGTGTAAGTTCTGATTTTCTGCATTTAAATACTGTGTTCCCTATAATTGTATAGCTATGGGAAAATGAGGTGAGCAATGTCTGAGAATCTGAATTCTAAGAGAATTAATTTACTAATCTACCAAAAGGTAGGTTTGTTATCCAGCCATTTATGCCTAGGTCACATTTCTCTGTCATAGGCTTTCATGGGGACAGGCTTCTCTCCTTTCAGTTCCTGCCATGGTTGTTAATATTACTTTTACTATGGGGATTCTTGGAGGACTGTTTATGTCCACTACTGGACTACAAGCTCCTGAAGGTAGAAACCTCTCTATTCCAATGCCCAGAACAGTGTCTGCCATATGTAAGGTACCCGGTAAAAATACCTGTTGAATGAAGGCGAGGATCACCTCCTCTCCTGCTTGTTCTCTCTGTCCCTGGGTTTTCCTGGGTCTCATACAGATGATGAAATGTCACGATACCAAGAGCTAAGCACAAAGAATGTGCTCTTAACCTCGATTTCCACAGCTGTAGGGAGCTCCCTTGTGAAGGCTGCATCCTATATTCCCTTATAAATTTGGCAAGGATGTGATTTGGTTCCACCTGTTACCCCACAAACAAAAAAGACAAATAGAAGCCTGACATGACGTGGCAACAGAAAGGAAAATTGCTCCTTCGGAGTGCCAAGAAGAGGATATTGAGCATTCAATCAATATCTCTTCAGGTTAACGCTGGTCTCTTCTATCTTTGGTCTTAAGGTGTATAATAACTTTGCGGAGCAGGGGCCTGGTGCTTAATAACAGAGCCTGAGACTTGCTTAAACCCACCCCCCATCACAGGCCCATAGAATAGCCTTGGAATTGTTCTTATCCTCACAGATGACACTCTTGCCTCAATTATGCCAAAAATGGAGGAGTCAATCTGAATTCTAGACTTTCCTTTATCCACCATGCTTAGTTCTTCCTTAACACATCATATAAGCTCTTCCTTCAAACTGCATCTCAAGTCCACCCACTCCTTTGCTTCTCTATGCCACCATCTGAGGACAAACACCTCCTCCCTTGGATCATTCTTAGTAGAGCCACATAACCAGGCTCCTTCATCTATAATCTCCCACCTTCAGCCAGAACAATGCTCTAAATGCATCCATCAAATCACGCCTTACCCCAGCAGCTTTGCAACATGGTCAGATCAAAATGCAGTCCTTACTTAGCCTGGTCTGCAAAGCTCTCCATAACCCAGTCCTCCATGCCCCTCTGATCTCGTCTCTTCTCACTCCAGTCAGCCCCCTCTGTAAAGCAGGCTTGCTCTCATCTTGGGGCTTTGCAGTTGCTGGTCCCTTCCTGACATGCTCTGCTCCAACCTTCTCAAGATCAATTCTGTCATTCCATGAATGCCTGATCTCAACTGTCTCATCCCTAGAGAGACTTTCCCTGACCATTCAGTCTGTAGGAGAGTGCCCAAATCATGCTCCTCGATGATCACATTTTATTATTACTAGGATATTTACAAATCCCTTGCTTATCTGTGTTTGTCTCCCTCCCCTTTCCCACTGACAACTGGAACACCAGCTCTTGTCTAACTTTATTCTGTAGCTCTACCCCTCGATCGGGCCTTAATAAATAATTATTTTAAATGAATAAGTTATTACTCTATCAATTAATCCTCTTCCTCTCTGTCTACTCCCTTGGCTGGGGAAGTTGACTAATGAAATATCCTACTCGAGTTGAGAAAGGATTGTGCCCTACAGAGAAAAGCTTATAGAAGGGAACATCCAAGTCAAAACATACACTTGTCAAAAATATGTCTGGAAAGGAATCGAAAGTCATCTGCTTTGCTCCGTGGAGACTTTCAAAATGACAAATGCCCAACATCATTTAGGGTAGTAGAGTGCTTTCGAAAGAGCTGGAACCAGTCGCTTCCCTCGTGCCCAGAAAAAGTCATTGTCCTCTATGTATGTCTGGCTTATATTTGGAGAAACCAAGCTTCTGGTCTCTGTCTTGTTCCAGGATCCAAATTGCCATGCTTTGTGTTGCTGTTACCAGCAGATATTTTTCCTTTGTGAATCATCTAACCAGACCCCCCTAATCACTGGGAACAAACTTTGAGTAGGCTGCACCAAATTAGGTGTCAGAGTACATGCTTTCTAGCCAAATAAGCTTTTGGAAGCTGGGGGAGCTGCGAAGCACTGTCAGTCCTCACAGCCACCTCATTGTGTTCTCCTTTCCAAGTCAGACATTTTTTTTTTCTTAGCTATTAACCGGCATTATCTGCAAAAGCATTGCACAAAAGAAAACGCCTTCAGTATGAGTATCAGGATCAAACAATGCACGTTTCCAAAGAACAGAATTTGTATTGTAGACAGGAAGTGCTGGGTGTGCTCATGGCCTAATGTTTAAATGTGGGGTCGCACCTTTAAGAAGTGTTAACTGCTTTCTGCAAGAGGAAGGGTAGTGACATATGAGTCACTCTCACCCATGGGCTCCACAAGGGACAAGGGTTCCAGGAAGTCATCCCTCTTCCTTCTCCCAAGAACAATGGTATTTAAGTTTTCAAGGAAGGACAAACTTGGGAGAGAAATACAGCACCCACATGAAGTTTACAAGGTTGTACATTACGGGCCACTGGAAAGCCACAGATGTAGGAGAACAGCCATATAATGTGGTTTGAGTGTAAAGAATAACAGCACAGATGAGGCTCGGGGAAGATTAATTATGAATTACTCTTTGGACACAGGTCTGAGGGGAAGGAAGCTACGTGAGTGGATCCCTAGAATGAAAGGCCTCCTTCCTGGAAGAATTTCTGGAAGTGGCAAGAGGGTGGGGACAGACCAAGGGGACTCTTTGGGCCAGATGACCAATAGACTTTTGAAAATTGCTTTGGGGGAGTGAGAAGACCATTCACTATGAATAGCTGTCAAGGCAATTATATATTTTTTGAGAAATGTTGTAAATGGAACAGCTTTTGGTAGCATGTTAAAACAAATTTCATTTAGGCATTTCATGATGCACGAAGGAATCCTGTACAAGCATAATCTAAGGGTAAGTTTATTGTTGTTGCAACCTCCGATTATACTCAATACCTTAGCAGCTGAAAGATTTCCCAGGGCTTGAAAAATCAGAGAAGTCATTTTTTTCACTTGAGTTGTTTTTATTGACAATAGGGTTTTCATGTAAATATTGGATGTTCTCTAAGCTTGAAAAGTATCTTGGTATCTTAGCCTCGGGATTGGTTATTATTATTTTCTTTCCAAACATTTCAGTAGAATGTATTTTTAAATAATTTAAAGAACCACTGATATGTAAAAATGTCAGGTCCACCTGGCATTTTTACCTAAATCTGCGGTGTTTAGGAGTTGATGGGTACCTGAGGAATATTTTTACCCAAATATAATACGTATAAAAAGGGAAGCAAGTATAAAAGAAGTGCCAATTTAGGGAGGAAGCGAGAAGTACAATTCCTGCCTGTCAAACGTTTCCTGCTTTATTGTGTTTTAGGTTCTGTGACTAAAGATTTTGTGATATTAATCATCATCCAAAGACTATAAGCTTTAAAGGGAATTGTTTATTATTATATTATGCCTATGCGTTAAAAATCAAGCAGACTCTTGTACTCATGTTTCTTTGAATTACAGTTAATGCCAATTACTAGTTTCTTTCATATTATAAGCTCGGTAATACTTTAAATAATGACAAATTTAATCAGACTTCTAAAAATTACTTCTTTAGGTGATAGGATTGTTTTATGCATATCTATTTATAATCTTGTAATATTATATTTCTAAAATTTACACATCAGGTAGAAGGGACATTTTCCATAAAATTCTTCGTATTAAATCTTTTAATTCATCACAAGAAGACGGTCAATGTGTTTGAAATGCTTACTTTCATATAATGCCTAATACCATCTAAAAATCAAAGTCCTCTAAAGTTGAATCTTTTAGTTCAAAGATCTTAAGTAAAGTTTTTTAGGAAAAGTATTTAATAGCTAAATAGTTCTAAATATGCAACTAATTAATACAATGATTTATCTGTATGTTAATATTACATACATTATTTTTGCTATAATTTAAGAGCTTGGCTTATGATTATTTGGGTTACACCCACAGAATTATCATTCACAGATTAGGCATGGGATTTTAGATAAATTAATTAAATGTCTAAGCCTCAATTTTTTCAGTTTTTGTTAATGGAGGTAACATTAGCACCCACCTCTTAAGATTATTCTGAAGATGACATAAGGAATGTGAAGGGCTGAATGAAGGGCTTGATATAAAGTAAGTGCTCAATAAAGCATAGCTCATCGTTATTGTTTTTTTATATTTACTTATTTATCCATAGAAAATATTAATCTTCTGAACTGCCTTTACAGCCGCCCAACAGAAACAGTCACGCAGCCCTATTCTCCACGTGGCATGAGTTGCAAGGTTCGTTATGTGAAGACAGTAAAAACCTACAATGAAACAGTGGTTAGGAGCAGCTGTATTTGCAAAGGTCTCACTCTTACAGAGTTCAGTCTAGAGTTCCAAACCCAGTAAAGATAACAAGTCTGCCCTCTGGTGGACGTTAATTTCAACTAGTTAGAGTTTTCTCGGCTAGAGTTTCAGTCTCCCTAAAAAGCCGTCGCTGTGTGGCGGGAACGACAGCCCTGCCTGCTTCTTTTGAATTCTGTCTGATAAATATGCAGGTGAACATGCGAACTCACAACACACATGGGGAAATGAAATGTTTTATGGTTACAGAGAAACACTCTCTTCCTTTTTTGTTCAGCCCCGTCAGGCTCAGCAATTGCTAAGGGTTATTTACAAGAACTCTGAGCTGTCTGATCACTCAACTGTGGAAGGTAAATGAGATTTTTTAAGGTGTAGGGAAAAGCAGAGGCCAATGGTAACGTGGGCCAAAGCATGAGAAAAAGGAAAATGCCTAACTCACATACTAAAACTGCTGGGACATCGCCCCATCTGCTTGATTTGATGGGAAAGGGGCGTGTACACACACACACACACACACACACACACACACACACACACACACAGTAGAGTGGAAATTATTCCTAGGAAGGGTTGCCATTCTTAGACAGGGTATAGTTTATCTTCCTATTCACATTACTAAAATGAATGAATGAATGAATGAGTCACTTGTCTTCCAGTGGCTTCTGGTTCTCAAAGTGGAAAACCCTTTGGCTGGCAATGCAGTGAAGTGTCTGACCTTGACATATGGCACCCACCTATTGCTCAAGCCTCCTCTGTCTCGTGGCCCTTCCCCTCCTGCTGAACTTGACTCTGTACATCTCAGGATTCTTTAGGGTCCAACAGACAGGAGCCCACCTCGAACAAATATTTTGGGCTCACCTAACTGGAAGTTCCCTTGGTTCATTGAGCATTTGATGTGGCCATATTTAGGGGCTCAAATAACGTCATCAGAGTCTCTCCCTCAGTCTTTTCCTCTTTCCGTCTCTCATCTCTGATTTTTTTCTATGTTGATTTTATTCTCAGATAGGCTGTCTTCATGTGGTGACGAGGATAACCCTGAAACTTGACTTCTAACTTCCTCAGTGTCTTTGTTTTCAGGAAAGAAGAGACCGTCACTCTTGGTACCCTACCGATCCCTGAATAAGGGAGGCATCTTTCTGTCTGTCTCACATGCCCAATCTTGGACCGATGACCATTTTGGGTGGGAATAGGCTACTCTGAGCAGTTATATGCTCGACCCTGTATTTTTGGAGTCAAGGTCATATGATGGGGATGCAAGCCGTTTGCTAAAGTCTGGTGGGCTTCTATTATTAAAAAAAGAGTGAAAGGGATGTTGGGTAGGAAGAGCCAAAACACATATCCAGACATTCACCCTTAGTACATCCTCTGGTCATCGCCGCATGTTTGCTTAAAGCTGTTCTTAGATGACCTTCCTTACTTTCCAGACTGTACTCTTCAAGGTACAGCTCAGACTGTACTATCTCTGTAGACTTTTCTTACCAGCTTGATTTCTACTCCCCCCCCCCCACACCTCCATCATAAGTCTGTGGCACTCACCTGTACTTCTCGTTTGGCTTTTTTTAAGTGCGAACGTTAGTTATTGTTGCCGTTATTGTTATTTCTAATATTATTGCAGCCTTCTGACATTTCTCCAGACATTCCTTTTTGTTTAGTGTTTAAATGTTGCATTGTTCTTTGTTTGGGATCTGACAGAATTTGAGATGAGTATCTGCTCTAGCGTGGGCAGCCCTGACTCTTGATCCTGATGAGATGGGAATTTTGGGATGCCACAAAATTTTCATTTGCCTTTTAGTCACTTTTAAGTGCAGAGTACCCAAGTAGTCTTTTGCTTTTGATTAACCTGTTGTCAGCAGTCTGCCTGCAGGTGGGTCTCAGCAATCATGGGCACAGTCCGGGGGCCTCAGAGTGGGTATATCTCCCTTAGGGATTGGGGAGCAGAAGATGTAGGGGTGCTCCTTCCCTTGCAGCTGAAGCTTTGGGTGCTCCAGGAAGGGGTTAGGGAGGGGAAGTTGTCCTTTTTTTCCTCCCTCTCCTCCATGAGGCAAAGACTAGGGGTCCAGGTGAAGGTCAACTACAAATTCCACCCTTGGCAAAATCCAATTATAAACTTTACCCTTAGTGAAATGCCATTAGAGGTTGGTTTTGCTTTATTTGGGATGCAAACTGACAGTTTTGCCTGTGATGTATTCAGGAAGACATATCTATTAAAGATAGACTAACAATGGGGGCACACTCAGATTTGCATTTTAATTCATTTTCCCTCAGTGCTGATATGCAGCTTATCTTTCAAGAACAGGCTCCCATCAACCCTGATATAAGTTGCTTAAGAATAATGCTCATAATCTATTAGTTTAATCTGTTCACATGAGCAGGGAAGAAAGTTCATTGCATGATGCAGAAGGTTTCAGGACCAATAGGGGTTTTTTTTTTTTTTTTTTGGAGGAATTCCCATAGCAATTCTTTCCAATTTCATCTTATTTTTCTCCTTCTAACTAAAGTATTAACAGCTAAGGGAAGAGGGCATGTCTTATACTTCGGCTCGAGTTCAGAAGTCTTGCTCCCAAACATATTGGTTCTGTGCAAATTACTTAACTTGAGCCCAGTTTTGTTATCTATAATAAGTGTATAACAATACAACCTTGAAAATGCGTTTTGATCATTACAGATTATGTGTAAAAATTGCCCAGAGGACCTGTCAGATAATAGATAATGATATTTTTATCTTTCTGAAACTAAGATATCTGCTAAGGTCTTTATGTTTTTTTTCTGATACCTGTAATTCTGTATGTTGTTTTTCTCACTCTTTGTCACTCCTGGGGGGAAAAAGAGAGTTTTTTTTTTTTTTTTCCTTTGCAGAGTTTATTAAATATTGGCGGGAGAGGTGTTTAACCAGGAAAGCCCTATTTCACCTTGCTTGGTGTTCAGCGTTTCCACTGGCCTTTTCACTTCTCCTTTTCAACACCCTCCCACACAGATTCTCTCGGGGGTCAGATGTCCTTGAAGTTTTTAGTAGAGGAAAGATGGCTGGGGCATCTGATAACACTAGGGAGTCAAGAGCGGAATAAAGTTCTGGATAACAGAAAACATTGGGAACATCTGCAGCATGCTGCAGTATGGACTTGGAGCTGGAGAACTGTGCCTGAACAGTGAGGGTTGCTGATGACATACTGGACCTTGTATGAACCATGTTCATCATTGGACTTAGCTACCTTCCTATTTGGAAGAAAATGGTTAGAAAGGATGACTCAAGGCAGACTGGGAATGCCAAGGTGAACATTGATCCTGGGGCCATGGCCGTAGAGAAATGTAAGGACTGGGGATGATCCTTAGCTATAGGTGATAGGTGGAATTTATATATGCAAGAGTTGAACTTGCTGAATAAGAAGAGTGATCTGTCTGAACAGATCGCTAAGGACTGACATGCCTTAGTATTATGGTGGTGAAAGATGAGAAGACACAGAGAGTTTGAAGGTGCTTTTGGAGTTTGAAGTTTTCCAAACAAAAGAGTTTGGAGGGGTTATGTCAGTGGGTGGCTGAGATAAGAGTACAAACTGCCGAAACCAATGTGTGAGGCCGGGGCATCAGTTGGGAGATCATCATGGGGCTGAAGCCCATGAGATGATGAGAGAGACTTACAGCTGGTACCGAAATCCTGTGTTTGCCATTTGCTTATTTGTTGTCTCTCTGACTTTCATCACACTGCGACCTGCATGAGAGCCAAGGCGTGGCCGCCTTGCTCCTTGCTCTCTCCAGTGCCTGTATACCAGTGCTCAGCATGCAACAAATCTGCAATACACAGCCGCTGAACGAAGGGTTAATAAAGTTGCCAAGGAATTATGGGCTTTCCTCTCCTTTGAGCCCCTCGCATGCATTCCTAGGCGTAGCAGGTGTGAAGTGAACATTTGTTGATTGCATTATATGTGTCGAAGCAGAAATTCAAAAAAAACCCCTCAAATGCCATTATACTAGCACTTGTGGTGCTATTATCTGTGACGTAGGCTATTTAGGCTCCTGTACTCACTTGCTCACTCTCGCGTTCCCTCCCCCACTCTGCGTATACAATAAGGAAACATGGCGAGGGATTATTCTGCGTATTCTCTAGAACCATTGTGGTTACACATATTGTGGACATTTTCTGTGTCAGCATCGATCTATTACCTCCATTTCAAGGCTTCATAGTCCAGCTGCACCACGTTATACTTAAAGCATTCCCTGTTGTCGGGCTCTTAGATTGCTTCCAATTCTTTGTTCCCGTAAGCGATTCAGGACCTTATTTAGAAACCTGCCTCGATTATAACCCTGGGCCAAAATGGTCCAGCAAGACAGTCACTCAGTCGGTGAAACTTAGGAAAAAAAACATGCTGGCTTTTGGCGGCACACTTTGTTCCTGGACTCGCTTGACCAGCAGTTAAATTTGGAGTGCTTCTAGAAGGGTCTCGCCATAAAACATACCATATGACTCCACTTATATGTGGAATCTAAGGAACAAAAAGAACAAACTAATCAAAAACAGATTCACAAATGTAGAGAACAATCTGGTGATGGCCAGAGGGTGAGGGTTGCGGGGGGGCTGGGAGAAAGAGGTGAAGGGTTAAAGAAGTACAAATTAGTAGCTGATGGATAGTCACAAGGATGGGGAACATGGCATAGGGAATGCAGTTAGCATTAATATGTTGGCTAAGTGGAGGGCCAGGGGAGGGAGGGAGCAATTGAGGGCATCGTTTTATAAACTATATAGATGTCTAACCAATGTACTATGTACTTGAAACTAATTAAAATAAATAAATTAATTAAAATATATTAAAATTAAAAAAAAAGACTGAGAACCAAAGGGAGTGGATAATTTGGCCGCCCTTATTGCTGGCAAGGGTGTCACACTGCTTCGTGGATGAGCTAGCCCTGGAAACAGGGCCCTGTGGCCAGTGCTTTGGTGGTGAGAGCTAAGAGGACACTGAACAACAGGGGGTTACAGTGTCCTCATCTTCTCTCAGTCACTTCAGTGGGAAGGAAGGAGAAGCAGGAATGAGTAAGGGGAACAAAGGCAGAGGTCAGTTCTGACGTCAAAACCCACCTGCAGTTCCACCAATGTGAGTGAACTCTGGTTCATGGGGTGTAGAACCGTAGTTTCATGTCTTTCCGACTCACCTACCAAAAAACCCAAAAAGCCCTGTGGCAGCACCTAGGGTCACCCAACTTCTTTGCCTCTGGCAGGGAGACCCCTGTACCTGTTTGTGACATACAACATAGAATAATGGGTACATTGCAGCCATTAGAGTTGGACTTTCTGAGTCTCTCGGGGTTATTAATCATACAAACTGAGTCAAGTTGTTTAGCTCTCCGAAGCCTGTTTGCTGTTCTTTAAAATCAGGAGAGTAATACTTACGGGGCGCTTCACAAGAATGGAAGCTCCACGGGAGCAGGTTCTTTTCAATGCTGTATTCATTTTTTTATCACTGATGCAAAAAAAAAAAAAAATTGCTGCAGACTTGGCGGATAAAACAACATGAATTTATTCGCTTATGGTTCTGTAGATCAGAAGTCCAACGTGAGTCTCATGGAGCAAACACCAAGCCGTGGGCAGGGCTGCCCTCTGTTCTGGAGGCTGGAGGGGGGATCCTTTTCTTGCCTCTTCCAGCTTCTAGAGCCCACCTACATTCCTCGACTCCAGATCACATCTTCCACCTTCAAAGCCAGGGACATAGCAGCTCTCCAAAGGTTTTTTTTTTTTTTTTTTTTTTTTTTTTTTTTTTTTTTTTTTTTTTTTTTTTTTTTTTTTTTTTTTAACTAGTTATGGCTCTCACTGATCCCAGCCAGGAAAGGGTCTCTGCTTTTAAGGACCCATGTGATTACCTTGTATCCACTTGTTTTCCAAGATCATCTCACTATGGCGAGGTCCTTCACCACAGCTGCAGAATCCCTATTCAATATGGGTGTAGTGCAAGGGTCCCCAAACTTTTTGGCACCAGGGACTGGTGCTCCCATGAGAATCTAATGCCTGGTGATCTCAGGTGGAGCTGAGGAGGTGATGCTGGCGCTGGGGAGCGGCTGCAAATACAGATGAAGCTGCACTCGCCTGCCTTTCACCTAATATTGTACAGCCCAGTTCTCAACAGGCCACGGAAAATACCGGTCCCTGGGCCTCAGGGGGTTGGGGACGTCTGATGTAATGTATCCCCAGATTCTGGGGATTAGAACATGGACTTTTTAGAGGGAGGGGCATGTTTTTCCACTTGCTACAGCTGCCAACACCCAGAATAGTGCCTGACACAAAGCAAACTCTCAAATATTTGTCAGATGAAGAATGGTGAGTATTTGAAAGATCAAACATCTTTAAAGTGTGTAAGAGGATATCCAGCACATAGATGAGACCTAGGTTTGTGTTGTGTATTATTTACAGGCACACTCCTAACACTCAAGGGGAAATTAAAACAAAATGAAACAGAAAAACAACAACAACAACAACAACAACAACAACACGAATCACACTCCTTCCCTGCTCACCAGTGAATATTTTTTTCTGGATACTTAACTCCTTGGCATCCCAGATCTAGTATTCCTGTGGAAGAAAGAGGCAGAGTCATTTTAGTTGTATAGAGTGGACCCTCCCTAGCCTTCCTGTCAGAGCCTGTTTTTTATTTTATTTTTATTTTTTTAAATCATTGTGTGCCTGAGGAAAGTCTGTCCCTTTTTAAGCCATTAACCTTCCACTGAATGATTTACTGTGAACCCCAACCCTAGGGCAGCTTTAAAAGGAATGCAGATTCTTGACTTGGCAGCAGTGGGTTCCCAAGACCCTGCCACTTTTTTCTTATTCACTGGAGTCCATCAACCTGTATTTGGGGAACAACACGGCCAGCCACAGGAATGTTCCGGCTTGGTTTGGACATCTCTGAGTTGGCATTATCTTGTTAATGTGGCGCCTTCGTTCCTCGGACTTGCTGGCTTGTGTTTCAGACTGAGGGGTAGAAGGGATGAGAGAACAATATCCCATGGTCCCCACTGGTGTGCCCCACTGGAGAGCCCAGTGTGTCACGTGTTAAGAATGCAGGCTGTTAGCCCCAGGAAGACCGGCGTTGGAGGTCGGCTC
Source organism: Eidolon dupreanum (assembly GCA_028627145.1). NCBI lineage: Eukaryota > Metazoa > Chordata > Mammalia > Chiroptera > Pteropodidae > Eidolon > Eidolon dupreanum. The sequence continues at coordinate 8,934,415 of CM053501.1, read as the reverse complement.
TGATGCTTCATTCCCTTCAAGACGTGGTTTGGAATGTGAGCACCGAGGCCTCATGCTGGATGTCTGCACTGGAGTCCATGAGCTAAGGTCTTGTGTTCTTTTAATATCCTTTTGGTTAAAAGTTTAGACTGATGGGCTAAGCTCAGAAATTCTCTGGGCCAATCTCAGGATGCCTTTGAGAGAGGCTGGGATGTAATTGATCCCTTTTCCAGTAGTCTAGTGATTAAAAAAAGGCTCTAGAAGCCTATGGCCAGGGTTAGAATCTTACATCCACCATTTATTAGCTATATGACCTTGGACAAGTGACTTAAGTCATGCATTCCTCAGTTTCCTTCGCCATAAATTGGTGACACAAGTTATACCTATCTAACCAGGGTAGTTATGAAGATAAAATGAGTGAACACAATGTAAGCACTTAGAGCTGTGCCTGATACACAAAATAAATGCTTGATAAATGTTTTCTATCATTTTATGACTACTACCAATATTCACAGTAATAAGCAAATAACCAGCACCTAACTACGAAAAGGTGTACAGGGCAGCCACTGAGGAAAGAAAAAAGATCATCTCTTCTGAACATATATTTTCCATAATATGTCCCTAGGAACACATTGTCTGCAAAAGATGTTAATAGGAGTTCTGAGTTACAGGGTACAAGAGTCATAAATATTTGGGAAACTTCTCCTGTTAGAGATTTATGTTGTACATTATTACTTTAACATTATCGGTTTCGCTAGAGCCTGGAGTAGAGAAAGTAATTTGACTTTGTTTAATCCAGTCTGTCCCAAATGTGTTTGACCACAGAACCCTTGGTGGCGTGGGTATTTTTTTTTTTAAATTTATTTTTATTTATGCCTACAGCACCTGGTCTTCCTAGGTGGTCTCCCATCCAAGTACTGACCAGGCCCAACCCTGCTTAGCTTCCAAGATCAGACCTCGGGCTTGTTCAGGGTGGCATGGCCGTAGACCATGGACCGTAGCTCCAGTGGGACATGAACACAGGACCTTGTACGTGTAACGCAGATGTGCTAACCGCTACACTGTGGAAACATGTCCGGAGTGGGTATTTTTTTGGGAGGCTGGGCAGTGAAAGTGCTGGTTATTGCTGTGTGTTTGTCATTTGTAGCACCTATTCATAGCTGCAGGAACTAGTGTGCCCCTTCTAGGGCACACTTTCTGATAGTACTGCATATGGGGATCTGATTAAAAGATAGATTCTGATTCCATTGACCTGGGATGAGGAATTCAGCCTGAGATGCTGAATTTGTTGCTAGTTCTGTGGGGTTGCCGCTCCTGCGTGTCTGTAGACAGCACATCGAGTAGCAAGGCTTTTGAAAGCAGTCTCTTGGTGACAAGAAGAGGAGACATACGGAGACCATCGTAAATTCTCACAATTATGTAACAGGGAGGCTCTCGACCTTGACTTCACATTACAATTACACAGGGTCATTCAGAAAAGAAAACTACTGTTTGGGCTCCATCCCTAGAAATTCTGACTTCACAGTTTTGGAGATGGGTCCCAAACGTTGGTGTTCTGTTTTCGTATTTGTTTTTGTTTTTGTTTTCACAAGCTTCTCAAGTGAGTCTGATGAATAGCCAGTGGAGAGAACCACTGATTTAGTGGGGCAGGGGCTTATTTCTGGAGTCAGAGAGCCCAGTTCTCAGTCCTAGTTCCAAATTAGCCATGTGACTCTGAGTAATTTAGTTAAATTCCCTGTGCCTCCTCTTCCCCCTTTGTAAAAAGCGGCACTAGTGATACGTAACCTCAGAGAGTCTTTGTGAGGATTTAATGATATGTCAGTAAAGTAGAAGCCTCGTTCTAACACCTGGTAAGAGCTCGGTAAATGCTGGCGATCCTAACGATTACCGTAATTATTATTGTTCTTATTTGGTAACAGATTCCTAGGCCATTGTCTTGATTTTCTACTCTGACCAAGATATTGCATTGCTTACAAGCTAAATATATATAAACACATATTTAATTTTCTTAATAAATGGAGAACACTGTTACGTGTTTTTTGGGCACGTGTGTCTTCACCTGGGGGAAGCCCACTTTTAATCCAAACTGCCAGCAACAAGCAGCTACGTGAGCTGTAACGTCTGTGGACAGGCAACCCACTGACTCTCTTTGCCGTGGTAACACCGGTGGCTTGTTTTTGCTATAATTGATGATAACCGTTCCAAGTAGAGATATGTCAGCTTCTGTCTATGCCCATGAGCTTATTTTAGTGACTGCAAATAGCAAGATGATTATAATAAAGAACTGAGCAATGTCAAATTTTGCATTATTTACTCTAGTAATTTCATTGTGTTGATTTTTTTCATTATAGAATTAGACAACCGAATCTCATTTCTTGTTTTCTCTGAAATCAGCTGTGTTCTCCACCTTCCTCCACTAGTCTCCTCATAAACTGTCTAAAATTAAATAGTTTTTTGTTTTTCTACCCTGTTTTGGTTCCTTTTCCTTTGTCCTCCACCCAATTTCCTTATTCCCACTGTGGTCTGTGATCAATATCAGTTTACTTACGTAATTCCCGGCCCTAAATTTAATTCATCTCTTTCATATCAGACTATTTGTTTGTGATTTGGGGGGCCGAAGAGGTGGTCTCTATGCTTCTGTATTTTTACAATGTCATGTGAATATAAGTGCTTAATGATTTTCTCATAGTTCCATAACATATATAGTATTCGGGTTCTACTACTGCCTTGTAAAATAATGTAGGGAAGTAGATTCCTACCCTATTTCTCCTTCTGGAAAGGGAGGAAGACAAGAACTTCCTCCCTCACTATCATCCCAATAAGATATAAAGATACTCGAGAAAACATTTGTGAAAGAACTTGGCAGATGCCCTTGGAGAGAAAGCATTACTTTACTCACTGGTATTTTGAATATCATGAGAGTTTGAGTTACGAATGAGTACACCCAAGCACATAATCGGTTAAGGACACTTTCTGACTCATTTTGGACACTGCTTATAAGCAAAATTGATTGTGCAGCTCCAATTGCTAGAGCCATGGGAATTTGAGACCATAGCTGCATCCATCTAATTCAGGAAGGACTTGAAATAGCTCCTGCATTTTCAGGACTCAGAAAACTAGAGCTTTTTCACATTTACCCTGAAGATGGAGCCATTTAACATTTTGGATACTTTATGATTTTAAAATTTAGTACTTTAAATTGACTTTGTTTTGAGACAGTCCTGTTTTAGGATATTAGTTTTTCCCTTGAATAGGGTGATTGCTTCCTAGCCAACAGAAGAATATTATGAATATTTGGTTATAATCATGGAAATTTGTATGCCTGCCTATGACCTTGCCCATATTTACAGAGGTCACTCATTTTGTTTACCTTTTGTTCCTCGCATCTGTGGATTCAGAAAATTAAGTATTTATTAAGTATTTTCCAAACATGTTTAGAATTTCCATCATTGATGGTTTGCTACAAATGAAAACATATTTTAAAAGCAGTATGAAAGAAAGAATTTGTTTATTTCAGGTGCCCTTGCATTGACCATAAGGTTTTCCCTGAATCTAGAATCTTTGAGTCAGGAAGATCCTAGTGGTTATCTAGTCTCCCTTCTCATGTAGTCTTTTAAGACTTTTATTTATACACTTTTGTTAGTTATCATGGCTGGATTAAAATATTTGTGTTTAATAATATAACTCCCAAATCTAACCTTAATTTATTTCTTTAGCAACGAGTTGTCAGATATAGTTGGCATGTTCTGTCGTAAGGAACCCTCAGCTCCCATAGCTGAGCACCGTCGCCAAAAGAGGACAAAAACCAGAACAAATTAGGGGCCAGATTGTCTCACTCAGAACACAAATTGCCCAAATTGGGGAGGACTGAGGACATTTAGGTGTCCTGTGCCAACGAGCCACCTGAGAGCATCATGGGCCAGGCTCAGGTAAGACAGGATGACATGCAGGTGAGAATAGCACCGGGAGAGTAGCTGTCTTACTACAAGGAGGGTGGAAGTGGACAAGAAATCTAGAAACCCAAGTATACAAGGTGCCCTTAAAGCAATTGCCAGGCAACTCTTGGGTGTATCAGATGAGAAGTGGGGACCCGATGGAAGTTGTTATCCCCGTAAATTGTTCAAGACTGAAGTTCTCAGGCTCTGTGATTAGGATGCAGGCATTTTTTTTGAGAATAAGTTTCGCCTTTGGCAGCCCTTTCACTTCAGTTTCTGGGAGGCTGGATTGCCTCTCCCATGTCACTTGTGCCCACAGCTGGGGCCATTGGATTTTTTTCCGATAGGCTTAGTCCTGTGAAGGACCAATTGTGACCTCAGGGGGAATCTAAGTGCTAGAGACCTGACCCCATGCTGGGACCTTAGGATGCCCTGGAATGGGCCATTTACGGGCCAGGCTCCATGTTAACCCTCATCTCAGTCTGGAGCCCCAACCCACCTACCATCTGAAGGCTGTGCTCTGCTACCCACTAGTGTATCAATTCCACAGCCTGTATGACAACAACAGCAGCTATTATTACTATTGTTGCTGCTTCTGCTTCTGTTCTTCCCCTTCCCCCACTTTCTCATATTATTATTATTGTTATTTTTATTTTTTAAGATATCTATTGCTGTGAAGCCAAATGACCCCAAACTGAGTGTATCAAATCAAAAACATTTGTTATCGTTCATAGTTTCTGTGGGTCACTAATTTGAAAGCAGCTTAGTTGGGTTTCACCATTTCATATGATACTAACTGTAGGTGTTAGTTAAATTCTTTTTTTTTTTTTTGCATCTATTGAGATGATCATGTGGTTTTGTCTTTCACTCTATTATTATAACGTATCGACATATTTTAATATGTCATGGTTGAAAATTATTTTCATGTGTTGCTACATTTGGTTTGCTAATATCTTCTTGAGAATATTTTGCATGTATATTTTTAATGGATATTGGTATGTAGTATTCTCTTCTTATAATACCTTTTCTGGTTTTGATGTCAGGGTAATACTGAGCTTATGAAATGAGTTGGGATGTATTACTTCTTTTTCTTTCTCAGGAGATTTAGAAGTGCTGATGTTATTTCTTCTTTAAAATTTTGGTAAAATTCACCAGTGTAGCCATCTGGGCCTGGGTGTTTCCTTGTGGGAAGTTTTTTGCTCATTAACTCATTTTTTTTTTTTGTATATTTAGGTTTTCTATTTTTCTTGATTTTTATAGTTTGTATCTTTCTAGGAATTGTCCCATTTTATCTAGGTTGTCTAATTTTTTAAATACACAATTGTCTATGGTGTTCCTATAACTCTTTTAATTTTATTCCATATGCAGATTTTACTATTTTCAGATTCATCATTTGCATACTTTGAGTCTTAACTTTTTTTATTTAGTTCTTTGACCGTACTTTAAATAATTTTTTTGAAGTCATGGTCTGCTAAATCCAACACCTGGAGACACTCAGAGATGATATCTGTTAAGTGCTTTTTTCCTTGATATTGGTTACAATTTCTTATTTTTGGCATGTTTCATAACTTTTTGTTGAAAAGTTGATATTTAGATAATATCATAGCTACTCTGGATCCACGTTTTTCCCAGGTAGTTTCAGTTGTTGCTGGTTTTGTTGTTTGCTTCTTGGTTTATAAATGTGTCTGGGCTAAAGCTATGAAATCTGATTCCTTCCCATGGTAGGTGGCCACTGATGATTTTGTTCAGTTCTTGTTATCGTTGTTGTCCTTCTATTTTTTCTTTTTTTCTTTTTTTCAATTTTGGCTTCCAACGACTTTCTCCATTGTCTGTGTAGCTGAATGGCCAGCTAAAAATCGAACTAAGGCTGTGTTTGAACACCTTGAGCAGCAAGAAGGCTCCGGTCCCCTCTTGTTGGTTCTGTGTGTGTATAGGGAAGTTTATCCAGCGTTCGGGCCATTTCCAAGTCTTCCTGAGTATTTACACTCTGCCGGGTCCTTTTGCATCACAGTTTCAATCGCACACTGCCTTAAGATCGATCAGGGATATGTGGCTAGCTCAGGCCTTCTCCAGTCTCTGATGAACCTGTGCATAGTCTCAATTTGGAATATGCTTGCCCAACCACAACCTCTGGCTTTCCCCGGTTTTCCTCCACCAAGAATATCACTCCTACCAATGACGATGCTGGATATAGTCATTGCTCTCCACTCCAAATAAACCGACCCCTTTTGACCATGGAAACAAAGCTGCCAGGACTCACAGTCTGCCTCACACAGGCAGAGTGTTTGTGCTGTCTAGGGATGAGAACAGTCCCCATCTAGAACACCAAGGATTCTCACTCCTCTTACCCAAATTCCAGTAGTTTTTTCAGGTAAACACTTCTAGATTGTTGGATGTTTTTGGTGGATATTTTAGAGCGCTGAAATATTGTTTTGTTTTGTTTCTTCAAATTTTGTCCAGGTTTATAGTGATCTTTTTTTGGAGAGAGGATTTGCTGGCCTCATCACTGAGCCATAGCTTGAAGTCCCAACCATTGTCAATGTGCATTTACATCCTGTCATCCAGCCAAAGGCACACTGCATTGGAAAACCTTGTTTAAGACTCATAATCATAGTCTCTGAATTTTTTTATTCCTGTGAGCAAGAAAAATCCCCACATGTTTATGTTAGAGGTTTCATTTGAGACTATTTGGAATTTTTCTCAAAGTTTTCCTAAGTTGATGGTATTTGGGGGTGAGGCCTGTGGGAGGTGCTTATGTCATGAGTGGAGCTCCCATGAATGGGATTAATGCCCTTATAAAAGAGGTGAGAAAACTCCCTGGACCCCTTCCACCATGAGGTTACAGTGAAAAGATGGTCATGAGTGAGGAAGCAGGCTCTCACCAGACACTGAGTCTACCAGTGCCATGACCTTGGACTGCCTATCCTCCAGAACTGTGAGGCATAAATTTCTGTTGTTTATAAGCTACCATTTTATGGTATTTTTGTTATAAAGCCCGAACAGATGAAGACAGTAGGCAACATTAGCTGCATTCATTCAACCCACAAAATGTTAATGGTACCATATAATTAAGATTTAGTTCTTATTCTCCTAGTGGTCTGATGAGAATTAGGTGTAAGATCCTTCTAGCTATGACTTCATATTGGGATGCTTTGGTTCAAACGCCTTGGATAGGGAGAGAGAACATAAGCAATTATGTGGAATGCTTCCTGGCATTGCTTTATACCATTCAGGTCACACAGCATTGGCTAGAGCTTAGTCACATGGTCCCACTAGGATGCAAGGGAAGCTGGGAAGTGTAGTCTTTCCAGTGCCCAGGAAGAATATGAGAACATTTGATGAATATGGTGTATTGCTTTTGCCATGTTTAGTCTTTGGAGATCCCATTATATTATCATCTTTAATCTCTGGGAAAGAAAACTGGGACACAGAAATGATGAATAACTTGTTTAAGATGTGTTGTTTTAAATAAGTGATTACAAGATTAGAGGCTGGAATATTTATTGGCTTTTAATTCAGTTTGTTTTTTCCTCTGTTGTATTCTCTTCCACTTTCACAAAGTATCACAATAAGATAATATAGCAAAATCATTTTAGAATAAGTGGAAAGGCCCGCTCATAATTTCACCCACTTGCTATGGTTATTTTTAATGTATGTATTTATCTTTATGTTTGTATGTTTGCATATTCAAATGGATAACATGCATTTGTTTTTATTCTCTTTCTCAACATATAAACATTCTTCATAAGTCTACTTTCTTCCAATTATTTTGATTATTGCATAGCATTGTACTGAATTGATCTGATGTTTACTTAACCATCCTATCCTTAAACATACAAGTTGTTTCAACTCATTTTAACCTATATATCACAGGGTAATTTTAACTATTACTTTAAAATAGTATTTATTGTAACAAAGACTGATTACGTTGGAATTCCGACCACCTATGGGCATTTAGGGAAGGTTGTAGTTAAATAGCTTAGGCTTTAACTTATTTCTTTTATGTTCCTGCTGAAACATGTAAATATAGTGAAGCCTTGTTTTTTCATAATTTTTTAAAATAAAATATGTGGCTTGTGAAAAATAGAGTGCATTCTAAAAAAGGTTTGAATGAACCTCTTAATGTGGTTTTATTTAGCCATATAACATGGTATTTCATTGAAATTTGTTTATATTAACTTATTAGTGAAGGGTGGAGGAAGAAAGGAAACCCAGGAATGTCAAATTATATATATTAATTCATTGACAAATACTGTTGAACACATACTAACTTCCTGACATTCTTTTAGAAACTAAAGATGTAGCATGAAAACAAATATAAACACAGTTCTTTCAAGAAATGTATGCTCTACTAGGGATGGAGGTGGGGTGTAAGGACACAGACATAAAAAGAAGTGACATATAATGTCATTGCCATGAAGAAAAATAAAACAAGGTAAGGAGACTAGGACACGAGACATTGGGTGAGGGATGCTGTTTATCTGGAGGTAGGGGGTTGGGAAAGCATCTCTGATATGTGACATTTGAGTAGAAACCTGGAAGTGGTGGGGGAAGAGCTCCACGTGGATATCTGGGAGACCAAACAGAAGAAACAGCCAGTGCAAAGACATTCGACTGGATATTGATTGTCCTGTTCACAGCAAGGTGGTTGGTGTGGCTGGAGTGGGGAGAACGAGAGACATGAGAGCAGTGCTATACAATGTCGGAGACTTAGCTAGTGGGAGCTAGGTCGTACAGCATTGAAGGTCATGGGAGGGACCCAGGGTTTTGCTTTGAGCAAGACAGGAAGCCATTGGAGGATACTGAGCGGAGGGATAGTGTGACATGATGCACATTTTCAAAGTAGTACGATGGCTGTTGGGTGGAGAAAAGATGTGGGGTAAGGTCAAAACAGAGAGTCCAGCACGGGGTTAGGGAGCATTCTAATCACCCAGGTGAGAGAGGACTGGATTGGTAGCAGTGCAGTTGTGAAAACCAGTTGGAGTTTGGATATATTTTAAAAGCAGAGATGGTATACTTAGGTAGTGGATTAACTGTGGGATGTGCCAAAGAGAAAAGAGCCAATGGGTACTACCAGTATTTTAGCCTGAGCATTTCAAAAACAGAAGTGCTATCTCCAAGATGGATTGTAAGAGGAGCAGATTGTCAGGGAGGGAGAGAGGGAAGAAGAGAGAGTGAGTTGAAGAGGGGGAAGTAATTGGGAGTTCATGTTTGGACCTGTTCAGCATGAGATGTCCATTGGATTTCTAAGGAGAGACGTCAAGGAGACAGTTGGTTCTTTGAGTTTGGAAGACAAGGAAGAAGTTTGATGTGGAGTTGCAAATTTAGAACTCTTTGTTTTAGAGATGGTATTTGACACCTTTAGACAGGACAAGATCACACCCATCAGCATGTGCATATGCTATAATATATGCAACATTAAAAAAAAAAATCTCTTGTGACTCCACTTCCCCTCCATCTGCCACCCTGTTTCTCTGATCTCCTTTGCACAAAATTCTGAAATAAAACTTGTCTATATTTGCTATCATTTTTTTCTCCTCTCACTTTCTCTTGAACTCATTTCGATGAGGCTTCCCTTCTGCCCAACTTCTGGGTAATCTTATCCTATCACAAGGCGCTCAACACTGACAATAAGTTGATTATCTCCGTTTTACAATGAAGAAACTGAAGTTTAGAGAGGTTAAGGCCACTCGAGTATTCAACAGCACAACTCAAACCGCAGCCTTGTTTTCCTATCCTCAGCTGCCTCTTTCCATCACATCCTAGTTCTTGACAAAACAGTGCAGTGTTTGCAAACAGGGGCTTGGAAGACGATTGTCTCAAGTGCCAGTTTACACTGAACATTTAAGAAATTCCTCCTAATTATGTAAATAGAATACAGTATCTCACCCTGATAAATGTGCAGGTTTAAATCGTTCATGCCTATTTTCTTGTAAGAAATAAACTTGTAGAAAGACTGCGTACTGGTTGCTATGTTTTATTTTAAAATGTAATTTCATAGAAATCATTTACTCTTTTAAAAACATGATAATGGTATGGTTGGCGAACATGAGAGTGAGGGCAGGAGAAGGTTTGGGTCTATCCTTGACATCCTAAAGAATACAGAAGACAGGTACCTTTCAGAGAAGGATGACAAGGTGTGTTATTCCCCTTAGAGCTTAGGCAGACCCACATCTTCTCTCTGGCCTAAATAGCTATGACTTAATGTCGATCTTGTATTGCTTTGGGGTTATTATTTATCTGTCTTCCTTGGATAATTGTTCCTTGCAATGGAAGGAAGAGAGTCTCCCAGAGGACTTGAAAATTGTATGCACTCATTTGGGCATTTGGTGAAAGGCTTTTTATGAAAGTTTAGCAGTTCATCATGGTAGGCCTGAAATTCACCCATTTATAGATTAATTCATTAAAAAATATATCGAGTGATGGCTCGGGGTTAGAGTGCGATGTTAGGGGACAACTTTTTTATCCAAGGGAATTTGAACTGAGCGTGGAGAAGTAGAGGGTATGAATTGCCAAAGAGAAATCTAGAGGGAAGTCTTATGCAGGGGCTGTTACGTGCAGAGGCAAGAACAAAGACGTGGTCCATCAGGGTGTATAAAGATATTTGCTTGGAGAATGAGGACTCTGAACATGGTGAGAACAGAGATGATCATGGTGGGGAGAGTAAGTAGAGGACTGTGAGGTCCAGGAACAGAACTGGGGCTCACCTCTAGTTTCATGTTGAAAGCAAAGATGTGGAGAGATGGGGATCGATGTGGACATGTCATGGGCCATATCTGGGTGGACGACGGGTCAGTGTGAGGGGAGACGGAAGTCAGGAATCATGATGGAAGCTGCGATAGTGATGGCTGTGCCTGGAGATGAGGCTGGCCTCGTCTAGAGAATGGGGACAGCAGGCATGGCACTACTGGTGCTCATGGGGAGTGAAAGGGAGTTGGAGGGTTAGGTCGATGTTCCAAGCACTCGATATTAGGTTGGAACAGAATAATACCCCAATGAATGTGGAGTAGCACTGGTGTGCAACAGGCCCTGAGTTGGGAAAATCTAGTCTTCACTCTAAAACGGGATGGTTTAAGATCCTGGTAAGTCGTTGGCTTATATTTTGCAGCTCTGCTTCTTCATCTGTTAAGCGATACAGGTAAACCGTATTGACTTAATATCCACTTGGCATGTTTTCAAGCATCAGTTGTTATGGACCAGGTTGGGGGCATGCGATGTTACCCCAGAAATGCACCTTTATGATAGATTCACAGTTGAAAAGTCATCCTCATACTGTCACCCTGAGGGCTTTGTTGGGGGCAAGGCGGAATGCACTAGGGCTTCCTATAGGAGGTCCAGGGGAGTGTTATGCAGTCTCAAGGAGGTCACCTGAGATGGGAGGTCACCTGGGATGGGAGCAGCAGTAGAGATCCTGATCCCATACACACTTAGAAGGTCCCTCTGGCTGCTTTGTGGAAAACAGATTGGAAGAGACCAAATGGGGACCAAGTATATCAGGAGATGTTTATAGTAATCCAGGCTAAAGATCAGGACGCAGGTTGGAACCAAGAGAGAAGGAGATATGTTTAATTCAACATATTTAGGAGGCAATGTACCTTGCTTGGTGACTGCTTGGGTGCGGAAGGTGGGAACAAGTACAGATAATGTTAGCAAATATTTGGCATATACCAAGAGTGAAGTCAGTTTTTCTCTCTGGATCTGGTACCTCTTAGATTGTTACTAATATTAAGGCGTGTGTGTGTGTGTGTGTGTGTGTGTGTGTGTGTGTGTCTGTGTACGGATATATCAGGCACGTATGTGTTGAAAAAATTTTGCGGCATAATGAGAATAGTTCAGCTTATATATATAATTCTTACACACACACATATACAACTGGAATGAAATACACCAAACATCAACAGTGATTATCTCAAGAAGGCAGACTATGGGTGATTCATTTTTATGCTTCCCTGTATTTGTCTAATTTTCTACCATGAGAAATAAAGTTTTTACTCCCAAAGATCAAGAAACAAAGATTTGAGAAGAAGTGTACCTGCCACTATTGATTTTGTTTTATCAAAAAATAAAAAAGATAATTAAACACAAAATACAGTCTTTATAAAAACCTGGCTGGCAGTTCCTTCCCTGATATTATTGTCTATTTTACACAAAGAAAAAACATGTATGATCTTAGAAACCTTCGGCTATGAGGAAAACAAAATAAGGATCAATATATTTTATCCCTGCTTAGATTTTCTGCTAACTCCTTGTTTCTCGGCTACCAGAGTGCTATCAACTTCAGTAACTAAATTAAAACCTATAAAGCTGTGAACGAAGAAATCTTGGAAGTAATGAGACCACACTGCATGAAAGAAGAAATATATATAAGGAACGTCGTATTATGGTGCGCCTGCCTCGTTCTTATCTTTTACTGCAAATCAAAATGTTGCAAACTTTCTTAATGCCGAGACTTGAAGCACATACAGCTCTTTTTTAGCCAAATATATCAGTTTCGTATTACCAAACATTATCGAGCTGAAAGAGCAATTTGATTTTCTTTTACTAAGGGATCTGGAGTACAAAAGAGATTGAGAGGAAATTTGGTGAACCAAAATCAAACGAGACCCCAAGCACAATGCAAAACGAAGCTAGTCAATTCTGAAATATTTGAATGCTTTTATTTACCTCTTAACCTGCTATGGACCTTGGCACAGATACCAAGAGTCTCTCTGTGGTTTTAGATGACCTCTGAAAACTACCTGCGACATTCAACACCACCCAGTGGTTCCATTTTCCATCTGTTGTCATGCAGTTGTTTTGTTTACCAGCAGCTGTCAGATGGTTATTATAATGAATGCTTTCATAGCAAATGTTATAAAACCAAATGTAACAAGCGTTGGGGATGAAACTGATACCAGAGGTGGATACACAGTGCCTACAAAGAGGCTGGAAAATGAGGCTCTCTCCTCTGAGTCAGGAAACTGCTGTAAAAAGTGTCTCACGTGCTGGTTCACAAGTGCCTATTTTTACCAACTCAAAATAAACTTCTCAGTTGCTAATGCAGAGTTGCCGGCTCCAGCAGGCACAGGGAACTCTTAGGTTGCTCAGAGTAATTGTGACTTAGCCCTTTCAGGAGAATTATGTACATCCATTAGTCAGTTATACTCATATTTCCACGTGCAAACAAATCACTTTTCCTGTGTGCTGAAATGTGTATTCTCAGGCCCCCATCTCATTCTGGCACAAGAGTCTGTGTGGGATTTAGAAACATGAGAGTTTAATTATCATCTCCCCAAGGTGCTCTGATTGCCCCTGTGGCAAGACCACACTTGGAATTCTTGTTTTAGCCTATGCAGGTGTGTGCTCGCTCTCTCGGTCTCCTTCCATTGTTTATTTATTTTTGAATCGCCCACAGGGAAAAGTGCAGTTAGCACAGCTGATCCTCTCAACCACTTCCAAATAGTGTCTGCTTCCCTCACCAGCAGAAGGGCACCGAGGAAGAGGGATCAGGCAAACAGAGTGACATGTGATGGTGCCCGTGGTTCTGACGTTACCTCCGTTCTCTGGGGCCACTGCCCGCATCACCTGTGCTAAAAGCTGGAGAGATGGCCTAGGTGTCAGAGAACTCAAAGCACAGTGCGGACCTACCTGCTAAAATTGCTGGGGGCATTTTAAACCATGACCTGGTACTCTCAGAGGTAGCTACAAAGGATAGCTTGCATTTCTTGGAGGCTTAGTTCACCTGGTCCTCAGAATTTTGTCTCTCTAGTTGTGGTTAAGAAAATCTCACTTCTAGAGTTCATGCCTTCCACCAAAACCCTGATATGCCATGCTCTTTTTTTTTTTTCTTCTGTGACATGAACAAGAGTAATTCTTTTTGAGTGGATATATATGTGTGTTTGTAAGTATATGTATATATGTGTACTTTTATTATTATTATTTGTTTTGCTCAAACTCAGAGGAGTGAGTGAAGGTCATAACAATGAGTCTAGTGCATGGATCTGTTTTTCTTTATACCCCACACCCAAAACATGTAGTTGTGAAGTCCTCGCTCAGTGCACACTTTCGTGCTTCAAGTTCTGTAGATGTTCAGTTAGTGTTTGAATAAATGAAAGAATAAATGAAGGGCAGTCATTTGAATGAGTCTACCTTGCTCTGATGTCTTATTTAGTGACCTTGAGTTCACGAAGTTAGTATACTCTAGTCAAAACTAAAGAGTCATTTTCATATACAGTGTAGTATCTATACTGTAGGTGCTATTCAGTCTATAGTATCAACAGTATACTATAGTTGTTAGGTGTGCAGCCTCTGGAGTCCTATTGCCCTGGTCTGAATCCTGGTTTCATGCAGTTGACTGGCTGACTTGGAGCAAAGGACTTAATTTTCTAAGCCTTTGTTTCTTCTTTCCGAAAGTTAGGATAATAAAAGGCCCTACCCCATAGGGTTGTGGTGTAGTTTAAATGAGAAAATCTGCATAAAGCTCTCAGCATTGATCCTGAAACAGAAGCACCTGATGATGGTTGATGGCGCTGTTGCTGTTGTTGTTGTGATTGTTATTATTTGCCTAACATTCTTTTGCTTTCGGGGAACACACATCTGTCAATTTCTTCTATCAAAGATGTGGCTTGACTTAGTTGCTGTTGGCCCTACCCTCAAACTTATTGAATCATGTGCTGCAAGGCATATTGCACAAAATATGGTGCTCAAAATATCATATCATGGCTTATATATTTTATCTTGCTGGCAAAGGATTCTAAAAGGCTTAAAGCTTAAATTAGAGCCCACATTTACACCGAGTCGGGAAAAGGTGCCATATGCCTCTCATCTTGCGTGTGGTATGACTGGAAACGGGAGGGAATGACAACACACCAGTGGCTTCAGCCAAAATGTGAGACCAGCAGCCTAAATCCAGATCAGGCAAAGTCCCTGGCTCTCCTGGTTCTGTCTGCTTGCGCATTTGACCTTGACAGCCACGGTCAGAGCAGTCCTCTTTGTTTTCTGTCATTAATCAGTCCTGAAGCATCTTCTAAACAGACAGCTTAGTTGGATTGAATAATGTGCCTGTGTTTTCTCACCTGATACAAGCACGAGTTAAACTGGAGTCACCTCCATTGGTAGGTTTGAATATCAGGCTAGGGCAAGATTTTTAAGTGGAGCTTTATGTGCAAATATCCTATTAATTGGCTGTTAATGTTGTTTTCTTGCTACCATGGTGCCTGCAATTATAATAACCTACTGTTTCAAGTTTTCTGTTGCCGTGGAATTTATTACCAGAGGAGGGGAAAGAGATGACATTTGCTTTCACTGGCAAATGAGGCCAGCTTTTGACTTTGAGTCACTGCTGAGAATTACGGGTGGCACGTGGCACTGCGTCTCAAGAAGTATATCATGGTAGAAGATATTAACCATGCTCCATTTTATGATTGCTATATTTTTATAAAGTTACGAATGTACCACTTAACACATACTTCATTGGCTAGAATAAAAACTGATATTGTACAGAAAATACATAGTTGCTGGAAATGAGGATAAGAAAACAAGAATAATCTGTAATATTTTGCATGGTCCAAAGTGCAATTTCTGATGCTTTTTACAGTGCTTTAGAGTTTTTGAAGATGTTTTCATTTATTTAACAAAGTGGAAATTCAGGCCAGAGAGTTTTCGTGACTCAACGAAATTTTTATGGAAACCCATGAAAGAGATTTACCTGGAATGCAGGTATCATGACTCTTGGTTCTGAGAATTTTCTACTGGATTGTATAATCTAACAGAAACCACACAGTTTTGGGAAGGAAGAATCAGCTTTTATAAATAAGCCACCGCAAAGCTGACATAATGACTAGTAAAGGAATGAGTCTCAGACATGGAATTCTGTAAATGTTTCTTGAGACAGAATGGTATTAAACAGCGTCCAGTGGGTTGAGGAAGATGGTCATGGGATGATAACACTTATATTACTTCCAGACACGTATTTCAGCATTGAAGAATACAACATTTACTGAATCTGCCACCATACCAGTCACTATGAAGTCTCTATGTTTTCTTCCCCATTGCGATTTAGCTTGGAGGATGTCAGTCCTATTTAGTACAGTGAGATTTTCCCGGAACACTACTCAGGACCAGTCTTTGGGTACTGGGAGGACATTCTACACTATTAACTGTGGGGTGGGTATGCTCTTTCCCATGTTAGGTCAAACTTGTGTTGGTAGCTGATTAATGAGTGGGGTGGAGATGGGCATGGCATTTTGTCTTCTGGAGGAACAACCAGTAAGACAAGTAACTGGTATCTTTAATGGAACTGTCATGAAACAGCTTTTATGTCTATTTCAATTAATGGTAGAAACTGTCTGGTACCCAAATTTTAGACACATGGTGATAGAGACCCAAATGCATACCTTGGTTCTCCCATGAACTAACTGGTTAACTCTGGATACATGCTTTAGACTCTCTGTGTCTGTTTTGTCATATATAAATGAGGAATGGTGATAATACCTATCTTGTGAGGTTGCTGGGATGATTAAACTAGCTTATACATATAAAGTGTTTAGCACAGGGTCTGATGCATTAAAAGCCTTTCAGTGAACATTGTTTATTATCATTAATAAAAAGCATTTTTATTGGGTTCCATCTTCTAAGAAGCAATACTAAAGCTAATATTTCATGAGAGACAAGCAATTTTTAACCACTATATCCTACCTAAGTTCAATTAAAGGTCCCAACTTGGTGCCTTGGAACTGGTAGTTAGGAAAAATTCTATTTGTCCAATGGCTGTGAAATATTTGGAATGTTTATCTTCATTCCATGAAGAAAAGTGCAATTAAAGCCATTTTAAAAATTTACCTTACGATTTCTTTCTCTCTAATGGATTTAATGATTTCAAAGTTAGTGAATCCTGTTGGTGAGGCAGTAGGTCCATTTCACCTTCTCACCTCTTAGAAAACCTGATCCAGGGCTTTCATGATTCTCCCAATAGATTGAAGATCCCCTCACTGGCTGTAGTTGATTAGACTAAGGAAAGCCATGATGGGGCTGGTAGATCAGATGATCTCTTCCTAGGAGTTAAGAATTTTGACACAACTCAATATCCATATTCTTCTTTTTTTTTTTTAAAGTTTCAGTGAGAAGGGTAATAGGAGAAAAAGGGCCACGTAAGATCAGGAGGGCAGACTAGCTAAGTGACCTAGAACACGTCGCTTAACCCAGAGAGCTTCAATTGCATTATTTGAAAAACGAGGGCAGAAATATGGGCTGCTTCAAAAAATGAAGAGGCATGATAAGGCAGGCGATGCATTTAGCAGTGACCAGGGCAGTAAGTGTGAAACATTTTGAATTGTATTCAGCCCTTAACCAACCACCGTTTGAGATTTACCTTAACTCTTATGTTGAAACTGCCCATTATTTTAGACATTTTGAGTCTCTTTTTTATCCTCCCTATCAGGTTCGTCATTGCCAATCCCTCCTTCATTCTCAAAGCTCCATCCTCCATTGATTCCCCTGGTATTCGCCTAGAAGCAAAGTTGCTCTCCAAGGTCCTGACCACTGTCTCCTGTTCTTCCATCTGTTTTCAATCGTAACCACGAGCAGCTACCTTTTTCTGAGCGTTTACTTGGCCCTGGAACTGTGTTGAGTGCTTTGCTTACATTCTCACTAATGCTCCAAACAGCTCTATGTGGTAGACTTCATCGTCCCCTGCTTCAGATGAGGAAACCGAGGCTCAAAAGAATTGATTAGACCATTTAAGGTAACATAGCTGTCGGGATACATCAGGAGTTTGAGTCCGGGATCCCAAAGCTCATTCTTCATTGGCATTGCATTAGAGGAAGCCATGTGTTAGATTTTTGTTTCTTCCAAGTTACTAGTGTGTTATTTTGATTATGTGACCTAATGTTGCCTCAGTTCCATAATTTATAATATTAGCATGATAATAGCTGTCTTTCAGGTTTTTTTTTTTATTGTTGGTGCTTCAAATAATTTATGTGAAGTATTCAGCACATTGCATGGGACACAGTGGACATAAGTCCAGGCTATTATTAATAATAAATAATTAGCCTCATTTTGGAAGATTTCAATTTGGATACGTGAATGTGACTTTAAAAACTGAGCCTACCACCACATTTGAATTATTGCCTAACTAGATTCATGCAACTGGAAATAGAGAAATAAGACACAATTCCAGCGATATCAACATTATTATTTTCACTTTTTTCCTGATGTTGTCAGCTTGTTATTTGTGCTATTTCTTAGAATAATAGAATTTATTCAGGCAATTTATTCTTAATGCAAGTGATATAAATGGGGCTATGCAATACTTATATATCATGCTAATAATGTCTGGTTTATTCTTTTTTCTCTCTCCTTACAAATGAAAACATTGATTTCCTACCCTGTCCTGTCTTTTATTGCATTTTCTGCATTGAGGTCATCGCTGTTTACTGCCTAGACTGGATTCCAAAAGCTAAAATGATGTTTAACACCATCCAACAGCATTTTAAAAGCATCTACCGTGTGCTTTTTCTAACACTGTGTGTACTGAAGTGGAGTAAAAGGAAAGAAGAAGAAAGATACACTCTCCCCAGTTGTAAGCTAAATCCATTAGTTAAAAATATACACTTGGCTAATGATTTAAGAACAAATAAAGAACTTTATATTGGGAGCATATGAAATAGTGTCAATTAAGTGAATACATGTTTAAAGATGCATTTCTTCTTACTCCATGCTTTCTCCCTCTGGGTGACCTTTTTCAGTTGATGTTTTTAACCCTCATGTATTTCTCCATGGCTTCCCAAAATATTATTTCTAGTACCTAATGTTTCTTCTGAACTTGAGCCTTGTAGTTCTTCCTACATATATCTTCAGTGGCCCCAGGGCCATGAATATCTCACAGACACCTTTCATTCATTATGTCTGAATCCGAATTCAAGACCCACCTCCTGCCTGTACCACCTCATCTGTCCTGGATCCTGCATCTTGGCAAGTCACACGTATACTTTGGCTTACCCATGCTGGACACTTCTCTATCATCCCGGACCTACCTGAGAAAGGTTAATGATTAGTTACTATCAATTCACTTCTCTATTATTTCTTGAACTCAACCTGGCCTCTCTAGTTTCTGCAAATGTAAAACCAGATAATAGCAGCAATAGAGGAGCAAGATCAACATGCTTGGTTGCTGCAGGATGACAGCAGGACTCCAAGTTCCAGCACTCAAGTTCATTGGGCTTCAGACACACATTTAGGGGTGAGAGCCAAGACAGGGCATGATGGTGCAGAAGGAAAAAATATAACTAGGGTAGATAAAAAGAGAAAAGAGTCAACAAGACAAGATAGATTCAAGGGAAGAAAATAGAGATAGGAACAATCTCCAAACACGTTCAGGAGGTTACTTGTTTTGTCTGTGCCTTGATGAATGACGCCCAAGGAAGATCTTATTTAAAAAAAAATAGAAGTATAGACTTTTTAAGAAGTTGAAATAGAGGACATTGAATGCTTCTGTGGAAGGTTGTCTTTGTGGAACTGTGTGACCTTGAGCATGTCACTTAACCATTGTGGGACTTAACTCATCTTTTGAAAATGAGAGATTTGGACTAGATAATTTCTAACATTTCAGGCTTTTGAATAGTCAGGGTTTTACGACTAGGAACTTGGGGGGAAAGTATCACAGTTAAAAGTTGATGGTAATGGATTCGGTGTAGAACTTGGTTGAATTATGTTTGGAACTAAAGTGTACCCTTGCTGAAATATTGAATAATAATGAGTCTGGTATTAATATAGTCTGGCTTAAGTATAATACTAATATAAACAAAATTATATTGAGAGAAAATGATGTTTATAGAGTACACCATCAAGATGAACTCTAGAAAAGGGAAACTAAACCTTATTCAAATAGTTTTTTTTCTCCATTGTCACCCTTTTTTTTTTATATTATCATTATGTTTCCCAGACTGGCAGATGAATCTCAAAATCTGCTTCTGATTGAGCTTTTTCTTCCCTCCCTGATGGAATATATATATTTTTTCATTTATGAAGAGCAAATAGATCACGTGTTTTCTCTTCTGAGGCAAAGAAATAAATACAGCAAAAGTTTCTATGCTCAATTCCAGTTTCTTATTGAAAAAAATTAATATAAATGAAAAAATATTAATTTACTTTTTGAACAAAGTTTTATCACAAGTCTTTTACTTGAGAGTAAATACTCCTTAAAACAAGCTAAATGCTCATTCTTAATAATTTAAAGTCAGAGAACCAGCCATGTGTAAAATAGGTGTGTGTTCACATAATTGACTACAGTATTTTGCTACATGGTTAAATGCATGAGTTCCCCTAATAGAATGCTATTGTGGTCTACATCACATTTTCTAGTTCATAAAAGTCAAATGAGCTGTGACCATAGTCTCTCAAACTTAATAGAAAGTTCATTTTGTGACTTCTGAGTTTAAATTGTGTCTTTCTAGGATGAATCAATAGATTTAAAGCATGTTAATGGATCACATCACCAAAAGGTCTAATCCTGAATGACTAAAATGGTAGATCTAATTCAGATTTATTGCTTTTCTAGCACATTGAACCAAAAAGTCTTTAATCTCTGTAATAATGTAACGGATTTGAGTTAACTAAATAATACTCACCTGATGCAGATCATTTAAGTTGTCTACATATTCACATGGCACTGGGCACTTCAAACTTTTTAGGAGAGGAATGTGGGATGGATGGGTTTCATCTGTGAAAACCAGCAAAGAAGTAAAACCATATGTCAATAGATATTTGGGGCTCACTGTACATTTTTTTTTCTCTTGTGTGGGATGCTTGCTAGCACAACAAATTTATGCACCACTCTGCCAACACCCTTAGCCACAGCTACCTATCAGACGATTATCAAGCCTAGAACAAAAACACATAAATTACATCCTAGACTGTGCAAACACTCTTGAGCATCGCTGTAAACCACAGCCCAAATGTTCACCAACACCCAACCATCCAGAGCTGTTGACCTTGGACAAACAGCATGGGTCAGGCCCAGAGATGGCACCATTCAGAAAATACAAATGAAGATGTTCAGAGGGTGCTGGCAGTGAGCTGCTGTGAGGATATTATTTGAAGGGAAGCCAGATTACTTTTGTTATCTCAGGGAACACCTTGATTCTGAAAGACGGTAAAGGAGCATGAAGCTACCTCATACTTCTGGAAAGATGAATACGCCACATTTGTATTAGAGCTGCTGCCTCACAGTTAGAATCCTCCCAAGAATTCGGATGGTCTTTCTCCATTCCTTCGCTCAACCGTTTTCATTGTATGCCCCCACAGAGTGCAATTTTGAGACTCTGTAATGTAGTAGAGTCACCTGATAGGAGAAAGAGAGAGAGGAAAAAATGAAATGATGCTGTGATTCCACTTGTCTGTTCTCTCAGAGCATATACCATTGGTTTTGCTATAGCATGATATCTGTGTTTCTAAAAATCACTGCACTGCACCAAGTCATGCAATAAAATCCACAGGGCCTCTGGGGAAAATAGGAGTATGGACACCTTCATCAGTGACACAAAATCACACACACACACACACACACACACACACACACACACACACACACAGCACAGTTTACATGTGTTAAATGATTAAAATCCATAAATGTTACACAAATGATGTACCTTTATCTTCAAGAAGACCAGAAGTTTTCTTGTGGAGGTAGTCATTAGAAAGGTTGCAGCTTGTGAGTTATCTGGAAGGGATAGAAAAGGAGAGTAATCTGTAAATTGTGATACCAGATGTGGATGGTTGTGACGCATAACACATGCTGTGAACTGAAGTAGCAGGTAAGTGTTTGAAATGTGTGCTTGTGTGTGTGCATTTCTGTACAGCTCATTTTAGCTGGGTGGAGTTTTCTGTGTTAACCTAGTGTTTTTCACAGATGAAATCAAGCGTGAGCAAATGTGAAATTCTCAATATGCTCAGCTGGTTCCTTTGCTATATCCATTCGCTGGAATGTGCTCACGTTTTCTAAACAAGCATTGTAGCAGAACTCACTATTCGTTTGAGGAGCATGAGATGGGATGTAAATATTGGAGATTCAGTTCCCTATTGTGAGCACCTCAGAGTATTGTCATGTGACCAGGAATGCATGTGATTCCCCATGACCTTAAATGCAAGCCAACCACTTTATCCTATGCTCAAATGAATAAAAAAATAAGATGTTCTGAGTTAGGGGAAAAATATGGCCATGTTATATCATTACACGTTTCCATGAGCCCCCTTCTCAACAAAGGATAAGTTTGGTTCCATTTGATGTTTTTGCCTTACTCATTTATTCAGAACCTAATTTTTGTAGGAGCTGTGTCTCCACTGTCTCTTACCTCATTCATGTATCATTCCTGAGGTAATTCTATTTCAACAATCAAAAATTGTCTTGGAATATTGAATTGCTCTGAGAGATCTTCCTTGTGATTCAATAATTTATTGTTCTTCGTGTTGACCCATGATCTTCCTGTCAGCTGTAAAGGAGTGTTGAGGTTTTTCAACCCATCTTCCTTGTTTAACAGAGGAGGACACCCAGCTGAGGGGAGAAAGGACTTTCCTCAAAAACATAAGACAAAGGCAGTTTTACAAATAAGTCAGCATGCAACTCTCGAGTTTTCTTAAGGAAATGCCTAAGGATATTCCTTTGGAGCAGTTTCTTTTACCTGTCATGCTACCTGCCTGCACTTGATCCATGGGTGAGCGTGTGTACACACACGCACATACACACACACGTGTACACACACACACGCACACAAGTCACGTTAACTCGCAACGTGCCATCAACTCTGCTGTTATTTTTTTTTTGTCATGAATGGCTGTCATGCCACCATCCAAAATGACATATATAATTTTGTTTTTTATTCAGTTAGTTGTTTGTTTCTTCTTATAGTTTAAACATTTTAGTAGGCATGGTGGGTAACCCCATTATTTTTCTTACCACTAATATTGGTGATACTCAATACATAGAATCTCCCCACCCACTTACCTCATTTTCCACCAAATTCCTGTCAAAGAAAATTTTAAAAGCTTTAATTTTTCCTATTATACAGTTGGGAAGATGGAGATACAGTATTTGGTTTTAGATGCAGTCATTTTGTGAATCTTTATTGTGACCAGATCGAAGTCAGCCCGTCCAACCAACCATTCAGATATATTATTGAAAACATCAGGGAACTATGTCTTCGGGAATTCACTTTCATTCTGGCTTATTCTAGAATACTCTAGAAGCTTCGGAATCCTTTAGGCACTGGGAAAAAAATCCGTTAAATAAGAATAACAAAATCCATACAATTACCCAAACAAACCAAGTCAGTGTTTAACTGAAACTGGAACTAATATTCTATGGAAGTATTCGAATCTAGCACAAAAATATGAGCATCATAGTGAAGGGGGAGGAGCAGAGCACGTCACCTTTGAGATTAATTTGTAGGCATAGCTACAATGTCCTCAAAATGAGCCATTTATCGGGGTGAGGGGAGGGAGAAAATGTGATCAGTTTGAGATATTTTAGAATGTATGTGATATCAAGGAGTTGATTTCTTTATGTTATTTTTGTTAATTGAGTTGGATGGCCTCATTTGACAATGGATGCCTGTTGTCAGTGCATTGTGTATGTGCTCGTGTGTGTGTTCACACGCACACACACACACACATGCGTTTCTCATAAACCTTTGGCTTTGCACAAAGAGAGAGTATTCCAAAAGAAAGAGATGAAAGAAAAATGCATAAATGCACAATAACACATGATTAAGTTTTGACCCCATAGATTGTTAACCTTCAAAGCTAACTCCGCAGTAGCACAATATTATTAGCAATAAAAGGAATTTGCTTTGCCCTTTTTTTAAATTACCATAAACCGATTGACTGAGACAGAATGATGTTAATATTTAAGAAGTAGGACACTAGATTCTATTATCTCAGAAGCTCTGTCACCAGGCCCTCTCTGTAGTCCTGTTATCTAATTATTGGGCTTAAATTGCATTAGTGTGCTAGCAATTTGTCTACTACTGGAAAAGTAATTGACATTTGGGTTACTGCTTCATATTTGGGAGACTTGCTAGCTAGTTTCGAAGAGTCCTCTTCTGTCAGGGAAGATTAGCTTAATGTTGCCTAGAAGAAAGAGAAGAAGCTCTGTGTCTTAAGGTATGCTGCCTCTGTAGCTGGTTGCAATTTGGTATTAAAATTTCAGTTCTGTATCAAAGCTGATAAGTCACCTGAGATGAAATTGAACAAGGTTGTCGTGACAAAGTAATTAATGGCTTTTTTTGACTTTCAGATGACTTTTCGGGAAGCACACTTATTCAGTGGGTCGGCTTCTGCTGTCATGTTTATAAATATGTATGCACATTTACAAAACATCTTTAACTGTTGTCAGATGTTTTTGCGGGCTCCAGATTTATGGTTCCTCTGAATTAAATAGCATCAGGTACCCTTGGTTCTGATCTGGCATTGACAGTAACGGCAGTGACTTTCCATAATATTTCAATCATATTGCTTCTTTTGACATCACACATCATTGATAGGCAGTTCTCTTTTTTTGTGTAAAAATTGAAAACAGTGTGCTTTGGTTAGCCTATTTCTAGGCTGTTTTGTGTCTACTCGTTTTCAGTTTGTTTCAGAGGACAGTGATGGGTGTTAACGAATATTGCGTGCTTCTCTTTGAAGAAGAGCCTACGAGGTGATAGTAGTCTTTGACAATGTGGTGAATGTACCGGTATCGACAGATTATTTGACTCCTGTGCCAATTCACCTGAGAATAACAGGTTTCCTTCGCAAGCATTTGGAGTATGGTCTGGAGTCATCTAAGCAACAGAAAATAGAAGTGGCCAGTCCACATTTTACTTAATTTGAAAACTGAAAATGAGTCTTGGAAGTATTCAGAAATTGTTCAGAAGTTATTTCTTCTTTTTAAGGCATGGGTCAAATATGCCTTGGGACAGTACTCCTTGCCTCTCCCTTCAACCTCCTCATTGTCTCTTCCCACTGGCTCTCTACAGTCCAGTTTTACTGGCTTCCTTTCAGTTCCATGAGCAAGCCAAGCTCCTTTCTTCAGCAAGGACAATGTGTGTGTTGTTCCTTCTTCCTGGAACACTCTTTCCCTCACTCTTTGCCAAGCCGGTTCCCTCTCATCCATTAAGAATCCACTAGAATGTTGCCTCTTTAAAGAGCCCTTCCCTCTTTCCTCTGGCATGGTCCAGTTATTCTCCACCTCAGCTTGGTTGCTTCTTTCTTGACTCTTGTTATAACAAACGTAAACTCATATACTAATTTCTGCTCTTTTTCTTAATTTGCTTTCCTCACTAGAACATAGGCTCTGTGAGGGCAGAGGTAGTATCTCTGTTACTCACTGCTGTATCTCCAGCACCTGGCAATATGAGGTGCTCAATATTTTTGTTGGATCTATACTTCCCCACAACTGTGCACTAACAAGGCAGCTTCCCTCTTCCTCAACCTGCATGGTTCCATAGAAGGCTTGGTAAAACAGAAGATTAGAGTGAGATTCAGAGTGTCATAATATAGCACATAAAATGTACTGGATAATAGTGAAGATCAGCCATCATGTCAAGGACAGAAAAATCTTAAGTTGAATAACAGAAAACAATTAATAGGCACCAACGCTGAGGTGATACTGATGTTGGAATTATCTAACAAAGGTTTCAAAGCAGTCATTATAAAATTATTGCAACAAGAAATTCCAAACATGTTTGACACAAACAAAAAATATAAAGTCTCACCAAAGAATGGAAGGTATAAAGAAGAACCAAATAGGAATTTTAGAACTGAACATAAAATAATTGACATAAAAACTCAATGTATGTGCTCAACAATAGAATGGAAAGAAGAGAGGAAAGAGTCAGTGAAGTTAAAGACTGAACAATAGAAATAGCCAAGTCTGAACAAGAGAGTGAAATAGACTGAAAAAAATGAACAGATCCTCAGGAATCCATGGGACTATAACAAAAAATCTAAAATTCATGTCATCAGAGTCTCGGAGAAGAAGAAGAAAGTGGTGCTGAAAAAGTATTTAAAGAAATAGTAAATTACTGTAAGCTCCCAATTTTGGCAAACAAACAAACAAACAAACTATAAACCTATGGATTAAAGAAGCTGAGCAAGTCTGAAACAGGATAAACCCAAAGATATCATGCCAAGACCTGTCATAATGAAACTTTTGAAAATGAAGAACAAGAAAACAAAGCTTTGAAAGGAGCAAGAGAGAAACTACACCTTACTGTGAGAAAAAAACTATTCAAATGACAGTGGATTTCTGATCAGAATCAAGAAAGAAGTGCTGTATCATTTTTCAGGTGATGAAAGCAAAAATAGTCATCCCAGAATCCAATATCCTGCAAAAGTATCCTTTTTTGAATGAAGGTGAAATTAATACATTCTCAGACAAAGGAAAGCAAAACAAGTGTGTCACCAGCAGACCTACCCTAAGAGAATGACTTAAGGAAATTCCTAAAACAGAAAGGAAATTATAAAAGAAAGAATCTTGGAATATCAGGAATAAAGAAAGAACAACAGAAAGAGGAAAAATATGAATAAATGGACTTTCATTTCATGAGTTTCCTAAGTTATGTTTGACAATTGAAGGAAAAATTATGTTTCTCTGATGTATTTCTCAAGGTACAGAAAGGAAGTATTTAAGGTAATTTATATTATAATTGGGTGAGGGAAAAAGACTTTAAAGGGAGGTAAGTTTTCTGCACTTCATTCTAACTGGTAAAATGTCTACATCAGTACACTATGATAAATTATGTATGTATAATGTAACACCTAGAATAACCACTAAAAATTGCTATAAAGAAGTACACTCAAAAACGCTATAGATAAATCAAAGAAAATTCTAAAAACTGTTTGAATGACTATGGGATGGATTTCAAGGACAATCTGCATGAGTGAAAAAAAGCCAGTCTCAAAAGGTCACATGCTATTTGATTTGACTTGATTTATATAGCATTTTTGAAATGACAAAATTATACAGCTTACAGAACAGATTAGTATTTATTAGGGGTTAGGAATAGTGAAGGGGAAGGGTGCATGCTACTCTAAACGGTGGCATGAGAGGGTTTTTGTGGTGGTGAAATAATTCTGTATCTTGACTTCAGTGACAGTTACATGTGATAAAATGACAGAACTATAAACACATTGTACTAGTATGACCTTCCTTGTTTTGATATTATAGTTGCAGAAGATAAAACCTTTGGGCAAAACTGGGTGAAGGGGTACATCGTATTCGTCTGTAATATCTTTGCGATTTCTTGTGAATCTTTATTTCAATAAACATTAAAAAATACATAGAGAACGGCAGAACTTGTTTGAGTGTAGGTTAAAAAATGTTTTTGTTGAATGTATTCATAAACTTTCCCTCAATTTTAGACACAATACCTTTCTTAACTTTTTATTTTGAAACACTTACAGACTCTCAAGGAATTGCAAAACAAATCCAGGTTTCATCACCTGCCTCTCCCTAATGATGAAGTCTTAAGTAAGTAAAATCAATAGCAGGATGCCACAATGCTTTATCTTTTTTCCCCCCTTTCTTTAAATACACACATATGCAACATTTTTGAGGTACAACTTAACAATCCATAATCACCATAGAAGTGACACTTCAATAGTTTCGATCAACAACGTTTGCACTGATGTAATCACCACCACTACCTTTTGCCTTTCTTTTTTTTTTTGGTAAAAGTGATTTTAGTTGGCAACTCTCATTCATTTAATTTAATCCTTTGCCATTTTTTATTTTATGCTGGGAAATTCCCTCTCCCCTCCCCGGAAGTCCCCTTCAAGGACAACATAAACTTTTTAAGCACATGAACTTTTATTTTTTATATCTATAGTACAGGTGAGCACATGGTCATGTACTTAACTCACAAGATAGTGAATTGAAATGTCATCAGAGCTCCTTTTTCTAAGGGTGCATTTGTTCAAGAAAAATAATGAAAAGGTGTACAGACCTTGCTTCAAGTTCTGTTTGGACTTGCGTGGAAGTTTTCCCAGGACAGATTTTAGCTGTGGCTCAGCACACCTGCCGAACAGGCATCTAGCTTGAGCTGCCCATGACACTGATCAGAATTAACCCTGCTGCTGATGGATTATTTCGTGTCCTCACCTCTTTTACCTTCAGCCTCCTAATGCTGTTGGTGGCTTCCAGGGCTCATGTTGTTCAGTGGGGCATTTTGCATAAGGCGCACTTTATCTTTTATCTCCCAGGAAATGGCAGTTAATGCAATCTAAAGAAAGCCATAAATGAAGCTGATAAAATTATCTGGCAGCCAAAAGGTTGCTGCATTCATTTATCTCCACATAATTTGGAAGCTAAATGACAAGATTAGGGAGAGGCAATCCTTTTGACAGGAGATGTTACCTGGAATGATGAAAATCCAGGTGTTTTTCTTTTTTTTTCCTTCAGTTTTGGAGGGTGGTAGTTAAGAGAAGGTTGAAAAAGAGGTGGTTCAAGGAGGAATAACTTTCTCAAATCATTGTCCTGGGGTCAAAGCATCCCTAAGAAATAGATGGCCATGTATATATGATTATGTATAAATTATAGAAAGGTGACAATAGAGATGAAGTTTTAGAAAGTGAATTCTTAGATTACGTCATAATATTTTTTTCTTAAATTTAGTCATTAATTTCTCTTGGAAAATATGTGTGCATACACACATGTGTAGATATATATATATATATATATATATATATATATATATATAATAGCTCTTGGAATAAATATATATTTATCTGAAATATGTATACCTATATTTATCTGAAGCTCAACAGTTCCTTTCATTTATACTCATGGAAACTAAATAACATATAATATAAATATAATTAATATTTAATAATATATAATATAAAAAGTTATAGTTTATATAATATTGTTTCTTAAATAAATAATAAACCATTATTAATAATAAATGTAATATAGAGAGTATAATGCCATTTTTGTAAAATTATTTTTAGCAATTTCTAATTAGTAGCAATATATATTTTGAGGTGTTGGGAGAGAATTTTTGAAATCTTTTTCCTTTTAATACTTGCGCTTTGCTTAATTTTCTTGTGAAAGCACACATTTATCACATTGAAAGAAAAGATTATAATCATTAAGAAAAATGTTACTTCAGGGTTTGAGGGTTAACATAAATGGCATTTTTAGTTATTTATTCATTCAACAAACATATATTTAGTGTCTGTGGTGTGCCTGATACTTGACTAGACACTGAGCGGAGGGTTAAATTCACCTCGTTCCTGCTCATTTGGAGCTCATCAGTTTG
Source organism: Eidolon dupreanum (assembly GCA_028627145.1). NCBI lineage: Eukaryota > Metazoa > Chordata > Mammalia > Chiroptera > Pteropodidae > Eidolon > Eidolon dupreanum. The sequence goes on along the minus strand of CM053501.1, from coordinate 8,905,230 downwards.
CTTATCTTTCTCCATCCTGGGATGAAGGACACCTTATAGACACAGTTTTCTCCCCTTCATCTCAAAAGTGCCTGGTGCAAATCAATCAACAAAAATCTACTGGCTGTGTCATGAGGGAATGCTCACATAGTATGCTTTGTTTTGCCTGCAATTTTTAAAATTCCAGTTAATTGCCACTGTTTTAAATAATGAGAACTTTTCACGGGGGGAAAAAGTGTGCATTTCTAGCTCTCCTTGAAAAATTGGAATCTCTGGAAAACCCGAATTCCCATCCTATCAACTGAGTGATAGGTGTCAGGTGGTGGCTGCTTCCTTTGCTTGGGGGTGTGTCCTCTTTTGTTTTCCCCAGTCCCCACCACTCCCTATAGTGTTTCCCCTACACTGAGGCTTGGTGTCTGATTATTGCCAGGCCATTTAGGCCCTGGTACAATTTATACACTTTTCATACATTTTTGCGACTGGGCCTCTTACGTGTTTGTGATTTTTGCCTTTAATCTTACAACCTGAAGGAGAATTTTGAAAATGCTTGCAGTATAAAAATGGAAACCTTTCCAAAGCTTTGGAGAAGGGATGTAGATACCTTAGACAGTGCATAGCAGTTGTAAATAGGGGCCACATTTTGAGCAACCGACAAGATATCACCCGTAGTTAGCACTTCAAGTGAGCTGTATGGGCTTCTTATCTATAGAGACCCCACTTACCTGTAGTGAACCTTAATAAGAAATTAAAAATGTCAATCACTTCCAGACTTCCTATCAATAGGTCTATTTCTCTTAGTATGAGTTGAGCTCAATGCCATTTCATCTAGTATATGTAACCTTTCTGGTATGAGAGGGAGGGCAAAACAAACAATTTGTAGATAAAGCCAGACATTATTAAGCTTTGGAAACTCTGACCATAATGGTACATGGGATGCGTTCACCAATAATGAGGTCCCCACCTTCCTCCTGCCCTAAGGCTCAACCCACTTCCCCCCTGAGCTCTTCCCAACTACCAAGGAAGCTGAGAGTGGAAGGGATGAGCAAGCCAAGTCACTGGATGATGCAGCGATTCTCTTGCCTAGAACCAGATGATGTCATAGGTCCTTCCAGCCTAAGACAGTGTTTTAGTTGCTCGTCCTACTCTTGGGCAGCGGAATCCACAGACATGGGGTCTGAAAGTCTGCACGCAGTTTCCTCTTAGCTTTATTGCCTGCTGCTTGTTTGGTCCATACAGATTCCCGTTAGGCTCCATCCATGGGGGTCGGCACACCTGCTGATTTTGGAGGCAAGAGCTTGTATTTCTGTCCCTTTGGGCTTTTAAAAAGAATTGATTATTTAAAGCGTTTTGTTTTCTGTTTCTGGATAGAGACACTGCAAAGTTGGAAATTTTACAAAGCTCTAATAATAATCTTTGATTCTTTGATGATGTGGGTACAGACTTTTCAACTCCTGGTAGTCCCCAAGCTCAGGATTGTAGAAAAGGACAAATATCTTTTTCCTCTTCCCTTCTAATCTCTCAACTGGGACCCTGTAATAATAGATTAACAAGAGAAGAATATGCAGGTTTATTTAGTATAAGATTTATGCGACATGGGAGCCTTCAGAAGGAAATGAAAACCCAAAGAAATGGTAAAACCCAAATGTTCTGAGCGAGATGTGATGAAGAGTGGGAAGTCATGGACAGGTATGATGGCATTAGGGGTATGAAGCAGGTGTCGTGAATAGGGAAAGTCAGCCGAGCCTGTTCATCCAGATTCCTTTCGGAGTTCCTCTGTCTTTGGAGGGAAGGATTCTCCTCTCTTTGGGGTAAGGAGGACACCTCACAGATGGCCTACTTCAAGGGAGCGTCAGAAAGTCTTTCCTGCACATATCATTTCTCAAATTCCTTCAGCACGAGTTCCTTCGGGTTGCCATGGTGCCGTATTTGGGGTTGGAGTGTCCTGAACCCCGTCTGGATGCAGCAGCTCTAGTGGGACCGTCAGTCCGTTTCCCCTTCTCCCAGGGCGACACAGGTCTACGTTTTGTCTCTTTCAAGAGATCTCGTGTTCCAGCTCCAGGAAAGACTGAACCAAGTGGAGGGAAGACCATCCCTGTGGTTTTGACATTGAAATAGTCATATATGGCACCGGGGCCACTTGCTCATTTTACTGTCCAAGGAAGATCTTAGTCTTTTGTTCTTGGAATATGGCCCAATGGCATACTTGGGGAATGTGCCATATTCTGTTTATGTGGAATCGAGTGTCTTCCTTTTGTCGGTGGCTCGTTTCTAGCAATGGTTGAGCTTCTATATTTGTTGGAAATGATTTTAGTTGCAAGTGACAGAAAACTTGAACAACAGTGACTTTACCAATAGACCAATCTCCCTCTCTCAAAACAAGCTGACGGAAGTACAGATTTCCTGTCTTCCATATCTAAAATACGCAAGATCTATATAATTTTAAATACTACGTATTTAAAATCACGCAGATGTATAGATGTGTACATTTAGAGATTTATAGATGCACGTGTGCATTTATAAAATCAATATTCACTGGTATGATAATGGAGTCATCTGTTGGCTTTTTGTAAGTGAAGATTCCCACATAGAAAACATACTTGTAAACATTTTTTCTCCCAAATAAACACATTATATTTTCAATCTGAAAAAAAAGGTTAAAAAAAAAGAGGCCAGTAGTAAAGAAGACCCTGCTATTAATGGGGATTTGAAGAGCCAACTACTTAGAATAATTGTTTTACATAATGAAGCAGACCTGAAAGGCCTTTCCTGTTAAGAGTGAAATGTGCTAATTTTATATTCACGGCTGTGGTCAACTAAAGACATCCCTGAGTTATGACCTTGCAGCCTTTTAAAAAGTTAGTCACCTTTTATGAGACAAAAAGTATCTCATTTTGAACTATAGTCCTCAAAATGTAAGTCTTGTCACCGACTGTAATTTCTATTTATTACAGTGCATTTGCATTTAAATACAGAAACTTTATATATTGATTTTATCTTTTATTATGCAGTGTATCCTTTTTTTTTGAGGGGAGGGGGAGGGTAGCTTAATCAACGCTTTCTTGAACCTTAAAATTGTGTCTTTCTAGGTACCTTGTAAAATACTCTCATGTTTTGATCGTATCATCTTGGTGATTTCTGTGGGTAAATGAGATCTCCGAAGGTTCCCTCATCCCTGTTCTGAAAATACTGGTCAAATATATAGTAGTCTTCCTTTATTCACGGTTTTGTTTTCTGTAGTTTTAGTTATGACAGCCAACAAAAGCCCGAAAATATTAAATGGAAAATTCCAAAATTCCAGAAGTAAATAATTCATCAGTGTTACATGGCGCACTGTTCCTTGTATTATGATGAAATCTTGCACTGTTTCACTGTGTTCCACCTGGGACATGAATCATCCTTTTGTCCATCATCTACATGCTGTATGTGCTCCCCTCCTGTTAGTCACTTTGTCGCCGTCTAGATTATCAGATTGACTGTCACAGTATCTCAATACTTGTGTTCAGATAACCCTTATTTTACTTAATAATGGCCCCCAAACCATTCACATAACTTTTGTTATAGTTATAATTGTTCTGTTATTAGTTATTGTTAACATCTTACTGTGCCTAATTTGTAAATTAAAGCTTATCACAAGTAGACATGGGTTGGAAAAAAACAATATATACAGGGTTTGGTACTGTCTGAAGTTTCAGGCATCCACTGGGGGTATCTTCCATGGATGAAGGAGGGCCTGCGTGGTTGAAAACCTCCTGGACAGCACTTCAGCTGCACTTGAATTGTCATGGTGGATTCTCTCGCTGTTTTGACATTTCTAATACTCCTGGTGGTGATGGTACCAGCCCTTGCCTCTGTATACTTCTAAATTGTCAATCATTGCTGAAGAGTTGCATAAGTCATGCCAATTGTTTATAACCTATATCTAAATCAGATGTGGACCTTAGAGCCATTGGACTGTGCTCTTATTTCAATTTGATGAAGAGAGGAAATAATAGCAGATGGTTTAAATAATTCTGGTCCTTCATAGCGAGGACCAGGGCCACAGGAGGCCCTTCCACGTCTGGGCGTCGGTCTCATTGACTTTGATCTCTCCCTGCCCTTTGTCGCCTGAGCTAACCTTCTCCATACTCAGTTCCCCACCCTCAGCACTGTTGACATTTGGGGCTGGATAATTCTTTGTCAGAGGTGAAAGGAGATAGGGGCAGAGGTTGTTCTGTGCATTATAGGATGCTAATTAGCACATTCCTGCTCTCTACTCACTAGATGCCAGTAGCACCCATTCCTCTAGCTGTGAGAACCAAAATGTCCCTAGATATTACAAATGTCCCCTATGAGGCAAAATCACCCCATTTGAGAATCATTGCTCTAAGCAGATGCCCAGTCATCTCTCAGACATCTTCACTAGCCACTTCCAGGCTTGTCCATTGTATCCCAGCAACATGTTCCTTGGATGGACAAATTCCTCATCATGGAGACATTCCATGTGCTCGCTCGCTCATCCCCCCACCCCTCCCTCTCTCTCTCTCTCTCTCCCCCTTGTTCCCTTTTCCCTTACCCACCAGCTCCAACTCCATGGTTTATCCTCAGAATCTGTAATGTTAATATGCATTAGGACTCTCCAAGGATGAGAGAGAGAGAGAGAGAGAGGGAGAGAGAGAGAGAGAGAGAGAGAGAGAGAGAGAGAGAGAGAGAGATTATAGAGATCAATTGATAGTGACAGAGTGCATCCCTTCTTTATTTTATTAACTTGACTATGAACTTTCCCCAACTCTCGTGCCTGAACTATCTCTTGGGATTAGCAGCTGTAAAGATACTATCATTCCATTCCTCTCTTTCCTTAAAGATGCTGCCTCCTCCATAAGGTCTTAGGCTGGAAGGAGATTTTTTTTTTCTTCTCCAGACTTTTTTTTTTAGCACAGTTTTATCACTCCCTCCGTATGGACTATTTGTCCTGTATGATGATGGTGTGGGCACGTGTCATTCCCCAGATGCACACAAGCTCTTCGAAAGCAAGTATTCTCCTCATTCAACCTTGCATGCTTTCTCACTTGTCGAAAGGGCTTCATAAACATTCCAACTAGTCGACTGCGTTTATAACCCAGATTCGGTCCACCTGCTATTATGCCATTAATGAGATCTATAAAATGACCGCCGCAGAGTAAAATGTGGATCATTCTCAATCTTTAAAAATCAAAACTATGAAGATTTTAAGCATCTGGAAGGCAGAGATGGTACCTATCATCCATTTGTATCTTCTCTCTGGATCCTTGAAAGGAAATAGGCACAAGTGATCACACTTGTTGCAAGAATAGATTCTAATTGATAGTTTCAGTGTTCTCCGACCCCATCAGCAACATCTCTTCGTCCGAGCTGCTGCAGCACTCAAGAACACGATCTGCTTTATGTGGCTTAGTCTTTTTTCTTGATTAGCTTCTGCTGGAAAAGTTGATGAGCCATAGTTTCAAACTCTTGAGCGAGCACAAGCCAAGTATTCAACAAATTCAAATGGTAACTGGAATTTTATAGCCTTGGCTTTTATTTTCTCCTTTTCCAGCCTAGAAAAAATCTCACTGCTGGTTATAATCACTTATCCAGCTTTTGTTTGTACCTCTTTATTTTCTTTACCTAGCCTGCTTGAAAACTGAAAAGCAAACTCTTTCTTTCTTTTACATATGTGCCTCTGAATGATTTATATTTTTAAACGTGGCTTTACTTAATGTTGACTTTCTGAAAACTTTCCTTATTACACTTTTTCCCCCTCCCTTTAGAAGTATTTCTTTGATAACCAGCCTGCTATTCTGTTCTTTCTGCTTTCCTTCTCACTATTCACCTTTTGCCCACTTAAACTAAAGCCCTTTGGTGTCTGCTTGGAATTTTGGCAGTTCAAGTTCAAAAGAAAGCCCACTTGAGGTAACCTGTTCTGACATATCCACATCTTAACACAAAGCTTTGCTGGATTAATGGGTTGGCTAAAAACATCTCTTTGCTTCAGTCATGTTCACCTCTGGGTATGAGGGTGGTGTTCTGTCTATTCATGTGGGAGATTTTTTTTATATAGAATTTGTCTGGATCTTGAAACAAATGTTATTTTATTGAATGTCCCACTTTCAGAGGTATATTGGAGAACAAAAATGTTGCCAAAGAAGCCTGAACACGACTACCATATTTCCTTTATTTGAACATGCATGTATTCTCCTTATTTTAACTTTTCTGAAACGGAGGCAGCTGTTATAAAGCTGATGTTTCATCCAGTCTCTGTGCTCTCTTAAAACTGAGAAAATATGATAATAAAACACGTAAGTATTAACAGGACGCTGCTAAGATCAAGCCCTTATTACGGTGAATACCAGGGAAATAATGGGAAGAGTATGAGTTGACTTGCAATTTGCAACTTGACTCACTGTCCCATCCCTTTGCCTCTGGAAGCTAACTGGGTACCACTCACGTGTAGACTCTGAGCATTCCCCGTCATGGTGCTTCTCACTGCACGTTAGCAATATCTGAGTAACTTGCTTGTCTCCTTGAGGATGTGGACTGTCTTATTCTTCTTTGTGCTTCGATATTTCATAGGCACCTGCCAAAGATGTCCAACGGATGCACGCATGAGTGAAAAGTTGTATAATTGGTGACGAAAGGAATTTTGAAAGGAAAATGTCCTTCTCTTCTTGCTATTGGTGTGGGTCTAATATTTGTTATTTTTGTCAGTTTATTTGTTGAATCCACAGGGATTTTCATTAGAATAATATTAAAAAATGTCCATCCATTCCTCTTTGGCATGCCAGGTGAGTTCTAGCATCATTCCTTGAGATAACTATGTGAGTAGGACCAGCTAGTTCTTTTTATTTAAATAATTTTTTTATTTTTAATTACAAATAACTTACAATATTATATTAGTTTAGTTCCAAGTGTATAACATAGTGATTAGACGTTTGTATAATTTACAAAGTGATCACCCCAATAAATCTAGTACCCATTTAACACCATACATAGCTATTACAATATTATTGGCTGTATTACTTATTCTATACTTTATATCCCAATGACTATTTTGTAACCATCAATTTATACCTCTTCATCCTTTCCTCTTTTTCACTCACCTGCCCAATCTCCCTCTCACCTAGCAACCATCAAAATATTTTCTGTATCTATGAATTTGTTTCTGATTTGTTTGTTTGTTTATTTTGTTTTTAAGGTTCCACATGTAAGTGAAATCATGTGGCATTTATCTTTCTGTCTAATTTATTTCATTTGGCATCATACTCTCTAGGTCTGTCCATGTTAGTTCAGATGGCAAGATTTCATTCTTTTTTATGGCTGAATATTATTCTGTTGTATATATGTGTCACCTCTTCTTCATGCATTCATTTATTGATGGACACTTAGCTTGTTTTCATGTGTTGGCTATTGTAAATGAAGCTGCAATGAACATACAAATGCACATGTCTTTCCAAAGTAGTATTTTGGGTTTCTTTGGATAAATACTGATAAATGGGATTTCTGGATCCTTCCTTGTCTCTTATTATAGCCCTTGTTTTAAAGTCTATTTTGTCTGGCATAAGTATTGCTACCTAGATTTTTTTCATTTCCATTTTCATGAAATATTCTTTTCTATCCTTTTACTTCTAGTCTGTGTGTGCCTTTCGACCTGAAGTGAATCTCTTGTAGGCAACATATGTAAGGGTCTGATTTTCTTATCCATTCAGCCACCCTATCTTTTGATTAGAGCATTTACTCCTTTTTTTATTTCAAGTATTGTGGATAAATATGTAGTTATTACCATTTTATTTTTCATATTTTTGATAATATATTTTTTCTCCTTAAAGTCCTTCCAACATTTTCTGTAATACTGGCTTCGTGGTGATGAACTCCTTTAGCTTTTTCTTGTCTAGGAAACTCTTTGTCTGTCTTTTGATTCTAAGTGATAGCTTTACTGGGTAAAGTAATCTTGGTTGTAGGTTCTTACTTTTCATCACCTTGAACATTTCGTGCCAGTCCCTTCTGGCCTGCAAAATTTCTGTTTAGAAATGAGCTGACAGTCTTATGGAAGCTCCCTTGTACATAACTAATTTCTTTTCTTTTGCTGCTTTTAAGTTTCTCTCTTTGTCTTTAACTTTTGGCATTTTAATTATGATGTGTCTTGATGTGGTTCTTTTTGTTTTGGACTCTCTGTGCTTCCTGGGTGTGTGTTTATTTCTGTCACCAGGTTAGGGAAGTTTTCTATCATTATTTCTTAAAATTGGTTTTCAATTCCTTTCTCTTGTTTCCTTTTGGCACCTCTATGATGCAAATATTTGTATGCTTGATGCTGTCCTAGAGGTCTCTGAAATAATCTTCATGTTTTTGGATTTTGTTTTAGCTGTTCTGATTGTGTGTTTTCTGCTACCTTGTCTTCTAAATTGCTGATTCGATCATCTGCTTCATCTAATCTACTGTTGATTCCCTCTAATGTATTCTTCATTTCAGTTATTGTATCCTTCATTTCTAATTGTTTCTTTTTTATGGTTTCTATGTCCTTTTTGAATGCTTGCTATCTCTTTGTCGAAGTTCTCACTGTGATAATTGAGCATCCTTATAACCAGTAAATTTGCACTCTGCATCTGGTAGATTGCTTGTCTCCATTTTGTTTATTCTTTTTCTGGAGCTTTGTTCTGATCTTTCCTTTGGGACATGTTCCTTTGTCTTCTCATTTTGGCTGCCTCTCTGTGTTTGTTTCTTTGTATTAGGTATATCTGGTATGCCTCTTGTCTTGGTAGAGTGGCCTTATGTAGTAAGTGTCCTGTAGGGCTCTGTGGCACAGTCTCCCTGGTCACCTGAGCCAGGTGCTCCAGGTGTGTCTCTTGTATGGGTTGTGTGTGTCCTCCTGTTGTAATTGAATCTTGATTGCTGTTGGCATATCAGTGGGAAGGGCTGACCCTATGGCTGATTGATTGTGGGGACTGGCTGGTGACTATAGTGGAAGAGATGCTATGCAGGGCCCAACCCTGTGGAGCAGGATATGCTTTAATGGGGCTCTGGTGCCTGCCGAGTCTGCCCTTTGGGTGTGTCATTTGTGAAGGTGGTTGAGTGGTGCTCTGGTGTGGTCTGAAGCTGGCTGCCAGGTGTGTTGGTTCTGCAGCCTCCTGGGAGGGACTTTGGTGCAGGTCAAAGTCAGCTGCTGCCTGTACCCTGCCTAGGGCCACCTGGTATGAGCTACACAGTGATGTGCAGGTGGTTGCCACTTGTGCTAGAGTTGGAGGTGCCGGGGAGAAGCTAAGCTGTGAATTGAGGCCTGCTGCCACTAGTGCTGGGCTCAGGGCTTGGGGGACACACCAACGCCAGATGCTGCTTATTTGGGGTGTGTGAACCTTTGCAGGATTTTAGAAAAGTCCACAGCATGATATCATGACCCAGGACAAACTGTATGGAAAAAATCACTTGAAGTAGCTTGGATGGGCCAGTAAGGTCTCAGGAAATCACCAAAACAGAGTGAATGGTATCAGCCAGGTTGATGGAGACTCAGTATGGCGCCTGCTCATGTCTGCATGCTGGGAGGGGGAGGGCTCAAAAAAGAACAATGTCTTCTGCTAACACTTCTGTCTGGGAGAAAGCTGCCCCTCCCGCCTTCACCCTGAAGCCAGACAATTCAGTTTCTCCCTATATTTCCCTGGCACCTTTTAAGCTGCTGCCCCAGTGCTGGAGCCGAGAGCAAGTGGGTCTGTCAGTGGTAAGTCCATGATCAGGCCCTTTAAGAGGGAGGCCTGGAACTCCAGCAGCCCTCTGTCTCACTCAGCCACAGTCCCCACTGGTTTTCACGAGTAGACGTTATGAGGACTTCTATTCCTGGCCCTGAAACCCTGGGCTGGAGAGCCTGGTATGGAGCTGGGACCCCTTGCTTCTCATGGGGTGACCTCCACTGCAAAGATATCCCTCTTGATATTCAGCTGCCACATGTGGGTGTGGGAACAGCCCTTTCCACATCTTCACCCTTCCTACCAGTCTCAATTTCGCTTCTTCTTTATATCCATAATTATAAGACTTTTGTCCGGCTAGTTCAGGTTCTCAATGGTGGTTCTCAACAGAATAGTTTAGTCGCAATTTTGAGGTGGTTGTGGGAGGAGGCAAGCACAGCATTTACCTACTCTGTCATCTTGACTGGAATTTATGTCTTGGTTTGTTTTTAATTAGAGAAGAATCTGCTTTTTTTACTTCTACTCCATAACATAGAGTATATTGTGGTTGCAAATGGGAAATTTGCGTCAATGGAATGAAATAATATCATCCCTTGAACCTTCTACAGTTTCCCAAGATCCTTTTTTATATAGTTCATCTGTTAACACCAAAGCCAGAATCTCCATTAAGCTTATTAGTAAGTCCCAAATGGAACCAGGTAAAGCACCAAAAACAAACAAACAAAACCACTCAATATACATTTTCTTCTTAGGTGCAGCATGCAAGCATGAATGGGGTATTAACTGTGATTTTCAATATGAAAGCATAAAGGTCAGTTGTATATATGTCAAAATTGAGGCACAATAGGGAAATATTTATTAGATGACTCAGAGACCACACCTATGACACAGGTACACATTTATGCTGAGATACTGAGTCAGTGAGAAGAGGCAATAAAAAAAATCAAATGTTTCATTGGGAGAAAAAGTCACAATTTGTGGTTGATGATTTTGGTATGTTTAGCACCAGTCTTTTTTTTTACTTTTTCTTTAGAAAATGTGCGTTGATCAAATATGGGCTTTATGTTCTGTTGATCAAGTGATGCTCTCTCAAATGGGAATTATGTTACGGAATAATCTTAAGCAAATTTATTTAACCTCTTAATTTCTTTATCTGTAAAATGGGGATAAATTCATTCTCATGAAGGATCATTTGAGATAATGCATGGAAAGCTCTTAGCATAAAACTCAAACATATAATAAGTGTATGCATGTATCAGGTCATAAATTTATCTCTCTACCACTATATGTGTTTATAAATGTATTTATTGCTAATCTATATGATAGATAAATACAGTTGACCCTTGAACAAGAAGAGTTTAAACTGTGTGGGTCCACTTATATGTAGATTTTTAAGAATGAATGTATTTTCTCTATGGTTTTCTTAATAACATTTTCTTTTCTCTAGCTTACTTTATTGTAAGAATACAGTATATAATACATATAACATACAAAATATGTGTTAGTTGATTGTTTATGTTATTGGTGAGGCTTCCTGTCAACATTAGGCTATTAGTTAAATTTTGGTAAGTCAAAAGTTATATGCAGATTTACAACTGTTCATGGGGGAAGTAGGGAGTCAGCACCCCTAACCCTTTATACAGTTCAAGAGTCAGCTGTATATCTATTTGTCTGTCTGTTTGTCTGTCTATCTGTCTATGTATCTATCTATAATTTATTTATGATTTATCTATCTATCTATCTATCTATCTATCATCTATCTATATCTATCTATCATTTATCTCTGTCTATCTTTATATATAGCTCATATATACTGATATATCTGTTATGTATAAATGCATTTGTTTTTATACAGATTTTTATATATTTGTATCTCTAGAAATGTATTTATATTTATTATCTATTTACTCTATATGTCTCTTTCTCTCTCCACATGTACACATAACAACACACACATACGACACATACACATAGTATGTACATTTGCTTTACTTTCTTGAAGTGCTGATTACTTGGTACAAGTTCACGAGTGCTTTCTTTCCTTGTCTTTATGTGACTAAAAGAGTTGTGCTGGGGAATGGAGTCTTCTCTCTATATATACCCCAGTCCCTACATAGATATTAGGCCTGTTCCTTTATTTTTTAAGACTTAGTTAATGCAGACCTAGTGATTGGAGAAGACTCTATTGACACTGGAGAGATTGAAAAGAGACGAAAGGAGCACTTAAAGCTGATATTAGCTTCCTTCTCCTGCAGTCCTTCAGTCATGGAGATTATATTGACTTGTGATTCTTTGATAATTTGTAATTTGTGTTGTTAATATTATTCCATTCAATCAATGAGATCTTATGATTAACCAAAACAAAATCAAAATTCTGAAAAGACTTTTATTATAGTCATAAACTATGTTTAAAGAGCTATTTCTTCCAAAAGATTCAAAATGCATTTTTCATTGCAAAGTAAGACAATACTATTACTAATCCCCTAATAGAAAAAAGAAAATAAAAACATTCATCATAATACAATCAACATTAAGTCTGTGGTATATTTCTTCCCATGTTTTCTTTACTTTATGTTGCTTTGATCATAATGGGCATGAACTTTTGATTTTTTAGAAATGAAATATTGTCCTGTAGGTACATAGTGATCTAGTTTCCATAGCCATAATTTTATATAGCTGTCAAATAGTTCATTGTGTGTGTGTGTGTGTGTGTGTGTGTGTGTAAAACTACAAAATATTTAATTGTCATTCTATTAGGGAGAATTAAATTTTACCTTTTCTAAATAATGTTCCAATGAGCATCTTTTTTTTTTTTTTAATATTATTTCTTTAGGTTGGATTCCCAGAAATGCAATTACAGGATCAGGGAAAAGGGAATATTTTATAGGGTTCTTGATATGTATTTCCAACATGCTTTTCGAAAGGGTTGTTACAGTTTATATAGCTACTAGCAATGGATATAAGTGCTAGTTTCTCTACATTCCTGCCAGTCTTAGGTGTTATAATTACTTTAATATTTTGGTAATAGAAACTATATCATTGCTGTTTAATTTGGCTTTCTCTGATTACCAGTGAGGTTGATTATTTTTATTTGCTTAATCTCTGGGAACGCTTTTCATAATAGAGATTTGCCATGTATTCTAACAATTCAACCATCCAGATAATAATTACAGAGACATGACTAAAAGTTCTGTGCATTAAACAAAACAAAAACACATGTATTTTCAAATATCTATTATATAATGTCAATAGCAGTCAGTATTCTAATGTATCATCCAAAAAATTTCTATGGTTTACTAATATGATTTTAAGCTAAATCAATACATGGAAATTTATTTACTTCCATATTCCCTATAATATGAGAAGTAGTGATCCTTCTCTCTTTATGTTCCCTCTTTTCATTTTCTAATGAGTAATTCATGCACATGGCATCACATTTAAGGGGGTACAAAAAGGTATATAGTGAAAGACAAAGAGCGACTTAAGACATATTTGTGTCTAACAATATGTGTTTCCAACCAGTAAACCAAATATTTACCCTAATGGGATGAATGTTGTAGAATAGAGAGATATTTCTTTTTTAAAATACCATTGTGAATGCTGTAAAATAACTCTTCCATGTTTTTGGTGCCCTGATGTGGCAAACACTGTCAGTTTCCAGCTCAAAAGTTATCTCCAACCTTCTTCTACCTTGCTACGTATCACTATAGAGGCTGAAAAGCCAATTTCTTTTTTATCCTATCTTAAACTCCCTTGAAATTTTTTAAAGCCAAAAGCATGATAAGAAAGGCTAGACAAGAGTACTATACCTATTCCTTCTTCTCTTACTCTCCCTGGAGGATACACGTGATGACTGGAGCTGTGGCAACTATAGCCTGAACATGAGGAAATGTGAGGGGAACCACAGATATATTAGCTCTGACAGAGATGAGATCTACTCTAACTTTTGTGCACACAAAAGTCACCTGATGGGTGTTTTAAAACACAGATCTCTGGACCCCAGCCCCAGAGATTCTGGCTCAGTAGGTCTGAAGTGGGATGCAAGAATTTGTGTTTCTAACAGTCTCGGATAGTGCTGAAGCTCCTGGTCCACAGACCACACTTGGAGTCATAAGGTGCCAGACTTAGTATGTGAGAAAAATAAAGCCCTATTTTTTAAAGCCACTGCAGTTGATGTTGTTGCAATTCAGGAAATATTAATTGATTCACCTGCTAGGTCCACTTATCCCTGCTTCATGTGTAAAACTTACTTTAGAAAGAGATGAGATCATCAAATCTATTTCAATACACATAGGCTGGTGGCAGCACTGGTCAGATGGCCAAGAGCAATCAAGTCTCCCAGTTCCGGAATTTTGGCCGATCCACAGTCTCCTCCACACACCTTGTTCCTTCTGGGAAGTGATGAGCTACATGAGAAGAAGAGAACAGTGGGAGAGTTTGAAGGCGATCTTTAAAAATGGAAGGGATAACAACTACTAAACACATCACTTGGTACTGAGCTAAGAGAGTGTTATATAAAAAAAAAAAATCCCTGTTCTGAAAGATTGATATCAAAACTGCTGAGTTTGATGTTCAAAGCTGGATACAACTTGCATGTCTTCTAAAAAACAAAACAACAAAACAAAACAAAAATGTGTCTACATCCTCTGTCTCACCTCCTGCTTTGTCATTGGAACATGCAGAGCTTGGTTTTGAAGCCCTTGCTCCAAGGATTAATTGAATCAAGATCAACCCTATCTGCAATGTATGTTTAATACTTGGGAATGATGTCAGTAATATATGTAAGAGATTTTTATATTAGATAACTGCTCATTAAAAGTCAATCCTTTCCTCCAGGGTTTTAAAATAGAAAGTATTCACCTTTTGCAAATGAGGATAGTGAAATTTACTTTAACTCATGGTACAATGAAAACTGGAAGAAAGGGAATTGCTCAGAATACAATATAACTCCACCAAATTTGCATAATTTAGGCATAAAATGTAATGCCCTGCTCCCACTCTTTTGTCTTGAATGAAATTGGTTTTCAAGTAATGTGTGGGGAATCATAACCAGCTTTAACAAAATGAAAAATGTCAGAAAGCAAAAGTCCCTATTAGCCTAGGAGGCATCGCCCAAATATGGGTCCAATGCATCACATTTCTGAAAGTTTGTCTTGTGATTTAATGTGGAGGACTTTGTGGACTTAACTGAAACATTTAGGCTATTCTTTTTGATATTGAATGGAGTAATTAACCATGTGGGACCTTAAGACAGTCTTTTTTTCCTAGAATTCTGAAGATCATTGGGTAATCATTATTCTAAGAATGTTAAAAATATGACTCAAATTCCTGTGAACCCTTCTCCCAAAAGATCACAAAAGTCTTCTTGTGAATTAGTATTTCAAATGAATTTTACTAATGTAGAGTGAAGCTGCTGAGGTAGTTCCCACTAGACAGATGGCAAAACTGAGGTTCAGCAAAGGAATGCATTGCCCAAGGCTCCGTGTCCAAGTATTATTAGAATTTAAGAGTGCAGAGTCTTTGAAGCATGTCATGTGAATTGGTTCTTTCATTAATAGTGATGGTATGAAAGTCTCAACAACATGCATTGAGAGTGTTGGCCTCAAAAAGCATTTTCTTCATTAACCTCTTGAAGTCGTTGGTATGACCTTGAATGGTGTCATTTTCTATTCACTTACCAGCTGTGGCTCTGACCCTTACTTTCCTTATCTTTAAAATGGAAATGATAGCATATTCCTCATGTGTTCCTTGTAAGAATTTAATAGATCAAGTAGTAATAATGTTATTATTGTCTCACAGACCTCTCTGTTGCAGACAGTCTTAGTCTTTGACCCCACCAGAATTCCCTGGGAGCTCTCTCAACATACACTCCCACAGTTTTTGACTCAGTGAGATCTGGAATGGGCCCGAGAATTTATATTTTTATAAAGTTCTCAGGCGATGCTGAGGTTGCTGCTCCTGGGACGACACCTCGAGAACCAGTGTTTTCTCCATTTTTGTGTTTTTGTTAGGTCTGACAATGCGTCCATTTAAACTATAACAGCCCACAGCAACAGACCTTGATTTCCTAGGATTTTTTTTTTTTTTTTTTTTTTTTTTGCAACCAGGGGTGGCCGTGGAACCAAGCCTACAGAATACAGATTCCAGGAAGTTTTACTCAGCTGACAAGTGCCTTTCGGCCACCTGCCCTTTCCCTTCATTCTTCTTGCCTAGAAGAAATGTTCCTGTTAGAAAATGGAGCAGCTGTTTTATGATCATGAACCAGGAAGTCATTTTGGGTTGGCGTACAGGATATAGAAAAATCCTGGGTTTTAAAGAGCGGCCGCAGTAGCCCTATTGTACTCACCTCCAATTCTGTTTTGTGAGACAAAATAACTGTGTAGTTATCAACTGTAGCCATCCAGTTGATAGAATAGATGCCTCCTTGGCCCATCATATTAACTTTCCTTTTTTCCATGCATCCTTAACTTTTTTCACGCATCCACACAAAACTTTTGGATTGTATATTTAACAAAAGTAGAGGTAAAGGTAAAAAGTGATTGGCATTTATTTTAAATGAGGTAAATATCCTCTGTCCCAAAGTTCTTTGAGGGTAGTGGGTGGAGGTGACATGCAGAATAGATGCCTCCTTGGCCCATCATATTGACAGGCTGTGCTGTGCTTCAGTGTCACTCCTTGAGAGGTAGTAAAGATAAATGACATTTCCTTACCTTTTGTCCCGAGAGACCACAGTGTCATTCTCCAGTCTGAAAGGCCATTTGTAAAGCTTGCAGACTTGCCTTAGCTATTAAAAAAAAAAAAAAAAAAAGAACAAAAATCAAAAGCTGAGCTCTTTCTCTAAGGAAAAGATGTTACCTTGGGTGTTCTTCGTGTGATTCTATGATTCTAAAACTCTTCCTATGCATGTGATGCAGAAACTGGGTGGCCCCTGGCACCCGTTCCAGACTTTCTGTATCTTCTGTATTCCCTCACTGTTTCAGTCTAACTTCTGCTCTATGTGTCTTGAGACAAGGCTGGAAATAGGTTATACCAATGTTGGTAAGGGTTAAGTCACACACACAAGAATGGATTTCGCTCATGAGCAGCTTGTAAAAAGAGATAAGTTGTTATTTGCTTTTTATATACGTCGGAAAATGGAGCATAAGCTAATAGTACTTTCTGTAGAGAAGCCAGGAGACATTTAGTATGTATAGGAATTTAATGCAAAATACAAACCCAAATGTAAATATTGGTTTTCTTCCAGATTTTTAAGACTTTAGAAAAATAAGAAAAAAAAAACACAGAAAGAAGATTCCCATTACTTGATACAATTCTGCTGATGGAAAACATCCTTCTAATATTAAAAACTGAATGGTTTTAAATATAGAATATGTACATTTTAAGCTTCACAGTCCTTAAAATTGAGTGGAAACTTCTTTTGAATGAACATAGCATGTAGCATTAGCACATTTTGGAGTATTATTTGTTCTTATGAATAGTGATCCAAATCTCTTATTTTAAAGAAAAATAAAAGGCACGATTCTCCTTTTGTAATTCAGCACAACAAAAATTCCTATTTATCCAATGTGTACTTACTTGATTACAAATCTCCTTTTAAGTCAAGATTACACTTACATGATGGAAATAAGAGGAAATTGTAGATAATAATAAATATATTTTACCCTATTTTCTTTCTAAAAGACTTCATGGGAGCATGCAAATAGCTTTTCCCTTTGCATAAACAAGATGCTGAGAGCATAGAAGAGATAAATTCAAGAAATTAATGATTGAAATGATTCCTTTTAACTCTTAAAAATAACAATAATCACTAATATCTATTGAACACTTAGTCTGTACTTGGTACTTTATGTGTGTGGACTCATTTAATAATTATAACAACATTGTCAGGAAGATGCTCTTATTATTTCCATTTTACCCATGAAGAGATTGAGGCTTAAACGAGTGTGCCTGTGATCACACTGTCATTCGGTGGGGAGCTCAGAATTTAAGCTCAGGCCACCACACCTTTGTTCTTAACAGTGTTACCTTGTGCTACATCGAACTACTCCCAAACCTAGAAGCTTAAAACAACCATTTATTCAGCTCACAAGTCTATGGGCCAACAATTTAGACTGGGATCAGGTGAGGGGAAAAAGTGGGTGGAAGTTTAGGAAGGTATGATGACAGAGCTGAGGTTAGAAGCTTAATTCCTTCGCTCATTACAGCCTAAAGGGACATTTTTTCACTTGATTGAGCAAATGTCTCACGAAGCACCTTGAGGGAAGAGCCAAAAACCTGAGCAGTAACCTTCTGGCAGGTGATACCCAAGGACATTACTAGATGTGGATGTGCAGAGAACAAGGAGATGGAATAAAAATACAAAGGCAAGATACTCCTAGTATGATATTTATAATTCTTTCACTGACTTTCCTGTGTGGTGGCCGCCATCCAAGCAGGGCTAGATGTTGGTAGAGAACACGCAGATGTGGTTGTCTGACCTTTTGGGGCATGTCGTCTGGGGGAAGAAATTCTGAGCCAGTAAACAGTTCTACCAATTACCAGTTGTGGTCCATGTTAGGCATGAAATAGAATATTGAGAGAAACTAATTAGTGGAGGGTCTATTTAGATAAGTTGGCCTGGAAAGATATTTTGGAAAAGTGATAATTAGGCTGAAATCAGAATGTTGAGAAGAACACAGCCATGCAAAGCAAAAGGGGAATAGGTTTGGGATGGAGCCATTTGTGTGTGTGTGTGTGTGTGTGTGTGTGTGTGTTCTCTTTAAGTGTGAACATCAAATACTATGTCCAGTGCAGGCCTAAGTGAAATGTGCAAATATGAAAGTTATAAGGAGAGGTTTCCATGTTTGAACTCAGTGATGAAATTCTCCTTTAGTTCTCATTTTCTTAAATGTTACCTAAAGAACCCCATAACTGTGGAAGGAATTCTCCCCAGGTGCCCCATAAAGATAAGGAGGGGAACCTATTATTGTAGATGTAGTTAAGAACACCAGATGTGCAGTAAGATTTGTCTTCTCATCTTGGCTTTGACACTTATTCACCAGGTGTCCTTGGCAAGGGCACACTGCCTACCAGAATTTAGTTGCCTCTTCTGTAAAATGAGTGAGCTGATCTATGTCACAGTGATGTCAATTCTGATTGTTGGGTAAATGCTCTATAGTAGGGGTCCCCAACTCCTGGGCTGCTGACTGGTCCATGGCCTGTTAGGAACCAGGCTGCACAGCAGGAGGTGAGTGGTGGGCCAGCGAGCAAAGCTTCATCTGTATTTGCAGCCTCTCCCCAGAGCTAGCATCACCGCCTCAGCTCCACCTCAGATCACCAGGCATTAGATTCTCACAGGGGCATTGGTTTTCGGTGCCAAAAAGGTTGGAGACTGCTGTGCTATAGGAAAAGGAGTCCGAGTCCCCTGTGATCTCTGTGGGCCAGAATTCTGTAATTCATTAGGGATGTCCACATGGACTTGGAATAAGGAAGTAGTATTGTGTGTATGGTATATTTGTCATTCTCCGATAGACTTTCCATTTTCCATCACACTGTTTTCTATGGCTTTTACTGCTAATTGGAAAATTTTTGTAGCTTTCCAGCTTTTTGTTCCAATTTAAAAAAATGCAACAATAATTGAAAACAAGGAGAGGACTAAATACATCAAAACAATACACTGCACACTTGCTTCAAAGGGACAAACAAAACAAATCGTGCATGGGAGGAAAGTGGATTTGTACTTCTCTCATTTGTAATTTATTAGTGTGATTAATATGCGAAGGCCCATGTTTCCTGAAATTCGTAATTTGCCACATTCTTCCGTGAGCTTTGTGTTTCCCAGAATAATCATGCTGATCCATTTCCTTAAAAATGTATTGAATGCCTAAGTGTTCATTTCGCAAGGGCAGCGGCGTAATTGGACACAGTGGGAAACAGCAGAGAAGCAGTTTGCTTCCTAAGGAGAGGAGAATGCGGTGTGAGTCCCTTCTGGATGGAATGTCAAGCCAGGAGGGACCCCGAATCGGTACTGTGTCCCTGAGTGGAATGCTTGAAGGCTATTTATGGAATTAGGGCTTGAGGACAGCGGCTAATTCTCAGACGAATGGAGGGCTTCCCTGGATTATAAAATGTAGGTTCTTTTGAATAATGGAACCAAATGGAAATAGAATGTTTCAGAATTTTTTTTTTCTTCTCATGACAGCTAGCTCTTCGGTAATCCTGCTGATAACACAACTGGATTTCATCTTCATGAAATCTCGTGTATATAATCATTTCTACTCCACCCTGCTTCTTCAGGAGCCACTTGTAAAGCATCTCTATCTTACCTTTGAGATTGGCTCTCCTGTTGTACAGGTGTCCAGGGAAGCATTCCTATACTCTTAGCCTAGCAACTGGAACAAAGGAGGAAGATCAGAGTCCTTAGGTCGAAACCCATTCAAGGCTCCTGCTCTGCTGTGTATCTGCATGCCTGCGTGTTTCTGTGTTTTCTTAGATCCTGTTCTCTTTTTCCAGAACAATTCATTAATGCAGTGGCCTTGAGATCTCAGTCGGGATTGCTTCCAGCTGGATTAGGGAGGTCAGGGATCAACCCGTGACACGTCAGCAGTGCTAATCGTGGGACAGGATTTCTGCATAGTCAACACCCACAACCTCTTTTGTGAGTTGAAGGTGGCATTGAAGCCCTTCCCAGGGAATTCAGTAGTTACTGAGGTGGGGGAGATGGATAAGAGAGAAAGAAACGGGCTGAAAAGTAGGTATGGGCCAGATGACAAAGTATGTTATATGTTCCGATCGAGTTGGGATTTTATCCTGAATTCACCTGACATCAGTGGCATTTTAGAAAGGTCCATTAGTCACATCTTAGAGGATAAGTTGGAGAAGGCCAAAGCTGGAGGGAAGATAAGTTAAAAGAAATGACAGTCATCCTCCTTTATTTGATGTTTCGCTTTCTGGGGTTTCAGCTACCTGTGGTCAACTGTGGTCCAAAAATATTAAGTGGAAAATTCCAGAAATAAACGATGCCAAAATTTTAAGTTGCACACTGTTCTGAGTAGTGTGGTGAAACCTTGTGTCATCCTGCTCCATCTTGCATGTATCATCTGTTTGTCCAGCATGTCCATGCTGTGCCTGTTTGTCTTTCAGCCTTCTCAGTTGCCACATCAGCTGTCATGGTATCACAGTGCTTGTGTTCAAGTCACCCTTAATTTGCTTAATAGTGGTCCCAAAATGCAACAGTAGTGATGCTGGCAATTCTAGTATGCCAGAGAGAAGCCATAAAGTGCTTCCTCTAAGTGAGAAGTCGAAAATTCTTGACTTCATTAGGAATGAAAAGAAAATCTATGCCGAGGTTGCTAAGATCTCTGGTAAGAAGGAATCTTCTGTAAAATTGTGATGAAGGAAAAAGAAATTCGTGTTAATTTTGCTGTTGCACCTCAGACTGCAAAAGTTATGGCTACAGTGCTTGATAAGTGCTTGGTTAAGGTGAAAAAGGCATTTAATTTGTGGGTGGAAGGCATGAACAGAAAATGTGTTCCAACTGACAACAATGTGTTGAGTCTATAGGAAGACTTAAGTCTATATGGATCCCCTGAAAAAAAGTGATACCAAACCACTCACTGCAAGTAAGGGATGGTTAAACAGATTCAAGAATAGGTTTGGACTGAAAAATATACAGATTACTGGTGAGGCTTTGTCTGCTGATGAAGCTGCTGCAGCCCTTCCCACAGAGTTCAAGAGTTTGATTAAGGAGCAAGGATACCATCCAAGTGAGCCCTCAATTGAGACCACACTCTTCTGGAAGAAGATGCCCAATGAAACCTGTATTTATAAAAAATGCAAAGGAGGCACCAGCATATACAACATGGAAGGACAGGTGAACTCTGGTTCTATGCACAGCACTGCCGGGCATATGATAAAATCAGGTGGAGCGTGCAGAGCAAAGAACTCAATCACTCTCAAAAACAAAAAAAGTTATATACCTGTGCCCAGGCAACATAATGAGGAAGTGTGATTGACAGCCGTCTTGTTTACAGAATGATTCCACCAATGCATCTCAAGAAGGCTGAGTATAGTACGGTAAGATATTTTGAGAGAGAAAGAGAACGAGAGAGAGATCACGGTCATATAACTTATATTATATATGTTGCTATATTTATTCTATTTGAGCAGTTATTGTTAATTTCTAAATGTGTCTAATTTACAAATGAAATTTTATTGTAAGTGTGTATGTCTAAGAGCAAATACATACATAGCCGTTTGGTATTCTGTGGTTTCAGGCATGTTCTGAGGGTCTTGGACCATGTCCGCCGTGGTCAAGGGCGGGCTGCTGTGCTGAAGTGGGCTTTTGTTTCCATCAGCTCCTTTGACATTCATGGTTAGCACCACCTGGGCCAAACCACCATCTCCCCGTGCAGATGGCTAGAGGGAGGTCCTGATGAATCCCACAGTTCCCTGCTTGCTCCCCGGTTCTCCATACCGCCACCCGAGTAATATGATCATGTCACCCTATATGAAACCCTTCAGGGATTCGGAGTTCATGTCACTTTCCAAGAGATGGAATTCCTTAATGCCTCGCAGGGCTTAGACCTGATCAGGCTCTGCACTGCCCACGCTCCCTGCACCAACCACCTTGAGTTTTGTTTCTGTTCCTCTTCCTCATTCTCTCCCACTACATGCTATTGACTGTCATTGGAACTTTCCTAAACCCTTTTCTTCCCCCACCAACTTTCACTATACAATAGCCTGGTTAATGACTATTTAACCACTCCCTCCATTTCCTCTCCAGTGTCACTTCCTCCAGGAAGTTCAATTTCCCTTCTGTTATTTATCATAATACCTAGTATCTCTTCTCGCTGCATTTATCTCAGTTACCTAGTTGACCGTGGGTAACTGAAACCCCAGAAGGTGAAACAGCAATAAGGAGGGACTACATTTATTCATATGATTCTTTGGCGTCTGTCTTTCCTGCAAAATTATAAGTTCCATGAGGATAAAGCCTATTTTTATTGGCTAATCATTTTTCTCCTCATCGCATAGCACAGTGTCTTCTAAATAGGAACGTTCAGAAATATTTTTGCATGAGTAAGTCAGAGACCATGGAAATCTAGAGAAAGCACCAGGAGGAAGACCAGAGAAATGAGATGGATCTGTGGAAATGGTAATTTCTGTTAAATGATACAGAGAATAATCTGGTTTTACCTGTGTGGCTGAGTAGATGGTGGCATATGAAAAAGAGTTTTATTTTATCTCTAAATAAACTCAGGAGATCCAACCATTATAAATGCAAAAGGATCACGTATCCAGATCATTCCTCCACTCCATGAAATGCCTAATCACTGCTTTGGATTTACATTTGTTCTGCCTGAATCATGATAATGGCAATCATTAAAATCTTAATGGTAAGAGTGCTTTTATTATAAACATATCCTCCAATAGATTTTAAGTGTTCTCTGTTAGTTATCTTGCTAAAGGAAAATTCGTGAAACTGTGGCTATAAGAGGTGGAAGGATACCCTCCTTCCTCCCCATGAAAGAAGTTTGTGAGAAAGGGTGTGGGCATTGCTGAATTTTTATTTGGCTGTCCTGACTCATTCAGTTGCTGGGAGGTAGCCTGAGGCAGGTCACTTACCTCTGTCAGTCCCACTTTTGTCAGTTGTAAAACCAGAATAAAAATACTTGCCTTACAGGATTTGGGGGAATTAGAATTGTCTATAAAGTGCCTGGCACTTAGAAGCCATCAAAATATTGCTCTTAACAGTGATGGCATTGGGTCTGTACTCAAACTGAAACAGTAGTATGGCAAGGCGTCTTATAACGAAGGTTTCAACTTTCTTGGAAACAAAATTCATCCCTTTTGAAACTCCCTCTTCTGATTTGCCGTTAATCCAGAAACTCATATCACATTATAAGTACCCAGCCTCACATCTTACTACCTATGAATTAATTGCTTTCCTTCTTGATGTTGGAGAATTTAAATAGTGACATACTATACAAGATGCCTCCTGGAATAGTGAAAATCACTAGAAGATAAAAAGATTTTAACTGGGCTTTGTTTTGTTTTCTCCATATTTCCAATTCCTTTCCAGAGCTTTCAAGACTCAGATCAAGAGTTTCTAAGTATATATTACAGGTTCTCATCCCTGATTTCACATTAGAATCAAGTGGACAGAATTTTAAGAACTATCAGAACTTGGCTCCACTCTATACCAATTAAATTAAAGTCCCAGGAGTTTCATGGTCAGGTATCCTTATTTTTTAAAAGCTCCCCAGGTACATGATTCTAATATATAGTTGAGAGTGAGAACCTCTAATGTAAATGAAGCTTATCCTAAACCCCACCATCTACCCACATTTAACTATACGAGGGTATACTTTCAACCACCGTATTACTAATTTGTTGATTGAAATGAATGAGTGAATGCATAGGATGAATGAATAAATCCCTCTCCCAGGTTACTTAATAACTGTCATCTTATATTTTGCTTTGATGTTCAATCTCTCCTAGTAGCCTTAAGATGCTTCTTAAGGTCTGTGTTAGAATAATTTCTGTGGACCCACAGCACCTAGCACAGCGCCTTAGGGAAAAGAGTACACACTCAGTAAATACCTGTCACGTAAGTGAAAGATTTATAATGCATAAATGTCACATGACAGAAAGATTTATGGAGTCCACCAGTTAAGAATCAATTACTCTTATTCTCCTTCCTCAACATTTTTTCTTTCTGCAATTTTAAATAATAAACTTTTTCTACCTGTTATAAAAGTATATAATTGCATGGAGACTAATTGTCTCTGAGCCTATTTAGCTAGTTCTATAGCTTATCTTCAAGTAGCCATTGGCTCCCACCTCTGGATGGGCTCCAGCCCTGTAGTGGGGTTGGAGACAACCACCTAAGCTCTGAGTCACTTCATGCAGGACACTGGAGTGAGTTTCCCTCTTCTTCCAGCCTAGCGGCACCCCAGACCCTTGCTCACCCTTTGGTACGTCTTTCAAACATTTCATGATCTCATACTTTGCCTGCGGGTACAAGCTCCTGCTGAAACTTCACCCCAGGTCTTCTCCCAAGGAGAACCTAGCTAGGCCATCTGCAGCTGCCCTCAGTTGCTGTTGGCTTCCTTTGTTGTGATTTTTTTTTTCCCCTAAAAAAAGCCATTGCTATAGGGAGGGACTTCACATTCCCAGAGTATCAGGGTCTTGGGTACTTAAAACTCAGTCTCATTCCAGTTGGTCAGCTCCAACTCTTTCTTGATTAACCTGAGTTTTGTAGTCAGAAATATGCAATTTTTAATTCTCATTTTGTTTTCTATTGTAAGTTCCCAGTGACCCCTACATTGTACTCAATGACTTCACACCTTTTTTTTTTTTTTTTTACTATCAACTCATTCTGAAGGCATTTCCTAGTCCAGTACAATAGATTCTCCTCCTGACCACCTCCTCTGATCAGAACTCTCATTCTACAATGGGGCATATTGATGTAAATGTGCACACAACACCTGTCATAATTACTTGCTCTCCTGAGAGAAAAGAAGCAAACCTCAACAGCCTTAGACTATAAATAAGAGAAATCCCAGTACCCCGCCTTCACGGAGACAGATAAAAGAAAATAAGCAAAGGAAGAAAATCTCCATTCAGATGGGGCACTATTGGAATGTCCAATGAAGCCTTGTCTATTAAAAAAAAAAAAAGTAGTCTACGGCCATGCCACCCTAAACAAGCCTGATCCCGTCTGATGTCAGAAGCTAGGCAGTGTTGAGCCTGGTTAGTACTTGGGTGGGAGATCACCTAGGAAGACCAGGTGCTGTCGTCATAAAAAATAAAAAAATAAGGGATTATAAACTGACATGTCTACTTGCAATCTGTGAGGTCTACCCAGGGTTGCCGCGCCTAAAAAAAAAAAAAAAGTAGAGTTAGTTTTAGTTTACGGGCTGCTGGAATGTTGCTGGCACTACTCTTGCTGAGCACATGTTGGTAGACTTTGAAATGTGAGAAATCAAATATACTGTTGCAAGCACTGATCATCACTTTACAGGTGTGCCTGTGGTAGTTAATAAATTGTCAAAAATAATAAGATTGCTGCTAACAATAGAAGCTATACACAGAAAAATAAATCTCAAACCAAAACAAAACAAACAGGAAAACCCAGGAAATTAAAAAACAAAACCAAAACAGATATGATTGCTATGGATGCTTTTGAAAGATACTTTTCCTTGCGAGTAATTTCCATGAGCAATAGACAGCTCTGAGCTGGTAAAAAACCTACATTCTCAGCTCCTGAAGTGAATTAGAATATGGAATTAAATAGAGTTACAACTACAAGGCGGCCATTATATTAAGTAATTTAATGAACACTGATACTGAGGAAATAAATCAAATGCAAACAATCAACACCAATCAAGGAAGCTGAGCATTTCAGGCATTTAAAATGTATTAAATGAGTGTTTCAATCACAGTGGGTACTTTTTCACCAACTCTCTTAATCAGCTAGCATCATTCTCAACAATGTGTGGCCCGCACATGTAAATAGAGTGATCTGAAAAAAGCTGAACAGTCCATTCACACATGAGCACTATTAGGAGTGGAAGTTCTTAGGATTACAGACAGGATAAACAATAGCGGATGCATTGAGAAAGGTCCGTGAAAGTCAGTTTTAGAAAAAGAGTGATTAATTATATTTTGCATGTGGTAAAAAAAAATTTTAAATAAATCTTGAATGAATCTCGAGGTCTAATTCCAGGTAGCCAGTTTACCTCCCAGAAGCAACCATTTTTGGTTTCTTATGTATCTTTCCATAAAAGTTTTATTTATGTACGAGTTCTTACATGTACACCTTTATTTGTGTATTTATCATGTGTATACATATACATATATAATTATCAATAGTGTAATATTTGTCAGTATATAAATCATGTAAATGATGTATATTTCTATATTTCTATATGATCATTTATGTATGTGTATATATGTATATGTATATATGTGTGTGTATATACATATATGTATATGTATATGTATGTATAGATATATATAGTTTGTTTAAATAGGAACATACTCAACCCATTGTATTGTATCTTGCTTTTGGTATTTAATTCGATATCATGATGATCTTTCTGTATCAGCCTGAATAGGTCTATTGCATTCTGCTTAAGGTTTACATAGTATTTATTGTATGAGTCCATTATCATTTTATAAAATTATTCCCTTGTAAAGCACTTAGATCGTGTCCAGTTGGGAGAATTATACTTACTTGAACACACACACACACATCACACACACACACACACACACAAACTTTGAAAATAAGGTTGGAACAACTTGAGCTTTTAAAAGCCAAAATATTTCAAGTATACATTCTAAGTATCCAAGTATATACTCACACACATGCATACACTCATATTTTCAATTTTACATATGCTACTTTACCTTATTCTCATTTAAGTATTTATATTGCATCTATTTTACAGACTGTGAAACAGAGGAACAGAGAGGTTAAGTAATTTACCAGAAGTCACCCAGATAATAAATGATCCTTTTTCAAAACCCAGGTCTCCTTTTCATTTGGACTTTCATCACCTCTAATCATTGTGCTGTGGTTTGAGTTTTCAGCTGATCTTCAAACTGTCCGAGTCATAATATAGTTGTAGACACTGTAAATAGTGTGTATATCTAGAAATATTGGAGAAAACATCTTTTTTGTTTGTTTGTTTACTCTCCAGAGAAAAAGCCAAGTTCATTTTTCAATCAAAAAGAAGTCTCTGAATTGTAAGAGTTAATATCAGTGTTAATAGAAGTAAAGAGGAATATTCCTACATATGTGAGGGTCTTATGACACTCTTATTAGTGGCTATGCTTGGAGAAATTTATATATACATTCCTGGGAGGAAGCTTTTTCATTTGAAAATATTAGGTGAGTTTGAAATGTTCTGTTTGTCCTTTCGTTTCCACTGTACATCTTCACATCTCTGAAGAGATTTTGTTCTTTGTACTTACTTTCAAGGAACTTCAGTTGATTTGAGAGGAATGAAAGTATTTTGATCTTTAAAATTTCAAGCGCTCTTGAAGGTTTGAAAAGCATATTTGAAGGTTCTTCTGATAATATCGGCTGTATGTGTATTTACAGTGAGGGCACTGCTATTTAAGCTTAAGTTTACAACCGAATATGCCTTCCCCTTCGCGTGCTCCCGAAGAAGGCACCTGTTGGGTTTGCCTGCCCATTAGTCATTGCTCCTTACAGCATTTCCCTTCCCTTAATTGTGTCCACATGTGGTTGCATGAGTGGACCCACCTCAGATTCAAAAGCGACACATAACTCAGGCTTGACCCATCAGGGCATCCCAAACCCTGACCTCGGTGAATGGTTCAAGGGTGAGCAGCTGGTCCAGGCAGGTCAGTGAAACTCAATTCAGAAACTGCTGGGGGCGGGGCGGGATGGGATGGGGAGAATAGCACCTTGATTTGGCTAGTTAGGGTCATGAGAATGGGAGTTTGGCGTAGCTATGGCCTCTGTGATGAGGGATCCTGACTAAGATGAGAGACAATGCAGAGGACAGCAGATCCAAGAGAGAGAGAGGACAAGTACAGATGACGTTACACAAACACTTGTGTTTGAGCTGGATCTACCACTGGGTGTTTTCACGTACATAAGACAGTGAATGCCTTCTCTCCCCACCCCCTGAATACAGTTTGCACTGGGTTTTCCTGTACTTTGTCTCTTAGAACCCTGACTTAGCCTTCTTTCCTACAATTAGCAGTATGTCCATATATCTAGTCATTCTTACTAAAATCCTGGGGAAATATTTGACTATCTAATATAAAGTAAATAGAATCTGTCATCCCACCTCCCCTCCCAAGCTACCCTCTCTGCTCTACTTTCAGTATTACTTTACAAAAATTCTGATTTGGTTAGGTCCCTCTCTCTATCAAAAAATGTTGGTGGCTGATCATTTTTGACAGAATGAAATGTATTTGTTTTAGCTTGGGAGTCAAGACCTACAGGCATCTGGTCAACCCAGCCTTCGAGTCTCAGTGCCCCTACTCGCCTCATGCAGGCTTTGTTCCAGGGGGATCAGAGGATCCACTGTCCCCGCGAACGACGGCTCGCATCTTCATAACTTTCTGCCTTTGATATCATTTCCCCTTTCGGGGTTTGTGGTTCTTCCCAGTCGGCCTTGGCACATTCAGTCTTCTCTGGGAAAAGTGAGTGCTCCGTCTTCAGGAATTCTGAAGCCTTGCTGTCTCTGACGGTGTGATCTTTATTATGTTTGATCACTTTGTCATTAGTATGTCTTCCTCATGTCCTTGTTTGAGGATCCTTTGGCAAACGACTGTGTCTTCCTCTTTGCGTCCCTTGGATGCACAGCATTGCCGAGTCATAGCAGGAGCTAATGCATGTGAATAAACTCACAAATAAATGAGTGATTGGATGAGTGATGCACTTTTTACCCCATTTTCTTTGTCAACAAGTTGCATGGGTTTATGATGTAGAGCAGAAATGATTGCTTTACTTTTCCCTTATTTGTACTATCTGCAGGTTTTCGCTCTTGCAAAAAATATATATTTTGACAACAGCCATGAGGATTTCTTTAATGCAATCTGTCTCTAAATACTTTGCCAGATACATTTTCCTTGAGGATATTAGTAATGGTTTTTCGTGGTTATTTAGGATCCCTCTAAGGTTATGTATATGCATCAATGCTTTCCTTTTTCATTTATTTATTCATCAACTTTTATTAAGCACTCTGTGGAGTCCAGATTCCAGGCCAGACCACAGCAACTAAGGGATCGCTTCTATCTCTAGGGACACCACAGTCTCTAACCCAGCACCTACCAGGTCTTGCAGTTGGATATGCCTTTACTCCTCTCCACACATTATTCGTAATTACTGTTTATTAGTAACATTCTGTGTGCCAAGAGTAATAGTAGGTGCTTTATGTACATTCTTGAGGATTCTCTTAACAACTGAGAGATATTAGAATCCTTATTCCATGGAGAGGAAATAGAAAATTAGAGAGCTGAAGTGAGTCAGAAGCAGTACTAACATTTGAACCAGGACTTATTTGATCCCAAAGCCACTGCCCCATAAGGCCTCTCCATGGACATGTCCTTCCTTCAATAAGACCTCTGATGACACAGGACATATCTCCCTTGTCCTTATTTATAATTTTAAGCTCTCTCATGCCTACTCGAATGATTATTTCAATGAAAATGTGCTGTTTACCTTGAACTATCTCCTTTCCAACTTCTCTTTCACTTAAATATTTTAGCTTTCTTAGAGGTACTCCTCTATACCCATATTTTTTTGCATCTGTATAATCAAAATTATTTTGATTGCAAATAACAGAAACATGATTCACACTAGTATTAACAAAATGAAGCAAAAAATGACCTTAGAATATATTAGATAATGGTTTGAGGAAGAATTTTGTGTTAGCCTACGGAATCAAATAAATGACTGCAGGAAATGAGGGTGTCAGAGGTGGGACCTCAAATTTTTGTGTCTGGAACCAATGGCTCACTACTGCCAGCACATTCTCTTTTTTGTTCATCTGTCATCTCCACTTGTCTCTACCTCTTGGTGGGTTGGCAGCTTCTCCTGCTGAAGACAGATTTCCTCCAAGCAGCCAAAGGACAATGATCTTTTGAGCATCATAATCCCCTCTCTCCTCCCAAACAAGGGACATCTTCCTTTCCTGGGAAGAACCTCCATTGGCTTGGCTTTGAGTTCACCCTTCACCCAGTCTTTGAGGCTGGGAAGAAAAGTGCTACTATATTTGGCAGACCTGCAGTGACACCCAAGGTTGGAGAAGTCACTGGCCAAAAGAAAGAGGGGTGACCCCAACAGAAGGGAGGGAATGAGAAAATATGCCAGGAAACAAAATGTTAGATGCCATAGTCAGCTATAGAAAGAAAATACTAGGACTTGTGCTAGTATAATTATGTGGACAGTGGGTAGAGGGCATATGTCCCAGTTTGTGTGGTATGGCCTCGGTTTATATCTCTTTTCCTGGGATCCTGTCCAGTATAGCTTTTGTCACTCTCAGAAATATCCAGGCTTAGCTGATAAATGATATGGCCAGACTAACAATAAAATAGAATATTTGAAATTGTGATTATCTTGGGACACTTAGGGAATGGCCTTCATTCTCTTCTAGGGTCATTGCAGACATGTGAAAGTTACCCAGTCTTCAATGGATTGAGAAAGAACCTGGAATAGTGGACCTAGCACTGGTCTGGAATCAGATGGTCACTTCTCTAGTACTGACTCTGCCAGCTGGTCACTTGTGTAATTTAGAGCCCACCTTAACACCTATCTGAGCCTCACCTATAAAATGGTTGAAGTACTGAATGCCCTGTCTTCTTCACAAAAACATTAGGGAGAGACAGAGGGTGCATGAGAAAGCACGGTATAAACTGAACAGTTCTGTAGTAGTTATGACAGGAATAAGAGCCAACGTGTATTTTGACTGTTTCTCTGTCTAGACATTGTGCCAGGTTCTTTGCATGAATTACCTTATCTGCAAGACAACTCTATGAGATAGTGTTATTGTCATCAGTGTATTACAGATGAGAACACTGGACCGCAGAGAAGCAAAGATACTTGCCCGAAGTCATGCAGCAAAAACTTGGCAAAGCTGGAATTTAAACTTGGACCCTAGCCCTTGACAACTAGGCAACATTGAATTACTTTACCAATATGGAGAAAGAGAGATACAGAGAGAGAGAGAGAGAGACAGACAGACAGACAGACAGACAGAAGGAGAGAGAGAGTGCTAGAGTTTTCTTTCCCAGCTCTGCCTTATTTCTCTGACTGCTCAGAGTCGAGCCACAGCCAGGTTATCATGAGGAGTGGCCATCCTTCAAGATGGCAGAGTGGACCAGCACTGGTTAATGGCTCTGGGATGATCCCATATTGAGGGACATCCATCCCTTTGTGCTCTGACATTGATGTTACTGTCAGTTGACAGTGAGCTTTATCATCAATCCCTTCAAGTACAAAAGGCCACTGTTCGGAAACTGTCATTAAAAGCAGCCTGTCTCTTTTTAAAAGCAATCTCTCCTTTATCCCCTTCATAATAGGAGCCAGTGTACCAGAAGAGACTGACCTTAAGTTGAGCCTGTTTAGGTGGGAAAAAAAAAGAAATATAATAGGTTATGTGTTTAATGCGTTTAAGATTGGAAGCATAGAATTAGAATGGAGCTGGGGGTAGGAGGGGATGGAAGGCGGAATAAGAGAATGTCGAGGTGGCCTTGGGTATTCTTTGCTTTTAGTTAATGGATGTTTCTAGTTAAATCAACACAGTCTATTTCACAGCCTGTCTCTTGGTGATGTATGTACTCTTTGGACAGGGTTGTGGACAGCCTAAAGATCTCTTTTAGCCATGGGACATAGGTATAAACAAGCTTTATGTAGTCACAGCTGCTAAGAGTGATTATGGGAGGAATGCATTCTGAAAGGATAGGGCAGAGAGTTCATTGTCATGAGGAGGCAGAGAAGGAGGGAAAGGGAGAACATCCCAAAGGGAAGCGATGGGTAGAATTTGACTGCACAAACTTTTTTTATGGTCTTTATCACTGTTTTAATGACCTTT
The DNA here is from genome assembly GCA_028627145.1 of Eidolon dupreanum. Lineage (NCBI taxonomy): Eukaryota > Metazoa > Chordata > Mammalia > Chiroptera > Pteropodidae > Eidolon > Eidolon dupreanum. The sequence continues at coordinate 8,873,024 of CM053501.1, read as the reverse complement.
TGGGGAGGTGATTTCATTTTAATTGAAAAAATAAAAGAAAATCATGATTAAGAAGTGATTCAGTATGGAAGTTAAGGACATGGGTTTTGAAACCCACTTCCCAGGTTCAAATTTAGCCTTTGTCATGTGCAAGTCACACAACTAGTGTGCATGTTGCTTCACCTCTCTGGGTCTGTCTCCACAACTATAACCCAACACATCAGCTGTGGCGATGAAATGAGTTATGCGTTGAAAATTGCTAAGAAGAGTGCCTTCCGCATAGTGACCACTCGGCCAACATTTGTTCTTATTATTTACATTTTGTGGGTCCATAGGCATAAAAGGCACCACACAAAAATTGCCGGGAAGGAAACTCAGTTGGAATTTAATTCCCCTCTCAATCAACCAATGTCCCCTACTTGAGGTTATTAGGAAAGGTCTTTAGAAGGAGGTGGCATTTGGGCAGAGAACAAACAGATGAGATGGAATCAGCTGAGCAATAAGCATTGCCGTTGAAGTGAACAGAAGGTGCCTAGGTTCTGAGGGGAAGAAAAAAGACCTTGCTTTAGACCTGAAAGGAAGGAACCACTGTGTCAGGAATGTAGCACGCAGGGCAAGGAGCGACCTGAGCTGAGGAGAGGCAGGTGGGGAAGGGCCAGATCGGGCAAGAGCTTCCATGTCACAATAAGGACATGGCTTTCATCTTAGAGGCAGTGAGAAGTCACTGGGAGGTTTGAGGAACGGCCCGATCGGATTCACATTTTAAGATCACTCTGGCTGTGGAACAAAATACAGGCTTGTAGGTCGGGGCACAAAGGCAAAAGGGGACTGTTGCAGTTGTATGGGACAGAGGTGACGTTGACCTAACAGGGAGTGTCAGGCCCCGATTGTGGCCCCGATTGTGGCCCCAGCCCCGACCAGACAAGGTCTGGTGCTCTAGCGACGCGTTCTCACCTCCACGTTTTCTTTATTAAGTTCATCTGCCGTTGCTTATTTGTTTTCTCTGGGCTGTAGGGGTCAGGACTCTGTGTCTTCTTTCCACTTCCTTATTCGCTCAGTTCCTTGTCAGTGCCAAACGCTTGATAAGTGCTCAGTATTTGTTAATGGATGAATCGTGCGGTATAGCGCTCATTGCACGATTTACTTCTGCAAGGTCGTATTGTTAGAACATCAAGGAATCTACTTCGTGAGTAAGAAAGTCATTCCTTCTGGACTTGCAGTGTTTTCGATGGGGCGGGGGGCTTCTGGAGATCTTTATGTCGAAGAAAATGAGCAACACTGTGGATCTTGGGTAGGGCAGAACCACACATGGCTCAGCTCTCTATTTTCTGCAGCGAGATGTCCCCTTAGTGTCTTATCTGTGGCATATCAACCAGGGGCCCTAGTTAATTTTCATGCAGAGGAAGTCTTTGAAACCCAGGCCTCTTTCATGCTCTGGGAAGATTTGAGAGGGGTCAACCCTGTTTAGATTGGTTCTCTGCACCAGTCGGGGTAGCCCGCTGGCTGTTCTCAGCATGGAGCATGTCGAGGAGAGGAGATGAGCAGGAAACAGACCAAAGAACCAGGGCACTTCCCAGCTTGAATCAGGCCTGTCTTGTGTGGATTCATTATTTTGTTGGAAATTAAGCCCCCGAATGGCAGACATAGTATATTTGAATGTGAACTGACGGCGTATTTCATGGCCAAGTGAAAGTGGTTTTTGGATTATCCACTCTGGGTGATTGTCCTTGCCTCTGAACCCTTCCATTAGTGCAGATAATTGAACTATACCTGGTTTTGTGTTTTCACACCTAATTTGATGTCCTTATGGCATTTGGGGTGGAATGAGGTGTCTGAGATGATTTGGTCTTGCTTGCTGTCTTTCACAAAGGAACTGGTGTTGTTTATGAGCACCGGTGACTTCGGCTGTCACTTATTTAGAGCTTCCCATGTTCCTGTCACTGTGCTCAGGCCTTCCCTGGAGTTATCACATCCCACCATGATTCCGCAGTAATAATAATGATTAGTACTTATTTGGTATGTGCTGTATGCCAAGTGCTGGCCCGTATCAATTCATTTAATCTTCAGAACCCAAGAAGCAGCGACTCCAGCCCCAAAGAATGAGAGTCACACAAACTTAGATCTGAATGGTACCCCTGGTATTGAACCGGGTGGAAGCCCTGCCTAAGACATAGGCGCTCTTATTATTCTTTTGTTATAGGGAGCTCAAGAAGGTCTCACAGACAGGATGTGGTGCGGTTAGGGACTGAACTCGTTTTTCTGTCTCCAAAGCCCCCTCCCCCACCCCCTTTTTAAATTATAGCCCATGAGAACCAAAAGCCAGATATTTAATATTGGTGGATTTGGGACACTTGACACTCTGACAGAGAAGCATCCTCTGGATTTTTATTGAAGTGTGATTGTACAATATATATCGTGGCAGGGTAAGTGTGGGGATCTATTTGGTCCTGTATTTGTGTGGTGAAGTCAACCTGAAGATATTCTGAAAGCCCCAGCTGGTCAGAAGAACAAGATATTATAGGATGTTCTTGGTTTGTTTTCTTTTTCATGCCAAGGTGGATTTATTTTTTTATGTGTTTGATTTGCTTGTAAACTTCTATTCCTGACTGCGTATAGCCAGGAGCCAGAAGGACAACAGTGGCTTTGTAAATTTGCAACAGATATTCAAATACGATAAGTACATAATTAGCATGGAGCAGCAGATAGTCTGGAAGATTTACATTCTGCATAAGGAATTAACAAATAGTTCCTGATAACTGCGACATTCCAAACATGTTGCTTTCAGATGAGTGTGGGTGGGGAGTGTGGGGACAGCCCACCCAGACACTTAATAACAGAATGGATTATTTGAGAGTAATAATATATTATGTGTTTACTGTGGGACAAATAATATGCTAGACTACATACATGTATTATATAATTTATTCCTCATAGTAATCCTGTGAGTAGGTACCGTTATTATCCCCTTTTACGGATAAGGGCATTATTGAAGCTCTCTGATTATTGAAAGAACAGGATCATTCTTCTCCCCTCCTCTTCCTCCCCTCCCTATATCTCTGTTACACACATGTACCCCTCTAGTAAATGGCAAAGATTGGATCTGAACTCACATCTCATCTAACGCCAAATCCTATACTCTCGAGGTCAACATTCGGGATTCGATCAAAAAGATTTCTTTTCAAAAGCAATCTAGTTTATTTTCCACCATCCCTCACAAATCAACATCATTTTAGCACTCCCCAAAGCAATCACATCTGTCCTTGGTGCACTACCTACTTTGGACCATGAGGCGGACTGTACATCCTACATGAACTAACTCATGGGGACTCACAGAAGACCCCGCCGAGAAGCACCGCTACTAACATGCTTGTGACTCCAATGGGAAAGCCGAGATTCGTCTTCCAAAATCACAGACACACAGGTTGTACCAGGACTTGGTCTCCCTGAGAGCCAAATTTGTACTCTTAGCCACATGCTGGCTTGTCTCCCAGCCAAAACTAGATGAATGATTTGTGAACAGATAGATATGTAAAGATGCACATATATCTCTATCTGTCTATCTATCTATATATCTATCTACCAATCTATCTAAATTTAGAATTCAAGACTGTGCTGGCTTTCTCTTTCTTCTGAGTCATCTGACCAGTTCGCTGCATTTGGAGCGGCAATGCGCTTAACTCCTTGCTCACATTGGTATTCCTCTTCGTAGCAGCCCCTGTCACAATAGCAATTGGAATAAAACCCAAAGAGTAGTGCAGAGAATATAAATGGGTTATTTTTCTCTTCAACTCTGAGTAGGACGAAACTCTCATAAAGAACCAGGGAACAAAAGGTTCCGTGACAGACATACACCAGGGGACTTCAGCTCTCTCTTGTATAGCCTGTGCGACATAATGGAAAGAGAAACAGGATGAAAGGAATTCCAGGGAGAATTTTAGGTTGCCTTTCTTGATGGAGGTACATGGTCCTGTGCATTTATAATTATACATCATCATCAGTAGCCTGTATTGAATATCTACTCTGTAAGTAAAGCTGCCATAGGTCGCCCACCTATATAAGCCTACGATTCAGGAATGTGGATATATGGAAACGAAACTGATGTTTCCATAGAGAACTGTTATTTATGGATGTATCTACATGGGTATTTTTTTTTTCCAATCAAAATCATGGAGGTAGCCCTATCATTGGAAATGAGGCTTTCTTGAATGATCAAAAACTGACGTGAAATTGAAGCATTTCCTTTGAGAGGCAGAAGAGTGAAGTGGTTGAGTGTGGGCTTAGTTGTAATCCTGGCTGAGTTTGAAGCTTGATCCCAAGGTCATATGATTTTGACCTTCAGTTTCTTTTCTGCATAGAAAAGGGGTTCTTTACTATCCGTGTATCCCTCACAAACCCTTGCCCCATGTCACTCGAGCTTGTTACCGAACTCCAGTTAATAGAGTAGAACAATGAGTAATATTAGAATAGCCATTGAAAAAATGAAAATAATTTAAAACCAATTACTGACTTCTCCAGGAATATATATATATATAAAAAGAATTCAATTCATAATCTTCAGCAACATTTTTGTGTCCTCTTTGCTTCCCTGTTCTCTTGGAGTTCTACTGTGACACATCTGTGTCCCCCCTCCCCACAACTTCTCTGCCCTCGGCCCATTCAACCATCTTTTTTTCTTTCCCAGTTTATTATTATAGGTATGGTTCCTCCTGTCTCGGTAAGCCTTCCTATTCCTCTCCTGTCATTCTCAAAGTTCAGCGTCAAGTATACCCAGGCACCTGTGTGACAGATCAGCAGGCTACAGAGGGAGATAAGCTGAATGACAACTCTGTTTATCTGTCAGGGAGATGGGTAGAGCCTGAAAATATTTCCGTATCAATACCTTTTTGATTTTGGAAGCATTTTTCTGTCTGTTGAGATCTTGCTTCCAGGTGTATCCTCTAATTGGCTCAAATAAACTTACAAAAATTTTAAAAAATATACTTTCTTGGTTTAACCACCTCTTGTGCTATGTGGCTTTTACTTATCAGAGACGCACAGTGAAGACTAAGCCTCAGAGTCTCCACTTCCAGCCACAGAACTACTCCATTTAGCACTTAAGAAGCAGTAACATCTAACTCGTTCAGGGCCACTCTCTCCAAGGTCCTGATGGGACAGGCTGGGTGTGGAAGGAGGGCTCAGGATTTGCTAGGCCAAGAGATGAAAGGACAAATGGCATGACAAGAAGCATGGAAGAAATGCAAGGCATGCTTCAGATAGGCTGAAATCGCTAGGCATTTGAGAGCAGGGAGTGAATCAGAAGTTGGAGACCAGCTTATATGGACACTGAAAGCTGGTCTCAGGCTTCAAACTTGACACCAGTGGCTGTTGTGAATTTTATTTTGAAACGTGTGTAAACCAATATCATCAGTGTGTGTTTAGGGCAGGGTGTCTCAGCTTTGGCACTGTTAACATTTCAGCCAGACAGTTCTTTGTCATGAGACATTGTCCTGTGCATTTCAGCAGACTGAGCAGCATTCCTGGCCTCTACTCACTAGATGCTACCAGCATACTTTCCCTCTATTATGACAACCAAAAATGTCCCCAAATGTCACCTGGAGGAGAAAATCACCTTCCATTCAGAAACTCTTATTGAGGGAGATATTGCTAAGAGCAGTGCGTGGGATGGATAGAAGACAGCGTAAAAGACCAGAGCAGGGAGACCCCTCAGAAGTCTGTAGTAAAAGTTGAAGGAAGAAGGATTTGGGCACCCCAAAACATAACCCAACACCAACTCCATTGCTGGCAGGATTTCCATTAGTATATGTAATATTTGTATGAGCTGAGAAAGAGCCATGGGGTCTGGGGGTATTTAGCGGTACACGTTTTATTTTTTGATGTATTTTATTTTTCTGATTTGATTATCATGGTCCTGCAAAGGAATGTAAATTCCCTCTCAGCAGAGACATTAGCCAAATCTCTCTTTTCACCATCCAAATCGAAAGACAGTGTTAGCAGCATTTGATGTTGAGTTTCTGAATGAGACTCACAGTTCCCTTATCCTGGCATCTTTTGTAGCATTTAATTTATTTTTAAAACTCCTTAGCATCGTACATTTTGTCTACGTTCACTCAGCCCTCCACAGCCCGCTGGCCACTAAAAAAAAATTAGAAAGAAAATTGCTGAAGTAACTATGCTCTCGTTTGTCTTGCATAATCAACCAAAATGGGCCCAGAAGTGATTATACTTGAAGTTTCAGCGATAGCAAAACTATGCTGTCATTCACCTTGACCCCATTTAGGACTGTAACATTTACTCAAATTTTACTACCTGTCAAACACAAGATTTCTCTTAAAGAGTGAGTGTGCTTTTGATCGTGTGTGTGTGTGTGTGTGTGTGTGTGTGTGTGTGTGTGTGTGTATACACTGCTTAATTTTGTATCTTGTTTCCAGCCCTTTCTCAGTCACAGCTCTACTCACGGCACACCTGTGCTCAAGCTTTCAATGGCTCCCTCCCTGTTATCAGATCAATTCTAAGTCACTTAGTGTGGCACCGAATGCCTTCTGTGGTCCCAGCCCGCTGAGTTCCAGTCGTATCTCCTCCTATTCTGTTTTGTGTATTTCATTCTCTAACTAAGCCAGGTGAATTTAAAAAAATGAAAAAGAAGAAATGAACGAATCAATAAGATTCCAAGTCCATTTACAATATTAGATGAAAAATAGGGGACTAAAAAGACACAGACTTTTCTTATATTCACTTTCCCAATCAAAATTGTTATTTTCTTCCCACGGGACATCCAGTATTTAATTTTACTATGTCAGACAGGAAATCTAGAGCTGCAGCTTCCAAGTGTGTATGTTTATGAATTTTTCATTAATTACTCTGACTGAAATTGGATACAAGCCTAGCTTAGAAGATCACCCATTGTTTATGTATTCAGTTTGGTATCCAGGTCACCTACTATCCAATTAAATCTATCATTATTCTTTTGCTTTTGCTTATTTCATTTACAAAATGATTTGCTTGGGTATCTTTCTTATCCCTCTATCCTCCGTGCAGAGTTCAGTAACTAATGTAGTAAAAAGTTCAACACAACTTACATCCCCAAGTAAGATGTGCTACCTTCCTGATAAATGCAGACAGACCTGCCTGTGGGTCTCCATTTTCACTTCCTCCTCTTAGATGAGCTTATGCAAAACCAGGCAAACTATCTTTTTTTCCTGCAAAGTCACTTTGCCTTCCTGATTCACCTCCATGTCCCCCCTTTTCAGAATATCTGGGGCCATGTAGCAGAAGACAGAAGTACAAGTAAATTGGAGATTTAAAAATATCTGATGAAAATAAAGTCCATTTCTTCTTTTTGAACCTTTCCTCGTGGTCCTGTTTAAATAATTCCTTTATCTTTGTGAGAAATGGCATCTGAGATTTTCCATTCTGGTCAACAGCCACCATCATAAATCTGCAGGCTTTTGATCCGAGGTGCCCATTGCCTCCACAAAATCTGTTGAGCTGGGAGAAAGTTCTCCCATTGAAACTAATGCTGCACTTTATATGCAGCCTGTACTCCATGACAACTGATAGATTGCCACAGGATTACACATACTTTTCTTTGTCAGTGCTGGACAGAGGGGACTTTGCTTTATGGATGCCCAGATTACTTTCTACCTGCTTCTCTCAGCTGACTACAGAGAAGTTTCATGACCAAGCTCCTTCATCTGATTCTAAATGACACATGGTCGACCCCAAGTTGTTGCCACTAGATTTTTAGATATTGTAAGACCTTGGACGTGTAGGGACAGTGGCTTCTGTTCCCTCCTTGCAGATTTGCCTTAGTTTAATGGACTCTCTCTCTGAAAAGACTCCCCTGGGAAGTCTTGCAGGCAGCATGAGGACGCTTTTTGCTTTTTATATCAAAGGAAAGACTGGAATTCTAATTCCTGGGTTCATGTCACACACCTATGACCTATAAGCCTTGTGACTGAGTACACATCACTTAGTTACTGCGTATGCCAGTTTCCTCATCTGCATAAGGAGGATACTCAAGTATGCACATCTCAGGGGTTTGTGGGAATTAAAAGGGATGCTACATGCAACATGCTGCTCAGGATGCTGGACACAGGGTAAATGGTTCCTGTCCTCACCGTTATCACATGAGTGGTTGGTAAATACATACCTTCACAGAGGTTGAAGGGCTTGTCAAGTCACACAGCTCCAATTCAAATGGAGCATGGCCTAAATCATGAAATGGAGTGGAACGGAGTGGACTCATGTTAGGAATGAAATAGAACAGAGTGGAGTAAGTGGAATGGAATAGAGTGGAATAGAACAGAGGGTAGTGGGGTGGAGTGGCATGGTGTGGAACCAAATGGCAGGGAGCAATCTGTTCATAGGCTGTAATCAAAAGCCATAGAGAGAGAGAAACTCTATCACGTATCTGTATTATGAAAGCAAGTATCCTTTGAGAAAATAAAGACTATATTGCCTAACAAGAGGAACAATGTTGATTCTCCCTTTGGCCAGGGACAAAATATGTTTCTGCATATATATGAGAATGATGACAAATACCTTCTTCTTAGAATGCTATCGTCAACTTGTGATGTGTCAGACCCCTGCACCAGAGGCAGAAGTTGTCTGGAATATACCACAGAGAAAAAAAACCCCACAAATTAGAGTCAGTTTCTACACAGGCTTGTGAACAGACAACTGGAGACGAAACATTCCTAGTGGATGAGAGAAAAATTGGCAGCTGTCACTTCCCTTCCAAAAGGCAGAAAATTGCTGGCATATTCCCATAGCTTGTGTTTTACCAGAATTGATGTCTCTGGGTCCTGGTGTTATTCCCATCTTTCAGTTTTTTCATCTTGAACAAAATTGTTTTCTCTCTGAGTGCCTAGTGCCAAAATAGTAGGTCAGAGCAAAAGCTGCTTTCAAACAACTGGCCGTCCTCGCCTCTCCCAGATGTCAGATGATGAGTGTGATTGTTCCCGTGGCTCATATGTGCAGTGTGAGAGTCATTCTGACCGTGGGGCAGACAAACAGAAAGTAGCAGATGAGTCATTTGCTGGGTCATCCTCATCCTGGGATTCAGGTCTCGAGTCTCAGCTATTCCATCCAGCTTCACTGATTTCATCTATATAAATGCCTACGTTCATTTTTTTTTTCTTGGCCCATTGGATCAGCTAGGTTTAGATGAGGTTGCAAGTGAAAGAAAACAGTGGTTTTCAAAAGTTACTTTTTCTCTTACATAACGTGAAACCCAGAGACAAGGAGGAAAAGGCCAGTGTGGGGACTCCTGGATCACCCGTCCATCAGGATGCTCCACCATCCTCAAAACTTGGCCTCCACCTTCTGATGCAAGAATGGCTTGATTATATCCTCATTCTAGCAGGCGTCAGAGAAAACTGGGGGTATTAGGTCACACTTCCTCTTTCCAAGGCCACTTCCTGGAAGTCATACCCACCAATGCCTCTTACGTTGAATTAGCCAGAACTTAGCCACAGGGCTACACCTATCTGCAAAGGAAGATGGTAAAAGTAGTGTTTATTCTGAATAGGTATATGCCCTGCTGAAGTAGTGTGGGTCTCTTTCAAAGAAAAAAGGGGAATTTGGGAAAGCATGAGCACTCTCTGTCACATTTATATTGATGGGGACTGTGTTTGCCACAGCAACATCTCATGAGCGTGGATCGAAAATATTTGTGGCTGTTTTGCTGTGAACTAGATTGCAAAGTCTTTCTTCACCATTGTGTACTCACGATTATTTTCACTCCTTTATTAGGCTTGGCTTATCTTGGGTTCTTAGAGGAATCAGAACGAAGGGCTGAGGGCTGTGAATTCTTTATTATTTCTGGATTAGGTGGAGAGAACAGAAAGCCCGGTTACATCTTTGCTATTGGGAATTGTGTCCTGCTCACCTTGAGTCTTTCTTCAATATTCCTCGATATTTCTTCATCCAAGAAAGCACTCGTTGATCTAAGCTCCAGGGTTACAGTGGGATACAAGGCAGGCCAGTTCCCTGTCCTCATGAAAATCACAGATCGAGGTAAGAGCGATTAAGGAAATAAGTGGGGTCAAGCTACAGAGAGGCACCCAGTTGGGGAGTGAGCCTGTGTAGATGTGGAATAGATGGGGAAGATGACTCGGAGGAGGGAACAGCTGACTTGTGGCCTGGAGGACAAGGTAAAGTCACCCATCCAAAGAGCCAGGGAAAGGGTGGCAGTCTGGAGGAAGGGGTATGCCAGAGCTTGGAATGAGGAAATGTTTGGTGTGTTCGGTGTTCAAGGGGACATCGAGGTGCCTGTGTGACAGGGTTGGAGAGGGGGGGAATGCCCCACACAAAGAAAGTGCCTTAGACTGCTCAGTATTGGAGAGACAGACCTTCCACACCTTCTGGCATTTTATTTGAAATCCGTTTGTATTCAGGAGTCATTGGTCACCCCAGTCTTTCTTGAAATATTTCCAGCATAGAGGGTCCATGCTAAAACAATTATGCCAGAAAGGAACAGTAGGGAGAAAGGTGTTTACATGTGAAGGTATGAAGAGAGGGGCTTTGGTGAAGACATTTAGTTGGCTGGGGGAAAAGAACATTTCTGAAATTGCCTGATTTGGATTAAGCAGTGCAGCCTCCGGTTATGAAACCATTCTCTCAAGTTTTTTTTTTTTTTTTTTTCCTCCCAGTCTGTCTTTTACTCTGACAGATGTGGCGTTATCTTGTGCCTAATCCAACAAAAACTAGTCTCTCTGTCTCTTTCTCTGCTTCATTGGAGCTTGGAGCTTCTGCTAGTGTCTGCTTGCTTCCTAGTTGGCGTGTTTGTCACTCCATTTGTTTTTTGCAGTTTGGGGAATTTTCTTTTTGTTTGTAAATTTGTCATTATCCCCCACAAAGCTCCCTGCCACGGTTTGGTAAATATCTTGATATCTTCACATCGACAGCGCCACTCCATCTGCGAACTAGATGTTTTCGTCCCAAAAATGCCACTCCGGAGGAGAAAGTTGGAACTGAAAGCTTTGGCAATGGGGACGGCCACCAGCAACATCCACCATTACAGGATTAATAGGAATTAAGTCTGCTTGAGTCGTGAAGCGAGCCAGTGCTTTACCTTGGAGCTAAGGAAAAAAAAAACAGGATTTACGAGATTTACGTGAGGACAATTGTCCTGGACTATGTTTTTTTAAACCTTATTTTAACTGGTGGCAGCTTTGCATTGGGCAGCTCAGTAACTGCAATCTCATATAGTTTTGGAACTTACAGCTACCGTACCTCTGCCAGTGCTCCCATGTCTCTTCTTGGTTCTCTTATCTTACAATGTAATTTGTTTGACTTTTCAGTGTTTTGTTGGATAATCCAAATGGGTCACTCTTTGAATGTCTGCTTTGCGGCTTCCTATTATGAAGGGACAAAATCTGAGGTCCAAGGCAGTGGGCACCCTGTTCTATACTGTACTACATCCTCTGTGTGGCATTAGCCTGACTTTCCGCGAAGCTGCGCATATGGGCAGTCAGTTCTGAAGTCACTGAAGCAGTCGTTGTCCTTAAATGGTCACTAGATTATACTGTTCTCTTGTTGAAAACCTGTCGAATCGTCTTAAAATGAAATCTAAACCCTCGCAGTGGCCCACAGGACCCTGAGTGACCAGATGGCATGTAGACCCATCGCTCACTGCTCACCTCCTTGCTCAGGTCACTTCTCTGAGGTCCTCAGACATGTCATGTTCTTTTCCTCCTCGGGACCTTTGCACCTGCTGTCCCCACTGCTGGGATGTTCTTCTCTTTCCACCTCCTCAGTGATTTGAGTCGTAGGTAGATGCATATCCCTCGGGAAGCCTTCCCGACTCCTAACCGCCGGGTATGCTCTTCGCTAGCAGAACCTCTGTTTCCCCTTTCCCCCCTGATCATGGCACCAAGACTTTTTTATTTGGTTAGTTTACTTGCTTGGTTTCCGAGTCTCCTACGAACCTTATTTTTTATTTTTATTTTTTAGATCACTGAGTCCCTAGCATTTAGCAGGCTTCCTAACACATAGTAAATGTACAACGAGAATTTGTTGGATAATTGAATAAAAAACCTCTGAGTTCTGTGTGGGGCAACCAGCTCTCATCCAGCATGAATCCATGGATGAGAATCAATGCAGTATTCAGCCTTGTGCTGCCACCCTTTTCATGATTCTGTCTCGGATATTGCAAGTGAAATGCCGATGGATGGTCCAGGGATAGCCCCTCATTCTATTTTTTTCATATGAGTCATTCAACAAACATAAATGAAGCAGGTACTTGGGGCCATGGTTGAGGAGTTAGACACCAGGAACCCTAAAATGAACATTACGTCATTTGTCATGTTTGTCCGGTAACCCTATTGTCCTTCCTTAATGTATCTATTTATCTTGACTTTTTAAATAGTTGATGATGTTTAATACTTAAAGGGGAGGGATTTAGTTTTAACTATGCACTTAAAGACCTGGCGTCTCCTTTAAATCAGTGCTTCCCAAGCCTTTTTGTGTGGGGGCATGTGTGTGCACTACAGCACCGTCAGTTTGCTGTAGTGCACCCAGGACAGGCAAACGGAGCCTTCATGTTCTCTTCACACCCTTCCTGGCACTCTTTGCTTCAGCCTAATTTAACTAGCTACTCTGAATTTTTCATATTCCCCCCCCACCCCTCTCTCTTTCTCTCTCTCTCTTCCATTCTCACTCCCTCTCCTCTTCTCTCTTTTTTTGTACTTTCGAATATTCTGTCTTCGAACACTTTTACCACTGTCTCTTCACACACACAGCTCTAACTCATGCTGTGGATCCACGGCAGGTTTATTATTCCTTACAAAATATTCTGAGTTCTCTCCTTGTGAATTTCTCAGTAAAGGAGAAATCCAGCACTTTTAAAAATTGGGAAAGGCCATATGACTTGCTTTGGTCAGTAAAATATAGGGGAAGTGAGATGTGTCACTCTGGGCAGAGATTTAAAAGCCAGCATGTGATTCATCATGTCCTCTTCCATCTGCCGAGAGATCACTGAGTCACTTCTTTGTCAGCCTGGGCCCTCGAGAGATGACATAGAGCAGTGCCACAGATAAACCATAGATGATGCATAGTCTGAGTAAGAAATAAGCCTTTGTTGTTTTAAGCTGCTGAGATTTTGAGGTCATTTGTTACAGCAGCATACCTAACCTAGCCTGACTAACACCAAGTTATACCCCAGAGGCCATTTCTTTGCAGAAGCTTCCTTAGACCTTCTAAGATTGGGTCTGTTGCTTTTTTTATGTGTTCTCGTGGCATTTCCTCATAACCATCATCACATGATGTTATGATTAGCTTTTTGTCTGCCTCCTCCTTTACACTGTGAATTTTGTATGGGCACGGAACTTGTTTGATTCACCTCTCAATCTGCTACTCCCACCAGAGTGTCTGGCCTTTGATAGGTAGTCAGTAACTACCTGATGAATAAAAGTAAAAAATTAAGTGCAAAGAGATCCACTTCTTCACCACCATCATGTTCATCTCATATCCGGTTTTTGGTGGGATGGATTTTAATGAAAAGAGTGGCCATGTGTGTGTAAACGTGATGTCAGAAGAGTCCCATGCTACTGGAGAATGTGGACACCCTCATGAGATTAATTGCTCATGGCAAATCTCGATCAGAATCCTGGTCAGAAAACTGAACAATGGGAGAAAATCTGGGACACCGATAAAAGGAAATATCTTTGGAGAGTATGGGCAGAAAAACAAACAAAACTAAACAAAACATTTCAGTTACATTCATTTAAATTCGCAGTTCATACTCTGACAAAATAAGGTCATGTTTCCCAGGCCAACAAATTGAACTCATATTTTTTTGTTGATTTGTTGCACTCGTCACCATTTTACATCTCCCGATTAACCCAAAGCCTTAGCATCCATCTATGTGTCCCTGCTCTGTTGTCACTTATGAGACTTGAGGGGTTTTCAGGGCCTCATATGGAACAGATTATTGAAATATCCAGTAAAAACCTAGTTGAGTTCTTTCATTAAAACCAGCAATGTTCCTTTATGTAGCAGAGTCAAATAGTCGACTTCACTTTTCACCCCAAATTTGTCTGAAGCCACTGGTAGGAGACTGGAAAACGCTGGACATCATGATGTTTCGGTCCTACAGATACAAGAGTAGATCCATACTTAAATAAAAAGTCTGTTTTCTCCTCTTCCCATGAAAGATTAGACTGAATTCAGCTAAAGTGACTTAGACTTACCAGGTGTAATAACCAGGTGCATGGCATCTTTGAGCATCCATAGGTAGAAACAACAGGTTGGACATGTGACAGTTTCTCAGCCTTCAAAGAACACTGAGCATGATAGCTTTAAATGGGCCATTACATTTTTTATATTTATCCCAAACTGTTAAGGTCAGCATTAAAATCTGACCTTTTCCCTGCCAACTCCTTTGAAGTAATTAACCCCCGTGTCTTGAAACACAAGGAAGCTATGACTTTGTTATTAAATTCTCATAAAGAGCCTATTAATATTAAAATTGCTTCACTCTTGGGCTGAATGTATTAACGGCCTTGCATTAGGTAAACACAAACCCTCAGCACAGTGTTTTAAAATGCATGAGTCGAGAGCAGAGCATGCTCTTCCAGTTACTTCCTCTGTCGCAGAATGTGACGCCTTTTGTGACAATTTCCCCTCGTATTTGTTCAGATGTTTCCATTTTAAATCTGTGTCCCTAGATTTACATCCATTTATGTGGGAACTCATTTAACTGCTAGCGATTATGGGGCAGGTCCAAAGAAGCAAGTGCCTAAAACGACCCCTCTGCTTTCATTTCTTAAATTGTCACCTCCCAAGACAGTGCTCACAGTGCTCAGACCTTAAACCCCTTGATAGAGATCACAGCTCGTGGTTTTTCTTTTAGGTAGGAAGATTATTCTTTTATATAGTCTGAAATACCTGTGAAATGTGCTTAAAAATGTAGATTCAGGCAATGCACTGTAGACCTCCTGGATCAGAACTGGCAGAGATGAGACTTCTAAATCTTCTGTGTAAACTAAATTCTCAAGGGGTTTGCTGTAGTGAACCTTACTGTGAACCCTACAAGAGTTCAGTTTGTTAATTCAATCATTCAAAATATGCGTGGCACAGCTATTATATGTCAGGGGTTATGCCAGGCCTTGGGGTACAGTGGGAAAAGAAAAAGCTAGATACTTGTCCTTATGGATCTTAGAGTTCATTAAAGAAATACATAATGAACAAGGAGGAAATAAGTAATCACAAATATTAAGAAGTGCCCCTCTGCTTCTGGGAAGATGAAGTAGACCCGACCCAAACAGGATAAATCCAAAGAAATCCACAGTGAGGCATCTCGTAGTCAAACTTCTGAAAACTGAAAACAAAGAAAAAAAATCTTGAAAGTAGAGAGAAAAAGAATACTCTACCTAGAGGGGATATCCAATTTGAAGGACAGAAGATTTCTCATCAGAAGCCATAGAGGCAAGGAGGAAATGGCATGACATTTTTCAAGTGCTGAAAGAAAATACTTGTTAACTCAGAATTCTATTTCTAGTGCAAGTATCCTTCAGAAATGAAGGAGAAATGAAGACACTGTCAGATGAAGAAAAACTAAAAGGAATCGTTACCAGCAAACTTAACTAAAAGAATGGCTAGAGGGTGTTCTCTAAAGAGAAAGAAAATGATAAAAGGAGGAACCTTAGAACATCAGAAAGGAAGAATACAAAAATAGGGGTAAATGCAATAAGCTTTCCTTCTCTGTTTGTTTTCAAAATTATACTTTATGACCCAACTATATGCTGTCTACAAGAAACTACTTTCAAACTTAATTATATATGTAGATTAAAAATATAAGGGCACAAAAAGAGATATCATGTAAACAGCCAT
Source organism: Eidolon dupreanum (assembly GCA_028627145.1). NCBI lineage: Eukaryota > Metazoa > Chordata > Mammalia > Chiroptera > Pteropodidae > Eidolon > Eidolon dupreanum. Next base: position 8,857,211 of record CM053501.1, on the reverse strand, counting down.
CGAAAGAAAGTAGGAGTACGTATATTAGTACCAGATAAAGTAGACTTAAGAACAAAGAAAATTACCGGACACAGAGATAGAATATAAAAAATATAATGACCATAATATAAAATATAAAAATGTCAATCCAACAAGGAACATAGCAATCCTAAATGTGCATGCATTAAACAACAGAGCTGCAAAACATGTGAAGCAATTATAGAACTAAAAGGAGAGATAGAAAAATTGACAGTTGGGGACTTAAACATCAGTCTACTAGCAATGAATAGAAAAACTAGACTGAAAATAAACAAAGATAAAGAAAAACTCAACCACCCACAATTCACAGTATCTACTCAACCTTACAAAACACTCTGCTTGCCAACAGCAAAATATATGTTCTGTTGAAGTGTCTGTTGGACTGTCTTATCTGTCCATCAAGATAGATCATAGGCTGGGCCATGAAACAAATGTCAACAAATTTAGAGTAATCAAAATCACTCATTAATTCTCTGGCCACAATGGAATCGAACTTGAATCAATAACAGAGAGAACCGTAAAATATACCAACAATTGGAAACTAAACAACACACTTCTAAATAATCTATGAGTTTAAGAGCAAGTTTCCAGGGGAATAAATAATTACAATGTACTGAATGAAAATGAAAATACAACATGAAAACTTGTGGGACACAGCTAAAGTGGTGCCGAGAGGGAAATTTATAGCAATAAATGAATACATTAGAAAAGAGGAAAGACCTCAAATTAATAATCTAAGCTCCTGCCTTAGGAACCTAGAAAAAGAATATCAAAATCAACCTGTAGCAGTTAAGGAAGCAAATGATGAAGATAAGAGCAGAAATCAGTGAAATTGAAAATAGTAAAATAATAGAGAAAAATCAATGAAAATAGGAGCTGGCTCTTTAAAAAGATCTATAAAATTGACAAACTGCTAGCAAAATTGACAAAGAAAAAAGAAGACACAAATTATTGATAAAAGAATGGAACAGAGACTATCACTACAGACCTTTCAGATGTCAAAAGGATAATAAGGGAATGCTATGAACAGCCTTACACAGGTATATTTGACAATGTACATAAAAGAACTACTTCTTTGTAAAACACAAACTGCCGTAATCCACTTAATATAAAACAGATAAATTTAAATGATAATTAAGAAAATCGAATTTCTAATTTAACCCCCCTAAAAGAAATCTCCAGACCCAGAAGTTTTCATCAGAGGATTCTGCCAAATGTTTAAAGAAGAATTAACACTAATTATATGCAGTCTTGCCCATGAAACAGAAGAGTAACAAACACTTCCCAATTCATTTTATGAAGCTGGTATTACCCTTTTGTAGGAAAACTATACAAAGCCAGCATCAAAAAAAAAAAAAAAAGGAAGCTATAGACAGATATCCTTCATGACCACAGACATAAACATTTATTTTTTGTATCAAAATATTAGAAAGAATTCAGTAATATATAAAAGGAATTATATATCTTGACCAAATGAGATTTACTCCAGAGATGTAAGACTGGTTCAATATTCTCAATTAAATCAGTGTAAGGAATCCAACCTTATTAATAGGATGAAGAAGGAAATTACGTAATCATATAAATCAATATAGAAAAAATATTTGATAAAATTCAACACCCATTTATGACAAAAAACTATCCAAAAATGGGAACGAAGGGGAACTTACTCAGTTTGAAAAAGAACATCTGTAAAAATTCATGCAGTTAACTGGTAGACTTATAAATTAAAAATACAATACCATTTACAATGACTCAAAAAAAATACATATGTAAAAACTGAACAAAGTGTGTACACAGCTTATATGCTGAAAGCTACAAAATGTTGACAAAAATAACTTTTAAAAAATTAAAGAGAAGACTTACTATCTTCACATCTTGGAAGACTCAACATAGTGAAAAATGACAATTTTTTTTCCAAATACACAAACAATTCTAATGCCATTCCTATCAAAGTCCCAGTAAGACTTTTTTTAGATACAGGTAAGAGTATTCTCAAATGTATATGGAAAAGCAATGAAATTAAAATAGTCGAACTATGTATAAAATGGAGTAATGAGCCAACCTTATTTCAAGATTTATATATTATTTATCTATAGCAATCAAGACTGTGGTATTGGCAGGATTTTAGAAACATAGATCAATAAAACAGAACCCAGAAAGAAATCTTTAGAAATATGCCCAACTGACTTTTGACAAAGGGAAAAAATCAATTCAATTGAGGAATGATATTCGTTTAATGTATGGTGCTAGAACGATTGGGACTCCAACTAGACATCTTTAACCTGAATTTCACATCTTTGCAGACATTGACTCAAAATGGATTCTGAACTTAAGTGTAAAACATAGGAAAAAAAAATCTTTGAAATTTTAAGCTAGTCAAAGAGTTCTTAGAATTGACACCAAAGGCACAAACTATAAAAGAAAGGAAATGCAAAATTGAACTTCTTCAAATGACCATTATTTCTCTCTGCAAAACACCTTTTTAAGAAGATTAAAAGACAAATATAGATTTCGAGAAAACTGTTGAAAAGGACCAGTATCTAGAATATGTAAAGAACTCTCAAAACTCAATAATAAAGTCAGACAATCCAGTTAGAAAGTATACACAAGACATGAAGAGACATTTCACTGAAGAGAAGATAGACGTGTCAAGAAAGCACATGAAACGATGTTCAACATCATTAACCATTAGGGAAATGCAGATTAAAAATGTGATACCAGCACACACCTATCAGAATGGCTAAAATAAAAAGGCGTGAACACCGAAACTGGCAAGGATGTGGAGAAATTAGATAACTACATATTGCAAAATGATACGGCCACTTTTGGGAAATACCTTTAGTTTCCCTAAAACCTAACCATGCAACTACCATATAACCTAGTGATTGTTCTTCTGGGCATTTATCTCAGAGAAATGAAAACTTATGTTCACACAAAACCTAACGTGAATATTTATAGCAGCTGTATTCATAATAGCCAGAAACTGGAAACAACCCAGATATGTTTAACTGGTTGAATGGTTATACAATAGCACAACATTCATACCATACAATACTACACAGCAGTTAAAAGGAACAAGCTATTGATACATACGACAACCTGGATGCATCTCCAGAGAATTATGCGAAATGGAAAAAATCCAATCCCAGAGGATACATAATGTATGATGCAATTTATGTAAAAATCTTGAAATTTCAAAATTATAGAAAAGAAGAGGTTATTCATTGCCAGGGATTAAGTAAGGAGTGGGGAGGGCAGAGTATGAGTATAATTATGAAAAAGTAGCATGAGGAATCCTGTGTCGATGGAAATATTCTATATGCTGACTATTAATATTGCTATAGTACAATATCCTGATATTATACTATGGTTTTGCAATTCCTTTCATCGGGGGAAAGCAAGTAAAGGATACACAGGATCTCTTTGCATTATTTCTTACAACCGCATGTGACTCCACAATTATCTCACAATAAAATCCTTAACTAAAAAGGGACATTTGTCAGGTGGATAAAAATAATAATAAGTGCTCTGAAGGGAGTGAACAGATGGGGGACAACTGGACTTAGCTGGATAGGATGTTCAGAGAAAGCCTTTTTGAGAAGGTGACATTTAAATTAATCCATGAATAATGAGAAGGAGCCAGCCACAGAGGCAGGGAAGCATATCAGGCAGTTAGACGGAAACGGCCCGAGACGCTGTGTTGTGAAACCTCTCAGCATAGAAGCTCATATCTCTCTGGTTTGAGAGGAGAAGCCGATATAACCAGCCTCACCTCTCCAGTGTTCTCTGCTCAGGTCCTACTATCTGAATGCTTTTATTCCATTGTAACACTGTCAAGGTGTGTCCAGGTACCTACCTTCCTGGGTTTATTTTAGTCAGGCTTCAGGGTGGCAAAGTTAATGTTCAACCAGCAAACGTTTTTTGAACACTCGCAGTAAAAATGACTGCTGATATTTATACAGTGCTTCACTTCTCTCAGAATTTTGTATCTTACTGACTTCATTTGAATCTCGACACTAGCCTGTGGGATAAGAATTATTAACATCTTTAATTTCCTTTTGCATATGAGAACCTTAAGTCTGAAAAAAAGTTGAAGGGATGTGTTCGAATGTGTTTGATACGACAGACTTGGGGCTCAGCTCTGGTACATATAATTTTAAAGTCTATATATTTTTTCCATTGTGCACTCACGATAGTACTATTTTATTATAATATAGTATTTTATTATAATAATAATATAAATAAAAACCCACTTTTGAGTAATGAACAATTTCTTAAGGAGACATAATTGGCATAGAAAATGTTAGCAAGAAATAGAAAGCACTTATTTTTGCTGCCACTTAATATGGTAAGGGTGATTGCCATTGTAAAATATAGGAGTAATTTAATGATTTTCAGCAGATATTTTAACAACTTTCTCAGCACCATTTACTAAAAAAAATCTTATTCTCTTCCCCCTCAGCTTATTTGTGATGATAATTTTACTATATCTTATATCATCACATGTACTAGGATGAGTCTCTATATATTCTATTCTATTAATTCATGTGTCGGTGCTAGTGTTACACACTACTGATTGTTATAACGCTATAGTGTGTTTTAATTTTGCACGTAGCAAGTACATTTGTTATTGGTGGAAGGGATGGATATGAAGGACCTTTCATATTTTTTTTTCCTTAAACATCACCTCTCATTAAATCAATCCCTTTTCACATTCAGTGAAGAAAAAGATAAGTGGAGATAAAGTAGAAAAGAGTGATTATATTACAGTCTTCAAGACTGTTTATCTTTCTCGATAAACATGTCAAATGTGTGGAATATCACACGGTAAAGTCTCTCTCAACCTTCGAGAACATGCTAATCAGGTAATAACTGTGTGTTGGATGACTGTGCTTTTTTTAATGTTGGATTCAAATTTATTCCATGAATTAACTGGTTATATAAATATGTCACACTAAGTTCCTAAATAGTCCTGTGCTGACCTGTTAGTCTTCATCAGAGCATCCTTTTCATCTCCTTCCTGCCACTTAATACAGTCTGTAATTAGTTCTTTTGATTTCTTATCATCCCTGTTTCTTACTGGGATAGAAACTCCATGAAGATAAGGGCCATATTCATCTTATTTTGTGCTTTATATTCAGTTCTTAGAACAGTACCTGATACATGATAGGTGTTCAATAACCTTTTGTTGAAAAACTTGTTGAATAAATTTAATTTAAATAAACCGATTTTTCCAGAAAGATTGGGAAACAGATTCTTCTCTTACCTGGGCAAGGATTGTCCTTTGTAAAACAAAAATAATCCCATCTCAATAGAACTTTACTACATGTAACTCAATTGTCAATATTGAGAAAATAATTCATGTTTTTTAAAAAATATTATTTTGTTAGTTGCAAGTATACTGTACATTGGTTAGATATTTATATAGTTCATAAAATGATCCCCCTGATTGCTCTTTCTCTCCTCTGGCTCTCCACCTAGTGAATACATTACTACTGACTACATTCCCTATGCTGTGCTCCCCATCCCCATGACCATTTATCAATTACTAATTTGTACTTCTTTAACCCTTCACCCCATTCTCCCAGCCCCCAAACACCCTCTCCCTGGCCATCACCAGATTGTCTTCTGCAATTGTGAGTCTGTTTTTGATTAGTTTGTTTTTTTTTTTTTTGTTCTTTAGATTCCACATATAAGTGAAGTCATATGATATTTATCTTTCTCTGACTTTTTTCACTTAGCATAATAACCTCTGGGTCCATCCATGTCATTGCAAATGGTAGGATTTCATTTTTTTAATGGCGGAGTAATATTCCATCGTATATATGAACCATAACTTCTTTATCCAATTGTCTGTTGATGGGCATTTAGGTTGCTTCCATATCTTGGCTATTATAATTTATGCTGTCATGAGCATAGGGATACATAGATCTTTATGGATTGTTGTTTTGTTTTTCCTTGGATAAATACCCAGAAGTGCAATTGCTGGGTCAAAAGGTATATCCGTTTTAAATTTTTTGAGAAACGTCCAGACTGTTTTCCATAGTGGCTAGACCAATTTGCAATCCCACCAACAGTGTATGAAAGTTGTTTGTTTCTTCACATCCTCACCAACACTTGCTGTTCATGTTTTGTAATGACCCATAAATTATATCATCAAAAATCAATTCTCATTTAGTTCTGGGAAACCATACTGACTCTTTGGATTCTGAATGCTGCATGTAACTTCTGGTATCCCATATCCTTTAACGTGGAGTATAGGAAAGAGGGGTGGAGATTCAAGACCTTGTGTTAGAGACATAAAAGATCCTGACTGAAGTTACGTTAGAAATTTTGATTTGCGTGTGTCGAGTCATGGTGCTGCAAAGCCCTTGAAGAACCACAGTTACCCTCATGGTACTGTCTTTCACGGCTCACCTTTACCTGGCTGGAAGTTTAATTTCAAGAAATCACTGGGTAGGCGATGATGTTCCATTGCCTCCTTGAGCTGAACGAATTAAAATCTGAAGTTCTCTTAGTTTGTAAGTGGCTAGGAGTTCATCAGACATAGCCCATTAGTTACTTAATTTTTATGCTGTATAAATGGGGTGTCTCTTTGCCATTTTGCATAAAGGGACTTTATGGAAAGCCATAAAGAGAGACAGTAAATTTGCAGGCGTGCACTTTGTGACCATATCACCCCTTTACAGGGATGATACGTTGCAGGCAATTTCCTACCCCAGTGCCAGGGAGTAACTGTTCACCTCAAAATCCTTTCTTTGAAGAATGATGTCTCCAAAGCTGCTTTTTTACCCTCCAAATAAGGGAAATTGTGGGGCTCAGCAAAAAATGAAGGCACAACCCACACAGAGGTTAACTTGATTGCATAAAACCTATATCTATGCATCACTTCTTACCTTAATAAATAGCACTTTAGTTTCAAGGTTGGAGAATCTAAATAGGACCCAAAAGTGAAAGGGTGACAATTTCATCATTATCCATGGATTCTCTTTTGAGCTCTTTCTTACTATCTTGGGTCTTTACAAAGTTTTCCTTTTACTTTTATATTTAGGATATAACAAAGTCACATTGTGTCCTTCTTTCCTCTTCATAAACCTTTTTCTGTAATTTAAAATATAGAAGATTAGTAAATATTTGCAAACAGCTTAAAACAGAGCAGATGGGAATTATTTTGGTTTGTATTAGAAGTTCAACAAACTATTCTTGATATTAAATCTTAAATTATTGGTCATTTTCATTTAATTTTTTTTTTTCATTAACATGAAGGTTGTATTATGTCTAACCCATTATGTGAGGCTGAATCAAGGTTGGTGTTTTATTTGCCATTCCTTTAGTCTAAAGTTTCATCAGACATTTTCTTGGTGAAAAATTAATTGATCCTGAGAGTAGTGGTGATAAATCACTGGAAGTGAAGCCAAATTGATTTTTGCGCCCCCTCTCACTTGTTTCAATCTTAGTGGAATTAACTCTATTAGGTTCTGAGGATGTTTATGGGTATTATAAAACATGCACATCTTGATGTATTAAGGTACTTGAGTGGTTTTTAGCCATTATTAAGGGAATTATATTAGGATTAGTCTTGTTATCAATCTCTGTATCTGGCACCTAGCTAAGAAGTGGCTGTTTTATCCTCATTAAAACCACAAATAGAACTTCATTAACTAGCATGGGCCAGGTGCCAAGGCTGGTGGCAAAAACTCATTCCACTTCGGTGGAGACCATTGGTTTCTGAGCATCGGAAGTCAAGTAAATAAGTCTTTGACATTTTGTAGAGTGCTTCCTCTGAAGAAAAGTGCCCTGCCCCCTTGGAGTTTGAAAATATTGTAGGAGATGAAGATTCCGTGGAAACTTTATAAACAACTGGTACTGATGTATTTAATACCTTCGAGATACTTGGGAAATTCTCATTAATACGAATCTGTCTCTGGATTGAGATTATTATGGAGAAGTGACAGGTAAACAAAATATTGACCGTTAACCATGCTGTAGATTTGATCTTGAATGAGGTTCTGGATGTTGGGGTTCGGTTTTACTTATCCGAATTTTCTTTTGCCATCAAGATGAGTTCTAATCGGCTTAGATGAAACCTGGCTGAAAGATTATAAACAAAAGATAATGATAAATGGTAATGTTCCCACTTGGCTGGGATCTGGGGAGAGTGGAAGGGAGATTCATAATAGCTTGGTCTAGGTGAGACTTTTTTTTTAATGATCTGGAAGAGAAAGTAAATTGTATGCTAATGGAATTTGCAGACAATATTAAATTGGAAGGTGTTGCAAACAGGAGTGTGGACTGAGGATGTTATACAAACTTACCCTAAACAGGCTAGAAATATGAGCAGAAAAGACTAAAATGAGAGTTAACTTGGAAAAGATAGACTAATTCCTTTTGGGGGAATGGGAGAGGGGAATAAAATGTATCTTGAAATGGATCTGGGGGGAACACACAATAAAAATATCGACCAGAGATGTAAGGGAAGATGCAGGGGCATTCTTTGCAGGGTTCAGTGTGGTCTTGTTCCAAAGACTCTCCTGACTCTCCCTTGTTCCATAGCCTGAGTGAGATAAGCCACAGTCTCCCAGATATAGAGACAGCAGCCTACCTCCGTCCTCCTTCTCACAACTTGCAAGGCTGCCTCTCAGCAATCTCTCTTCATTTTTTCCTGTCTTCCCTTTTTCGTTCTTTTGTATCTATCAGCTCACCCACCCCTAGTCTGTAGCATTTATTTCTGGAAACTTCAGTAGGAGAAAGATGGAGACAGATTGGAGGAAGGTTGGCGACAGAAAGGGAAACAGATCAAGGGAGGGGAAGGTTTGATTTATGAGGAGAGATTAAAGGCATTGAATTTGCATAGCTCATCCCAGCAGCATCCAAAGGAGGACACGAATGCACCGGCAACTCAAACGAGGTAAACGGGAAGGTGGCCGTAACATTGTTTGGTCCATGAGCAGGGTTATCGCCAGAAGTCATTAAGATAGGGAAATTATAGAATCAAAATTCATTGCAGGAGAAAATGAAGGGTTGGAAACGTGGTGGTCTCCGTGTTCATCCCAGTCAACGCTAAACTAGGCACACCAAGGGGCTTCGACTGCATTGAACATGTAGTCGCTAATGAACAGAACACCCCAGAACAAGCCCACATGCTTAAACTTTCATATGTTAAGTAGGTGACTATTCCTCTTTTATTGAGTTTTTTTTGACAAATATGCCTGTCTAGGAGGGTGCTCAGTCTAACATCTATAAGCAGATCTGCATGTTGATAGCCCATTGACATGCAAAAAGATAATAGGACAGCCGGCTTACATCTATTGAGCATATGGTGGGAGATGTAATGAGGTCTAAATAACATTCATGTGGAGCAGCTAACACTCCGAGATGCTGACTCTGTGCCAGACGCTGCGACAGTCACCTTACAATTACCTGACTGAGTTGTCACCATAACCTTATGAAATGGGCACTGTTATGATCCCATTTTACAGATGAGGTAAGTAAATTTCAGAGAGGTTTTTACACTGGCCAGTGTCACTCAGTGTAGAAAGGGAAGAGTTAGGGGATCACAAAATGATTCCAGAGGCCATACTTTTAAATTATATGTCGTGCTGGTAGACAGATGGTTGAGAAAATCACCATGAATGTGTTGGGGAGAAACAGCTTCACCAAGGGTGTGAGCCTTGAAGGGTTTTGTTCTAGAACTCATAGCAGAGGCGGGAGGGTCATATTCACAGAAAAGAAAATACACATGGAATGGGGACATTGCATCATTTTAGTCGGTGAAGTTGAGTAAGTAATAGCAGTGGTGGCGTTAATAGTGATGATAGTATTCATGATAGTAGCAGCTGAATTCCTTGTGTGTTCGCTGAGTACCATTAATAGTTGGTGCTTTCTATATATTTCTCATTGAGTCCTCATAGAAAGCACCTGAGGAGCAGGAAAATTGGAATGATTAAATAACTGGCTTGAGATCTCACTGCTACTCTATGAACTGATCCAGGTTTGAACCCAGGCAATTGGAACAAGCTGCCCATCTTCTGCCTGACTTGAATGGAGAAGTAGAAATAAATTAGGCCATCATGGGCATATAAGGACAGAAATGGTAAGCGTTTGTTGTCAGGCAAAACAGATAAATTCTCTACGCAGTGGTGTGTTATTAACTGCTTTTGAGTAGAAAAAGAATACTATCTACATATGCCGAGGAGTAAAAGTTCTGAATTAAAGGTAACGCCACCTCTGAGTGTTAATTTTGGGAGAAGTTATCTTCATCTAAATTCACAAGTATTGACTAGTTCTTGGGAAAAGCCCCAGATTGTGCATAGACCAGCAGGACTGATCCCAGAGACAGATGGACATGGTGTAATCTAAGTAAAAAAACCTAGGGGAAATTTTAACAAGGTAATTTTTATCTCCTTTTCTGAACAGTGAATTTGACATCTGGCTGTGACTTCAGTACTTTCTCTGTTCCTTTCACTCTATCCCTTCTCTTAAGGGAGGTTTAAGCAATCTGTGCATCAGATTCTTACCAACCTAGAAGCCTTCAGCACCATGGAGAACAAGCTTTGCATATTAACATGACCTGCTCATTTATTGAGCATTTTCCATGTTCAAAATACATCATGAAGCCTGTTGCATGCACTGTCCCATTTAGTCCATCCTTGGAACCTACATGGTAGGTAGGTGATCCTAGTACCCTCAGCTCACAGTTGAGAGGATCCACACTTCAAGGGATTAGGACATTTGTGTACATCGTCATACTTGCAATGACTAAGCCAGAATTTGATCCAACATCTAGCTGTGACTAAAATCCTTGCTCCTGATAACTATCTTGTACTGCAGAAAATAGGTTAAGTTTTCTGTTTATTCTGGTTTATCCCATTCTTCTTGAGCAGACTCTGCAACTGAAATGGACACATCAACAATCGGAGAGCTATTATAATTATAATTATAATTATAACTATAATTATAATTATAATTATAATTATAATTATTATTATTATTTTTGGTTTGGTCACACTGGCTGAACTTCAGATAGCACATATAGGTATCACCCAGCATCAAGAGCAGGGATAAAATGAACATTCCCCCCAAAGTTGGACGATTTTGGAACAAGGAAGGATGATGAACTTCGTAGGTATTGCACCAGTTGATCCCTATGCCTCTACATGTCATTAGACTGAGGGTGATGGAGATTCACAGTGACACATTGTAGAAGGACCTACCGTGAATATATGTACACATACATACACATGCACACACCCACGCACGCACACACACTTTACAACCCTCTAATTAGAAGTCGCATGTCTCTGGTAAGCCTTCTGTGGTTTGACAGTGAGTGGCAGAGATATGGCTAAATTGTCTGCAATGCCATTTGAAACTTATTGTCTGCTCGTGGCTTGTCTGATGCTAAATCAGCTTTGTTCCAAAAGCTGGTCTTATTTGGAGAGATAGAGAAGGGAAAGGCTTTTAAGTACATGACTACAATAAGAGAAAGGCAATTTTTTGTGTTGGCCTTGTGGGGAGTGGATGGGGCTGGCCTGGGGGGAGGGAAAGAACTTTACGTGTGTTTAATGTTATTCTCTAAAGAGCCTTGGCTGTTAATTTGACTTGCGTAACATCTAGGCCACTGGTGAGAAAATGGTGGATGGTAATCATTTTGCCCCATTATTCATATTATCTACTTAGCAGCTAGAAATATAATTCCTCTTGCAATTTTATTTCTTTTCATTCTTTGGCTTTGCTAATGGCACTAAAATTAACTAAGTCTCTATCTCTTTGCCTGTGCCCTCAGGACAGTGCTGGGGGTAGTTCAGAACTCAGTTTTCAACCAATTCCAGCTGTGCCTAGAGCAAACACCAAAGATGTTTGCTGGCAAGCTGCCAGCATCGGGCAGAGTCGCTATGCTAACACCGTCCTGCCCGGATGAAACATGATGTCGAAGAGGCCGACTCGGGGAACTGCAAGCGGGCGTGCTGCAGAGTCAGGGAAAATGTTTTCATTTATTTAATGCCATTTTCCCGTCTGTAGGCCTGAGGAAGAAACCACAACGGCAATGTCTTATAGCTTTTAATATGGCGTTAGCATTTTCCTTGAGTCAGGACGAGTCCGGCATGATTTCAAAAGGCAGGGAGGCCCTTGGTTTCTTTCCTGCCACCTTGTAAGTGGAACAACTGTTCGGTCATGGAGAAGAATGCCACTGACCTTGGAGGCCCTAGTGGGAAGGGTATTTATTTTCCCTGATCGGTCATTGGTATTCAGTTAAGTGATGCTCATGCAGGATTGTCTTAGAGGCACTGGGCCCCTGTTCACATTATGCATGCATACATGAGAATACATTGTTCTTCTTATTAAAATCTTATTAACTGCAGTTCATGAAATGGGGGGATGGGAAACACATACATTTACAAATGGATAGCACGTTTGTTGTCCCCTTTTCTGACACATAAACCCCTAGGGCATAGGGGAAATTTACAGGAACAGGTTTTTCCTTTTTTGTTTGTTTAAAAATAAACATTCAAAATTAGGTAGGCTCACACTGAGAAAGGCAAGTAAACCTCAGAAATTTTGATTATACCACTGTAGTTTTATTTCAGTATTTTCTATAGGGAATCAAGAAAAAGGGAAATTAGAAATAATGGCTAAAACTATTGAGAGATCTGTCACAGTGATGTGGAGTATGGGGATATTCTGTTAATTTTCAAATTTGGAATGCGAGATACCAATATATTAAGTTAAGTAGGAAGTAAATTCTGCATAAGCCACCATGACAAACGCATTTTACTTGAAATATGGCAAGAATCATAGAATGGAAACTTTAAGACTATTTCTGGAAATACATGTGAGTTGAATAAAGGGATAGAGACTACTCACCTTGTATAGCTGAGTACAGCCTTCATACCAACAGTATATTTCCCAGTCTACAAGAGCTGAGTGCCCTGAGATCCCACCTTTTGGTATTTGGCTAAAGGTTTTCATACCCAAAACACTTCTCGGGCATTGCCAAATGCTGATTCTATGCACAATGAGAGATATACCTGTGTTCTTTGCCTTACGCATTCTGAAATGCATAATAGCTTCTACTCTTCCTTCTGGTGAGAGGTTTGTATTCAGGGATGTAAATGACCTTCACATTGGCATGGATCTTCTCCCTGCTGGTCCTGTCCCTGGGACTAGTGCATCAATCTTTGTATTTCTGCAGTCTCCACGGCCAAGAAAGGAGGATAGGGTCTGTCAGCAACATCAAAGAAGGCTTCGATTCTGGTCAGATTCCTCTGCTCTGCTCTCCTCTTTGTGAAAGCTCTAGTTGCATTGGAAATATTGGATTCTACCTAGAAGCACCTGATTTACATTGATGGCCCATTAACACAACATGTAACCCAAGTAGGAACGCAACAATAAATCACCGGTCACATAATTAAATAAATTGAGGCTTCTTGTCTGAAAGTGGGATAACACACAGCCAGCAAAGCATTATTTATTTCAAACCAAACTAATATTGTTAGAGCAAACATTAAGGCAAGGCAAATGCACTGCATCAAAATATTAATTATACACCGTCTTGGCACTGATAATAAATGTTCATGTATGGCCTTTTCTCCAGGGGAAATGCTGAAATACATTCCAAAGCAAAACTCTGCATGGTTCAAGAGGACCTGAGTGTCAGCAGGAGGGCTTGACGGCCATCGAAGTTATGTCCACGTTTAACCTCCACCGCTGTTTTCCCCTTTTCCTAAGGGCTCTGAGTGCCGAGTCTCCTTGTGTCTTAAAATGTATTGTTACTGACACATTCCCAGTGTCCGTAAGTTGGGAAAAGATCAGTAGTCTTGCTTTAGGTGTGTGAGAACCTTCAAAATGAGGGACCCTGGTGTGAATCCAACCTCTACGTTCTCCCTTTTCCCTGGTTGCCTTGGTTAAGTTACTTAACGTCTGTGCCTTCATTTTCCTTTAATGAATTGAAGGTGCTAGTACCTGCCTTTTATGATCGTTGAAGGGATTCGACACAGTAGATTGACTACCCTTAGAGCGTGATAATCTCAGAGTTGACATCATAACTATGAAGAGGAAACCATGGTTGTGAGTAATGTAAACCTACCACGTGCAAGATGACTTCTTCATAGCCCCACATGGGCTCTGAGCAGATGCCTTTGTGTTCATGGTTAATTCTCATTCGAGTCTCCTTATTTACCCACTGGGCTGGAGAATCACCTGAGGCTACTCGAAATGAGGAAAGGCAACTCCCCGAGTACTGCACAGGCTCCCCTGAATAGCAGAGGCTTCCTCACATATGCCTTGGTGGAAGATACCCTCTCATCCCACGGACTTTGATAGAAGGAAGACTGAACTTGGAGGGGCTTGATCACCCTTAATGATATTGATCCTTCTCTGTCTTTCTGCCTTAGAATTTGAGGTCTGTGAGAGCACAGATTATATCTTTCCTACTCATGACAATATTTACTCTGCACCTAGGATGGTGCCTGGCAGAGAATTGGCTGGTATGATAAATTCAAATGAACGAATGAATAAACAATGAACAAGGTAGGAAATTAGGTCAAACGGTCTCAAACTCAGATGCCAACAGCAATATGTAAGCTTTGAGTTGGGCTGGGCATAAAATGACAAGGGAACAGATTCAGCCTCCAAGAGTGAACTCAATGAATTTACCACTCTCAAGTTGAAACAGAGGGTTAAGGGAACAAAGTGGCTAATCCGTATTTAAAATGGCCAGTGAGTGCCACCAAAAATAGTCACGGCATTGCTTTCTCTCTCTCTCTCTCTCTCTCTCTCTCTCTCTCTCTCTCTCTCTCTCTCTCTCCTCTCTCTCTCTCTCGTCCATCTGTTCAGCCTTAAAATTATGCTGGTTGTGTTTCCAGCAGAAAACAAACTTGTTAAGTCATAAATTATAATTGGTATATGACAATATGGCATTTATTAAATGAGCCAGTGGATGTGTTCTGAGTGCCTACTGTGTGTCAGACACGGAGAAAGACACATGGCTACAATACTGAAGACTACACCATTCACAGTTTTATCTAGCATCGTTCTCAGCACCACTAACATAGCTCTGGACCTGGCAGATAGCTGGACGTCAATACATGTTTGCTTTATGACTAAATGTCTGTTGGAAAGAAGGAGATCAAAACCTTGATGATTGCCAGCTCAAAATATATGTGTATATACATGCCCACACATAAACATATACACATATAACATATCTGGTAAAATGGTATGTTAGAACTTTTCTTCATTTCTCATCATCTGAATGTCTAAACCTAAGAATATTTCCTTAAATATATAGAGACTCTAAAATTATCACACTCTCGTTCCTGAGCTAGAAACATCTTTAGGAAACATTGGTAGAACTTAATATCTTCAGATGAGCTTTCCAGTTTAGCTTACACATGTTCTCCTTTCCTATAAAAAATTAAGCATCAATTTCCCTTTAAAGAAAAACAGGCTGTGTTAGGTATTGGTGCATTTACATATTCCAACCTTTTGTGTCTGTGAACAAGCCTCTGTAAGGCATTTGGGACAATATTAAAGTCGCTCGTATGCTACTTGGTGACTTCTTGTAACTCTTAGCTGTGTGTGGCAGCCAGATGAGATATGAATGCCCTGATTCAGTATACAGATATAAAAATTATTTCCCTTAAAATTTCATCTCCACGTTGTTGAAATTATTGGAGAAAATGATTGTGGTTGACAAGGTTTATCAGAATGATATAAAAATGTATTTATAGCTGTGTTTCCCAAGCCGGATTGTGCATATGTATCACCTAAATCTTGTAAAATGCGGATTCTGATTCAGCAGATCTGGCTTGGATCCTGAGATTCTGCATTTCTAATGAACTTCCAGTGATAGGCTGTTGCCAACTCATGGCCCACACTTGGAGTAGCAAGGGTTTTGAGCACATAACATACTCACTATGGTATGTATATTATTGTAGTCCTACTCATGTGAAAATCTTTTGGTTAGATACTGTTATGGTTTTTATTATCTCTGTTTGATGGACTGGATAAAATTAAATTCAGTGCAGTAAGAGACCTGATTTGAAGTTGCCATTTTAGGAAAAAGCAGAGCTGGGATTTGAACCCAGGAACTCTGGCTTCAGGTTCATGCTGTGAAACACTTGTGTCTATTGCCTGTTGTCACTCCTCCAATAGCTGAAACACAGTCTTAAGTCTGTAATCAGATAGGGGCAAAATCTGTCTGGATGCCTCTGCGCTGGGGGAATGTTAGATCATGCTTTGGGTAGTCCCTGCTTGGAACGGCCAGATTGGAATCCTGGAGCTTTGGGGCCTACTGGAACCATCAGTAATCGATGGACATTTGTTTTCAAGTAATGCTTCTCATTAATACTGTCGCCCCAGGAGGGTACAGAACCAATCTCTTTAGCTCCCAGTTGCATGAGAAAGGTAAGTAGTCATTACATGTGGGTCCAGACTTTGAACAAAATGAGCTTTTATCGTTTTTACCAAGTATGCCTTTTATCTGTGCACAAGATATAGAATAACCTTTTTTTTTGGGGGGGGGGGCGTATTTTTAGAATAATAGAGCAATGTACTGATCTGTTTGGTAATGGGAATGATCTTGCCTTCAGATCACTGTTGAACAATCTCTGAACAATAGAATTTTTCTCCGCAGATGTCACAGAGGTATCATTTCATTGATTTGTTGGGGAGGGTGGATATAGATTGATGGAGTAAGTTGGCCTGCTACCTCTGATTGGTGCTACGAAGACTGAATCCCGTACCTTTTGCATAATCAATAAGAAGTGAGGAAGTCACTCATTTCAACTAGGATGCTAGCTGGCACCGTCCTAATCAGCTCCCATTTAAATCACAGCAGTGGGAGGAAGAAAGGCATTCATGGGCCTGCTAATGCTTCTGTTACAGAGCTGTAGCTGTTCATTAGAAATTGCTAGGATGCTACTCTCTTATGCCATTTTAATTGAGCATCTTTCTACTTTCAAGCATGCCCAGCATTGTCCAGCATCTGCCTTATCCACAAGCAATACTAATTTTGACTCAAAACATAGCTAGCTGCAGTACAAGAAGATGCAATGAATAAGAATTATAAAATGGAAAGGTAGGGATAGATGCACCCTGGGGAAAAAATGCCTTTCCAGGCAATCTGAAGGGACAGAATAATGCAAATGTCCTCTGGATGTAGCAAGGATTTAAGGCCGTCAGTAAAAACAGCAAGTGGAATGACTAATGTGAAGAATCAGTCCACAATAAGCGAATGATGATTTCATGAAGCAGCAGAGAAAGAGAAGGGAGGATGGGGAGATTTGAATACCTCTGATAGTTGAAAATGAATTGGAAATATAACAGCTTAACGGCGGGGGGAACAGAGAGAAGATGCAACAAGATCATAAAAGATAACCAAAGCCATTAAGCAAAACGAGGGGAAGAGGTTTAGAAATGCAGAAAATTGTGGCCACAGCATTTTTACACATGTGTATGTGTGTGGGAGAATGTAGCTTGGATTCTTGCACTTAGAAACTACCTTTTCATGAATCCGGCCACCCTGCTTGAAAGTAATAATTAGTTGCATGTGTAATAAGAACCAGCATGAATTGTAATGATAAACAGCAATGACAATAATAATAACTTCGGTATGAATAATATGTGGAATGGAGAAATAAAGGAAAGGAATAACATAGCAGTTTTCCTATTGTGGCTAAAATGAATTTCATACATATGGGCAAAAAAGAATTTGGTGCCTATTCGGTATTCACTTAATATTGAAGGTGTTTATGGTGATGAGAGGATAGTTTTTTTTTATTATTGTGTAAAATGTCCTATTGCAAATGAGGGACATTATGCTTTCCAGTCTAGAATGCACTGGGGACTTATTCTTCTAGATGAGGGTCATGCGTTCACTTGCCAGGATTAGGTCAGAAGTGGTGCAGAAGCTATGGGGATGTGATTTTCCTCTGCTCCCCATCCCTCCTCATTGCTTTCCTTTTTCTCTTTTTAGGATCTCCTAAAAACTATCGACTTCATCTTGGTGCATACACACATGTGAGTGTGTGTCTACTTGTGTGTTCGATTCAGATCTACGCTCTACAGGATTTTTAAAAAATGCCTTTTCCTTTATGACCATAATTAGTGAATCCTGATATGCCTTTGGACTCTTTGATCTTAAACCAAGGAAAGTACAGTTAACAAGGAAATTGACGTTTTCCTAGTGAAGCTTCACGTAGAACAGTCTAGTGGAAAAGCCTCCAATGGCTTCTCATTGGAGGAAACAGTTCTACAGATTTTTTTAAAGGAAAAATCTAATTTCATGTGATTTTCTTTTTTGGTGGGAGGTAGCTCTGAGAACTTACCAAGAAATTACAATTGCTCAATCATCCATTGTCAAACAGATGCAGGCAAACATTTAAACAAACCAATTAATATCCATGTATCTATTGACCTTAAGTCTTGTTTTGTCTTCTGGAGTTTCAGATACTGTCTAAGAGAAAACCACAAAATGGGTGGGAGAAGAGACCTTGCATAGTCAATTTGTTATTCAGTCTAGGAAATTCCTACAGTCAGACTGAGTTTTGCTCCATCCAGAATGGTCTTATTTGTACATTGTCAAAAGGTCACGGAATAGTCTGTTTCATGATTTTGAACATCCCCATTGCCAGCTTTGTAATCCTCCAGTTTGGAGTATGAAAAGAGTTGCCTTAAATAAATAGTTAACTAAATCTCAGCCTGAGAACTGCATGCCTGAACACTCTAGTTCTCTACTTCTTACAAACTACTGTTCAAAAAATTCTAGACTGACAGTAAAAGTCCTGATTGATTTGACTTCAGCCTGTTCCAACCTGCTCTTTGTTATATACAGTGACATACCGAAGGTTACAGCATTGTTGATTCTGGGCATCTACAATTCCCTTCCTTTCTGACTTTCTTTTTGTTGTATCTCTCACCTAGGGAATGCCTGTCCTCTTAAGTCCAAATCATACCTATTCCTCAGAGCCTAGCCCAAATAACAATTGCTATTATCTGTATACATTTTCTATCTGCTTTACCTATGTAGAATTTTTTGTTTTCATAGTACCCTACTTAGCAGGCAATATTAATAGTATCATTTTACAGGTGGGGAGAGCAAGACCTAGAGATATTAAGTAACTTGCATCAGATCACATAGCTAGGAGTTATTAGATTGGATCTGGGATTTAATCCCAGTCACTCTGGCTTCAGAGTCTGCGTTCTTAGCTCTACACCAGACTTCCCCTCAAAGCTTACATGAAACCATTCCTGACTCTCCCTGGCAAGATTTAAGCTCTCCCTCTTTGAACAATCTTATCACTCTGTCTGCGCTCATCATTTTCTGCTTTGAATATTTGTTGGAAATTCAGTCATTAAATATTCATTTCCTGTCAGCCAGGTCCTTTGATAAAGACCAAAGTTGGGTAATTTCCTCCCTTCAAGAAACTCACAGTCTAGGTTTGGAGAGAGGCAAGCATTAAATATATATGAGATAATAACTATGAAATTGATAACTATGAGATAACTTAGATATATTGTATCTTAGCTTAACATAGTAGAGGCATACACTAAGATAAAGGATCACAGAACTGCAAGGGAAGAGAGGCCAGTTTAGCCTACACAGGCTGGGGAGGACTCTATGTGGAAAATAATACTTGAGCTGGACCATGTGTGTGCCATTCCTATACAGAGGATCAAGAAAGGAGATTCTAACCAAAGGAAATAGGATGAGTAAAACCTCGGATACCAGGGGAAATGAGACACACTAGGGCACTATCTAGGAGATGTGGTATCTAGATTATAGTGGGCAGCATGAATGGTTAGGGGGCAAGAAGTCTAGAATGGTTGGGGGAAGTCAGCTTGTTCTACAGATGCAATGCTAAGGAGTTTATCGGTATTCTGTAGGCAGTGGAGAGAAAGGATTGCATGGATTTTTACCCTAAGGTTAAAGGAAATGTTTGCCTTACATTCTAAATAGTAAACCAGAGATCAAAAACTCAAATGCCTAAATGGGTCACGAACAGGTAGCCTATATGAGTGAAGTGGCTAGAGGCAGTAGAGATGGGTAGGGACTGGGGAGATCACACAATCTTTCTATGAAAGCATCAGCTACTCACCTTATTAGATTTTTGCCAGGGAGAAGTATGGTCTCAATATGGTTGGATATTTTGGTTTATCAAGTGTCAGAATTATAAATATTTAACATTGACTTCTAAGTGTCGGCAACTTTTTAAAGTTGTTTTAAATGGTGAGTGGTTCAAGCATTTAGACCTCCTGACCTACAGCTTGTGGTCTATGTGGTCTCTGATTTAGACCTAGACCAAGCAGGGTTAGCTCAGAATTTCTGTATGACAGGTAAAGCTAAATATGAATGTGTCTGCTTGTAGACTAACTCAAATCTACCTGCAAATATTTAGTGCCTACTTCAAGCTAAGCTCTATATGAGATTCTGTAGAGGCTATAAAATTAGCTAGACAGGGAGATGGGGCGTAATTCTTAGGTTAATACATGTTTGGGAAATACATGTTTTGGCAATTGGCACATAAATACCAGTGTTCTTTTGGATATCTCTCTATTATGATGTGTATTTCCAGAAATGTTCCTCTTATTTTGAATCTCTAATGGGGAAAATAACTAAACCAATACATGAATTTAAATAGAAAGGTGAGCTCTTGTGCTATATTTTTAAGTTATTTCCTGTCATTTAAGGAGACAAACTGATAATCAAGATACATGTCTATTTAGTTATTTAGTTTCTTTCCTAACCCCCACTATCATCATCACCATCAAATTGCTAGATTATACTTGGGGATTTGACTTTACTTGTTTTCACCATGACCTTGCCTCCTCTCCCTCTTTCCTCTCTCTCTCTCTCTCTCTCTCTCTCTCTCTCTCTCTCTCTCTCTCTCTCTCTCTCTTCTTTGTATCTCTCTCTCCTCTCTGTCTCTCTGTCTTTTCTCTCTCTTCTCTCTCTGTCTCTCTGTCTCTTCTCTCTCTGTCTCTCTGTCTCTCTGTCTCTTCTCTCTCTGTCTCTCTGTCTTTCTGTCTCTCTCTCTTCTGTCTCTGTTTGTCTGTCTGTCTCTCTCCTCCTCTCCTCTTCCCTCCACTTCTCTCCCGCCCCCATCTCTCTCCCCCAGCTCCATTTGTGGCAGAAAGCTCTTAAGTGAGTCTTTACACTGGAGGTTTATATGCTCAGCCCGTCAGCCTGTAGATCCATACGCTATTACTGAGTTTTATCCTCTGAGTACATAGCCTGTAGTTGGGTTTGAATATTAAGTGTCAAACTCCAATGCACTGGTAAGAGATTTGCAGCAAGCAGCAGGTCCCGTCCGCATCTCTGAAGCTGCTGGGCACTCTCTTTATTGATAAGCGGTCTCATTTCACACATGTCAGATTACTGGGATGAAGCCGCTGATACAGTGCCTGATGCCGAAGGTACCGTTACCTGCAGCTGGCCTCTTTCCTGCAAAGAGGAGGGGACAGGGACACCCACTCAGGAGGAAAATGTGTAGAGCTGGCTGTTCGCAAATGTGAAGGTTACTTCAGAGAGCCCTGGGAGCGTTTTGTCAGTTTTGTTTGCAAAGAGATAGGGAGTGAAGGATTATGATTCCTGGCGCCGATAATGTCCCCTGGGCCACAAGCTAATCCAGCAGGACACCAGATGTAACATAACCATTTTATTCGCACATTTCTATATGGTTATCATGGAGGGCAGGAATGGAATGAAAAGGCTTAGGAGATAATCATCAAGCAACATCTTTCCTTCTCCTGCAAAGGAATCAGAGCTGGGTCTGCATGCACGTAGCCATAGCAGCAGTCATTCTTTACACAAACATTTGCTGAGCACCTACTATGTGCTAGGCACCTTGCAAGATGCCATGGGCATGGTTGTGAAGGTACATGCTCCGCAGAGATCCCATCCACAGGTCTAGTCATTCATGTACACATTCTTCCAACGAATGCTGCTTGTTGCCTTGGTGCCAAGTTCAACACTAGATATTCAAATAAGGAAAAAAAGTAAAAGTTTGGCTCTGCAAGCAAAATCCTGTGGGTAAGCTTTTTTCTCAAAGCCTCACGTTGCTTGTCTGGTAAATGGGTATTAAAGCAGTTCTACCTCAGAGATCATGATGATGATTACATTAGAGGTGTGAGGTGATATTTTAAGTACCCTTAGTACACTGCATGACACTCAGTGTCAGTCATTAGAGCCCCACAAGCTTACTGTCCAGAGAGGGAGGTCATCAGTGGGTGGCCGCTAAGAGAACATAAACACCCGTGGATCTGCTGTCAGTTGGTGGCTTAAATTTCACCCTCACCACTTACTGGTTACCTTGCCATTATGGTGACCTTGGGCAGATTTCAAAATTCCGAACATTGGTTTCCTCATCTGTGAAATGACAATGATGAAATTAGTGTTTATTTGCCCAGTTCAGCTGCACGCTGTGTTCAGTATATGCCGCTGCCTGTTATTTTCCATCACACTGATGGAAATGACGCTATTCGTGCCTCGAAGAATCACTTATAGCTCCCCCCCCCAGGTGCTTCCCATTATTCTGCACCCCAGGTAGACAGTGCATCCCCGAGATGTAGAAAACAATCGTCAATTTATTTGACAAATTTTTGTTTTGTCTTCGGGTTTTCAGAATAATCAGAGTGGAACAGCTGGTGAGACTTGATTTCTTTTCCAGTCGCGTCAAACGCAGCTGCCGTGTGTCTGAACTTGGCCTCTCACTAAACAGATCCTAATGGGTTCAGTTAATGCAGTACATGCATGGGATTCCCCGAGACTTTCCTTCTGGGTTGGCAACAGTGCTTATTAAAAAGTAAAACTGCCCTTAGTGTTCATGGACCAAACATAATTCAAGGATGGCAAGCCACGTCTAGAGAGGATTTCTCACAGGTGAGCCATCGAAATGAAACAAATCCTAAAAAAGAAAAGAAAAGGAATGAAACAAATCTTGGTGCATTCGCATATGTGTTGGGTGCAGATGCAGTCTGCTATTTAAATGGATCACCTTGTCCTTGGGGTGTTAATGGAAAATTTGGAATTACAACCTGTTTTGATTTGTGGATGACCTGGCTTTCCCTACACAGTTGAGTCAGAGCCCAAAGGGTTGTCCTGGAGGGTACCATGCAGCATCAGCAGTAGTGGAGAGAAGAGAATACGGGGACCTTGACCTATCCCCGTGTTATCTTGGTCCTCATCTCTGGCGCCCCCTGTCTTTGCACCCAAGTAAAGAGCATCTAATGTTACAACCCACAATTTGAATTGGAATGCAGGCAGCCTGGGCAATGGTGTAGGTGGTGACAGCTTCAAAAAGGAGGATCAGGCTGCAGCGTCGCATCTGGAAGAGAAAAATGCAAGTGTCTGAAGCGTTTGACACCCCCGGGGACTTATCTGAATGGTCTGACCCATTTTCTTATTTTTTTCCTCTTCGGGGATATATCTTTTTTAGGAGATGATAAGTCAAATAACATTATTGTTAAGTGGCTGCAATTACCCAGGCAGATCTAAGGACTCTACACAAATTCATTTATTGCTCAAAACAATCCTCTTGGAATGAGTGGTATCACTATGATTCCCATCTTACAGATGTAGAAATTTAGGCTCGGAGAGGTTGAGTGGTTTGCTCTGAGTCACAATGCCAGCGAAGCGCAAATAGGCAACCAGATGAAGTGACTTGAGAGACTGCATTTTCCAATAGCTTCTCGCGCCTCTACGTCCATCCCTCTCACCTCCAGTTCATTCTTTACCCTGTGGCCAATTATTCTCCAAAAATACAGGTCAGAACATGTCATTCCTTTACTCAGACATCCCTCATGGGTTCTTAATGACCGCCTGGCCAGACACTGCACTCCATTACTTACAGTGGCTCAGAGAATGACCTTTGGAGTCTGATGGGTCTTGTTTGGGGGTGTGGCTCTGCTTCGTATCACTCAGGTGTCTTTCGGCCATCAGTCTCTCTGAGCTCAGTTTCCTCAGCGGTAAGGCTGACATTAAAAATACCCACCTCACAGACTTACTACAGAGGCTCAGGTCTCAGCCAGTCTGCATAAGGTGCCTGGCAAATGTAAACATTCCTGACCTTCATGCTGTTGTTAGGCATGGCCCAGGAAGCCTTTTCTGTCTGGTCTTATCTTTCCAGGATCGTTCTCCTCGGTAACCTTCCCACAGTCTGGCTCCCCCAAACTGCTCAGGGTTCCCCAATATACCATGGAGTTTCACGTTTCCACCCGCTTAGCCATACTCTTTAAGTGGCAATTGGTCTAATTCTCCATGCCCTCCTTCTCTGATATTGAACAAACAAAACCTAATTGTTCTCCATGAATCTCAGTTGTCTCTTTACCACAGACGTTTCTCTCACCACCTCCCTTCCCCCAAGTCATAACGTGTTCCTCTCAGTTTCTCTTCTTGAAACCTGGCTTTATCGTTGTTTTATGTCAACTCTTTTTATTGTGAGCTCATTTAGAAAATTGTGAGTGTTGCATTCATCTCTGAGTCCCGAACTGTACCTGGCACCATGCTTTGATGGTTTTTACAAAGCGGGAGCTCAAAAAGTACCACATGGATTAATGGGTAGATGCACACATTACCATGAACCAAAGTAACTTATATTATGTTCCTTTTAAAAACATTTACTTCCTCTAAACTGTCCTTGACAAAATCTTTGAGGATTAGAAATAGAACCTGGAACTTTGGAATATAGACATTTTTTTCTTTTCCTTTTTTAAGTTGAAGACTTATTTAAGATGCCTATATATTTCAAATCTGAAATAAACTATGCACAGCCAGATTCTAAATCCATGTGGAATTACTCAGAGTTTCATATGCATGAATTCTGTATTTTCCATGGTTGTAACATAGTATCGAAGGATATAGGCTGTGGGTGGAAATTAAGTGAATTTTTTTTGACTGCCTGGGTAAGAGTTTGCTTTAGGATTAAAGATTATTTTCTTAGTAAGTGATGTGGATCCTATTAAAGTAAGTACCTTTACTAATATGATATTTTTATAATTTTTGTGAAAGGTTGAAACATTTTAAGGTAAGTTGGAGCATTATGAGATCTAGTTCCCTGAGAGGTAAAAGTAACTCATAATGTTATGAAGATTCTTCAATGAAAAATATTACAGAGGAAGTTTAGGGGAATGCCTATAAATACTCTATAATTGCCAGTGTCTCCCCCATCTGGGACCAAAAAATGAGGCTTTGCATAACAGAGGTTGCTAAAATTGATCAAAGTTATATATATATATATATATAAGAATTTTGTTAAGCATTTTACATATATTTTTTTCATTTATGAAACTGCTGGCCACTTGCCAGGAGAAGATGCTGAGGTTCAGAGAGGTCTATACATGTCGCATTGTCAAGCACAGAGAAAATGAGAACCCAAGTTTTGCATAGCGTATGTCTTGCATTCCTACCATCATGTATTATTGTCTCTCATGACAACACTGGAGAGGCAATTATTGTTGTCTCAGAGCTTCCTGTATTTCTCGTGGCTATGTCTGTAATGTTTATTATATACTAGAAATCATGCTGCAAAGAAAATATCAACCAAAACAAGTTTGGATGAGGTTACACATTAAATATGTAACTTTTGAAAGTTTTATTTTATATTACTTTCAGGTATACAATGGTTAGACATTTATATGATTTATGAAGTGCTCGCCCTGATTACTCTAGCAGCCATCTGGCACTGCACACAGCCATTAAAATATCGACCATATTCCTTACTCTACATCCCTATGACTGTTTTGTAACCACTAATTTGTACCTCTTCATCCCTTCACTTTTTTTACCCAGCCCCCCCAATGCCCCTCCCCTCTGTCAGTCACCAGATTGTTCTGTGTGTCTGTGAGTTTGTTTTCACTTAATGTATTTATTTCTTTTATCCCAAAGATTCTGCATGTAAGTGAAATCATATGGTATTTGTCTTTCTCTAACTTATTTCACACAGCATCATACCCTCTCGGTCCATCCCTTTCATTGCAGATGGTAAGATTTCATTTTTTTAATGGTCGAGTAATATTCCATTGTATATATGTACCATAACTTATTTATCTAATTATCTGTTGATGGGCATTTGGGTTGCTTCTACATCTTGACTATTGTAAATTGTGCTGCCATTAACATAGGGGTGCATAGATCTTTATGAACTAGTGTTTCGGTTTTCTTGGGTAAATACCCAGAAATGGGTCAAAAGGTAGTTCTAGTTTTAATTTTTTGAGGAAACTCCAGACTGTTTTCCATAGTGGCTATACCAATTTACAGTCCCACCAATGGTGTATGAGAGTTCCCTTTTCTCCACATCCTTGCCAACAGTTGTTCTTTGATTTATTGATGATAGCCAATCTGACAGGTGTGAGGTGATATCTCATTGTGGTTTTAATGTGCATTTATTTGATGCTTAGTGACCTTGAATATCTTTCATATGTCTATCAGCCATCTGTATTTCCTCTTTGGAGAAATACCTATTTAGGTCTTATGCCATTTTTAAATTGGATTTTGTTGTTGTTGTTGAGTTGTATGAGTTCTTTGTAAAATTTTTGATATTGATCCCTTATCCAATGTATCATAGGCAAATATCCTCTCCCATTCAGGCGGTCATCCTTTCATTTTGTTCATGGTTTCCTTTGCTGTAAAAAACTTTTTAGTTTGATGTAGTCCCATTTGTTTATTTTTTTCCCCCTTTGGCTTCCCTTGCCCGAGGAAATAAAACAGAAAAAAAATTATAGCAATAACAGAGTTTACTGCCTATGTTTTCTTCTAGAAATTTTATGGTTTCAGGTCTTACATTTAAGTCTTTAACCTATTTTGAGTTTATTCTTATATATGGTGTAAAAGGTGGTCCAGTTTCATATTTTTACGTGTATCTGTCCAGTTTTCCCAACACCATTTGTTGAAGAGACTACCTTTACCCCATTGTATATTCTTGCCTTCTTTATCATAGATAAATGACCATTTAGGTGGGGATTTAGTTCTGGGCCCTCTGTTCTGTTCCATTGATCTATGTATCTGTTTTTATGCCAGTGCTGTGCTGTTTCAATTACTATAGCCTTGTAGTATAGTTTGATATCAGCTAGTGTGATATCTTCAGCTTTGTTCTTCTTTCTCAAGATTGTCGTGGCTATTTGAGATCTTTTATGGTTCCATATAAGTTTTTGTATTGTTTGTTCTAGTTCTTTGAAAAATGCCATTGGTATTCTGATAAGGGTTGCATTAAATCTATAGATTGCTTTGGGTAATATGGACATATTAATGATGTTAATTCTTCTTATCCATGAGCACGATATATACTTCCATTTATTTGTATCTCTTTCAATTTCTTTCTTCAATGACTTATTTTCTGAGCACAGGTCTTTTATCTCTTTTATCTCTTAAATTTATTCCTAGATATTTTGTTATTTTTGATGCAATTATAAATGAGATAGTTTCTTAATTTCTCTTTCTGATAGTTCATCTTTGTTGTATAAAAATGCAACTGACTTCTGAATATTAATTTTGTATCCTGCTACTTTACTAAATTCATTTATCAGTTCTAATAGTTTTTTGGTGAAATCTTTAAGGTTATATATAGTATCATGTCATCTGCAAATAATGAGTTAACTTATTTCTTTCCAATTTGGATGCCTTTTATTTTTCTTTCCTGTCTGATTGCTGTAGCTAGAACTTCCAATACTATGTTGAATAGAAGTGGTGAAAGTGGGCATCCTAGTCTTGTTCCTGATCTTAAGGAAAACACTTTTAGCCTTTCTCCTCTGAGTGTGATGTTAGCTGTGGGTTTGTCATATATGGCCTTTATTATGTTGAGATATGTTCCCTCTATTCCCACTTTGCTGAGAATTTTTATTACAAAAGCTGGATGCTGGATTTTGTTGAACACTTTTTCTGCACCTATTGATATGATCATATGATTTTTCTTTGAATTTGTTAATGTGATGTATATCACTTTAATTGATTTGGAGATATTAAACCAACCTTACATCTGAGGAATAAATCCAACTTTATCATGGCGTGTGAAAGTTTTAATGTTTTGCTGAATTTGGTTTGCTAATATTTTGTTGAGGATTTTTGCATCAGAGCTCATCATGGATATCAGCCTGTACATATATTTTTTTGTAAAGTCTTTATCTAGTTTTAGAATCAGGGAAATGGTGGCTTCATAAAAAGGGTTAAGGAGCCTCCCCTCCTTTTGAATTTTTTGGGCTAGTTTGAGAAGAATGGGTGTTAATTCTTCTTTGAATGTAAAATTCACCATCTGGTCCAGGACTTTTGTTTTTTGGAAGTTTTTTGATTCCTGATTTGATTTCGTTGGTGGTAATCAGTTCAGATTTTCTGTTTCTTCGTGACTCAGTCTTGGGAGATTGTATGTTTCTAGGAATGTATCCATTTCTTCCAGATTGTCCAATTCATTGGCATGTAATTGCTTATAGTATTTTATTATAAACCTCTGCATTTCTGTGGAATCCGTTGTTACTTCTCTTTCATTTCTGATTTTGTTTATTTGGGTCTTCTTTTATCCTCTATGTGTCTGGTTAAAGGTTTATTAATTTCATTTCTCCTTTCAAAGAACTAGCTCTTGATTTCATTGATCTTTTGTATTGTTTTTCTAGAATCTATTCTTATTTATTTCCACTCTATATTATTTCCCTCTTCCTACTCTCTTTGGGTTTTGTTTGCTGTTCTAGTTCTAGTTTTCTTTTTCTTTTTTAAGTGTAAAGTTAGATAGTTTACTTGAGATTATTTTTGTTTTTTGAGGTAGGTCTGTATTGCTATGAATTTTCCTCTTAGGACTGATTTCGCTATGTCCTATAGATTTTGAATCGTTGTGTTTTCATTCATTTCATTTGTCCCTAGGTATCATTTGACTTCTTTCTTGATTTTATTGTTAGCTCATTCATTGTTTAGTAGCATGTTATTTAGTCTCCCATGTGTTTGTGTATTTTCCAGTTTTTTTTCTTGTAGTTGATTTCTAATTTAATACCATTGTAGTCAGAGAAGATGCTTGATATGATTTCAGTCTTCTTAAATTTATTGAGACTTGTTTTGTAGCCTAACATGTGGTCTATCCTGGAAAACGTTCCATGTTCACTTGAGAAGAATGTATATCCTGCTTCTTTGGGATGAAATGCCCTGAAAATATCAGTGAAATCCATCTTGTCTAGTGTGTTTAAGGCATCTGTTTTCTTGTTGATTTTCTGTCTGGAGGAACTGTCCATTGGTGTCAATGGGGGCGTTAAAGTCTCCTATTATGAGTACTGAGTACAGTAGTACTGTTGATCTCTCCATTTATGTCAGTCAATAATTGCTATAGATAGATAGATAGATAGATAGATAGATAGATAGATAGATAGATAGATGCTGCTATGCTGGATGTGTATATGTTTACTAGGGCTATGTCCTCTTGCTGTATTGATTTGTATTTTATTATAGCCTTTGTTTTATTTAAAGTCTATTTTGTCTAATATAAGAATTGCTACCTCAGCTTTTTTTTTTTCCTTTTCCATTTGTGTGAAGTAGCTTTTTGCATCCTTTTATTTTCAATTTGTGTCATGTGATCTGAAGCGAGTCTCTTATAAACAGCATATGCATGGGTCTTGTTTTCTTATCCATTAAGCTACCCTATGTCTTTTGATTAGCACATTAATCCATTTACATTGAAAGTGACTATTGATACATA
>CM053501.1:8790544-8827027 GCA_028627145.1 Eidolon dupreanum | reverse complement strand
TTATATTTGTTAACTACCTTTGCCTGTTTTTCTGCTACTTTTTTAAAATATATATATATTTTATTTCTCCATTACAGTTGACATACAATATTATATTAGTTTCAGGTGTACAACATAGTGATCAAACGTTTGTGTAACCTATGAAGTGATCATCCCGATAAATCTAGTTCTCATCTGACATCATACATAATTATTATAATATTATTGACTATATTCCTTATGCGATGCTTTACATTCCCATGCCTATTTTATAACTACCAATTTGTACTTCTTAATCCTTTTCCTTTTTTTTCATCCATCCCCCCAAACTCTCTCCCATCTGGCAACCTTCAAAATGTTCTCTTTATCTATAAGTTTGTTTCTATTTTGTTTGTTCATTTATTTTGTTCTCTATATTTCACATATAAGTGAAATCATGGAACATTCATCTTTCTTTGTCTGACTTGCTCCACTCAGGACAATACTCTGTAGGTCTATCCATGTTGTTGCAGATGGCAATATTTCATTCTTTTTATGGCTGAATAAGATTCAGCCATATATATGTACCACCTCTTTGTTATTCCTTTATCCATTGATGGACACCCAGGTTGCCTCCATATCTTAGTTGTTGTAAATAATGCTGCATTGAAAATAAGTTTGCACATGTCCCAGCCAGAAGCTATGAGGACTTCTCTTTCTGGCACTGGAACCCTGGACTGGGGACCCTGGTGTGAAGCTAGGACCCCTTTCTCCCCAGGGAAGGCTCCTCAGCTGAGAGATCCCTCGTGATTTTTAAACGCCACATGCAGTTATGAGACCAGCCCATTTCATATCCCTGCCCCTCCTAGCAGTCCTGATGTGGCTTCTTCTGTATGTTCTTAGTTATAAGACTTCTATTTAGCTAGACTTCAGGCAATTCCCAGTGCTGCTTGTTCTGTAGTTTAGTTGTAATTTCATTGTGGTTGTGAGAGGAGACAGGCACAGCATTTACCTACTTCATCATCTTGACCATGGTCTGCCTTTCCATGTTTCTTAATATTGTCTTCAGCTTTAGAGGAAGACTTAAATATGTTTAAAGTAGGTATAGCTCTTTGAATACCCACTGTACCCATACTCTAAGTCTGTTTCCTATGTAATCTCAGTCATTGTAAGAATCTGCTAAGAATAATTTCATTTCCACCTTATACATCTGAGAATTGAGGCCCAGAGATGTAAAGTAATTTACTCAGGATCACACTGCTAGGAAGTACTGAAGACAGATCTGTATCCATTGAGTACAACTCACAAGATCAAAGCTTTTCCTTCACACATAAATTTGTCTCTTCAAATACTGTGATCTGTTCTCTGACTAACCTGTAAGAAGCTGGATATGGGGTAGATGGGGAAGTTGGGCTTAAGGAAAGAGCTTTGAGAGTAGGTTGGTTAATGACGAATACCTGGGTCACAAACTGAGACTTTTGGGATGACAGAGGAAAATGTGGTTTCATTTTAGAATCATTCATTCATTCATTCATTCAGCAAATATTTATTGAGCACCAGTTGTATTCCAGATACCGTGTTAGGTGCAAAACATTCAATGGGGGAACAAAACTCTCAATGTTTAAGTCCTCATGGAGTATTCATTCTAGCAGGAGAGGCAGATACTAATCAAATGATCTGCTATGTAGTTATAGCTGAGATACATATGGCCAGAGTGAGCCTGCCCTAGATTGGTTGCAGAGAGGGATCCAGGAGGCTTTGCTAAAAACGATATTTGAGCTGAGAGTTGAAACCATACAGGGCATGAACCATTGGTAGGGGGATCACTTTCTCTTCAAGCCCTGCTCCTGGAGGCTGGTGAGTTGCAGGTGTTACTGAGCCTTCTCAGTTATCACTTTTCATACATTTGAAGTAGCGGAGCTTCCTGGGTCAAATTTCTGCAGAGGTTGGTCCTCTCTCTCCATCCCAAGTTTTGTTTGTTTGTTTGTTTGTTTGTTTGTTTTATGGGAGAAGTTGAATAGTTTCCACATGGATGAGATCTTTTGGTTTCTGTAATACCAAATTTGTGCCAAGCCAGCTCTAGACACTGATGGATTTGAGTAAACTCAGTTTGTGTGGGCTCAGGAACATTTGCTGAGAAGCCTCATTCTTCTTGATGGAAAAAACTTACTGGCAATTTCTATGACAAGAAGAAGCATTTTGGCCTTTCAAATGATTTTGTGCAATGCCAACAATCAGACAGAAGTTCCTATTTATTTCTTCCAGTCTTTCATCATTCAACCTAAGAACCTGTCTGAAGGGATTAAAAATCTTCCCTTTCTCTGATTTGCTTTGCCCTGCCCCCTGGTACCTGTGAGGAAATGTCACAGGCCACAGGAAATGCATCCCCCCACCACCTTTAAACAGTAGAAATATGGGATTCTTTAGGTTCATGGTGGGATTGGTAAAGGAAACTTTCAGGGGAGCTGCTATGTGAAGTTTGTGTTTACACTCCCTTTCCTGAGAAAAATGAGCCTCAGCACCCCCCAAACCAACATCTCTATTTAAAAAAAAATAATGAGTACACTAGGTCGTGCTTAAAAGTATCACTCTAGAGACACACACAACTGGATTTGGATCCTGGCTTTGCTGATTACTAGTGCTAAAACCTGGGGCAAGTTCTTTCAGATTTTTTTAAAAAAATTAATTTATTTTTTATTTTTTAGTGACAGTTGACATTCTTAAATGCCTAGTTTATCATCATTAAAAAGCAAATAATAGATGTGCCTGGAGGGGATTTTGTAAGTAAAATGCCTGATACATTGCAAATGCTTAGTATTGGCTAATGATCATAGTAGTTGTCTTATTTATTTATTTATTTATTTATTTACTTACTTACTTACTTATTTATATCTTTGTAAACTTGTTTTTAAATCCATGTCAGCCTCCACATCTGGGGACAACAGTCTTTTTCTATAAAGAACCAAGTAGTAATTATTTTTGGGTTCGTGAACTGTGTAGAATCTGTCACAACTACACAGCCAGGTTGTAGCATGAACTCAGCCGTAGATAATACACAGGTAAATGAACATAGCTGTGTCCCAATAAAACTTTATTGACAAAACCAGGCCATGTATTGGATTTGGCCCACAATCCATAGTTTGCCAATGTCTGATCCACGTGGAAGTCTTCATTGACGCCATTGCCTGGGCTTGAGCAACCTGCCCGGATGGTTGTGAATAAGACTTGACCTGGATAACTCAGTCACCAAAACGTATGCTGTAATTAACAGAAACCCACTGAGGCTAGGCTCAGCCCATGAGGCTCTTTCTTGGGAAGACACACTGTTATCCCGTGCTCGTCCTCAGTGTAGGGGATTTGTCAGGGCATCAAGAATGGTAGGTAAGAGATGGGAGTGCTGTCTGGAACCCAGCTGTCAAGCTCTGAATGCTCTCTCCCCTTCGCTTTGTGTGGGTCTCCAAGTGACACTTTTTTTTGACTCTACACCATATTTCAAGTGCCTACTCTGTGCCTAGTCTGGGCCCAGCCATAGGGACACTTCCTCCTTGGTTACAAGAGAAGAACTTGATATTTCCCAACCAAAAGCATGTACATCTTTCCCCTCACTCTATACCCAGAAAGTTTTACATTTATAGAGATTGAAATAATCAGGTCTCATGTGCATATTTCCTTTCACAGAGTTACTCTCACATACTTTGGATTCAATGTCCTGTCTTATGTACTTGGTGGAAAAAATAATATAAATATACCTTGAAATTTCCCTAGAGTTCAGCTTCCCTTTTCATACTGGGCCTAGCTAAAGTTTGGAGCAGAATAAAAAGAGCCTCGTTGCCTTACACACACCCTGTTATCTCTGACGGGTTCAAATATAATTTCTGCAAGAAGGCTGTGGTGCCTTTGCTCTTTATGGCCTTGAATCTGAGAGTCTAGGATTTCTTTGGAGTACACACAGCTGCATCTTTTTGACAGACAGTGCAAATTAAAAGATCCGGTGCGGCCCAGGAACCAGGGACCCAAACTTGGCCCCTGGGTTTTCATTTACAGTTAGGCACTGCAGACACAATTATTGCTGACAGGGAAGCAGAGGCTAGTGGCAGAGTGCGTGTGACAGGAGGCTCATGCCAACCCGTAATTGGGAGGATTATTTTTAATCAGAACATACCCTACAGCCCAAACATTAGAAATCTCCTGTAAGGCTAAGACAGGAAATTAAACACACCAACAATAAACCTCAGAAGGGGGTGGCATGTGGGGTGTAATATTGTTAGTCTCTCCAGGGTCCCTGGAGCTTCCAGTAGAAGTTGACTTCCCTAGGAAGGCAGAGTGGGAAGAATTTTTCTATGGAAGAGTCGCAGATACTGTACCCAAGCCCTTGCTGGATGGGTGAGTACAGGCAATTTAAATGCCGCAGGCAGACTAGTAGATGCTTATTGCATTTAAACAGTATGACAAGTCAAATATAAGCCTTGGAGTAGCAACAACAATTGTCTGTCATCAGTAAGGGAAGAGACCCATTAGCCTTAAACCTACTGTGTGCCAGGGGTAGTGTTGGCCACTGGTATGCCTGGGCTTTGCTATTACAGTTATCTGCATAATTTTACCTGTTTGGCAAAATTTTGCAAAGCACACTCAGACTTTGTTTACTGGAAGGACTGTTGTTGACCAGGTAGGCATTGCTGTTGCGTGTCTGGCACGATAGACATTTTTTGAGTAGCAATGCCAGGTAATTAATGTTGCGTCATCCTCACACCACCCCTCCTGGAATGGCGTAATTATCCCCAATCGACAGCGAAGAAAACAGAGGCTCAGAGAGGTCAAGCAGCTTGCCCAAAGTTACACAGCTAAACGAACAGAAGAATTGATTCTGAACCTAAGTCTGTGTCTAAGATCCGTGTAGTACCGTTGCTCGCAAATAAGGCGAAGCACAGCCTGGGGCTCTACAGTGCTGACATTCCAATGGAGAAGGCAGACACCGAGACAAACGTGCACCAGTGTTGAGTGCTCCGAGACACTAAGGGAATTCTGAGAAGGGGGGAGAGGGGCTCTTCACTGTGCTTGGGGAGGTCTGTGAGGGGTCAGCGGGGGCTTCCCGAGGACTTGAAAAATGGGCCCCTGTTTACTGAGCAGACAAAGAAGGAACAGAATCCCGGGCATGGGGACCAGCCAGTGCAAAGGCATATGGTGATATATGAGAACGTGGGGCCTTCAGTCTGAGTTTAGAACTGTGGGCCCTTGGGTTTTGTTCTTGTTCAGATCAGTCACTTACATTCAACAAATACCAGAAGGGAAAAAAAAAGAGAGAGAGAGAATTTGTGGGGAATACTCGACCCAGTGAGGCAGCTGAGGTGGAAATGGGCAGGATACAAAACGAGATGATGTGGGAGACTGGACTCAGTGTCTCGGCCACCTAGCCACGTGGGAGGGCTCCGCAGGGCCGCAGCGGGGCGTGGCACTCTCGCCCACAGCTCTCCTAACCACACACTTGAAGTGAAGGGACACACCGGTTTGAGTCGGGAGCTCGGGGCACATGGAGTCGTGTGCATGGCCCAGGGTAGCCGACTTGGTCATCAGACTGCAGAGGTGGCCTCTGGGCAGCGGCCTCGTGTTATGTGCTGTGAGTCATTGCATTTCCTTGGGGAGAGCCTCTGGCCTCACACTAAGGGGACTGCGGTGCATTTCCAACTTTGGCTCATTCTCCTCCCATCCCAGGTGTGATCGGCAGCAGCCTTTCCACGCTCCACCATTGCCAAATCGCACATAATGAGCCCAGGTTGTACTGGCTGCATTACTCTGTGCCGATGTGGCTTCAGGCCCCTTTCAAGGACAGTGAAACTAGACACCCAGATAAGGTCAGGGGCTTCTGACAAGCTTGGAGAGAGTGACTCATCACAGTCACTGATGTGGTCAGGATACAGCTGGCTTTTCTTCATGCAGGGCTGGTAGAGAACTCCTCTCCCCCAAGAGGATGAGATGCCACCTTTGAGACCAGTGTCTTACTCATGGCTCTTTTCAAGCAATAGAAACCCAGTCAAAGTAGCTCAAAAGAAAAAAATGGGGCTATTTATTACACAGCACAGGGAGTGAGTCTCAGCACTGAGAGGCAGGAGGTAAGGTCAGTCCCGTGAGGGACAAGCATCTTGATCAGGTAACAAGGTGATCCCTTCTCTACCTGGAAACCAGCCTTCTCCATGGCCCCTCCACTCTTATCTGTTCTCTCTGAGCCATTCTTCTTTCTCCAAAGCCTGGCTTCCTCTTTTCTTCTTGCTGTAAACATCCAGAGAACGGTGAGCCCACGATTACTGAGTTCTCAGTTCTGGGAGCTAGCAGAAACTTACCAAATTCCTGGCAGAAGTTGAACTTGGATCAGATAGGGTTTCATCCCTGCTCAACACAGTCCTAATGGAGCCAGGGCCACGTACTGTGGGCATGATTTTGGGATGACCAGGCTGGGGGATGGGGGATTAGGAGGGTGGGTAACTCTTGGAGAAATTATGTGGTCATCCACAGTGTGTCTAAATTTAGCAACTGGGTGAGTAAGCCTATCTTTCCTCCCTCCCTTTTTCCCCTTCTTTCTTTTTCTCTCTCCTCTCCCTCCTTCCCTTCCATATTTCCTTCCTTCAGCAAATATTTATCAAATACCTCCCACCTCCACAACAGTGTGGTCAGAGCTAGAGTTAAAATGGTGAGCAGACAGACACAGTCCGTGCCCTCATGGAGCTAACATACTTGTGAAATAGGCAGACTTCGATCAAAGTATCTGAAACTGACTGTTAACTGATAGCTGTGATATGTGCTGTGAAGGAAGGGTAAGGGGATCCTGAGACCAGCAGTAGGGGTTTCCATTGGGAAGTAAGCATGAGTGTGAGTTAACTGGGTGTTGAGACCATCCCAGGTGAAAGACACAGCCATTGGAGGTCCCTGGGACTGGTATACAAGGGTCCAGACAGAAGGGATGCCCAGTCATAAATAAATAAGACCGCAGCTGTGACTAGGAGCACACAGTGCAGAGTGCCAGGCTATGTCACAGGGCATGGGCTCTGTCCTGCATTGAATGGGAAGCCACCAACATAGGGGTTAAATAGTTCAGTAACACGGGCACACTCACATTCTGTACAGACTGCTCTGCCTGCTGCATGGAGGGGTGAGAAGTGCCTCTTGGAGACAGGAGATCTTAGCACCTCTTGTGGGGAAAGGCTTGAAGCCGTCGATGGCAGAGACTATGGAAGTAGAAGCATTGCAGTAGCCAGCGCTGTTTAGAGTCCCAGTTAGAAACTTAAACCACAGCCAGCCTGCCCAGAGTCATCAGCTTGGGCGTTTTGGAAGTAATCGGTTCGCTATTTTGTGCATCCGTTCAGACGGACTGCAGTGGTGACTGCAACTAAGGTATGGCGTGAGTGTTCATTCACCTCCACTCCATCTGACTTTGTTGCTGTGTCCTTCGGCGTTTCCTTCACTTGCAGCTGTTTAGCTCCATCCAGCACGGTCGCAGTGTGGCGAAAATGCCGTCCAATTCCACTGGGGCCCAAGGTTCTTCCTGGCTGCAAATTGCTCTTTAGGTAGTTCATAAGAGTAATTGCACACTCAGGATAGCCTTAGTATTTTTTTTTTTTTTAGACTGTATCACTCCTCTGGAACTCTAGAGAGCAACTTTTATTTTTCTTGCTGTCTGATGCATTTGCTAATGACTGTTTCTATTCTCACCTTGTGACAATGGTTCTCAGACTTTGTTTGTTTTTATAAAACAATCCACCTGGAGGATTTGACAGGATTCTTATTAGTGTAAAGGCGGGGGCGGGGAGGGTATAAAAGTCATTGCAACTGCAGGTTGGGTTAAAAAATAGATATCAAGTTGTGGGCATAAAGCTGACATGGACATGAAATTAATGTTATCGTCTGGACACCAAGTATGAGAGCACCAGAGAAGGCCATGATGCTCAGAGAAAAATCTCTTTCTAGAATAAAGTTCTGTGCCCTGCCTTGATGCGGCAACACTTTGGGTCAACAAGGAATGCTTCTTTTGCTATCCAGTGTAGTAAGCAGTTGCTAAGTGGCTGGGCTCTGTGCCAGATGATAAAGCCACTGAGTCGAATAAAACATTGTCCTTGCCCTCCAGTTCACAGCCCGGGCAGGCCAAGTCTACAATGGGCTGGAGAGAGCATATGAATCTTATCAAGACAGAAAGATATGTGAAAGGCCAGTGAAAGCTGCAGAAAGACGTTCACACTTGGGGGGACCATGAAGGATGAGTTCAGTTGGCTCAGGTAAAGGGGAGTTCAAGAAGAAAGGTGTGACCAAAGGGCTGGAGGTGGGACAGTACTTGTGTTTTTTAAGTAGTTCAATTTAGGTACGTATTAGAGTATGTGAATGAGTATGTTAAGGGGTGGAGGAAATGCCTGGAAAGGGGTAGGGGCAGGGGTTGGGAAGGTTGAACCTAACCATAGGAGCTATCATTTTTAATAAACAAGAGCACGCATGAGATTTTGTCACAAAACCCGGGATATACTATGGGAGTTAATAAAATACTACTACTATATTTCGATGGTGAAGGTGACGATGATGATGATGGTGGTGGTGGTGGTTACACAGATAACTCTCCAGCTGAGGCACACTGTGAATTTATAGAAGATAAACATACAGTTTGACTATTCACTTCATAACTGTCCTAACTCTTCCTCCCAAATTGTGCTCTCCCACTCTGGTTACATTCTTCTCAGCTTTACTCTCTCAGCTTTATTGCCACTTCCTCAACATCCCCAACCAAGCTCCATCTTCCCCACTGGACCGTAGGCACCAAGAGGATAGTGCCTGGCATTCAAAAGGGCTTAATAAATCATATACTTTTAAACAGCATTGACTTTGTGCCAAGCACAATGCTAAGTACTTTACACATATTAACTCAATTCTTTGAGGTAGGTATTGTTTATTTCCATTTTATAGATGAGGAAGCTGAGACAAAAATTAAGTGATTTGTCCATGGTCACAAAGCTAGTAGGTAGTGGAACCATGAATAAATGCAATGAACGGCTGCTTGGCTGGCTGGCTGGCTGGCCGGCTGGCTGGTTGGCTGGATGGGTGGGTGGGTGGATAGGTGGATAGGTGGGTGGGTGGGTGGGTGGATGAATGAGTAGATGGGTAGGTGGGAGGGTAGATGGATGAATGAGTAGGTCGGTGAATGGATGGGCAGACGGATGAGTAGGTGGGTGGATGGGTAGGTAGGTAGATGGGTGGGTGGATGGAGGAGTAGGTGGGAGGGTGGGTGGATAGATGAGTAGGTGGATGGATAGATGAGTAGGTGGGAGGGTGGATGAGTGGGTGGATGAATGAGTAGGTGGGAGGGTGGATGGATGGATGAGTAGGTGGGAGGGTGGATGAGTGGGTGGATGAATGAGTAGGTGGGAGGGTAGATGGAAGGATGAGTAGGTGGGTGGATGGATGAGTAGGTGGGTCGTTGGGTAGGTGGGTGGATGGGTAGGCGGACGAATGAGTAGGTGAGAGGGTGGGCGGATAGATAAGTAGTTGGGTGGATAGATGAGTAGGTGGGAGGGTGGATGGATGGATGAGTAGGTGGGTAGGTGGGAGGGTGGGTGGACAGATGAATAGGTGGGTGGGTGGGTGGATGGATGGATGAGCACTGTCACCACCATCCTCACCACTTCATAGTTGTGTGTACTCTCAGGTCTCTCCAGACACAGGTTTCTCTTTCTGATATTTTGGAACCTCCCAATGTTCTCAATGTTCAACACCAGTGAACTTACCAAATGTGAAGTTTAAAAAAAAAAGTCCATTATACTAAAAAAGTGGGGCATGTATTCTAAACAGATATATGCAAATAACATTAATAAGTAAGCTCTGAGACTTTTGAATTGAGCATTAAGTTGGGGTGCAAGTTGTATCTGTACTTTGCAGGAATGACTGAAAGAGCACTGGATCAGGATTCTAGAATGATGCAAACCAGTCCCATTGGTGCTACTTCAGTTTCTTCTAGAGAGGAAGCAGATCAGGGTCAACTCTCTTGTGTATAGGACACCATATGTTTTTTGTATCTATTAGTAAATCTTGATTTTTCTGATTATAGATGACCTCTCTCCCAACCCACAGAATTATATGAGATTATAATGGTCATTTGCAGTTCAGATGGTATTTGGTTTACTAGAATTTTAATGGAAACAAATCTTACTTCTTCCGATTGGGTGATGATAGCCATGTTTATGAAATTTATTATTGACGGGGCACCTTCTATCACAATTCTATTCATTGCAAATGAAGTCACTTTGAACTTTAGCTATCATGGGATTGAGCATTACGGAATCTTGGAGTTCTAGAGCTAAACAGGAATCTAGACTTGATTTCATCCCACCTAACCCTATGCAGGAAAACCCACAATAATATTTCTGAAAGACTGGCCCCCAGTCCTTCCTTGAACGCATCCTATGACAAAGAGCTCACTGTATAAGACAAAAAGTACAGCAGGTCCTTGAATAATGTCATTTTCACTTCATTATAATGTTGATAAGATGCTATGGGAACTTGTTTATATCAATTAGCCTCTGGTAAAATTGGTTTTGTTATATACATCGTTTCATTTAGTCTCAGAACCTATCAACAATGTTATGTGAAGACTTACTGTAGAGCAGAGTGGTTATAAACTTAATGTCTGATTGCCTAAGTTCAAATCCAGGCTCCACTACCTACATGCAAACTTTGAGCAACTTACTTGAGCTGGCAGAGCCTCAGTTTCCCCTTCTGCAGTAGAGAAAATAGTAACACCTTTCTAATTGGAATGTAAAAGGGCTTCATGAAAATCCTCAGACTTGATCTTGATCATTTTCATCATCATCGACATTCATTGTTAAATTCACAGCATGGTCACGAGCCTATGTTAGAGGTTAACCAGAGATTACGACGACAAAAAAGATGCAGACGCAATTCAAGAATGCATCCCCAGATACTAACGGCTTCTCTCTCTCCTTCCCTAGGAAACTGCTCAAAGAACTCATGCAAGTGGCACTTCCAGCTTCCTTGATCGGGCTCAGCATTCAGTAAGTGCGACTACTTTTGAGCATTCATTACATAAATGCATCCATTTCTTTGATCGTGTTCACTATGAAAAGCTCTCTTCTGCCGGCCTGAGGTTCCCACAAACACTTTGCTGCCTGCCTGGGTCTTTCTTTTTGGCAGGACTGCATTGGATTCAGAGATGAGAGAAGGGTTTGCTAGTGGAACTCCCACAAGGAACATCTGAAATGTGTGAGAGTGTGGATGGGTTAACCCTGCCCTTGCTGGCTGTGGGTTAAATTAAATGTGCTGTTGTTTTTCTTTTGTTTCCTAAGTTTCTTTCATTAGGAGTCATTTCGTCTGCCTGTCCCAGTCACATGACCCTGCAAAGTAGAAAGAAATGCCAGGAAATACATATCAGTTAGTGAGACCACATATTTCTTCAGGCATTTAAGAACAATTCATTTTGCTCCTTTTTCAGCCAGAATACATTGCTACTATATAAAAATTACTGCAAAAAAAAAAAAAAAATGAGAGAGAGAGAGAGAGAGAGAGAGAGAGAGAGAGAGAGAGAAATTCTGTACTTTAGAGTGCTAGGGTACATTTTAGAAGTTCCATTTGTTTTTAGCAAGTAGGCACTTTCCGCCATCTGCCTTTCTCATTGCGCGTAAGGACTTTATTTTGGTGAAGCCAGCAGTATTTTGTCCAAATTCTCTATTTTTTGTCATATATTAGTGTTGGTGATGGTGGTGCACAGCGCGTCCATATAATCTCTGACATCAGCTGACCTTGGCGATAAGTCTATTGGCAAACAACTTGTTTTAGGAATAAATCTGTAATAATTTAACAACAAATATCGAAATTTAAAAAAGGCTAACTGAAGGAAATATTTATTTTTTCAAGACAACGCTTCCTCATAGGTTTTAGAATTTCTTAATGTATTCTGCTTCTGAGAGTGGTGGAGTATGATTTGATATATCGAATATCATAAAGGGGCAGGTAGAATTGGAGGCTGTGGGACTCCAGGCCCAGAAGGGGCTGATCAAAGGAAATTCTTTTGCCCTGAGTAGTATTGCACACTCCCTTCATTGCTATGGAATTTGCATATGCGAACGGAAAGAAGAAGGAGGAGGAGACAGAAAGAAATAAAAAAAGATGGTGTATTCTCTGTTTGCTACATCAGAATGACTTCGTGTAACCCTGATCAGCTCAAGCTTCTACCGCACAGGGGATTAGACCCACAGCTTTTGTTCCCAATAATAAAGGAAATTTTATGTCTCATTCCCTACATGCTGCATCTATCTCATAATGCCTTTGAAGTTCAGACTCTACAGCATTTCCTGAAAATTGCGAGATTTTGTAAGCGAGAAGGAGGGGGCTGTTTGGCATGCAGTCTGTTCAGATTTATTGGGTGTAACGTTAAATATGCATTTTATTTCATCTTTTTCTGTTTCAAGTAGCATCCTGTTCCTAGCCACCTTTGTGGTGCTGGACCAGGCAAGGGATGGAGGAAGGAAGATTTCAAGGATGGGTTTTTGGATTATGCTTGACCCTCCCACCCTTGTCTCTACTTTCTCAACATGATACAAATTACTGCTTCTCAGAAAGAACCCTGAATTGAGCCTGAAGTTTCTAACCTAGGGGAGGCTCTGGTCCCTGAGATAATTAGTACAGTGTTGTAAGGAACTCATGTTAATTTATCTTTGGATATGGTATTTCCATATCTACAATTGCAGTCTAAAGAGAAAAAAAATATTAATTTGCTGCTCCAAACCACTGTGCAGAGATCTGATAATTTTTAAAAAATTAAAAAGGAAGAAATGGAAAAACTCCTCATTGGGGACATTTAGAGCAGCTGCCCAATCTCTGTATGCCTAATAGATTTTGATGCTTTCCTTGTGATCAAAGCTTCTTTGTCACAGTGAACCTCAATCACCTTCTGGGGCCAAGAGGTCACTTCTCCTAGAAAAAAGGTGGAGTTCTGGGAGGTTGCCTGGTTACCGGGAAAACAGACTATCTGGCATCTGTGTTGGCCATATGCTTGGGCCTTGTGTCCTCATCACCAATAATGTGTGGTACCACAGGTTAGCCAACTGCTCCAGCCCCTCAGGGAATTTTACTGAGAGCGAGGTCTTTGCAGTTGGAATTTGCTCATATCTAATGTTGTTCCCGGAGTCACATTGCAGCTAATATCTTACCTTGGTCTGAGTCAGGATTTTGATGTCACCATTGCCTTCAGAAAAATCAATGTCTGTTTACTGCAAAGCCTGGTTATCTTTCATTGTTGGATATTTTTGCAGAATATTCCATTTGCATAGATTGGCCAATGTACCTGAGACTGGGGGTTTAGCTCACATGAACCAGCATCTATGTAGGATTCTAGTTCTCCATATCCCTTTGTGATCAGAATGCCAGAAGGAAAGCTATGGGAGGCTAGTGG
Source organism: Eidolon dupreanum (assembly GCA_028627145.1). NCBI lineage: Eukaryota > Metazoa > Chordata > Mammalia > Chiroptera > Pteropodidae > Eidolon > Eidolon dupreanum. The sequence goes on along the minus strand of CM053501.1, from coordinate 8,813,634 downwards.
TCAGCAGGGTTATTAGTGGAACCTCAGCCTCAGAGTAATTTCTTAAAACCTTTAACATCCAGTAAAAGCCTTCCTTAACCTCTGCTTACACTTCAAAGCATGATGCATCGAAATTATAATGAAATAATTGAGCAAAACTCAACTTCATGTTTGTCTTTAGTCCACCATTATCCAAGATAACTTTCTATGACAATGGGAATATCCTTTTCCTGTGCTATTCAGTAGGATAACCTCTAGCCAGATATGGCCATTGAGCATTTGAAATGTGAATACTGTGACCGAGGAAATAAGTTTTTAAATTTTATTGATTTTAAATTAATTTAAACGTAAACAGTGTCACGTGGCTAGTAACAACCTACCATACTGGACAAGGCTCTATGCATACAGGGGCCAGGTCTTAATTGTCTATCCTTGCACGTAGGCTGACTTTCAGCTGGTATACCACAGGGTGGACATTGGTTGGTATACTGCTGCTGTCCCAAGTCCCTAAGTGTCTTCCACCCCCTGCAATTTCCTTTGCCTTCTCCCACTTCATGGACCCTTGATCCAGACCTAAAGGGCTCATGGTCCTCCAGTGCCACAGCATGTGTCCACTCTGCCTGTTTGGTGCCTGTCCTATGCTGGTTGTTAAGTGGTATATAACCTCTGATTACATCCATTGCATCTACTGTAGTACCAGTACTCCCTCCTCATGTGGCCATCAAGTCTTGCTAAGTGGTCTTCATGCCTAAAGCCACCTTGGCCTTGCTCCCCTTGATCTCACCAGCAGGGAAACCGTTCCCCATTTTCTTAGTTTACATTTCTGGATGGATCGGTGAATGAATGTTTCCCTGTGCACTCAGTGTCTTTATCCTTTGCCCTGTAGGATAAAGAAAATGCTAAGTCTATTTTCAGTGTAGAAGGTTGACCCCATGATAATATTTTTGGAATCTGGAGCTCAGTGGAGCAGGCAAGGGTAGAACAGTGTAAGGGTGAATAGAAAGTGAAAGAGCAGTGATTGCCATCCATGGAGGTAGAATTCTCTCCAGTTAAAAACATCAGCATATTGGCTGGAAATGGGAGAGGTCAGACATTGGTTGGAGTACAAGAGGGCAGGAGAATAAGAGAGGAGTGACATAAGAGCATTGATTTAATCAGTGGGCAGGCTAGGGTGGGTTTCATGCTAGTTACATGTACAGTCCCATGGTTTAGAGAGTACACAAAATGCTGCTCTCATTTGGTAGTTCTCACTGACCTTCCCATTTGCTTTGGTACTTGACCAACCACCAATTATATGTGTATCTCTTGTCTCACTGAAACTGCTGCATAGCTGAGGCCTGTTAAATCCTTGCTTCTCTCCCTCCCTCCCCTCTGCTAGATCAGGAGTAGAGTCCAGGGGATCTTTTTGATTTAACAAGTGTGTGAAAATCGGAGGCCAGAGGGAGTGTCAGCAGAGAAACAAAAGAAGAAAAACATTTCCTTCTGCTCTCGTTGTTGGCAAAGAGGAAGATTATATCAGAAAGAACAGAAGTTGTAAGGAAGGATTGTATGATGGTGGGATTCATGCACCACAAATAAAGGACAACCCTGAAGTGGCACCCCGCTGTCTGCCTGGTTATTCTCGACCATTTCACCCAGTTCAAATCTTATCTTGCACTATAATTATCCTGTTTATTACTTGTGTGTTATATGTCTCCTCCAGGGACCAGAGGATCTCTAAAGGCATGATGCATGTCCATCTCAGTTAGTGCTCTAGCTTAGCAACCCCAGGAAGTGACAGGCACTGCTGTATTTTGAATGGATTGTTCAGTTGCATGGATTAGTGCTGTGAAAGATGATCGCCTCCTCTGTATTTTGAAACCATTCTTCTGTCATCTAGAACCCCTTTCCCAGCTTCCTTTTCCCTGCCCTTCACCCCACCCCTTGCCCCACCCTTCACCCTCCCTCCCAATCTAGATCTATCTGTAAAATCAAGAGCCAGGCATGTGTCCTGGCTTTATGAACTGACCACATAATCTTAACAGATTTGACCAGTCTAACTTTAATTTCCTCATTTAATAATAATAGTAAAGAATTGAACTAGAATGGTCTGTAACTAAGGCCCCTTTCAACTTGGAATTCAGCAGATAAATAAAAAAGACAGAAACTAGGCCACAGAGGAGAAGGTTGAAGGAAAGTGTTATTATCCCAGTGAGGCAGAGATTGATGAATTAGACCAGTAGTGACCTTTCTCCGTCCCACCTGTGGGCATAAATGAGTCTATTGTCCCCCAGACAAGAAAATGCACCAAATAGGTTCAGGACTAACCCAGTACTGATATTCAATTTTCTCTTTACTGTATGAATAAACTTGCATTGATATAGTTTGATCCACCCTCTCACTTGGATTAGAGAATTAGAGGAAATGAAAGCAGGTTTTCCACGCAACCTCTCATGTTGGCTTGGGCACCAAAGAGGTGTAAACTTTGTATTCATCCTAATTACTCATCTGTTCTCAATTGGATATGTAAGGAAAACAGTGACTTAGGGTTTCTTCTAAATCTCTTTACTTAGGCAAAAGATTAGATCTGTTTGCTGTTTCTACTCAGTGTTGTGATATGAGGTTGTTTATTGAAGACGTAGGTGAACCCATAGCTATAACTGGAAATTGCAGTGGACGAACACAAATTTTGGTAAAATGGCTGATTGATAAGTTATGGGAACAAGGAATTTGTTTTCTCCCAATGGAGGAGGCTATAGGATTCTTCAACTTTTGAGAAGTTCCAAAGCACAAGGATAAATTTTCTCCATGTGCTGACAGGCAGAACTTTTCTTTTCTTTTCTTTCTTTTTTTTTTTTTTTAAAGCATATGCCTAGTTTCTTTTGAATTCAGGTAATTATTTCCACAAATGAAGATTCTTGCCTCAGAAAATACCAACCCCAATTCTGTGCCTGGCATAGAGTCAGCACTAAATAAACGGTAAGAATGCTTACTATTATTGTTATTCAGAACAATTATATAAGTCCTCTTCTACTGATTGACGTGTGTGTGTGTGTGTGTGTGTGTGTGTGTGTGTGTGTGTGTGTGTTTTGGCAAGTTGTTTAACTCATTGGATCTTAGTTCCTCTATTTCAGAAGAATAAATTAACTTGAAAAAAAATGTGTTGTGGTACCTTTCAGCTCAGGGTGCTATGACACTGTCATACATGTCAAATTCTTACCCTGGTAATGCAGTCATTCATTTATTTATCTATTCATTCACATTAGCTCTGATATAGTTAACAGACACAGGGCCCTGAATTCATGATAAAATTGTAAGAAAAAAATTTAAAATAAGTAAAACAATCCAAGTTGTATTCATTATCATGGACTAGCCAATCACAGAGAGGAATGTTTTGGCCTCAGAATGCAAGGATACGGTAAGATCCATCCCTGATGGGGTAGAGGACCAAGATTTATCCCTCTTACAGGTCAGTTTTTCTCTTCCACATTCCTGGGCCAGGTGTTTTCCTTTTCGAGCTAGCTGGCCTTCCTCCTGGGCTTTCCTCACCCTTCCCCAAGTGGCCTTGCCCATGCAGTGTTTCTTCCCCCACAATGACCATTTATACCCCACAGGGCCAGCCTCTCCCCTCCAAGTCCATAAACCTCGCCTCTGTGCAGAATCAATGCCCATTTACAGCTGCTAATGCGTTTATAACAGAAGCGTCCCTGGCCGTGACCTACCTGAGTCATTACACACCAATCATCAGAGGCAATTTCAAGCAGATTGACTAGTGGTCGGTGTCCTCCCCAGCGTCCAGGCAGGGGGACACACGGCTGCCTTCACAGCCCCTGAGCAGATGGCTTGAGAGCACAACCACACACCACAGCCGGTGCGGGTCTGGCTCCAGGATGGGGAACCTCCACGTCTTGCAGGCAAAGCTGGGCTCTCTCGCCTGGGGAGCTCTGCTGCAAGTACCCGCCTTTCATTTTAGGACAGGATCCAAGCTCTCCCTGACCTTCTCTGTGCCTCTTTAAAGCTTACCGCACAAATAACTCTCCAAAGACGTTGAGGAGAGGAGGCTTACCTGTACCTGAGTCATTCTAATGCGCAGCACTGTCATAAAGCCAGGTCAATTCCTTTCCTACTTCTCTGTCTAACAGCCTTTCCAGGTGTATGGTCCAAAGCTGTGGTCATCGCAGTCTTGGGACTGGGCGTTGTGATCTCTTTCCTTAAGTTTTAGCTTGAGTATTTATTTTCATGTTGCTGCGTCACTCCCTACAATCATAATTTGGAGTGTTATACCAAACATCATCAGAGTGATGTTTTGCTCTTTTATTATGGAATACCTAGGAGGTTTCTGCTCTTTTCACTACCATCATTATTGACAGAGTTAACTCAGAAAACAGTTTTCTTCCTCGGGATAATTTCCTGAGGATAAATATTCCTGAGAGGCATTAGTCAGAGGATTATAAGCATCTTTGTGATTTGGGATGCATTTTGCTAAGTCATTTTTTTTTTTAATGGATGGTGTTACTTTATAGCCAGCTCATTGTCTTGTGGACTTTCTACTCTAAGCTGCCTGTGTTTTCTTTGCTCATGATGATGATTCAGATTATATTTAAGAGGAGCTAGACAATGGGGTTGGACATATGAGTCAGAGAAAATCTTTACCTTCAGGGAACTCCCAGAGTAGAGAAAGAAGCCACATTAGATGGTAACCCATTGCTCTCTGATATGACAGTGCCCTAAGGAAAAAAGAGCTTCAGAATCCAGGGATTTCTGGCGCAAGACATTATATCTGAGATTAGCATAATTCAGGAACCTTTACGTTTGATTGATCTGAGATAAATGCCATGCTATTTCTTAACAAAGGTTTAGAGATTCTGCAGATCAGGGGGTCTGATAGTTCTCCATCCCATGTATCATTGTTATATATAGAAGTTCATGAATAAGAAATTGGGTAAGTGTATTGTGTGCTCAGTCTAGTTTTGTGGGCCATACACTCCAATATATGCTAAGCATTCTGCTGGTAGAAGGTCATACAAGTTGAACATGGCTAGGCCATATAAACTGTGAGTCTTTTGCCTGTGCATGCTCAGTAGACCCAATGGTTTCCAACTAATAGTTCATTTAGATTCAAACAAAGGAAGCAGTGAGCCTACTAGAAAAAAAACACAAAGTTTAAGACAGACAAAGGTGGGGCATGATTCTAATCCCGGCTGTCTGTTTAACTACTTTTGCAGACTTGGGAAAGTTACTTAAGCTTCCTCAGTCCCGGTTCCTTCTGTTGTGATGAGGACGACAATAGCAACCTGCAGGTTTCTTGTGAATATTAAAGAAAGGCTCCTTTTTGCCTTTGGGAGAAGGTTTTGTTTGGGAAAAGCCTTTGGGGTTGGAGAGCGTAGCTTTGGCAGCGATCAGTTCAGCAGAAGATAGTAGCCAAAAAAACACTCGGTTTTAGACGAGACCTTGCCATGGTTCTGATGAGGAGAAGAAAGGAAACAAGACACTAGGATCCGACCAGAAAGTGGGTAGAAAGCTGGTAACTCTGTGAGGAGAGGGGGCCCAAGGAAATGGGGGCCTATTACAGAAGTTCAGTTTGCTTTGTCACAATCGCGTTCTTCACTCTGTCTGCCCCGTACACCTCCCCTCCCAAGAGTAAAATTAACCTCTTCCTTCAGAACACTTGGACTTACAATGTTTTGTGAGATTTTCATGGAAGTTAGGTGAAGTGTTGATTTCCTGCTGGGGTCATACAGTGGAGAACAGGTGTTGTCCTTAGCAGTTCTGAAGGTAACAGCTAATGTGTTGGAATTTGCTCACGGGCCAGGCCTTGGACCAAGCATTTTACATGCGTCACCTCATCGTATCCTCCTTATGACCTCGTGAGAGAGGTCCTGCTAATTACTGCTGCTTTACAGAGGAGCAAACTGACAGAGGTTGCATGGCTTGCTCCCAGTCAAATGGCATGCAAGAAGTGAAGCTGGGTGTGGACTCCAGCAGTCTTGGCTCTAGAGTTCAACTCTTGACCACTGCACTACATTCTTTCTATATGCAGGACCCTGAATCAAAAGTACCAGCGGGACTGTACCTTTCATCAAAGAAACAGTAGCAAAGACTTCTGTCTTCACTGGGGATTTGAGATTTGTGGTGTTTTAAGATCTCAGCTCATGCTTCAGTTATATTTATAACTCTACTTCTCCAAAAAGTAGATGAAGTTGATGACTGCTCTGATTTAAAAAAAAAAAAAATAGACGTTAGCTATGGAACTTTCTTTCCTCTTTCTCTTGTACTTCATGCAAAGAAACGACGAGGAACGTGGAGTACTCCGCACTATGAAAATGCCAACTGAAACATTCTCCGTGGTTACCAGGGACTGTGCATTAAAAAGGCATTCTTGTTAGTACAGGCAAAGTAGAGAGCCACTAGAAGCCACAACTCTAAGTCCTTCTGATGTCCAACGCCTGTAGCCTCAAAGTGTTTTGAAGCTCCATCAAGGTTTTAACTGGGATGCAACTGAAGTTTTATTCTAAGAAAAAAAAAAAACAAACAAAGGTGAAAGACTAACAAGCAAGGAACTGAATCTGTGTGTGTATAATAGTTTAATACTACCAATATGCAAATATATTCAAATATTTTAATAAAGAGTTATGGGGATGGGGAAGTAAAGGAAGGGTTATAAATATTTCATTCTAAAGTGAAAAAAGACCTCATTATTCAGAGCCCCTACCTCTACATGGTGGTGGCTGACACAGGTTGCAAGCTTTTCCCTGGGGCTTCCTCTGCAAACATGATGTTTTGAAGAGCCTGGAGGCGCCACATCTGCACGGAGCTCCTAAGAAGCCTGTGCATCTTTGCATCCTCCTCAGCAGCTCTCGCGGTGCTGAGTTCAAAGTCACTGACAGTGCTCATTGAGTCCCCTGTTCCCCTGTGAGAACCTTGCTCAGGGATGTGGGCTCAGGTGAGGGATCAGAACTGGTGCCCCACCATTCCTGTGATCCTCTTCCTCTTCTCTTCCCCACAGGAATTGCTCTCTCATTGTATCAAGCAGGTGGCTGTAGGCATTCTTTCATTCACTCAACAAACACATCAAATGCCCTTCTATGCCAGTCACGGTTCTAGCCTCTGGGGACACGGCGAGAAAAAAGGCAAGCAAGTTTCTAGACTTATGCGGCTTCTATTCTCCAGAGGAAACAAATGTGAGACATACAGTCATACAAATAAATGTATAACTAAAATTTTGTAGTAAGTACCACGAGATAAACACACAGCATAAAAGTCTGTGCCAAGTATGGTAATTTAATTGGGGGTGATCAAGGAGTTGATATCGAAGCTGAGACATTCGAGGGAAAAGTCTCTGGGGGTAGGGCAAGACATTCGGGGCTTTTGAAGCATTAAAAGGAGGGGTGATTGGAACAGAGTGCTGGAACGGAAGCACATCATGACATTAGAAGAGTGAGGAGGGGAACATGATCATCAAGGCTAGATTTCAGATTTTATCCTGAGTACCATGGGCAGCTGTGAAAAGATCTGAAAAAGTAAGAACCACGATTATACTTGTGTTTTTAAAAATATTACTTGGCTACTGTATTGAAGAAGGCTCAGGCAGAGGCAAAGGGAAGGCAAGAATAGTTAAGAGCTTCGTTGAAATAGTCTGGGAGAGAGGAATGACATTGGCTTGGAATGGGGTTATAGATATAGGGATGGAAAAAAGTTCCTTCCTTCCTTCCTTCCTTCCTTCCTTCCTTCCTTCCTTCCTTCCTTCCTTCCTTCCTTCCTTCCTTCCTTCCTTCCTTCCTTCTATCCATCCGTCAGCATCCTCTATTCAGTGTTGCACAAAATGCAACCATTTGCTCAATTCTTTAGTGGGTCACTAACCACCAGCAGTATATAGTCTGAGTCCTGTAGAAGTCACAAAACTGTTTTTGTCTTGTGTTTTTTTTTTTTTTTTTTTTTGCTTAAATTGTTTCTTCTTCTCCTATTAAAGTTTGTTTGGACGCAGTCCTCTTGGCTCCTGCATTTCCCTTTGTTGCTGTCACAGGTTTTACCTTGGATGACACCGTTTGCTTTATATAAGTTTCTCATGCATTGAAGGCTGACATTCTTAATAGTTATGTCACCCGTGTTACAACAGGCTGCTGAAAAGATACAAGTGATGCCTGCAGGAGATAGAGCCGTCTCAGCGGTTTGTGTAACACCAACGGGGTGTGAGATAGCAGGAAAATAATTAGTTTAGTTAGATGTAAATGGGAGACGAATGAAGACACCACTAATATGTGGATGCCTGGAAGGAGGGGTGGCCTGCTTCGTTTAAGATTTGAAGAAGAATAATTGAATAAATAGCTATAAAAATGAAAGCAATATTAAGAGACTTTTATAGCAACATATGAGGCAGGAAGAGCTAAATTCAATCAACATGTATTTAGTGAGTGCATATTATGTACCTGTCACTGTGGGAGTCATTTTATTCAGACTAAATGGGAAGATAATTACAAGACATAAATGAGACTTTACACTCTCCATTGGAAGTCAAGATTTCTGAACATATGAATCCTTTAAGCATATATTAAAAAGGCTGAGTAGCAATTGTATGCTACGTTAATAGGCAACACTGTTAGAGATAGAAGGAATAACACTGAACGTAAGAAACATGACTCTGACTATAGTTAATGCAGTGAACTCTGATCTACAGTTCTCTCCTTCATAAAATATCCATATCACAACACAGAATGACATTACATTTTCATATATGCACGCGCACGTGTGCGCACGCACACACACACGCACACACACCCCATACACAGATGCTGGTTGGGGCTCTTCAGGGCTTCATTGGTGGTATAGCAGGAAGGTGGGTGGAGAAAATGCTCTTTGGTTTTTAGGAGTCTACTATTTTAGTGAATTATCTAGAACATTCTAGATGTTCAGTGAAGAATAAGTCAGCATAAACCACGGCACAGGCTAGGAAAGTAGATAGGTGTTGGAAAACATATAAAGCTAAATCTTCTGTTGAATATGCCCACCACTTTCTATGAAAGTAACAGAGCACATACAAGTCAATATCTTAGCTATAACTTCCAAAGCATGGGCTGTTCTAGTAGAACTTGGTAGTTATTTAAAATCACATTAAAAGTTGTCATTTTATGTCATTAGAGAATCCAGTGTCATGCCTTGATGTTCTCCATGTTCTAACACCTCTTTCCTATGATTTGTTCTTGCATGTTGTTTAAAGCTGGTTTTTTGTTGTTGTTTTTTTTTTTTTTTGCATCTGATATTTCTATTTTTTTGGATTTCTCCATTTCTAATCTGATTGCTTTTATTCAGTATCTTTTAAAATCTCTATTATAACTTCTCTTTTGTCTTATAGTCTTTTGTATCATTTGTCTACTCTTTCATTAGCTTTTCATTCTTCATTTTTCAGAGTTTTATTTATGGAATGGTGCAGGCATTTCTTCACATTGGATGACTCTTAAAATTTTAAATTAAAGAAAATCAGAAATTGGTATAGAGGTTGTCTTGTATGTTGCATTAAGTTTAAAATAGCTGACCTGCATTTAAATGTATATTTCACAGGCATTATAACTTGGTTTTTAAAATATAGTCTATAAATGAATACTTAGAAACCTGTCAAGTTTTTCTAAAAAAAAAAATACTACATGTCACTTGTCAGTTTTATGATTTATCAATTTATAGAAAAGTGATTTTTCATATGACTAGATGATTTTCTACTTCCTTACTTGCTGGAGAAAGAGAGGAAACCCACCTTATGCTAACCGTTATAAAGACATAACTACTGAACACTCCGAGAGCTAAAGAATGATTATAGTGACATAAAATTATTTTTGAGTAGGGGAGTGGGAAACAGAATGATAAAACTCAGCTGGATTTTTTCTGGAGATGGATTTTAAACAGTTGAATAGGTTTGCCTTGATTGAAGAAGGAAATAAGAACTTGGAGAAGAAATGCAAGTATTATTTTAGGGTTATTGAGAAATGCCGGCTAGCGGTGCTGAGGAAGATAAGGACATCTTGCCGGCCACTCAAGAGAAGTAGTTTTATTAAAAGTCAAATGACTATGCCAGAACAGTCATTATCTACTGAGAAATGAAATTCAACATTCCATGGATTTGGGCACTCGCATATTGGGGTGTCTGGGTTGGGTCAGAAGGAGTTTTGCATCTAGTCATAGTGAAATAAGACTCTAAAAGAGGTTAGGCAAATAGATTTTCTCGCTTGCCAGTTCTGATTAGTAAAGGCTTCCTGGAGTTCTGTTGGGAAGAACGCATCTGAGCTCAGCAGGAGAGTGCTGTGATTGATTAGCAATGTCTTCCAGGAGAACAGGAAGGGAGAGTTCGAGCACACATGCCAAGTCTTTCTCTTCTGCCCTGGACAGAGAACGTTTTTCCTTGTATTCAGAGAGGGGGAGCTGTTCGTTTCTGGAGACCGTATCTGCTTGACTTAGTGAATGGATATTAAGGTGATTTTGTTTCAGATTGCCATCAAGCAAGAGGGAGCAACGTCGCCCTAGAATCTCAGGAGTGACGTTGCAGTTCAGCTGGGATACCTATTAGGATTTCTAACCAAATTCCTTTTCAGCACAATGATTTAATCGTTAGGAAAAATTGTTTAGGGAATACTATTTGATGGGGTTTAATCAATTGATACTTTTGGATTCTGCTGCAGATTATGCTGTCAGACACACAGCAGTCTGAAGGACTTGGTTCTGTTAATTTCAGGGGATGGGGACTCAACATGGAATACGATGGCTTTGAAGTGGGTGTTCTCATTTCTGAATCTGTGTGGGCCCCAGATGGAAGGTCTCGGCACTACGTGCTATTGTATCTTTCATGCATCTCCCTAAGCAGATACTTTGTCAGAGAGGAGAGCCCGCAGGTAGGGAAGTTGTAGAGTTGTGCTGTTGGTAAATGTGTCTAGGGGGAGTGACGTTTCCTTAACCAACCCTATTCATTGTAATAAACATGTAGTAAATGTAAACATTTTAAAAATAAATAAAAATGGAAGCTCTGTCACAAAAATGTATAACCTGCATTGTGACAGTTCACATATCTCTCATTCCTCTATGTGCATCACCTGGTTTTCCGGGAGTACAATAAGCATGAGCCGTGGGTGAGGGAAGCAGAGAGCCAGGGGTGGGAGCTGATGGACAGTTGCATCCAGCCGCCATCTTCGAAGCCCACCTCTGACAGCTGGCAGCTTCTTGACCTCTCAGAGCTTTGGCTTTTCTCATCCGAAAAATGGATCAACAAATAAGAAGGCTCATTAACTTCGATCTATCCCATTCGAAGATGAGGACACCGTGATGAAGAAGTCAAGACCCACAGGCCATAAGTGTCAGAGCTGGAAAGGACCTTCAGGGCTCTTTCTAAAGCACTAACACCTCATGAGGCGCTGCACAGAGGACTGCACTTATAACATACAAAGGGCTGGGTTTCGAGTCTGAAACTGGTGCTCCAGTTCCAGCCTCTTTACACACTATCTCCAAGACCTTTGCCAGTTCCAAACTTTCCTTGGCCTCTATCTCTTTGTCCGTGAAAGCCTCAAGATTCTCTGAAGAACTGGTATGAAAATTGACATGATAAACAATTTTTATAGCAGAACGTACCATGCAGATGTAAGACAGCAGCATAAGCAAGACCAGATGTGTAGCTGCAGAGGACATGGAAAATCTTTTAGCCCATGAGTGAAAATGACCTATCACAAAGGATTTCAAAGCTGCTGGGAGCCAATCTGAGTTTTATCATATTAGATAATATATTCAATAAGCATCATTTATTCAATAAGTATCATTTATTTGCATTATCAATAAATGCAAATCATTGTTCCAGTTTCCTTTTGTGACTAAGGGCAGTTTATAACTCAGTCCTTATCCTAAAGTAACTTAAAATTGTATTGAGAAGAGCATTTTTCAGTGTGACCCACTTTTAAAAACCCTAAGGTTTAGCGCATTTCTTATTACTCAACAATTTCTTTCCATGGGGATATTCTAGAAATGCTTTATATTTATCTATATTATGAACTTGTGCATTTCTCAAGAAATGCACCCTCTGGCACATTGATTCCCCTTTCTCTCCCCAAAATACCAAAGTGGAGAATATTTTCCTTCAGTAGAGCATTTAGTGGCGAGAGGTGATGGCAAATCTTGTCACCATACCCTGCCTTCCTGACATGGATGGTTTCTGAGAAGTAACTCTGGAGTGAGGGATATGAATTGCTCCCATTTTTGTGAAAGAGCACGGTTTTACCAGGGTGACCCGAGCTGAAACAAACCTAAAATGTGAGTAAGTGGTAATACGAGGATGTGAAAATTTGTTGTGGGCCAAGAGTTAAAATCGTAAAGGAGCTGAAGCATACAAATGGGTGAACATGAGTGATTCAGAAGTAATTCTAAAACCAAAGTATATACTGGACACCTTGTTTCTACCTGCAGCAGAACAGAGGCAGGCGTGTAAGCTAAAAGGACACATGCTTTACAACAGCCTTTACCACTTATTGTTTTTATTTTCTCTCTAATTAATAAATGCCTTAGTAAGGACTAAAGAGTTATTTGGCACCATGCATCTTTAAGACGTGTGAAAAAAAATGTTTTAAATTAATAGTAGAAAAGGGATCCCAGGTTAAGAAGAAATCTCTCTTTTTTTTTTAAAGTATCCCTATAAAGACATCCTTTGTTTCCCCGTGGTGGGTCAATACCCCTCGGGTACCAGTTCGACCATCACAGGAAGATAACAGCATGCTCATCTCAGTCTCTGGGTAGCATTTTATGAAGGTCAGAAAAGCAAGATTTTTACTTTCAAACTTTGTTTTTATGCTATGTGAGGTGTGGGCAGCACTTGACATGTTTATCCGAGAAGTCTATATTCCACATGCCAGATGCCTTTGGGTAATATTATCTACCAGTGACAATAACAAGGTTTCTTCATTTGCCATTAAATATACTCTTTGATAAGTATTTTATTATCTCCACCCCCTCACTTGAATGCGTTCCCACTCTAATACACACATAGATGCTTTCTCCTTTGTTCCATAATTATAAGCTTTTAAAGGGATTATATTGAGATGGCCTATCTCTTATGCCATGTTATTACTTTGACAACTCATCATGCTTTAAAGTCTATTAAGGTGCTATCCATGGCAATCCCCGAAGCTGTTTACGAAAAAAACCAGTCTCTAGATTCTCAAACAAAACTCCAGGGTGTGCCTGGGCAGGAATCTGAACATTAACAGTAACATTACTTGACTCTTATTAATATTAAAGTTTGAAAACCACAGCTTTGTACAGATAAAGACTAATTCTCATACAATTGAACATTAGGATCAAAAAAAAAAAAAAAACTTTTGAAACTTGGCCACTGGATGAAATTTAAGTTCCTGCTTTCCTTTAAAGAGTACTTCAAAGGTTAGAAATCCCCAATAGAGAATACCTGGCTATGTAATTCCAAATCCATTCCTCTTTTAAGACACAAAATAGCACTCAAGAGACCTGAAAAAGTTAATTCTCCTTTAAAGAACCAACTTTTCAAAGATGGTGACCATTATTATCATTTATGTTCATTTTTGAGAGCCCAGACCATTTCCAACCCTATAGATATTTATCAAAAGGGATGTAATGTTTGCTTTTGAAGTAGTTACTCAGTAAAGATTTTCTTCATTGAATGGTTGAGTCAAAATAATTCATCCTTATAACATAGGAGAATGAAGAAAGGTACCTGGGAGGATGGTATATTTCTAGGTACTATAGCTCCAAGAGACTCAAGTAATCCCAGAATTTGATAAAACCCAGGATTTAGCAGCCTGGGGCAGACTTAGATGATTAGACAGAAGAGTCAGGAGTGGAAGAGAATATGACTAATTTGCATGTGCATGCAGCAAAAGCCAATGGAAAAGTTAAATCCATTTATTTGTTAATATTTTATCAAGTGCCTCCTGTATGCCAGGCTCTGTGCTGCTAAGGAAGGAAAACTTGCTTGGGTGACCAGATGTCCCAGGTTTCCAAGAATGTGGGTTTTGCTGAGAGATGGAATCTGTATTAAAACCATGAAAACCAGAGACGTGCCATGCGAACCAGGATGAGCCCCTCACTCGGGACTTGTAGGAGTGTTAACGAGGGTGGTGAATGGTACGAGTGCTAAGGGATCACGGAGTAGGGGCATCTAACTATGCTTAGCGAGGAGTTGGGAATTCATTCATTAGTGGTTGTGGGAAAGCCTTGTATCATCCACCCCTGACCTAAACTATGAGCAGGAGGGAGCTGGGGAAGAGGGGCATCCAGGGAGAGGGACAAGCCTCCCTGGGGTGCCTGTGGCTGCCCAAGCGTGAGAAAATTCAGAAGAAAAAAAAGGCAAGCGGTGAGTAAAAGTGGTACAAAATGAAGCTGCAGAGCTGAACAGTGTCCACCCTCTGTAGGGCCAGACAGGGCCTATTCTAGCTTCCTACGGCTGATGCAACAACTGAGCATAAACCCAGGGGCTTACAACAACAAAACGTATTACTTTCCAGTTCTGGAGCTCAGAAGTGCAAACGGGGGTCTCACTTGGCTAAAATCAAGGTGCCAGTAGAACTCCATTCCTTCTCGAGGCTCTAGAAGAGAATCCGCTTCTTCTACTAGAAGCTCCCTGCATCCGTGGCTCCTGGCCATCTTCCATCTTCAAAGCCAGCAGTGGTGGCTTGACTCTTTTTCACAGCAAGTCTCTCAGACACTGACTCTTCTTCTGCCCTTTCTCTTCTACTTTTAAGGATTCTTGCGACTATACTGACTGAACCTACCCAGATAATTCAGAATACTCTTTTCATCTTAAAGTCAACTGATCAGCAACCTTAATCCCCTTTGCCGTGAAGCAAACTACTCACACATTTCAGGAATTAGGATGTGGATACCTTGGGGTGGGGGAGGATAGGCATTATTCTTCCCACCACAGAGCATTTTAAGGATTTTGTGCTAGATTAGGGGGGGATTTGGAAAACTATCAAAGCCTTTCTTTGCGGTGGAGTGATGGTGGCCTATTTGCATTTTAAAGCAGCGGTTCCCAACCTTTTTGGCACCAGAGACTTGTACCCCTGTGAGAATCTAATGCTTGATGATCAGAGGTAGAGCTGAGGTGGTGATAACTAACTCTGGGGAGCGACTGTAAATCTAGATGAAGCTTCTCTCGCTTGCCCTGCTATGCAGCCCCGTTCCTAAAAGGCCACAGGGTCTGGGGGTTAGGGACCCTTGTTTTAAAGGATCACCCTTGCTACAATGTGGGAATGAGGAGAACGTCCGTATGTAGGGAGACATGTTGGGAAGGTGTCACAGGGCTGCCGGTGGCAGAGGGTGATGGTCTGGACAGTAGGACTGGCAAAGTGGAGATGGACAAATGTAAATGAATCCTGGCTGTATTCCACAGCTACAATTGACGTAAATTAGAGAGATTAGATTAAGAACAAGGGAAAATCAGGAATCCCATGTTTTTCCATGCTTTGTTTATACACATACACACACACACACACGTACACACACACACACATATATATACACACATATACATATATATATACACATACACACACACACACACACACATATATGTATGTAGTTTTAATAAAGACTGCTCACTGTATGAGGGGCTGATCTGAGACCTTGTTTTGGAAGAGATCATGAATTCAGGTTGCCTTAGGGGGTGAGGTAGATAGATACCTTTGGACTTCAGAACGCCTGTTCCCATCTATTTCCTCCAAAGGAAATTATTCTTCCAAATGCTTTAGAGAGCTGTGTTTGGTATTTGATAAATCTGTCCTGTGCACATCTTCAAATTTGGAGATAGGAACCTTATCAGCGCTGTTACTGTTATATGCTCCTCATAGGTGAGTCTACGCTAATCACCTTGACGTTTTGTATTCATTCAGTGTGAGAGGAATGCTTTATCCTTCACTGATGGGGACACTTGTTTTAATGAGAAATCTGATGAAATCAGGTGCTTTGAATACAGAACATGTGCAAACTTTCATAGCTTTATAATTCTCCTGAAGTTTGTCTTTTCCCGTTAGGAAAAAGCTGTGGTTGGTTTTGATGCAAAACTCCATCTGGTAGTAATTTTTTTTTCTTTAAAACATTTTTTTAATCGAATTTAAAGTAACACAAGAAAAGCATACATAAATGTATTGTCTTGTATTTTCAAAAACTCAATACACTCATGCAATGAGCACTTACATCAACATAGAGAACATTCTAAGAACCCCAGAAGCTTAGCTCATGCATTCACCCAGTCATTGACCCCCACCCCAGGAGAAGCCACTATTCTGACTGTGAGAGTACAGACTGGTTTCTCTTGGTTTTGCTCTGTATACAAGTAGAATCATCTGATCGTGATTTCTATCTGATAAGGATTTTACTTTAAAAATCCATCAAAAGGGATAAGTGGCATTTTCCAATGTGTAGAGGCCTTGTGACTCTCACTCTGGTTTGCGGTCTTAAACCCTCGTTCCACTCTGTTCTTTTCACGAAAGATCATCTCATCAGAAATTTAAGGGAAAAAATGGCTTTCCATTCTTATTCTCATTGTCTGACCTTCTTACTCTAAATGTCATTATTAACGGAGAAAACTCTGCCTATTAGGTAATCTGTATCTTCCCCCCCGCCTGGTGGTATTTCATTATTATTTAAATATGCCACCTATTGCTCCTTCTAGAACCTTCTGAATGGAGGGCCATTAATAGATTTTTTCCCCCTAAATTACACTCAGGGTTTTTAAAGCAAGATGGTCTCCAGTGAAGTTCTTTCCACATTGAAAAAGTGAAGTGGGGACTGAGATAATTATTTAGATAATTCAGCTTCCTGTTATCTCTCTTGAAGTGAGATGTATTTCTCATCCCCTCTTTCCTTCCTTCTTTCATCTCTTATGGGTTATCTTTGCCAAAGAAAGGCACTCATGTTTCATGCTGCCTACAGAATCCAGCACGTTTTTTTTTTTTTTTAAAGTGTTTTGAAGTGCAGGCTATTTTTTAAGAGGCATGTCAAACTTCTAATGCTACATTTTAAAGCGGGACTCAACTTGTGACTGGATAAGCCATCTTTCTCAGTCATCGCAAGGGATTAATTCTGTTTCCATGTCTAAGATTCCCTTTGGCCTGAGGATTACTCTGAACCTGACTTTGTCTTCATTCTTAGAATCACAATCCCCTGAGAATTAAAGATGCTGCTTCTAATATAATTTACTGGAGGTTTTCAGCTCATCTCTGGCTGTTACAAATGTCAACTGAGCACACTCAAATTCTGATCTTAGCAGAGTCACCTCTCCTGGGCAGCCGTAACTATTGTGAAAACAGTAACCAGTCATTCCTGATCTTTATTTCCAACACCCATGTTACCGGTGCAAAGTTCATCTGTGTGCCCCACACTTTGAAAGGCATCAGAGTTTGGAGTACAGAAAGGTTTATTGATCAAGAAGGTGCCAACCGAGAAGATGGAAGCACTAGTGGTTTCTCAAATGCATCCTAAGAAAGTACAGAGTTCAGGCTTCTTTTATGTCAAGGGAAAGGGAATGGGAGGAACCGTTTTTATAAAACTCAAGCCACAACAGAATTTCTCTAATGATTAGCATGCCTACATGCAAGCCAAAGCAGGAGCTGTTAGCCCCAAAGGCCAAGGAAACCACTCAAGCTTAAACAAAGTGGAGTCAGAGACAAGGAGCATTTCACTCTGCCACACCCAGTGCCAGGGAGTGGTAACATAGAATATGGAAACATCATCATCATCATTGGAAGACCTACTTCTCAGGCAGGCACTACCTGTCTTAAGTAATCTTTCCTAACCTCCAGCATTCACCTGTAAAATGGGAACAATCTGTGCCGTGATAATAAAATGAGATGAGACTATAAACATGTTGGAGATTCACCTATTTGCCTCCCTCCATGCCACCCCTTAAGTAGACCCAGACAAACAGTTCCTGTCATACAATCCGAGTCCCAACGATGTGGTAGACACGACCCTAGGAGTGTGGATACATTGGAGAATAACACCGAGCCCATGCCCTTACTCAGTTCACACTCCAGAAGGGAGATGGAATGTGACAAGCAAGTGGATATTTATTATAACGCCCAATAGTGAGAAGGGCCGTGAAGAGCACAAAGTCAGGGTGAGAGGATAGAAATGGCCAGAGGCACTATTGTAGATAGTGTCTAGAGAGTGTCAAGGAAGTCCTGTTAGAGGATATGGTGCTTGAGCAGAGAGCGGAAATAACTTCAGAACTGAGATTTGTCCTGAGATGGTTGATATTAATGATGTCGCATGCTGCCTTCTCCCATGTATCACCAGAACAACCTCTTAATGGAATTAGGCTGAGGTTACTGCTTACTGAATTAAGGGAGAGTACAAACTATCTCAACAGTCTTAGCATTGTCTTGAGATTTAGAAACATGTTGTAGACAGATCTTCTCATACAGAGATTTGTTTAGGATTGGGTAAAGTTTATGATATTATAGCTTAGGATTGGAGGACAGATTGAGGTGAGGATATTGGCATGAGTTCAAAGAGTCTTGGGGTGGAAGTAGTTGATACTTTCTACTGAAAAGTTGATGGGCATTTCAAGAAATTCCTGAAAATGAGCAATAATTTTAACTTCTTGGGCAACTCTCCCGGAATAGTAAAGTCATGTGACAAAGACAGTAAAAGAGTAAAGTCACAGTCGTGTAGTCAGTGAACAGTAGATGATACTGGTTCTCAACCATCATTATCATCGTCTGCCAATGTTATTTACTGAAGAATAGATGAAGGATATATTGAAGGATATTTAATGAAGAATTAGACAAAATACTTCAGTGACATAGAAAGTATGAAGTATATGGTGAATTCTATGTCTACAGCTGTGACACATCAGCATATTTCTTCTTTCTCATGTAGCTTATAGTCTACCCATAAAAATAAATGCTAAACAAATACTCATGTGAATATTTAATTACACATATGACAGATGCTGCAAAGGAAGAATGTTACTTGCTGTGACAGTGTAGTCTAAAGCAGAGGGTGTTAAGGTGGTGTGGGTGTCTGGGTGTCTGGTGAAAAGCTTCTTGCATATGCATAGTTGTTAGCTGGGTGGAGAAGGCAAGAGGAGGGTTGGGTGAAGGAGATTGAACTTCATCTTGAAAGCAAGGAGAAACAAAATGTCCCTGTATATCAATAAATATTATATCCCTATGTTCACACACAAATTGGCACAAATAATATCCTAAGATATATTCACAGTACACAGTGACAGTGTTCGGAGCCATCCAAATTGACACAGTCCATCAGCAATTGCTTGGCCCATTCCTCTGACTAAACAGCAGTTGTTTTTGAAAGAAAGAGTGAATGTTGAATTAATCAGCACTGTTTAGTCCCTCGGTGACCTCCAACAGCTCATTTGCTATGCAAGGCGTACGGAAGCTTGATGGAAGGCAGTTTGCCTCCCAACCTAGCCCACTCCAGATTGCAAGGAGGAAGGGAGAAGTGCCTAATAAGGTCATACCTAAAAAGCAGGATGGAGATAAACCAGCTCATTCATACCAACTGATGGATTTTTAGCTATCCTAAGTTTAGGGGCTAGGGAAGAGAGAGGAGCTGGGAGCTCTCTGAGTGAGGTTATATCTTAATGAATTGCTCTGTGTAGTTTGAGGTCTTTGCTCTTCGCTTTGAGCGCTGTTGGAGATGAAGTAGTTTTGTGATAAAATATAGGGCATGCATGGGGTCAGACTGTCTAGGTTCAAATTTTAGCTCCAGTGTTGAGAAGCTGTGCAAACTTGGCGTTATTTATTTAACTCCTTCTTTCCCAGGTGCCCATCCGTAAAAGAGAGGTGATATCAATACCATATGATTTTTGAAGGATTAAATGGGATACTTCAATGAAAAGCACTTAATATAGAGCCTAGAATATAGTCAACGAGCCATATATGGCTGGCGCTGCCCTCATGTCAAGAGCGAGCTCCCTGCCCTGCTATAGCCCCACACATGTTCTGTGAGAAGGAGAACAAGGAAGCGCTGACTTCAGTTGCATGGTGCAGCGAGGACACAGGGATGGGCAGAGGCAGATTTGCTTGTATTTGGAAATTAAGCCCTTGAAAAGGGATTCTTA
The DNA here is from genome assembly GCA_028627145.1 of Eidolon dupreanum. NCBI lineage: Eukaryota > Metazoa > Chordata > Mammalia > Chiroptera > Pteropodidae > Eidolon > Eidolon dupreanum. The sequence goes on along the minus strand of CM053501.1, from coordinate 8,793,593 downwards.
TCTTGCGATTTGATTCCTGATTCTATCTCGGTCTCACAGCAGGTTTCTTCATGGAAAGAATAACAGTTGGCACGGATAGCTGGTGCTATGTCATGAACTGATGGGGTCTCCTTCAAATTCATATCTGAAGTAACCTGTATCTCTCTGAGGCTGAACCAAACGCATCCTTATTTGGAGCTGAATTTAAGTCAGGCTTACAGTAGTCAAAATAAAGCAGGAAAGTGCCCTTCAGGACGCAAAGCAGATAAAACTTTCTGTCATTCCCTCCCTTGCCAGAGAGCTGCATGCGGGATTCACTTGGCTGATAAGAATGGCAGACATATTTCCCCTTTGAAGTTTTATCAGATAAAAGTCGGGCAAAGCCATATTTACCATCCACTCTGTGTTTCAAACTCTGGATAATGGATAACAAGAAAACCTTGAAGATGTGAAAATTGTGCTGAAATAATGTACTTTGAAAACTCGAATGAGTGTAAACCGTGCTGCTGGGAAAGCAGCCCCATAGCATTAAAATGACGAGGATGAATTAAAAGCTCAAACTGTTCCAAATCCCTTAAAAAAAAAATCCTTAGAGAAAAAGCTCATGGAACTCAGTATACGTCATTAACGGATGGTAAACTCTTTTGTGTAGTTGACCAGGATAATACTAGTCATCCTAAGACTTGAACTCCTGATCACAGAGGGAGCATGTGCACTTTGATTGGGAACATGCTTTTGTCTCTAGTGGGCACGCTTGGCTGTCACCATGAGAGCTAAGCAGAAAGTCATGGCATCTCCCACGAGAAGAAGAAGAATGTGAGTTGTGGGCAAATTGTAGCCTTGGATACCTCCCCAGTTCCTACTCATTGTTTTCCAGTACTTCACGGAGGAGAACGATTAATGAGATTTCCAACCCCAAGAATTCAGAGGTTCATGGAGATAAGAAAGGGAGGATGTTTTATTTTCCTACCGTGAGTTCTTGTCATCCATAGGGGATGGCACTGAGGGCAGCAGAGAGTTAGACTGCTCGGGATCTCCACGGCAAATTTGTGAGTGTCCCTCATTGACAGAACGGATGGAAAATGACTGGCTTTACTGTTAATTACACCAGTATATTCAAGTATCTTTTTCAAAGTCCTTAAATTCTATGAAGTCCGAGATTTGTGAAAAGTCATGCAGTTGATATTGGATTAAATTTATCTGTGGCATACGGCCAAAACTCAGGTGTAGAATTTATACAAAACACCGTGCAGGCTGGATTGTAGTCCCCGATTTCACTGTTAAGCACTTGCTTAGAGTCAATTATTTGCAGGGAATGTTTGCATAACTAAGGTGGTACTTGGGTACCAAAAATGACAGTATATACTACATCTATACCCATATATAGCCATAAATGACACTTTATAGGTGACTTTTAAAATTCCTCCTCTGTTGTTAATGATCTCCACTTTGTGAGTACTTAAACTATTTTTTATGCATTCTCATATTTAATCCTCACGAACAACCCTGAGAGGTAGGTGGCATTAATTGTGTTTTATAAATGAGTTCAAATAAATTTAACAGATGAATTTGAACAGGGACTGGAGACTTTTGAAGCCCACACTTTTAATCAGCATACTATTCTGCCACCCTCCACAGTTGGTTGCATGGCTCCTGGTCCTCAGAAGGAAATGCATGAAATGAAGACCATACATGGTGGGCACTTGGCTGGCATGTAGGAACCAAAGCCTAGTTATGATATGCCATCTTATCCCTACACCTTTTCCTATTGCCTTTCCACCCCAGTATTTGCCAAGAATTTATGAAGCAGGAGTTTTATGACATAAGAAGGATGTAAGAGAGTTGCAGTCGTCCATTTGGGGAGACAGAGTTAGAGTTTACATGGAAATTATATGTAATCTCTACAAAAGAATATTTTATGTATACGTATAATAAATATGCAACCATGTAATGATATGTATGCATACACATGTTTGAGGCGTACTATAAAGTAGTAAATAAGTGTTATTTAGTTCAGAGATGGGAGGAAAGATGAGGACATTGCATTTATTGAAGCTTACAAAATGGTGGGTGCTGTGCACACATGACTTCATTTATTTTCACAACATATCTGCAAGATACCTATTATTTGTGCCATTATACAGTTGGAAAGTACCAGAGAGATTATATAACTTGTCCAAGTTTGCAGACTTAATATACAGCAGTGTCAGCATTTGAATTAAATGGCTGTATTTACCCAAACCCACCCTCTTTCCTGCTATACTTTTCTGCCTGCCTGGCAAAGGGAGTCATTAGAATGATCTAGAAGTACTGCAAATGGATAAGGTGCAGTTAATAGATCCTTGAGGTTTTCTCCTGTCACTATAGACCAGTGGTCCCCAGCCTTTTTGGTACCAGGGACTGGTGCTCCTATGAGATTGTAATGCCTGATGATCTGAGGTGGAGCTGAGATGGTGATGCTAGTGCCGGGGTGTGGCTGCAAATACAGATGAAGCTTCATTCTCTCGACTACTGCTCACCTCCTGCCCTGTGACCAGGTTCTTAACAGGCCAAGGACCAGTACCAGTCCATAGTCTGGGGGTTGGGGACTCCTGCTATAGACAATAAAAAGCAACCAGCTATCTCCAGGCCCAGCACTCCCCGACCTATATCCTCTGCTTTACCTTTCTCTTTACCTCTTATACCATCTGGCATATTATATTAACTTATTCTCTCCCACTAGGGCATAAGTGCTGTTTAGGCAATGGCCTTCCTTCCTTCCTTCATCCCTAGGTCCCTTGTGCCTAAAATGGGACTAGGCATCAAATGTGATGTTCAGTATCTCCCTGCTGAAATAATCATCACATCAATGATTTCTGACATGTATGACCAATGACTCAAACTTAGTGTTTACATTTAATGATTATGACTGTCCATGATCAGTCATAAATGGAGATTACAGTGAAAGTTTAGTTTGAAAAATTTCCAAAGACCTTGTTATTTTTTACCCCAGGAACAAAGGAGAGGGCTGTGAGCTGTGAACAGAGGAAGTAAAAACCAAAATCATCATCATCATCATCATCATCATCAT